>QPKB01000008.1:7958933-8558933 GCA_003546025.1 Camphora micrantha
GTTTTTCTCAAACATTTTTGTGTTTTGTTGAGGACATAAAAAGATTCATGAAATCCGTTGTTTTTTTTTTTTTTTTTTTATTGAATTCTTGAAGAAAAAATCTACTTTTGAAATGAATGAGAAATCTAAACTCACATGTAAGTTCTAAAACCGTGAAAACCAAATAATAGATTTGGAATCCCTTATTATTTATTATCTTCTTTTGATATGGGTTTTTTTATTTTTTATGATAATATATTTTGATTCTTCTCTTGGAGGTTTTCAAATTCTTAAGTTTTTAAATTACTTTATTTGGAAAAGTATTTATTTATTTTCCTTATTTCTATTCATATAAAGTGTTAGTTAGGACTCAATCGATTATTATGAAGCCATTGTGATGTTATTTTTATAGTTTTTTAATTAGTGTATAGTAATTTTAATTCTTAGGGCATGTTTGATTAATGAATTGAATTCTTTGGGATTAAAAAAAATGAATCTTATAAAATCATTGAGGAAATGAAAAAACAAATTTAAATATTCTAACTCCCTGCAGAACTTGAATGAAAGGAAATCGAAAAAGATTGCTAGTCATTACTCAGTAACTCAAAACAGAGAGGGTTTTATCTACTCTCAATTTAATGAATCCCTGCATATTCAAATCCCATACAGATAATAGGCCTTGAAGGTCCCTAAACAACAACTAAGGGATATAAATACACGAGTGAGTTTGCGTGTCTTCAAGAATGTAGCAAAATATAAAAGACCCTTTAAAGATTCAGACAAATGTTTTAAAGATACTTAAAAGATTAGTAAAACTATTTTAAAAGTATAGGAACAATTAAAGAGGAAGTATCTTAAAAGAATGATATAATTGTATAATAATCTTAATTTTTAACTATGATGAAAAGATTAGAAAATCATATATAATGTAAACATTACAAGATTAAGGAATAAATAATTAAGAATAGTTAGTAATTTAATATTAAATCACGAAGAAAAGAATTTTAAAATATGATGAAAATTCAGAGAGTACCGATGATTTAAAATCTTAAAAGACTGTTGTGGGCTTCAATAAGAGTTAAAATTGAATTGCATCGATATTATATAAGATTAATTATTAATTAGTTAATTAAGATCATAAAGTCGGTTTAGGTTTTGATAGAATACACCCTACTTTTTTTTGTTTTTTTTTTATAGAATATACCATACTCAATCACCTAACAATATTTTTCTTAAAAGATTAACAAAAGAAGAGTACAAAGGGCTAACATTATATAATTATAACATTTTAAAATGAAATTGAGGATCAAGGGATTTTCTCTTTTTGACATTCATATGTAATGCGCTGCATGAAAACCATATTCTGTAATTAATTAATATATAATCGGCCATCTTTTTTTTTGACCCATCCAAGGGGGTTGTATCACACGAGAGTGCCTAAAGAGGGTTGCACACGTGGAAAGGGAATCACACACATGTGGAAAGGGAAGGTCATTTATAATTGTCGTGTAGGATTAAATAAATAATATAATTATGTAATGATTGCTTACTTGAATGCTCATTTATCCAAGTGATATGCATAAAACAATATAAATATAATTATGTAACTTTCAACACATTCGGGAAATGAATTATCCATTTTAGCTAGAAGCATCGTTTCCCTTGTATAGCTCTTAATTTCTTTCGCACAGAACCACTTTCTAATTTTTATTTTTTATATATTTCATATTTTAGCTCCATCTTTTTTCTCCCAGGTTCCCTGCTCCTCGCATACTCCTTTTCTATCGGCATCAAACAATCGACCTGTTCATCTATTGATTATCATCCGCCAAATCAGCCAATACAATCGAAGCACAAGGAGCATTACAAATAGATTAATGCAAACCACAGGATGATGGGATGTGGAAATCATCTCATTGTCATCAAAGTAGAACTAATCTTGAAACTCATCATTATAAACTAACATATTCTTCTCTCAAGAGTCTTCTCAAACAAACTACTAACAAAATTCAAATAAAGAGAAGAATATCGACTTACAAGTATAGTATGGTATTTTTTCAGATCGAGCAAAAAATATGTATTTCGCCTACCAACCAAATTTATCACTTCACAATTAAAAAAAAAAATTCTTTTACTTTTTTTTAATACGATTCCCAATAAGTAAAATTCAAAATTGATATCCTCCTACCCAATGAGAATCAATGGTAAACATACTGTCTTGCTTTCCAATAGCAAATAAACGGAAAACAAATTAAAAATAGAGTTATATATATATATATATATATATATATATACCCCTAACATTTTTAGGATTTGCAAATAGACCCCTTTGATTTTATTATATGTGAATAGGCCCCTACTCATTTATTCCCAAAATCAGTAGCCTTTCTGCCCTTATGAGTTTTTAGAGTGAAATGACACCTTTGCACATCTCTCTTTATTATCCATATTTGTATAATTTCAAAAGCTTCGTCGTGGAGAGAATAACCCTACATAAATTCCTTTTATTTAATACAAGACTCATTTCATTAAACCCAAATCGATCATAATGGCAATCAACACCTGTACTTATAATTGATTATAATTCATCTAATCATTTCAATGACCCACTATTGGATTAATGAAAGTTTTAAAATAAAGATTAGGTTCCATATGGATGAGAGAGTTATTAAGAGATCAGTGACGGTTGAGAATCGAGATAAAATAATATTATTTTTGTAAAATAATATATTTATAATTGGTTATGATTGATCTAATCCACCCATAACCCACCGTTGGGTTGATGAAAGTTTTAATTTAATGATTAGGCTTCTTGTGCATGAGAGTTATTGAGAGAGAGACCATTGAGAGTCGAGACAAAATAATGCTATTTTTGTAAAATAATATACTCATTTTTGTTTAATGGATGTAAGGGCTAAGCTGTCATTTAAAAAAAATCTAACACAAATTTAATGGTGGTTGGTTATTCTCGTTAGGACAACTGATTTTGGGACATGAAAGGTATTAAAATGAAAAGTCAGGAGCCTATTTACAAATACTAAAATCATAGGGGCATCTTTACGAATCCTAAAAACCTTAGAATGGTATATGCAAAATACTCTTAAAAATATAGAAAGGAGTATTGATGCATCCATATCTATGCTCTCCAACAATTTAAACGAACATGTGAGGAATTTTTTCAGATAAAATCCTCTTATTTATCTTCTATTTTAGAAACGAAATCTACAAGCATTGAAGAAATTTGGGTTGGGAATATGACATAAGTTTGAAAGCCTTCATTTATTAAAAGGAAAAAAAAAAAAAAAAAACCACCTTCAAAACTAGGTTGTCAATGCCACATCAATAACCCAGTCAATGGATGGACCTTACCCAAAAAAACCTGAATCTAGATCCTCCTTTTGGGACCCAATTTATAATTGTGTAGGTCAAGGTTTCCTACCTCAATATCTAGGGGTGTAAAAAAAAAACCGGAAAACCGTCTAACCGACCGAACCGAACCGAACCGACGGTTAATAACCGTGTTTCACGGTTCGGTTACGGTTACGGTTAGTAAAATTACAAAACTGTGCTTCACGGTTCGGTTACGGTTTTTAGTCTTGACTTACGGTTATTAACCGAACCGAACCATTATACTAATAACAAAAATATAAAGGGCCTCAATGTAATATTTCTATAATGACTTGAAGTGTGTATCCTTGCCAGAACGAAGCCCTAAGTCCTCTTTCTCGCCTCACTCTTTATCTCGACTCCAAACGCAGCAAAACCCTACCTCTCTTTCTCTCGCAGCCAAACAAGAAGAAGAAGCGGAGGAAAACAAGGCGACGGGTACTGCCGTAACTGCTCTCTCTCTTCTGTGTTTTTTTATTTTTCCTCTAACTTGCCAAGGTCTTCTTCTTCTTTATCCATGTCCCCTCAATCTACATCGTTTCACTTGCCCTGGCTTTGTTTATAGATGAGAATGGTGACAGCATGTAGCAAGCAAGAACAGGAATTTGTGGAATTCAGGACTTTTCAGTAAACCAAACGTTTTCTTTCAGATTTTATTAATTGGAATGTCGATTAACAATGGGGTTGTCTCAATTCTTAAAGTTGGCATGTTTTTTGCTACTAATTGAGGCTGTGTTTGGCTGCTTCTAGATATGGAAGTTCTCGATTTTGTGTTTTTTTAGGGTTTTTCGCATTTGTGTATGGTAGAAATCTCTCTCAATTCATAATCATTGCTTTCCTTATGAATTGATATCACATCTTCTCTTCCCTATTTATAAGATTCATATGTTTGTTTCATGTTGCAGGTCTCATTTGGTGTTATAGGACTAGGCCTTGGCTGCACACTTCTCTCGTGTGTACCAGATTCTTAAATTTTTGAGATACACATGTGTTTTTTCTGAATGGTGTAAAATTTGAGATATTGGAGATATTGGGAAGAATGTTCTGATTTTCATTTCCCTTTTTCTTTTTGAGAAGAGATTCTTCATCCACACGTCGAGTTGCCTCAGATTGTGTTGGAATTTCAAGATTCAATCTTTTGACATGTATCGTTTTATACAGTTGGTCTTGGGTGTGAAATTGAGTGCTCTGCTTTTATTTGGTGGTTTGATTTAAAGTTTGTTGTGATTTTGGGTTTTATTTGAATGATTGGTAAGATTGATTTTTTTTTTTTGGTAGATTGTGTTCGTCATGTGGAAATTGGAATTACAAAGAAAGAAAAAAAAAAGATTTTTCCACGGTTATTAATCGTAACCGATCCGTCTAATACGGTTAACCACGGTTCGGTTTTCCACGGTTGTTGTGATACGGTTACGGTTTTAAAAGACAGAAAACCGCAGTTATGGTTCGGTTAACGGTTTTCCCAAAATGACCGATTAATCGAACCGTTACACCCCTATCAATATCCAAGTGATATGCATAAAACAATGCAATTATATAAAGTATATTTATATACATAATGTTAATCCAACTACATAGAAGATAAAATTAAAAGTCTTGCAGCAGAGGTGGTAACCCTTCTTTGTAGCATATCTTCACTCTAGTCAATGGTTTAATTCCATCTTACATCCTTTTTAACTTCCCCTAGACCCGGGTCCAGTGCATTGGAGTCTGTTTGGGCCCTAGTATTTATACCAAATCAGGTCTAGCCCACCATGAATCGGCACCGAACCGGACCCATTTACATTGCAAGCTCAAGAGCTCTTCAGTTTTCTCATTTGAAAAGCCTTCTTTGCTCCGACCAAAGTACACATGACTTTGATCCATTGTCCGCGTTTTTCACAACTGTGGATTCCACCTCTATCTCTTGGGTCTAAAAACTTAGTTGATCACATTATTAATCATATATTCAATTTTATATGGGACCGAGCTAAAATTTAGAGTCCCCGTAGTCCATGGTCAATGCAGAGAGAGCTTGTAGGATTTTCAATAGGTGGGTCAACTGTGGATTCCACCCATAAGTAATTCTAAGACACACACAATCTTTTTACTCACTTTAAAGTTGAACTCTGAAAGATTTTGAAATTCAAATGTAATTGGATAATGATCATCATCATCTGAAACTGTATATCCAAAAGCACTACAAAAAGCCTACTTTCCAGAAAAAGTTGGAAAAATTTCAAGAGAGAAGGCCATACTTAATTTTTTGAAAGAAAATCATGCCATCGAGAGTATGAGTAGAATACTAGCCATTATTAGGCCTTTTAGCAATGTAGTGTCTGCTGCTGATGATTGCAGTTGAAGAGCCCTAACCATTTGAATGTAATAAGCTGTGATTTCATTTCAATTTCAATGAAGTCCCCTCTCTCTTGATCACTGTAGCCAAGGAGTACTATTCTTATTAAACTGTTAGGAATTATTATACTGAGAGAGTCAATCACATCATTGTAACAAGAATGTTAATCTATCATCTCCACTGTTTTAAAAAATGAGTCTGGATCTCCAGAGGCTTTAACCTCGAGAAAGATGAATCTGGATCCTCAAAAATAGGATCTGCGTATTTTTTTTCTTTTTCATCTTTAAAACGCACATGACTCCTAGTCAAACAGCTCCATAAGTCTTTTAATGTGGATGACGAAAATGCCCTAAATTACATAAACATAAATCTTTATTCACAGGTTTGAGATTTTTTTTTTTAAATCTTTGTATGATGCTCCATAAATTTTTTTTTAAATCTTTACATAAACATAACCCACTTCTACTTCTCCCGTGATGCGTGTAAGTGATCTTAGAGTCAATAAATAATATCTTGAAGTGAAGCAAATTACTAGGATTGTAAATGGGTCGGTTATGGTCCGAGTCTATGGTGGGTCCGGAACCATTAAGGAGAAGGTGGAACCGGATCCGAACCCAAAACTGTTTCGGAACCAGTTTCTTGGCTTCGGAATCAGAACCAGAGCCATATATGGGACATTGGGACGATTCTGGATAAGGGTCTAGGTCTAGGTAGATAATGATATTAAAAAAACATGATTTTCAGGAGAGATTTTAGAAAATTGAGGTAATATGTCGGGTCTCGGGTCTACGGGTCAAAACCAAGGTAGCACTGGATTTAGATTCATTTATTTATTGGGGCCTGAATAAGGACCTAGACCCGGTTTTAACGGGTTGGAACCTTCGGGTAATCGGAAAATCGGAGACCCATTTACATCTCTACAAACTATCCTATACCAAAATAAATTGAATAAGAAACAAATCGTTAGTTTCCAACTCCGATAGGATTTGTAAAATACCAAAATAATAAGTCTTTTAATTGAGTTGGACTTCCAGAGGTGGGACCCACACATGGGCGTGCGGTCAAGTGGACAACATGTCCCATATTCTAGGACATCATATTCAATGTATATAAACAAATAATTAAAACAGATTTTTTTTTTTTTTTTTTTTTTTTGCTTAAAGGTAATAATTGTATTGAAAGAAGGGAAACAAGGGCTAGGAACCCCAAAAATGAGAAAACCAAAACAAAAAAATTTAAATGGACAAGCATGAATAGAATCTGAAAGATGCATATTTTGGCCAAAAATCAAAGGTGGGAAAATCTCATGTTTGTACGAATGATCAATCTTAAGGTGGGGGACAATTTTAATAAGAGTTAATACATATGGATGGCTCATGGCAAGAGTGCTTTTGAACTACTTGAATTTCTTGAGTGGGTTATAGTGATGGATTTATGGGACTAGATGATTTATAAGAACCGTTCCAGAACCAAACACTAAATTATTCAAAATGAGCAGTGCCTTACCAGCGAAGTGATATACACAAATTAATGGACAGATTTGGTGAATCATATAAAATTTGGGTCGCAAGTCACTACTCACTACCCATTCATTGAAGGCCGTATAATATGAATGGTTTAGATCAATAAAAATGGGGCCCAAACTCAGATATGGAAGATTTTCCAAAATGGACCCCTCTCCTTTGCTTTTTTTTTTTTTTTTTTTTTTGTGTGGGGGTAGGGGGTGGGGGTGGTGGGGGGGATCTCGCCCTACTTGCCTATGTATGATGACGGACAGATGATGATCCTAATTACTTGATCAATGATGAACACGTTCTCACAGTCCGATCCAACGTTCTAATCCATTCAAATGACTATTCAACCCTGGGACCCAAGACTATCGGGGGAGGGGGTCTCTATTTTATGATAAGCTCGGATGGATCATTAGGTGGGCCCCACTAGTCATTAATGCATGTAAGACATACTAGCAAAGCATGCCCGCGCTAAGCCCGGGCCGAGAAATAAAAACACGTCCAATTTGTGGCTATTTTATGAGATATTAATTAATGAGAAAATGAATATAAAACAAACAAAGTATACCATTTATTACGGTTCGAAGCATGGCTCAGCCCGACATTTATACAAAGTAAATATTATTTTTTATATAAATGAGTATGAAACTTCAAGTCTTATGTAAATTAACACCAATGTTTATGTATTTATTTTAGTAATTTCAACTTTTTTTCAAGTTGAAAACCCTAAAAGCCCATAAAGTCTCTTTTAATTTATATAAGCAAATTTAAAAATATAATATTATGATGGGCATGTGGGCTAGCTCATGGGTGGCATTGCCTAACCTAATTGGGGTACGGCACAACACGGTGGGGCCGATCTGAAAGTGGGCATGCTTCTTTGACAAAAGTTCAAATCTTATCTTTGGTTGAGAATTACTGAGGTCTTTATATATTCTTGTAAGAATCCCTTTTGTTTTTATATTTTCTTAAAAATAACTTTGAAACATTTCACTTTCCGCGGGTTGCACTAAAATCCCATTTGGACGCCGGGTGCCAATACATACGATAATTTTGGACTCGAATAGTTTGGATTTCACAGGTACACATCAGAAATGAATAAAAAAGGTATGTATATTACATATCACTCAACACGTAAAGTTTTAGTTACTATATACAACTTTCTTAATCAATTGCAAGGGAATCCAAAAGATAAGATATATATTATGAATTCTATTTAAATAAATCTCTTTATAAGAAAAATCTTAACAAATAAGATATATCTCTATTTTTTAGAAAGAAGATAACATAAAGTCAATATTAAAATCGAAATCAAACAATTAATTGCAAAATTGCATGTGGCCCTGGTCTTTATGAATTAGAATATGAGGCCACTTTAAAAAAGTTTATTGTATGTGGAGCCCATATGTATGAATCACTATCAAGGATCCACTTTTAAAAATCACAAACATTAATGATTTTCTAACCATAATAGATATATTAACATTCTAAATCCACCTAAAGAAGACTCATTTTATTGAGTTAAAAAAATCAAATCCTATCCCTTTAAATTGGAGTTCCAATGTCTCAATTGAAATCGACATTGAGATCCAATATTTCTCAATCAATTGTAAAATTGGACTCCAATATCAGGTTGGTTAAAACTTGTTTAAAAATAGATGGAGATAATTTAGAGAAAGTGTGATAGATCTTCTCTTAATAGATAAAGATTTCAAATTTAAGGATTTGAATTTGTTAAGGAATATGAGTAGATTCCTAAAACTTCTCTCTAAATTAAAATCAAATCAAAATTGAGTTCCAATTTCTCAATCAATTGAGCAAGGTGGATTTTTTCATTTGGACTCTTTAATCACTTATCCATAATAGATATATATATATATTAAAATTTGAATTCACATAAAGAAGCTTAACAAAAGTGGACTCTAAATTGATTGATAGAGCTTATCTCTTGAAATTGATTTGAGATCCAATTTCTCAAATTGATTTGAGATTAGAGTCTAATTTTGCAATCGATTGCGAAATCAAACTCCAATTTCGAATTCGATGCCTACGTCTTTAATATATATTCACTAGCAAAATGTGCCCTTGCTAAACACGGGCAACCAATTAATTTTCTTCATGAATTAGATTTCAAAAATAAATTAAAAATTAAAAATTCTAACTTTCTTTATAAGTCACAATTTTTCTCTAAGGGAGAAATTAAATGAAACGTAAAATGAACTACATCATAAATATCAAATTTAGATGTTAGTTTTATTTGTGGAGATAATTTAGGGGGATAAAAACTTAAAAGGATCAACCTACGTAGTTTATTTCTCAAGTTAGAAACTATAAATACTATTTATATTAATATCCAAATATTAAGAGATTATCATATTGAAAAGTAGGATTCATAATTTAAACTCACTATTAAAGGTGGGCATTGATTACCAATGTAACGGACTATACATAGGTCATCCTTAAGTAAAATTTTACTGCTTTTATACATAAAGGCCCTTAGAACTAATGTCAATTGGCCAAGCCAGCTCAAGTTTGCTCAAGTGGGCTGATGCTCAATCCGCGCTCATGTCACAATTGAGATTCCCCTACGATTTCTCTAAATCATAAACATCCGATATGATTCATCTCTTATTTTGCATGATAGGTGATTTAGAAAAATTCCAGTCTCCTTTTTCCTCAATCCCCCACAACTCTCTCTCACTCACATTCACCCACGCATGCACACATAGCAAGTGGGCCTACTAAACCTGTTTTATATAGTATAGATCTAGGAGTCCCAACTTATCCTTACCTACTATGATCTTAATCTGACACTATCTATATGATTTTTTAGTTAAGATGATAATAACACACACCTTCCTATAATCCTTTCTCTGTTATATATATATATATATATATATATATATATATATATATATATATATAACCCTTCTTTATAGCAATCCAATTGAACTTTATAGTAATCCAAATGAACTATGTAGGATGATGGATAGATATTTGTTGGTTAAAACTTGTTTAAAAAATAGATGGAGATAATTTAGGGCAAGTTTGAGAAATCTTCACTTAATAGATAAAGATTTCAAATTTAAGGATTTGAGTTTGTTAAGGAATGTGAGTAAATCTAATTTCTCGATCAATTACAAAATCAGACTCCAATTTCGATATGATGCCTACGCCTATAATATATAATAATTGCGATTCTAATGAACGTTTTCGACTATACTTTGGTGGGCTAGGCCAAGTCTATAAATCAAGATCAAAACCTAATCACTCTTACGTTAAAAAGGGCTTTTTCGTCTTTTCATCCGTAGACTTTTCGAAATCCGGGAGAAGATGGACGTCAAAAGCGGACACCAAAGTCGTTGGAGCGACTTTCTTTATTTAGTCCTCGGGGACGTGAAGCGTCTTGCATAATTCAGAGGGCATTTCGGTCATTTCCATGCACCCATATGCAGAAGTTTTCTCTAACCATTGTACCAGTGGAAGGAAGTTGGCACTTTGAGAGAATTTTGCCTTTTTGAAGCTCTGGAATGAAATTTGAAAAACTTAGAATTCTATCCTTTTTTGAGAGGTTTATATTATGGTCCAAATGCAAAGATTTGGAGGAGAATTGGGAGCCTTAGATGGTAAAATCCAAGTTCTTGAATGGTAATTTAAAGGGATTTGAAGATTACTGATCAAAGAGTTAAAAGAATTTCTGAGCATCTAAAAGAGTGTTCATATTCCAAAAGTCTTCTTTTTTGTTTGTGTTTGTAGTTTTTAAAGTGATGTTCTGTTGTATTTTTTCTTCTAACATAATAAGATTTCAATGGTTTAGGAACAGAGTGCGGTTTTATATTCTCATTCTAGTCCTGTAAATTTCATGTTGTTTTCCCTCTTATTTTCCTTATGACAATCAAAGAATTCTCTGGCTATACTTCCTTTCATAGGTTTTCAACCTGTTTGGTTTCAGCAGGAGGGATTGCTTTGTTCCTTGCCTTTGTTTCTTGGGCTCTCTTTTTGAATCCCCTGAGTCCAAAAGTTCAGGTCAATTTTTTTAGCATTGATGTGTCTAGGAAATCTGAATCTAAATTGTTTGCTCTCAATATTAATGAGACAGTAGAACCGCTCCCAAGGCAGAATTGTCTCAATTTTGAAGACCCAAGTGCTAAAAACATCACATCTGATACAATTCAAGCGGCAGATCAGTTGGTTTCTCCCAATGCCAGCAATGACCATAATGTGGTGCGTTCGGATTCCAATGAGCTTATAGAGGAGATTAATCAATCTTTTTTGGGCTTTTATGATGACTCCAGGAATGTCAATTCAGGAGCATATGAGGATAACAAGGTGCCTTCAAAATCCACAATTAAAAAGGTTGATCAAGGTAAGGCTTCAATAGTTTTTGTCCTTTCAACTTATATGTTACTTCTCTGTTAATTTTTTTGATCAGAGTATTCAACTACATTAAAATTGGGCAATCACATTCCAGAGTATGATTTTCTTATATGAGTTTTTTTTGGTATGTTCAAGACCCAAGTGGTGACAAGTTCTCATCTGAGGCAATATGTGAAGTGGACCATGCAAATCAGTCGGTTCCTCTCAATCCCAGAAAGCCCATGGAAAAGCTTAAGCAACCTTTCAAAGGATTCTCCAATGACTCCAGTAATGTTCATTCAGGAGGTAAAGATGATATTACTGAGCCTGAGTCTTCAAATTCCGACGAGTTTTGCAGCAAGCCCACAGAGAAGATTAGTCAAGGCTTCTCCAATGACTACAGGAATGTTAACTCAGGAGCACATGATGATAATATGGCGCCTTCGAATTGCACAATGACCACTCCTGATCAGGTCAAAGCAGGCAAGCCTTCAATAATTTTTGTACTTTGTGTTACTTCTTTGTTAACCATGATTACAGAGTATTCAGCTATATTAAAATTGGGCTACCACACTTCAAATGTATGATTTTATGCATATTATCTTAATTGGTTAGTACTTTTGTGCTTGGTGAGTAATCGAATGATTAGGTAGATATGATTTCGGCTTATATTTACATGTTGGGGTTTGTTGTATGTATGTTATGTTTGTTATGTGGATTTCAAACACTATTTATGTAGTACCTGATGTATTGATATTGTAGGTATACCACCCTCTGGCCCCCAAACGAAATTCTGTTTCCTAACAAAGATTGTGGATTAGCTCTTTAGAATGTGTCCAAGACATAGTTACCTTAATCGTTCTATCTTCCATTGAATCACATTCTGTTTGAATTTTATAATTTGAGATTCAGTTAGGTGGATTCAGGATTTTTGAGAGTATGCAGTTCGGAGTTGTTCATTCCTGTATGAAAAAGGTCAAGAAGGAGGAAGATGTGAAGGTGAAGAAGATGATGGAAAAGAAGGAAAGAGGAAGATAGGGAGGTAAGTCTTCAAGGAAATAGAAAAACAAGCCTATCATGTGTCTTTCCATCAGAAATCACCCCTTGCCTCTTTCTCTTATATCAAAAGTAAAGTTCATCTTGTTTATGATTGGAAGACTCAATGTGTGTGGCCCACCCTGTTGGAAATCTAAACCAATGAAGTTGAGTCCTTTTTTAAGGATTTAGCCAAATTTCATTTCAAAAAGAGTTGGCTCCACCTTAAGATTAATCACTTAAAACATGTGAATATAATAATATACATAAATTTATGTGATATATACTGGTCAATCTGATAATGAAAACATCTCTTATCATAGTGAAGATGAAGATTTTCAAGAATGCTTATGAGTTAGCGGCAAATATATTGACCCATTTAGATTTCAATGAATGGGCTACAATTTAGAGCCTCATAAATTTTGTTGGAGTCTCATCTCTTTAATTTTCTCCCATTCTTTCTTCAATTTCCTTCACTTCCTTCTCTTTGTACAATTGTGTGAATCCCTAAAACTCTTGGAAGCCAAATCATATCTTTTACTTCATTAAATTATAGAATAGATATGGTGATCTCTTCCCAACATAGTGCTTTGATGATGATGGTATGGTAATCTCTATCGTTGCTTGGTGATGGGCCATTTCATACAAATCCGAGTTTGTATTAGCGATTAAATGTTAAATATGTGATTTCACACATTTATTCTTTATTGTTTTCAAATTAGTAAATTGAACTTATCGAACTCCAATTGTGAATCCAGTGAATCATTCAAGTGAACCTGCCCCCTTTGAAATCTTGAATAAAAGCGAGTGTCGAACTGTGTACTAAGAACACTAATGCAAATCAATTGAATTGTGAATAAGGTAACTATGGTCCAAGATGCATTGAATGCAGAATTTGTTAGCAGGCATTGAGATGCATGGAGAAATTCTGTTTATTCTTCCTTTCCTTTGACTGGTTTTACTCACTACATTTATTCACCTTAACAGCTGTGCCATGCAGTTGCAAGACTGAAGGATCAAACATGATGTCATACAATTATTTCCAAAAAGGTTAGGATTAAACCTAACAATGCAGGAAATAGGTTGTATAAAGAAAGAGAGAACTAACTTTTTTATTACCTGGGCTTTAGAGTTTTGTCATTATTAGACTCTTTGTCGGTAACATTTCAAGATTTATTGATTTTCTGATTTGCAAGTAGAAGTTACCATACTATTCAGGGGTGTTTTTTTTTTATCCATCATTATGACAGATGATATATTTAAATAACTTTCGTGGAAAGAGAAATTATATACCTGTTTTCTCTTGTCTGCTTTCCCTATGTTTCTGGCCCTTGTTGCTCTCCATACAGTGGTAATCTTGACCATTCCTCTGGAATGGGGACATTTGGTGCATAGGATTTTGGTTCTGGATTGGGGGATGTTCCACATTCTCACGGTAGTTTTAAGATCCTTTGCTAAATAATACTTCTATAGGAGTCCTTGTGCTTTAGTCTTGTCTGCTCTGCGTGTTCAATGATATGAGTTTTTCATATGCCTGCCCCATACTTCCTGAGAGGAGTCCTCTACCAGGAACACTTGATCAATTGTCACACAACAACATGTTTATTAATTTCTTAACCACTAATATTTCAGCCTCAGCCATGCAGATTGTAGAAATATGAGCTCATTAGAACTTATCTTGGTATTTTGGTGATCAAAACTTTTGTTTGCTGGGGTCCTATGACCATTATAAACCTCATGGAAGATGCAAGTCCCAGTCAGACAATATTGAGAGAGTGATGGGTAAATCACACTCAAGTTTTACTCCAAAAACCAATGAAAACATGTGTCTACTTCTAAGAAAATGGATGGATTGATTAGTGATCTTTTTTGTGAAGTGTAGTTCACAAACAAGTGACTCACAACAATGAGGCAAGAATTCACAGGGATCATCAGGGCTGCATCTATAGCCAAAGAAGAAGATGGCTTTCTACTATATCAATAAGGGACTGAGACAAGATATACAGTATGGAGTAGAGAATAGGAGATTACCACAAACCCAAAAGAGCCATTTAGACTATATCTCTCACAAGGCAATATTGGTTGTATAATCGAAGCGCAAGACCCAAGTCCTTTTTGCTTCCTACCACAACTGACTGTGGTTTTTGGTCTTAGCCTACCTGTGAATTACAGATTTGTTTGGTTTGCTGGCATACTGCCGAATTAAATTTAAATGTTCGCATTATAGCTGATGTTTTTCTTTATAAATTTGTACAAGAGAACAGTTGAATGTTTTTGTATGTGCTTTATTGGGAATGCACCTAATGATAATTCTACTCTTATGGTTTTTAGGGAGCTGTAATCTATACCAAGGGAAATGGTTTTATGACCCCTCTGGTCCTCTTTACACGAACAACACGTGTCCTGTTTTAACAAAGACACAAAATTGTCAGGGCAACAGCAGACCAGATAAGGATTATGAGTATTGGAGATGGAAACCTGCTGAGTGTGAACTTCCTCGATTCAACGCTAAGAAATTCTTGGAGTTAATGAAATGGAAGACATTGGCTTTCATTGGTGATTCAATTGCTCGAAATCAAATGGAATCTTTGTTGTGTATGCTCTGGCAGGCAAGCCCTCTAAATTTAAAATGTTGTAATTTAAAATTTTAAGTTAGATATGCTTAGGCCTTAGGGTAGGCAGTTTTTTTACTATAAATCCCTATTTAATATCTCTTTCATCATATTGCTCTTAACTACTTCATTCATCATCATCAACATCCATCCTTTTAGCCTTTTCACATCAATCTAGGGTTCCGAATACTTCATTTTGAGTCATCTCCCCTCATCCTTGATTTTTGTGACACTTAGTTTTCTGTATAATGCGTTTTCCAGTCTTCTAGTACATTCCTGAACCATCTCAAATGACAGCCTTAAGTTCTTAACTTTTCTTCTATTAAAACCTCTGGTACATGTCCTTTTACATCTACATTTATTTGATTTCTTATTAAATGGAATAAACTTTTTATTTATATAAATGACTGTTATGTGCTCGTTCATAATTTTATCTTCTTTTGTTATTCAGTAGAGTCTCTGTAGCATATGCATCTTAATCATATGCAGTTTTTCTTCTTAGAGATTCCTTTATTGCCCAAGATTTAACTTGATACAATAACATGCAGGTCTTAACTTCCATAATGTGTGATCTAAATTGTATCATGTAAGGGACTGTATCATGTAGGGACCATTAAACTCTAGCAAGCTGTAGTTTTTATCTTAAGAACCATAGAATCAATATCAAAGTGATTGGGCCTGGTCACCTATCTTTTTTTTTTTTTTTTTTTTTGCATTGGTAAAAGGGTCGCTTACCATTGTTAGCATACTGCTGATGTTACTTTGGTATCATTCTTCAGGTAGAAACCCCAGAAAATCATGGGAACCTGAGATTTCATCGTTATATCTTCAAGTCGGCATCTGTGACTATTATCCGCGTATGGTCATCTTGGCTTGTGAACAAGACATCAGGGCCTTTCCAGTTCGCTCCTGAAGGTGTTACCAAACTTCACCTTGATATCCCCGATGAGAATTTCATGAAACTTCTCCCTAGTTTTGATGTTGTTGTCATCTCAGGAGGCCATTGGTTTAACAGACAGTCAGTATACATTCTCAACAATCAGATTGTTGGCGGACAGCTTTGGTGGCCAGATAAAACCCGCAAAATGAAAGTTGACAAGGTAAAAGCCTTTGCGATATCGACCGAAACTGCTCTATCTGCAATTGCCTCACATCCTAACTACACAGGCCTAACCATCGTGCGATCATTTTCTCCAAACCATTATGAAGGCGGGGCATGGAACACTGGTGGGTCGTGCACAGGGAAGATTAGACCTGCATTAGAAAATGAATTGGTGGAGAATGAGTACACAAATATAATGCACCATAAACAGGTGACAGCCTTCAATAACGTGCTAAAGAAGGCTACAAACAAGTCAAAATTCAGGTTGATGGACATTACAAAGATATTCGGGTACCGTCACGATGGACACCCAGGTCCATACAAGATTCAGAATCCAAACAAGGTGACAGTGCTAGGCCCGCATGGGAAGCCCCCTCCACAAGACTGCCTACATTGGTGCTTGCCCGGCGCCGTCGATACATGGAATGAGCTTCTTCTTGAAACCATAAGGAAAGAATTTGAGGGTGCTCCATGAACTCAGTATCCACACTGAATGCCTTCATAACCCCTGATAATTAGTTACAGTCCATTTTAGATAACATAGGTGCTGCTGACTTAGAATTTTATGGGGGAGAATTAGGGGTCTCCCCTCTGGTTTTATGCCCTGAGAGTGTAATGAAGTGGTATCAACGATTTATTTTTTATCCTTGGAACTTATTTATGTAGATATCTTCATTCTGTTGTTATTATGGTGGAGGCCTTGGACATAAATCTGTATGTTGGTAACACATGGGAAATACCATAATAGCATTGTGTGGGTTTACTTGAAATGGTATGTTCTTAGTAATGTTTCTTTTTTTTTTTCTTTTTCTTTTTTTTCTTCTCTGGTATGTACTCCACACATCAAGTCACTTTGCCTAAAGTGTCTCGCCACACAACACAAAGAAGGGATCCCTAGTTGTTAGTGTATGCATAGAGGGAGAAGCCTGCCACTGAACTATGTAAGTGGATTGGCAATAATGTTGTTACATTTCAAAATGTTGCAAAGATTGAAAGTATTGGAAGAAATTGCAATACAAAAGGGGAATGAAAAACATCTTGGGCCTCTTTATTTTCTTACTTATGCTATGATACTTCAAAATATCCGAAGAAAATCAGATTACAAAAGGGACGTGAAAAACATACAGGGCATGTGGGGTTTTTATCCTGTAAAATTCTCTTGTTATTATTATTATTATTATTCAAAAAGTAGTTAATTTCTGTATGAAAAGCTCAAATTCTGAAGATAATTAACTATAATGTTTGCATATTATTCCTGGATTCTCTTCTGCTTTAACATTATGCTGCTCTCTCCCATTAGACACATGTACTTTGTGGAGTCTCTTGGCACTACCAGATATAATCTAAGGCTACAAAGTGAGGGTCCTAGGCCTTAACCCTCTCCTGTACGTGGTAGTGCAAGTGCCCAATGGGCCCACAAACTGCTGTGTGTTCTCTTTTGTAAAGAATTCTGGATCCACTAAGGCTGGCCCTCCTGCTAAATATCACTCTAATTCTAATAAAAGTATGCTCATTGTGAAGTCAATCAGATGACAACTGGCCCACCCAATACTAGACTAGGCCCACTAATGATAACGTCCGGACCGACATAACAGCTATTACAGGTGAGCCGTGTAACTTATATAGGCCTACATAGAGATAATCTAGATCGTTCGAGATAAGTTTCATCGAGTGATATATGATATATCCTCAGGATCATCAGAAATAATTGCATGCCAGCGACCAATCACTTTTTTTAATAATGTGTTCAATCTTACGGTGACTCGAGATGTTCAGATATGTCACAGACGGGGATGAGATTCTTCTTAAACGGTCCGGATTATCTCTGTGTGGGCCCCACAATGGAGATAGCCGGCTTGTGTTACACTGTGGTTCCAGTGGGGATCTGGTCCGGCCCAGCTGCAAAACTATAAATACCTCCTTTTCTTGCACTTTTGGTATCTTCTCCCGTTCCTGAACTTTGGGTGCAGACAGCAGACCAGACCACAGAAGAAGTTGACCTTCAATTCAGTAGGTAATCTTTTCATTTCTTTCCTTCCTCTGTCTTTTTAATTAGAAGATTGCAAATCCCCAATTCCCCAATTACATTCTTGTAATTGAATTTCATGGAATTCATTCATACTAAAAGGGTTTTTCAAGGATTATTAAAAAGATGGAGAGTGGAGATTTATATGGTTTCCATCACTTTCTCATGATTTAATTTACTTGGGGTGATGATTGGCTACTCATCTCCCAAACAAAGTATGGATTATTTGATGGCCTATTGTGGATCTTCACCTCTAGTCTATATCACTTTAAGACCTTTTGATAGAAGGGCATACTTTAGAAATTCTAAGAATCCAACACCAATTTAGCAAACAATATACCAAAAACACCAAAGTAACGAACAGGTCTTTTAATTCTGGAATCAGACAGACTAGGTCGTTGTCCCCTTCAATCCCTCAGTTTCTTCTCTATCCCCATCTCCCTCTGTGTATTTCTTTTTATTAAAATTACAATTTTTCTTTCTTTTTTGCTTTAAAAGAAAGCTGCCATGCTCTCTTTTGTGTTGTTTGGAGAAGAATGACTGGGCTGTTGTAGTTTGGGGTTCTTTGTGACTTAAAGCTTCAAAGGAGCCTAAAAAATATGCTCAGGGAACTTTGCAAATCAGGAAAAGTGCTAGTTATGTACTGAATTCAGTGATTGATTTTAGTCTATATGGTGTTTCCTACATGGTTTCATAATCTAATTATCTAAGCTAATTTATTCATAAATTTTTTATTTAGTTAATCATTTTAACTATAGATGACTTATTCTTATGCGGGTGATGCGCCCAGAAGAATTTTCGGAACTTTGTGATTTTGATCTAAGTTTGGAGTCAACTTTGTGATTTCCTGCTCTTCCCTATATAGGATTGTGTTTTCAGTACTTTACAATCTGGCATGTCATTGCAAACTACTTCATCTAAAGTGTTTATTGGTCTATTTTTTTCTCCTAGTTCCTTTTACTCGCAACACTTAAATCAACTCATATGAGGGCTGCTATCAATTTCTACATACAAGACCAATCACCTCAAACAACAATTGTTACCTCTTTCTTCAAAATCACATGCACATTTCTCTTATGTACTTATTTCAATTCTATCATTTTTTGCCTGATGCAGGCCAGATCCATGATCGGCCAGCCCATTGTGTCCAAGCTCACTAAAACCCATTAAAAGAAGATCTCTAGATCGTCCAAGAACTTTCTGTTTTTGTAGTAGCTAAAATATAGGAATATTAGGAATTTCCTTTTATTTGCTTTAGGATTTTATTGTGATTAGAATTGTTTCCAAAAATAGATTAGGGTTAAGTCTTTATAAAGAAATGTAATTCCTCTCATTCACAAAAGTTCTATTGATTAATAAGATTTTTCCGTAGAGTTTTCTCTCAGCTATTTGTCTGTGGTGTGAGACCAAGACATCTTTGATCCTATGGATCTCTATCCTTAAGCCTTTGGCTTGGAGAGTAGCCCGTTGACAATTCTAACCTACCCGTGTTGCGTCATTGTAACTCCACACACCTCTCTCATCATTCACGTCCTTATAAAGAGATGTAATTCGTCTCGTTCACAAAAGTTATATTGATTAATAAGACTTTTCCGTAGAGTTTTCTCATGGTTATTTGTCCATGGTGTGAGACCAAGACATCTTTGATCCTATGGATCTCTATCCCTAAGCCTTTGGCTTAGAGAGTAGCCCGTTGGCTATTCTAATCTACCCGCATTGCGTCAGTGCCACTCCACACACCTCTCTTATCATACATATCCCTGCCATGTGTATAAAGTATTCTAGTCATTTTGTCATTTCCGGTTGCCCAGCATTCAAGTGAATCGAGTCTATAATCTATATGCCAATTTTTGTCCGATCTCCATCATATAATAATGTCCCTTCTATCAAATTGTCATTCAATGATTACAAACACTCGTCCAGATCGACCTTGCAATAAGCCTGTTTAGTGAGATCCTTTTTTATGGCATCCATTTTATTCTCTTATTTCTCCCATATATATCCCATTGTGGTATTAAGTGGTTTTCAATCTGAACCAAATCATGACCAATTTGAGAGGTGGAAAGAATATTCCCTTTATCAACGATATCATGATGGGGCCATGATAAGGACTCTTTTAAAGATCACCTTCATTTGCAGTCATATGAGATGAAGCACTTGTGTCAGTATACCAAGCTTGATCAGATTCCATGAGCTGCTTTGTAGGAGAGGATTTGGGCAACTCTTCAATTTTGTATGCATGATTAAATTGTTCATGACATTGGAATGCAAAATGATTAAACTCGTGACAAATCTGGCATTGAACACCATATTTGGGAAAAGGAGGGGTTGACAAGAGAGGAGCAGTGATGGCAACATTAGAAGAGGGTAGCAACGAAAGGTTTGGATGTGGCCATGACCCTTACTGTGAGAACCATGACCTCTACCGCAAGGAGTGGATCAACCACCACAAGAAGTAAAAGGCTAAGGTGGAGTTGGCATAAGCGGAACGATGAATTTGTTGATGACCAAGTTCTTGATCAAGGAGAAGAGGTCGAGGTTTGGCAAATGAGGGAAGAAGAGGAAGGATCAGTGTAGTTGTAACAAGGCTCTCATAGTCCTGTGGTAATCCCGAGAGGACATATACCATATCAAAATCAAGAGCGATATGGCCAATCATGTGCAATGAATCACTAGTATTTCCAAAAAAAATTTAAGATAAACTGCCACATTGGGAGCTCCTTTCTTAAAGGTTGCAGTTGAAGCTTGAGTTGGAGATAAAAAGAGGATGCTTGATTAAATAAATGCTTTTCAATGGCAAACCATGAATCAAGAGCAATTGAAGAAGAGGACCCTAAGTTGGTCTCGAGAATATCAATGGGAATGGTAGCATTGATACAAGATAAAATAGTAGTGTCTTGCTGAATCCAATAGAATAAGGCCATTTAGGAGAGTCTTTGCCAGTAGAATCCTTAAATAAAGAGGCCATGTAGAGGAACCATCAACATGATTAAGAACATTAAAAATTTTGAGAACCGGAAGAGAAAGAGTTCCAAATGAGTTGGTGTGTGTGGGACCAATGGGGATGAGATGTTTTATGTTAACACCAAACAATGAAGGAGAAGTAGTAATAGTAGTAAGGGAAAGTTCATGAGAGGAAGGAGAGGATGAGTAAAGGAAGATAAGCCAAGGGTTTGTAAATCTTACTTTCTAGGATATGTGGAGCTTTGATGTCATGGGATGGTTTGAGGAACCGCACTGCCCTGTGGTGTGTGTCTATATATATATATATATATATAGTGAGAGAGAGAGAGAGAGAGAGAGAAGACTATTACAAACAAACTTGTACTCTAACAACACTTGGTGCCACCCAACTCCAACTGGGAACATAATTTTCCCTCCATATACACATCTTACACGTGTTACCTCTCCTTCATACATGCAAGTCTTGTATATATAATCTCATTGTAACCTATAGGGATATATTGTGTCTTCGATGATTGCAAAATTAGCTACCTTTTCAATTAACACCCTATTGCATGTTTTCTCCAAGTCAATAAAAACAAAATGTAGATGTTTTCCCTACATCAATAAAAACGATATGTAAATTTTTCCTTTTCCATCTGAGCTTTTTGATGAGTTGACTAGATAGGGTTTTTATGTGTGTTATGGAGTTCTCTAGTATAGTGCTTAACTTTTTGAAATTATTATTATTATTATTATTATTATTTTATTTTATTTTATTATTATTATTTTTTTTTGTGATCTATAGCTTTGATACCTGGATACCTCAAAAAAATGGCAGGATATTGCATCATATCCTATCTGATACTTCATTATTCAAGTAAAATCCTGAACCTTGGCATATCCATGGTGTGTCCTTGTTGATATCTATCATCATTGATTTATATTTAGAATCTTGTTAGTAGGCATAAAAAAAGTAATTGAATTTCTCATGGGCCATTGCCTTCTATTTTTCATGTCATAGATCAAGGGATTCAGATGATGGAATTGACTTAAATATATATGGGTTGGTTCCATCTGGATCTTTCAATCCCCCCAGCTCATCCATGATTGGCGGGGCCCCAAGTGGGTCCTGTGCGAGACATCTGCACAGGAGCACGCAAAATTTTATTGCTGAATTGATATCATTACCTGAAAGTCTAAATCATTAGAGTAGAGTGCAATATCCAGGTCTCTCTCTCTCTCTCTCATTTGTAAACTTGTATTATACTCAGCACATGTTAAAAATATCACACCATCTGTGCAGGCATCTGAAGAACTAACGTTGCAAGCAGCATGGCTAAGCACCACCCCGATCTTATCATGTGCCGGAAACAGCCTGGAATTGCCATTGGCCGGTTGTGTGAGAAGTGCGACAGACATTGTGTGATTTGTGACTCATATGTGCGGCCATGCACGTTAGTCCGTGTCTGTGATGAATGTAACTACGGTTCTTTCCAGGCTCGGTGTGTAATCTGTGGAGGGGTAGGGATTTCTGATGCATACTACTGCAAAGAGTGCACACAGCAGGAAAAAGACAGGGACGGGTGCCCCAAGATTGTTAACTTGGGCAGTGCGAAAACTGATCTCTTCTACGAGCGCAAGAAATATGGTTTTAAGAAAAGATAAGGACATGGGTAAAATCTTGCAAGTTGCCTTCCTTTTATCTTTACTCTGTTGGTAGAGTAACAGAACTTGCAAGTTGCCTTCCTTTGATCTACTGTGTTGATGGAGTAACAGAGCTAAGTACTTTCTTCTATTTCCCTTCCTTTGATGCGTGGTAGAGATTAATATCTGATTGACAGTTGGTCTGCTTAACACTCTTAATAGTTGCCTTCCTTTGATGGGTTATGTAGAAACACCATTTGTGTAGCATGTGCTGTATCTGTGGTACACCGTTCTTTATGCATGCATTGCTTAAAGTTGGATTCATATTAGACTCTCATCTTTGATTTATATTCTTGTGCAGAGATTCAATGTGCCACACTCATGTTAAATAATGGAAAAGCTTCCTGAGCTTTTCTTCTCAGGTTCGAGCAACACGAATACATCCTCTTATAAGGTAACGTTGATTTTATCCAAAATACAAAGAAAAAGGATGCAAAAGGGTGTAAACGAGTCAAGATCAGGTACATGTTGGATCTAGACTCAAACCGATTAACCAAATTTCCTGCAAATGGAGAGAGTACTCAAATTTCCTGAAATTGGGATCTAAAAAGATATCCAATTATTCAGTCTCTTAGAACCTTAAAAAAAAAAAGGGATTCAACACTTCTATTTGAATCCAATAGATACTTGGTATTGGGCAATGACCGCAAGCCAATTGCAGGTAAGACTGCAAATGAACAACCAAATTATCAAAAGATGACTGAAGTCTTTCAATAATAAGATTCTAATAAAACTTGGCCCATGCAAAAAAGATATCACCCAATTAACAATTGGAAACGCCACAAAGCAGGCCCCAAGTAGAAGGCTTCTTTCTACTGTTCTTGCTGAGGAAAAAAATATTTAATAATAGCGCAATCCAACTTGTTTGGTTCTCCTGCAATTACTCTCAGGAGAAAGAAAACTGCCATTTCCATTTCAAGCTAAATTAGGTCATCCAAAAACATGAACCCTGATCTAGGCCAAGTTAGATTGGTGCCATTTTTTTTAGGATTGAGCAATAAAATAAAAACACATCCAATAAACAGATCATATTCAATAAGCAATAGTCCAATGAGAAATCAATTTCATTACTCATCCAGAAGGTGTTATAGCATAGCGCCATCCAAAGTACAGCCAGACAGATGAAATGGTATGGTTCTCCTACAAACACACTCTTCAACTGTTGGCATACAATTATCAAAATTGAAATCTTGTCAAGATCCAACTCAAGACCTAGGAGTCTCAAAGACGCAAGTAAACGCTACGAATACTTCTAAAAACAGCTCACAAGAGTGGAAGTACTTCTAAAAACAGCTCACCAGAATGGAACTGTGGACACTTTTCGACATTGACATTTATTAATCACACACATGTATTTCCATCTAGAAAACTAAGCAACATCCCTTCATTCGCATTGTCATACAAACAAGTAGCTGATACCACAACTATCGGTTGCATTACAGGCAGCCTTCCATTGCATGAAGCATGAGTCTGAGCAAACTCGTAATGAAAGACGAGAGGCAATTCTTCAAAAGTCCGAAAGCAATTGTCAGAATTTGAACTCAACAGCAGATGGATATTGCATAGAAGCATCGCCCATATTCACCAGCTGAAAAGAAATAAAAGCTTGGAGTTATGAAAGTGTTAATGACCCAAAAGTAAAATAGAACAAAAATGAAACAAACAAGAAGTGTCCAAGGGTGAATTACAAAAGCAAACATAGTTTTATGAATGATTCAAAGGGAGAAGTTTCAAAGCTATAAAACAGTACCCAGCACCTGATCCAATTCAAGGATTTACACAACCAAAATTTGATCAAGCAAAATGCATCACGCGGTCAGGACCAAAACAATTCAATTTTATCAATAATTCTCCTATCAAGCCTGTGCTTAAAAGCTCCTTTACCTCAACGCTATTACATCCATGAGTTAAATGATGCAGATCACTGCAGGGGGATGCATAGAACAACTCACTGAACCCAAGAATTTGCAGGGCTGTGTTGGTCTTTTAAATGAGAGCTCATAAGTTTACAAATTTACTGTTGTGCGATCAATCAAGTGTTCAAAAGGAAGATGGTTAGCCAACCTTCAAAAGAGGGTATGGAAGGAGGCAATGGAGAATTCAAACAAGTATTCTAAGAGGGAGGCCTCTTCATATACGATGTCATGCGCACATCAATTTGATTGTGGAAGTATGGAAGTTGCACACAGACAAAGGTGTCAATTTCAGATGCATATAAAAAGTGTACAATAAGTCAACCTATGAAGCCCAATCATATCTGTACAAATACATTTATATAATGAATGTGAAGTGGAACTAAGAAGTCCGAACAGAAATCAAAATGTTCACTACATCTCTTCACAAAACCATTTGGTTTGTAGCCAGATCAATAAACTCCTCACAATCTACCATACTCGGCCGTAAAAGGGAGATGACACACGTTTGTGCCTATCTGCCTGAAAAGAAATACTGCCTACTTGTCATTTACCAGACACCTGTCTTGGATATATACTACTTGATCAAGTTTTGTGGGTTCCAATACCCAACGAATCCAACAGGTATCATGTAATATTGTGTTATATCATATTATCATCCAGTGGGCAGCATTGTCATGTAGGAGGACAAAGGACTCTTAGGGTACCAATCACCAAACCTGCCCCTTTTTTTCTGAATCAGTACCCAAAACCTGCCCTCCTTTTCAGAATCAGTAACCAAACCAACCCATTTAGTTAAACTAGGATTTACTACCCATTTAAAGATCTGCAGGTAGTAGAAAACACTTTCAAGATGCAGTCATCTGAGGTCAGAACCCTCTACCCAACAGGTACAACACCAATTTACAGCCCTAATCATCGTGCTTCAAAAGTTGGAGCACAATCAAGTTCTTAGTAAAGATGATTAGGGTCCTGCTTCAAAACTTTGGTGATTTTCACCTTTTCTTTCCAGATTATGGAGCACAATCAACTAGGGCCTTTTAATAAGCTCAAGTTTTGATTCATTCAGAGAGACCAAGCCCATTGTTTTGAATTGGGTCTCATCTAATTGTTCATGAGCAGCCTTTTCCAACATACTGTGTGCCCGGAATATGTTTCTCCAGGCATTTTGCTTTCATGCCTTAGTCAGTTTCTTAAAATTCCCACCGCAAGGGGTTGTTTCTTTAGCAAGCGGTTGCTGTAATTAGCATTTAAGAGCTTACCAATACTGTCTGAGTTTGATCAAAATTGACTATGTAAAAGGCTTTTCAAGATATGGAGGAAGTGCCAAGATCCTTTGAAAAACGTACAATATCTTTCCGAATTTCAAGCTAGTAAACATCACAAAATCTGGAACAGGATTCAAGATTCAAAGTTCCCAAACCACACACACAAGAACACAATCCTAGAACAGTATTAACAAATTAAAATCTCCTCAAAATCAAACGAACGGACAAAGAAAAACACGAACCTTTCAATTGAATCACGAAAACGATAGATCATAACAACAAACACCACACAACTGCACAAAAAAGGGGAACTTTCGCAATAAATCGGAACAGATCCCCAAATTCACCAAATCTCAAAATCAATCCATTCAAAAAGCCGCTCTCTTTAACCAAATACACACAATTGCATCATCCACACAGATCCCAAACCCTAAAACTCCATCCACATCCATTAAAAAAATCCGAAATCAGAACGCATGCATCCAAAAAGGAAATGTGCACTTACAGTACACAAATCATCGACGAAACCGATCAATGTTCGCCAGATCCGCTGGAGCAGCAAGCATCACCTCCGGAGGAAGCCGCCTCACCGCCGGAGCACCGATCTCCGCCGCTGGAGCATTTCTTGGAGGTCGGATCTGGGCCGTCGGGTCGGTGGCCGTGATCATCTTCGTCTCCGTCGCTGTCGTCCTCGTCGAAAGGTTTCTGCTTGTGGAAGATGCAGCATTTCTTGGAGCTCTTCCGCTGCAGGAATTCGTTGTCGACGGTCCCTTCCTTCCATGTCACCTTCTTCTTCGGCCGTGAGAGACGAAGAACTAGGGTTTGAGAAGAAGAAGAAGGAGAAGGAGGAGGAAGATGAGGAGAGGCTTCTTCGATTGTGGTTGTGGTGGAAGAACTGGTGGGAACGGGTCTGGTCACGGATCGCGCCATTTGAGTTTCGGGTTTCTCGCAGATGATGGAATGTTAAGAAGGGGATTTTATAGCGGTTTATGCAAATGGGCCTGAGAGGGTGGTGTTGGGTTGGAAGCTTGGGAGTGTTTTTGAGGCCGTTGATCTGTGTGGCCCATTTTGTGGATTCTGGAATCGAGATTTTGAACCGTTGGATTAGGGGGGTTGGATGAGGGAAATGTATGGGATGCGGTTTTTTTTTTTTTTTTTTTTTTTTTTTAAATCAGAGGGCTACCAACTCTTTGGGCTGGATTAATCCCTCTGGGCCCAGAAGGAAGTCAGGTAAACTCCCCTGTAATCCGTAATCCCGTGTGCTAGTGCAGTTTCGAATCTACAACCTCCCAATATAAACTATCGCGGACAACTAAAATGTACGGGATGTTGAGGTTGTGAGGATGGGAATAGAGGAAGGTATAAGATTATGTGATTGGCATATTCTGGAGATATTCATTACCATGATGTGTGGGGCTGTGTAGCTGGTTGGTTGCATAGGACACTGCTGGCAGCTTACTCATTTGCTCCACTGGCTGTGTTAAATTTGGTTTCCCATTTTGTTTTCTTTTGCTAAATGCTAGTTTTGACAAACCTAGGATTTTCGTTTAAGGGGTGTAGATCCCAACAAGCAATTGGATTTTGGGAACAAATCCATGATTTTCATGTGGAGTTTGGAGATATTTATGTGAAATTTTCAAAACTGAGCTAGAATTATCATTATGGATTAAGAAGTAGACCGGGGTCTAATGGAAACGATCAACCCTACACTTGTGTTCGGCCTTGATTTCCTAAGTGGGTATGGAGAACTAGGGGTTGCACAGTTGGTTGGGTACCCCATTTCTCACATAATTACCTAAGGATCAATCTTTAGATTCCATTTTTTGACTGTGCAGATTTTATTTGGTACGTAAGCGGGATTTTTTCCTACGAGAACAAGTTCCTTTGGCTGGGGAAAAAAATAAGAAAAAACTATGTAAGTGGATCTGTTAGAAAAGTAGTCTTCCAGTCATTTGATAGATTTTATTGTAAATTAATGCCTACTTTATTCATAACAGTTATAGTCAATGGCGGACTGAAGATTTTTGTTCCATAGTGCAAGGCAATCTCAAGTGAAAAGATCAAATAATAAAATAAAAATTTTAAGATCTTATCCAAGGACTTTCTTGAATCTCGCAGGTGCGACACTTGGGTCCACCCCTGGATATAGCGGGTTAATTGGGTCACCATAATATTATTGTAAATGAGGCTTTTTTTTTTATTAGAACATTGATATTAAAGTCTTCAGTCTACAACTTGATTTTACAAGTGTTCAGAACATTTTTCAGAAGGTCTAATTTTAGTTGTGGGTTGTAGCTCAATTGGGGTACGTACATCAAATGCCTACATTAGAGGGTGAGAGACATGAGTTCAAGTCCTTCATAGCCCAAAAAAAAAAAGATTTAGATCTAACATACTTCTAAAATTCGACCTGGGTCAACTCGACTCAATTAACTTTGCTCTACTTGGCCAAGCCAACTTGGCTCAACATGTTGTCCGAGTCAAGCGAGCTCAGTCAAACTCAACCAAATAAATCGACTCTGGATTACAGTAAAGAGAAACATTTTGAAACACGACTATGTAAGCCAAAAAATATAACTAAATTATTTATTATTTTTTTAAATCAGGGTATCTCCAGCCCAGCTCGGCCTAGGAGCCTTTGGCCGTGAGACTGAGGAACACTTGATTATGGACAACCGAGAACTAATTTATAGGGGAACGTACAAACCCTCCTATCTACATGCCCCGAGTAAAATTATAGGTGGCGGCAAAAAAATGGAACTAATTAACACCATAAGCCACTTGCTTGGAGAGGATTCCTAGGAAACAACTAATGAGTGACTGATGAAATAAGGCAATTATAGTCCTCTCAACCTTCCCCTCATTTTCTTCATGGAAAGACCCTCCAATGAAGGGTTTAAATTGTCAGAATTCCGGGTTGTAACCACGTATGCCAGTAAATGGGACAGGCCAGACCCTATACTTACTATAGTGGCCCAAACTGTTGTGTCCAGGCCCAATTTTAGACCTAGTGGTTCAGGTCAGGTCCAAGGCCCAACACACAGTAGCTTGACTCATGCAATTTCTAAAATTAATCTTTGTATTAATATTTAGGATAATCGCGAAAACCGGCTTAATATGAATCCTAAGATCTGGACTGACTCGTTGGCCCGAAGCCAATTGGATATTATTAGATCCTGGAGCAGGTAAACCCAACTATAACTGAGCCCATTTACAGCCCTATCAGGGATTGACTTTGTGATCATATAGAGACCAAATTGTCCCTTGAATACTGCATTGTCAAAACTGATTGAAATGATTGGGCCTTCCAATGATCATAATTCAAGGGACAATTACCGTACGGCATGTCATAGACCTGAAAATAGCCTCAGAACAGTCCAAAAATCTATATTTACCGCAGAACTGTCCGATCCGTAGGATATCGCAGCGTGCGATATCCTAGGGATGTAGGATATCCTACAATCAGAAGCGAGAAGACTTGAACAGTCCGTTTTTTTCTTTTTTTTCTTGACTGTGGGACCACCAAACCACCATCCAAACCGTTGGATAGCTGTATGAGTGTAAGAACTAATATCGCACCAAATTTGAACCGTTGATCTATCACGGTTATCGAGAAATTTGCAAGAAAGTCACATTGTTTTGCAAATTATAAAAATAAATTATAAGCCACATTTTTTTATGCAAGTTTCTTGATAATTGTTATAGATCAACGCCTCAAATTTGGCGCGATATCAATTCTTACGCTCATACAGCTATTCAACGGTTTCGATGGTGGTTTGGTGGTCTCACAATAAAGAAAAATAAATAAATACACGGACTATTCAAGTGATTGTAGGATATCCTACATCCCTAGGATATCGCATGCTGCGATATCCTACGGATCGGACAGCTCTGCGGTAAATATAGATCTTTGGACTGTTCTGAGGCTATTTTCAGGTACATGCCGTACGGTAATTGTCCCATAATTCAATGCCATGTACACTTGACTAATTTCAACCCAAATGTAGAAGATGGTGGGGGTGTGGGTCAGCCTCCCAACCTGCCCATTTTAGAATCTATGGAAAAGGATATCTTAACTTACCCAACAAAAATGCAGCAAAAGTGCAGCATTAGATTGCCTAACCCACTAATCTAATATTATAAAAGGTCATCATTGAACTGTATGTTAAAGTGGACATCTACATACTTTGACTAAGCTATGGGTTTCACTCATTGCATTGCGACTTGACAAAGTACCATAAACATGACTATAAATATAATGACGTAAGGTGCAAAGTTTTTCTCCAAGGCAATGATAATGGCCATCATGAATTTATATATAACTTATTTGTGTGTATGCTATAAAAATTGGTAAGTAGGGTAATATTATGCTAAGAGGCATCTATTTTCGTACAAAGTAACATTATTGTTATCAGTTACTGAGACACCCCTTGATAAATCCAATTTCTCCACACTCACTAATAGGGTTATAAACGGGTCGGTTCCGGTCCGGGTTCATAGAAACCGTTAAGGAGAAGGTGGAACCGGATCTGGACCCGGAACCATTTCGGAACCGATTTCTTGGCTCCACAACTGAAACCAGAACCATATTTGGGACGAGTTTGGATCCGAGCCCAGATCTAGATAGAAAATGATATTAAAAAACATGGTTTTTAAGAGAGATTTTCGAAAATTGAGGGAATATGTCTGGTCCACGGGTCTAAACTAAGGTGGAACTAGACCCGGACCCATTCATTTATCGGGACCTAAATAAGGACCCAAGCCCGGTTTTTAACGGGTCAAAACCTCTGGGCAATCGGAGAATCGGGGACCTATTTACATTCTTGCTCACTAACCTCCTATAAATTAGCAGATACCCTAATTTGACATTAAATTGAATGATGATTATTATCGGATTAAATTCCTAAAATTTTTTAAGTCATACTTTCTATGAAACTTAATCCAACAGTTAAATTAAGGAGAGCGATGATTCATTGTGCGTTAATGAGTGCGAGTTTGATGTCATTTAATGGATCTTTGCCTCTATATGTTTAACTTTTGTCCGTTTTAACAACACATTTCTTATCATCTCTGCCTCTATTTCTCTAAAAGAAAATGTTATTTGATGTTTATTTTTGGAATTTTACATCTTAATCTTTATTTCTTAATCACCATGTGTATTCTAATCCAAGCAATTGGACCCTACGTCTTGGCATTAGGGACTTTAGAATTCCAAATGCTTCCAAAGACAAATTAGTAGTATGCTTTTAGTTTCACTTTTTATGTGTCCTGCTCTATCTCATATAAGCGCACCTAAATTTCCTAAGGTAAAAGTTGTATTTTTTTACAATGGCTATAAGGTTGGGTTGCAAAGCCAAAACCATAATATTGCCTAGTTGAAGAGATGATGGCTAGAAGGTTGGGTTCCAAAGCCAAAACCATAACGAGAATATTACCACCCCGTTCACTATTCATGCACAAGTAAGGAACCATTTTTCACCATGGATGTCCAACAATCATTATTTTTTTGCCAATTTTCTCACAATCTATGATGAATTAGACGGAAAATTTGACCTTATAATTGTTTTAAGCCTTATAGAAAGACTAAATAGTTTGGAACTTACAAACATGGCCCACAAAAACCAAAATCTCATAACTTGTACATATCATAGGAAATCAACGACTTAGATTTGGCCGCACAATCGTTTTAAATCTTCTTAACATGATTAACGGTTCATATTGTGGATGTGGGACCCGAAAAGGGGGATCCTAAACAGAAAAAAAAAAAAAAAAAAAAAAAAAAAAATGGTAACCCCAAGTTACCGTCCCGAACATTGTTCATCAGCCTTACCATGTGTGCGGAGATTTTTTAAATTCGAAAGGGGAGGTCTGATTGGGCCTTTTTTTTCTTTTGAGGACAACCGAATCTTTTGTTCTTATGAGAAAGAATGACGAGGATTTTCTATCCTGGACCGTTACCAAACATATCCTAAAAAGTCACTTTTTGCCTCCCTCTATGAGTTTTACTAAAGAGAGGCCAACCATCCTGTGCAACAATATAATGTGCCCTACTCTATGATTACATCCATCAGCCACCATAACAATAGGCCAATTTCAATAAATGAATAAACATATAATAAAACAAGGTCCATGAACTTCCAAAGATTTCTCATTCAACTAAAGAAACTAATGAATGAAATCAGAAAATATGTTGCACATAAATCAGATATTTTGAATGCATGTACGCAACCAAGAGATTGACATCCCCTCCTTGTTCTCTTGGAATTACATGCAGCGAATGGAAGGTCAAATGTCACGTGAATCCTACTTCTAACTCTCATAGTTCTCATAGTTCTTCATTGTTTCTTCCCGCACACTGATTAGGAGAGCTGTCACTCATAAATGACCCTCCTCTCACCGTATTTCTATGTGCATCTGGTTCAAACTGTGGCTGGTCATGAGGGAAGACTTTGATGGCAACAACTTTCTTAAATAATGTTTGGTGAGTACTAAAGTCTAAAAGATATTTTGATTTTCATCTTTCCGCATCTTTTCTGTGCAAGCAGAGGACTAAAACGTGAATATTTGGGTCTGAGTCGCTTAAATAGAAGTAATCTAGCCCACATTCAAAGAAAGTGCAGGTGACGTAGTGCACATAAAAAAAGTGTTATAAGGCACGTGGATTAGTTACCAAGAAGTTGTGTTTGTTTTTATTTGTGCGAGCCTCTAATTAAATCATCATTAAGGCCTTTTTCATCCCTTTAAAAATATGACAAAAATGTTAACTTTTCCAATTAGACATCAATTTCGTAATTTTTCTTATTTTAACATATTTCCTCATGTAACTCTCCATCGTGACAAGTTTGCTTTAATTACTTTTCTTGCCTAGCAATTTTGGCCATATAATTTTACTTTATTGCAATTTTGAGTATTTTTAATTGAACAAAACATAACAAACGGTCTATTTCGCGAAGGGTTTGTCCATACACAAACTTGCAATATTCACTCACTCATCACTTTAATAAGGTATTTTCTATATGCCTTTTAACACTTAGAAAATTGGTCATGATATTAAAAAAAAAAAAATCGGCTTTTATAACACCATGACTAAATAATGCATTTATTTTTTATAATCAAAATCTATTATCCATTATATAAAATTCTTATAAGTATAAAATGACCTCATAAAAAACCTTGTTACGTCAAAGGCACATGCTATCTGGCATCATTGAAATCAATATCCCATCAAAAGTCACATCATTCAAGCATATAAATCCATCCTTGATATCTAACTCCCTTGTACTGATTCTATTCGAAAACTCACTCAAATTAAAATCAAAAAGTCTACCTGTCCCGAATTCGGGACAGGTAGCAGGGCTCAATTAAAATTTGACCCGTCATTAAATTTGTCACATGCAAAACACTATCATTACATTCCCTTTGATTTGTTGATTTAATCACTTAAGAGAATTATCCAATTGATGATTAAACTAAATTATAATTATAATACAGTTAAATATAATAAGAAGACATATAAGATCATATGAGATGATCTTGAATGGTTTGGATTTCATAAATAAACACCATATGTAGATGAAAAAAGTGAAAAATAAAAGAAACCCTATGCTTTGCGTCAAACTTGACCGATTCTCGCTAAAGTGAAAATGTTTTTTATTTTCTCCAAAATCAAGTTGTTAAAGATTTTAATTTTTCTTTTTAATCTGGAGTGGTGACGGAATATATGGAATGCAAGTTTAGTCAAAGTAGGACACCTGGTAACATAGAAGTAAGTTTGTGCATACAAAAGATTGTAAAGAAATAAAACTTTAGATACACTGGATCTATTGTGCAATAAGATGGAGGAATTGATACTGATGTAAGTCACATGATTCAGGCCGGGTGGACCAAATGGAGGAGTGCTTCAGGCGTCTTGTGTGATCGAAAAGTCCCCCTCAAAATTAAATGAAAGTATTATAAGGTGGCGGTATGTCCAACGTTATTATATGGATCGGAGTGTCCGGCAGCAAAACATAATCATGTTAAGAAGATGGAAGTTGCAGATATGAGAATGCTAAAATGAATGTGCGAGATCACAATGAGAGATATGATTAGGAACGAGGAGATTAGATGCAAAGTAGGAATATCACCGATTGAAGATAAAATGAGAGAAAATCGATGGTTCGGCCATGTTGAAAACGTCAAACGGATGCAGCTGTTAAAAGGTGCAAAGGCATAGATATTGCCACGAGTATGAGAGAGAGAGGGAGACACAAGAGAAGTTGAAAATAAACTATTAAACATAACATTGCCTACATTGATCTAACGGAGGACATGACCATAAATATATTTGATTGACGTCGTCAAATCCATATAACCGACCCCACTTAGTCTGAAAATGCTTCGTTTGATTCAGTTTGGTTTGGTTTTTTAGCCCGAAGTGGTAGCTTATAAGAAGACGGTTTGCACGCGGAGGTTCTAGGTTCAAAACTGCACTATCACATTGGGGCTACAGGGTAATACTCCTGAGCCCGTAGAGGTTATTCTGTCTCAAAATTATGAAACCTGTGTTATCAAAGTTTTTTTTTTTTTTTTTTTTTTTAATTTTTCAAGAAGTTAATATTGACTTTTTAAAATTTTTTAATAAACAATTTGTTAAAAAATCAAAATCAAATGAAGTCCGAAATCAAAACGGGATCGATGTGTTTCACGCTCCCGGCGTGAAGCCGCGTTCCAGAAACGAAGAAGTGAATACAGAGTAAAAAAAAAGGACACACGACAACGCGGAAATGGACGTAACACTGCGACTTTCTTAGATGCGCAGAAACCCAAAACCCCTCTCTCTCTCCCTCTCTCTCGCTGTTCGGCTGCGAGCTTTTTGACTTCGTCGCTTGTATTTCCACACCAAACATTAACAAACATCTCGCTGTTCGTCTGCGAGCCTTTTGACTTCGTCGCTTGTATTTCCACACCAAACATTAACAAACATGCAAGGGCTGAAATTTCAAACACTTGCATGTCAATCTCCATCTCTGCATTAGATTTATCATCTTCCGAGGAGCAAATCCATAAAAATAATTCCACCAACCTCTTTCTCAAACAGTTCGTCTCAACAACTCTCTTGTTTCGTTTCGTTTGACCTTCGAAGTCGACACTGGTTTCTTTCTCTTCTCACCGTTTCTGGTAGTTCGAGAGTAGTTAGGGTTTTGGCAGCTGCTGTCTTTTGAAGATCGAAAGGTGGAATCTTGGGTTTTTTTTTTTAATTTTTTATGGTCGGGTTCGTTGATTTTCTAGAGTTCTCCTCTAGGGCTTGGGCTGCTGAAGCATGTTGAAAAATATGATTTTGCTTGTGATTTTAGGATTCGGTGGTTGGAACTGACGATCTCCTGAAAGTCCGAGGAAATTTGGGTTTTTTTTTTTTTTGGGGTATCGAAGTCTGTATTTGTTGGAACGAGAGTTTTGGCGTGTTAGACTTCATTTTTTTTTGGATTCTGTGGGAAGATACAGATTTGCATTGCGTTTTTTTCTGAGAATTTGGAGGGAAAGTTGGGATCTTTACCTCGGGTCTCTCTTTATTTCGAGTTGCTGTGAATCGAGGGGTTTCGTGTTATGATTTGAGATTAATAACTCCAGATCTAAGCGCTGGAATTGTTGTTCAGAAGACTTGTAGAAAGGACAGTGGTTTTTTTTGTTTTTTTTAATGAGAACTAGGTTATAATTTGCATTCTTTTGAGTTAAAGATGTGTTTGGGATGGATAGGTATTGGAATTTGATGGGGAAGTAGCTTGGAATGGTTGAATAATGGCGCTCAAGGCCCCACCTACGAAAGCTGCTGAAATTGCTATTCAGTCGATTGGAAAGGGATATGATGTCGCCATGGATATTCGACTCAAGAACTGTAAGGAGGATTCTCCAGATCCGCGTTTGATTGAGCTCGATGACGGTGAGGGTAGAGATATTGTTCTACCTGGTGGTTTTTCAATACCTAATGTTCCCAAGTGGATCAAGTGTGATAAAGGAGAGCGGACACGGTTCAGGTCGGATGTTCTCTCCTTTCAACAGGTTTGTCTTCTCATCTTTTGTTGCAGCACTACTCTTTTAAGGTTTTGTTTTGATTACCATTTGAGTGCCATGTTGGAGAAATTATGATGTTATGTCCTTTAATATTCTTTGGGTTTGAGTGCCATATGAAGATGTTTTTTTCATTTGGACTTTTGAATGCCATGCTGGAGAAATTATGCTGTTGATTGTCAGTTATTGTGATTATGGATGTGGGAGTGGGTAATAGATCTCAACTATCCATCTAGTTAGCTTTACTATCTGTTATCAATATTGCCATATTTTGAGAAAAAAGAAGACTAGTTACTAGAAAGAAGTAGACTATCATTCTGGACCACTTGATGGGTGCCATAATGGGTTGGACAATCAAAGAATTATATTGATCTTCTGATCCCAACCCACCATCATAGTAGCCTGCAACTTGAACTGTCAAAAAAAAAAAAAAAAAAAAAAAAGGCATATGGATAGGTGTTAGTGATGAAGAGCATGCCAATGTTTAGATTGATTATTGGAATGTCCATATGCCCTATAGAGTCGTACCATGATATAGTGCAAGTGAGTTGCTTTGGTTAATTATACTGATGAGCTGGAGAACTCATGGAGAGTTTAAGGCCTTCCTCATCCATACTCGAATGACGAGGAAGATGCTCAAGCCAAACAGGGTGTTTTTAGAACTTGTTATGGCAACTGATCTGCACTCTATGCTGTAGGTGTTTATATTTGCCTTTGGGCTGCTTCATCATGAACTCTGTTGTTTATTGTGTTTTGTTTTCAATGAAATCCATCATCAGTTGAAAAGCAAAAAAGTTCACACTTCAATTGAATGATATATTCTCAATTTCAGGTATATGTTGCGTTGAATGGTCCACATCAGCATTTAGGGATATGACCATTCAAAAAAATAAAATAAAAATGCATTTAGGGATATGTCCACTGCTGCATATTGATCCTACACTGCATTCTTTTATATTTTGTTCATTGCTGCTTGTCGTACCAATGTGGGTTTTAAGTAGTTGATTAGGGAAGAGAGGGTAGAGGATGGTTTTGCCACATTTAAAGGGTTTGGTGCTGTTATGTTAAAGATTGATTGAAGGCTGCAAACACGGATTAAGCCTGTAAATGGGCCATGCTTGGTCCCAGTTTTAGAATCCACACCCAGTTATAATTGGCTCTGACTTGTATGACATGTAAAGTCATTACAACAATATATTATACGTATACAATTCAGGTCTGTGGGCTTAGAGCACCTGGCACAGTGGTTATACATACCCTCCATTATGGAGGGTGGGGTACAGGTCTGAACCTACTGTAGATCGTGCTTGTAAATTGTAATCCCTTAAGCAGTTCCAATCATTAGGGCATCATATTTGTTAAGAATAAAAAAAATTCAAGCCAGGTCTGTGTGGGGCCCATGGCCATATGATAGCATTTGAGTCTGCTAGTGCTGTGTCTTAGGCTCTTGACCCAGAGGGTCTAACCATGGCTCACCCAGTCTTTGCCAGGTCGGATCCTGTAGAGTCTCAGGCTCTCAGCTATTACCAAATACCACGTAGACAATCCTTGCTTATATTCTCTTTCATCTTCATCTGTTTCTGGTTTCTTTTGCAGATGTCAGAGCATTTCAACCAGGAAATATCTTTGCCTGGTAAAATTCCGTCAGGGCTGTTCAATGCCATGTTCGAATATTCAGGATGCTGGCAGAAAGATGCATCCAGCACTAAAACTCTTGCTTTTGATGGGTGGTTCATTACGCTTTATGCCATTGCACTAACCAAATCCCAGATAGTACTGCGGGATCATGTAAAACAAGCTGTTCCATCATCATGGGATCCTGCTGCTTTGGCCAGGTGAGATTATGCATTCTTTGCAACTAACTTTTCAAATGAATTTATGCAGCAGCTATATATGTAGGTGGATAATCATGTGTTACCACTTACCATTCTCACACAAGCTTACATACACATCTATCAGCCGCCTGAAAAATGCAGTGTTCCAAATCCTCCTTCCTGAATAGGCATTCATCCAATTTGCATTTAAAACAGATTAGTTTTCACTATTGTATTACATCACCCTAAGTATACACTGAAATCTTTTGGTGATTATGCTGATGGTTATTATCCAGCTTGGCTGTTAGTCCAGGATTGGGCTACTAAATACCTAATGCTGACACTGCAGAAAACATTTAACTTTGTCTATTCTCTGAAATCCAAAATTTACATTGCTTTTTACACATATTTTTTTTTATATTCTAGATGAATTTGGTATCCACTGGGTGTGCAACTCTGTTAACAACAGCAGCAGTTTCACAATGATTATAGTGCCGTGTCCTATATTTGATGTTCTTGTTCTCTGTTTTAAGAACATTGACATGTCTCTGAGTTGCTGCTTTATTCTTCCAGTTTTATTGAGAAATTTGGTACCCATATTATTGTGGGTATGAAGATGGGAGGGAAAGATGTAGTTTATGTGAAGCAGCAGCATTCATCAAATCTGCAACCTGCTGAAGTTCAGAAAAGGTTAAAGGAGATGGCAGATAGGAGGTTTCAAGATGCAAATGGACAGGTCCACATGGATCCAGAAGAAGCATTTGGGAAGGATAAGGTCTCTCTCTCTCTCTCTCTCTCTCTCTCTCTCTCTCTCTCTCTCTCTCTCTCATATTTACAGTTCATGAAGCAAAGATAAGAATTTGGTGTTACTAGAGTTTTTCTCTGAAGGAACCTTACGCCCTTCTGTATAATATGCCAATAAAGCTTCTTGTTCAGAGTAGATGATAGAAAATGCTCCTGTATAAGAGAAGGATGCAAATATAATTGAAAAAGAAAAAAAGACAAGGATGCAAATAGTTATAGTTATAGTTGCTTTATTTATCCTGTTCATTTTTATTTATTTATTTTATTTTGGAAATAGTAACTGAGATTTTATTGAAAATTTTTACCAGCATAAGAGATATATACTGCAAAGCAAACACAAAAATAACTATTCAGAAAGAAAGAACACAGATAAACAACAAAAAAAGTAGTCCTAAAAACCTAAACAGCCAGAGACTACAACGAAACAAATCCACAACTACGGCCGGCCTCCCCATACCCTCATCGGCTAGGGAGTCTGTTGCCCTGTTTTCATTACACAATACATGAACGAAAGAAACAATCATCTCAGCTGTGTTCGCCAAGCGCCAAGGATATCTAGAAGACCCAGACGCCCAACGAATGACACAGGAAGAATCTCCCTCCACAATGAGAGAATGAAAACACAACCTGGATGCTCCCCAAAGACGTGCCTGAAGAGCAATCAACTTGGCCTCATGAACTGAACAGGTCTTTGTTAGTTCTGAGAAGGAAAGGATGCAAACTGCCGTGCTATCCCTGACCAGACCTTCGATGCCAGAAGGGCCAGGATGGCCAACTACACTCCCATCAAAGTTGAGCTTAAGGAAACCCACGGGGGGAGGAGACCAAGAAGGGAGAGAAAGGAAAAAGCTACTTGTCCCGGGCGTTGGACCGACCCCGGGACAAGTAGCAGGGCTCGGAGAGAAATATTCCTGTGAGGAGAGGAGAAAGCCACCTCAAATCAGCTTCTCAACATGGTGTTGATGGAGGTCCCTCTGAACTCTGGAAGAATAGACACCCAGGAAGCTACACAGAATTTAACTCTTTCTTCCAAAACATCCTCCCTACTATTCAAAGTTATTATTTTATGTATTATCTTTTGCATTCTGATGTGTTTTGTGTTATTTTATCCAATCTGTCATTCTTATTACATCCAATGCAGTTTTCCATTTGGGGGTGTAATTTTGCTTGTGGTAAGATTTTATGGAAGTTAGTTTTGTATGCTACCATTAGTCATTCTTATCCAACCTGCCCACTCACTCATTCCACATTTGTAGTCCTGCTGATGAGTGGGGCAGTCTGATAATTGTTCCAGGGAATTGACGCCCCATTGATTAGCAGCCTGGATCTTGCATGCATAAGCACACTCAGCACATAGTTGTGCTTTGGAAGTGCATCTAGGCACTGGAAAACTAATAATAATTGTGCAAAGAACAATTTCTATGGAAATTTATCTTCTTCCCCTTGTCTTGTGCATGGGACCAGTTGAACCTTCTCATTATCCAAGAAACTGTGATTTTGAGAGGATTATTTTCAACAGCTGATGGAGGCTTCACATAAGCTTCATAATAGAACTTCTGTGTATAAACAAAGGCAAAGACATGTAAGCATACGATAATGGGCACATAACATTTAGTAGAAAATCTAGATAGAATTCCGAAGAAAAGTACACATAAACCATATGGAGTAGGAGACTTCTGTTTGTTGTGGGGATATGAATTATACCAATAAAAGAAAGAGGTATGATTCACTTTACCTGTTCTGTGGTGATAGCATCATGGGGATTTTTGTTGTAGCAAAAAGCAATGACAAGATTGTGTATTAATCTGAAGTGCCAAGTTGATGCTAATTGGATACTTCAACATACTCATTTAGGGCCTGTTTGTTTGCATTGGAATACATATGAATTGAATACATAGGGTGGTAAAAATCGAAGATTGAAGGTGAATTTCCTTAAATAAACGTCAAATAACATTTTCTGTTATGGAAATGGAATATAATCAAAAGAAGATGCTATTTGATGCTCATTTCTTTGGAAATTCGCCTTTGATCTTCATTTTTAACCACCTTATGCATTCAATTCCTATGTATTTTAATGAAAAAAAAACAGGTATTAGTGATGTTCTGAGAATTATTGTCCTTGTTGAAGCTTCAGGCCCAGATAGTCATTACTCTTTACTATTTTTAAGCCGATCTGGTCCCCCTGGACCAATTATGCTGCAGAGCAATAAATGCAAAGTATGCTATTATGAACTTTAGCCTGAAGAAATCTTATCCTATGCACTTTTTTCTGTTGCAGTCTGATATCAGGGAGATCCGATTGAGGTTTGCAGATTCCAGCCCATCAAGGTCTTACTCAAACAAGGAGGTAATATTGAGGATGTTATATTCTTAGGAGCTTGGTTGAAGTCATTCTGGAAGATTCTGCATTCACATGCTTTGTTGTTTATTATCTAATTGCAGAATGTTGTGGGTATTATTTACAAGAGGAGGGGTGGAAACGAAGATAAGAGTCTTTCTCATAATGAGTGGTTAAATAGTGTTCAAACTCTGCCGGATGTGATCTCGATGTCCTTTGTTCCAATTACCTCTCTCTTGACTGGGGTTCCTGGGAGCGGTTTCTTGAGCCATGCCATTAATCTCTACCTGCGATGTAAGTGAAAATAATGGTCTGACTTGTTTTATTGCATTGTAGCCTGCTCCATTGGCCCTCACTCTCCCCATTTGCTACTAGTTAATGGGCTTCAATGTAACTCTTATTAGACCTATACATACATTTGTTTAAAGAAAATTCCTGCTCCCCTGCCCCCCTTTCGTTATGTGGGATACAGATCATTTAGACCCCCTTTTTTTGTGTAGTTGTAGGGGTTTTGGGTTTTTGTTGTTGTTTTTTTTCCGCATGCGTATGGGGGGTGGTGGTGGGGGGACCTATTTATATTTCTCAGCTACTGTGAATCGAGGGCTTAAGAGTGAAGGTTGATATAGGCCTATTTTTTGGCTTGAGATTGGGTGTGTTCTCTGGGATTCTTTTTTTTTCAAATATGAATTATGCTTCTTATTGCACATATGATCAGTTATTGATTTATTGGGTTTTAGAAACCTATTTTACCAGTAAAATGAGGTCCGTTTGGAGCAAGTTCAGAACTTAGTCATGAAAACAGTTGGCAATTCTTTTACCATTAACAAGTTATGGAAAGACATCAGTTCTCCCAAGGGCACTTTTGTTCATCAGTGCGCAAAAACTTCAGGCACTGCTACTGTTTCAAGATCTCAATTTATTCCTTGCCCACTTGCAAAGTACCAAGTCTGTATCTCGCATATGATTCTAGATCTCTTCCTTCTACTTCATGAACTAGCACTTCATATTCATTTACCAATAAACTTTAGATGCTACTGTGTTTTTCAATGTTACCATGTTTTTACTATGCAACTGCTAATAGAACTTCTCGGAATGCACTTGAGAATAACAAAGCTTTTATTATTATTTTTCTTTCTTTTGCATTTTTAGAAAGAAAAATACTTTAACCTCTTACCCTTTTGAACTGCCGTGTCATTTACCCCTTTCATCTATCTGCAGATAAACCACCCATTGAAGAACTCCATCAGTTTTTAGAGTTCCAACTGCCAAGGCAATGGGCACCGGTATTCAGTGAACTTCCACTTGGGCCACAGAGGAAGCAACAAAGCAGTGCATCCCTCCAGTTCAGCTTCATGGGTCCCAAGCTTTATGTCAACACCAGTCCGGTAATGCTTTCTTTTCATGTGGCTATTTTCCAGGATGAGCAATAAAATGTTAATTTTGGTTGGCTGATCTTTCAAAAAATTTATAGTGGACCGTCCAGGTCTGATAATGGGATGTCAACCTAGCAATCTGTTCTCTTGTTCTTAGTCAAAGAACAGTGGAAGAGTCTTTGACTTTCTGAAAATATGTGGCGATTCCTTTTCCTTGAAAATTCTGTTATTATCTTCAATTAAATTCTCCTGGGAATAGTGTTGGGAACTAACTCTTAACTACTTTTTCTTCCCAGAAAAGGAGACCCCCTTCATAACACGATTAAGATCTCCATTTCCCTAGGAGTTTCCTCTGAAATTAAAAAAGAGTAAGGAATAAAGTTTCTAAAAAGGTGCCACACCAAAGCAGGCAATTAAGATGATCAAGTTAATTGTCGACATAAAAAACGCATGTTTGTCATGCAGTGACATTAAAAGGATATTAGAAGAGTACACAACATAGCGAAGAAAAACAACAACCAAAACGAAAGCATAGGTATATGAGCATTATGCCATATGAAACACAAACACACTACTCAATCACAACACTTAACGGGGTCACTCTATCCAACCTTTATTTGGCCATAGAGTCTGCAATCCATTAGCTGCCCTTCCCACAGGCTGAAACCTTGCTTAAAGGGAAGAGATAAGCTACTTGATCTCTTAAAAATAATTGAAGAATGTTGGAGGGTGGCCATTTTTAGAGTTCATCTAGGAAATTGCATTAGATGCGTTGCTCTCTACAATTAAACTATCATAGGAACCCAGAGGATACATATTAGTACTTATAAAATAGCTAGCACCACAGCCTCATTGGAATATTTCACACCCACATGCTTGGAGAACATACACAGCACCTCTCCTTCCTCATTGAGAAGAATGCTTGCATACCCTGTGGACCTGGCTTACCTCTATCTACCCTACCCATGTTGAATTTTATAAAGCCAGCCAGAGGAGGAGATGGAACACTTGTTTCTTTACAGTACACCCGGAATTCTACATGCATCTCAATTATACAGTACATTGTTTATCTTTAACACCTTAAATTCTTTCTTGAACATGACCCACTTCGTGAACCTCAAAAAGATAGCTTGCATCACCCTTTTCAATGGCAACAGGACTGCTGTAAAGATTGTGTCACTCCTCTCTTTCCACAGACCATATAATAGCTAAAGGATTTTCAAAGCATTAAGCCGCTTCATTCTTGCTCATAAACACGTTAGCAGAAAGACTCAACATGGGCTCATACTTACTAGACTCCAATTGGCAAAGATGTTCTCTAAACTCAACTCCTTAAGAGACACTATTTCCCTTGAAAACTTAACAATCTTTGACAAAAGATTTTCTGTTAGAAACCACCCTTAACAACCTAGGAAATAAAGGACAACGAGGCCAATGGATGTTACATTCCCCACCCACTACAAAACCAAAATTTCCCCCTTGTTGGACTCTACCAGAAACATGTGCTGCTATTTTGGTTATTGGAAACAATAGAGGAGAAATATCCCTAATTGTTGACCTTCACTTCTGCTAGCTTCTTAGTATATCTAATTTCTACTAAAGTTTCCTAGATCTGCATTCTTAGTTCAGAAAATTTTCAAGATTTCTTTGATCTTACATTTTTAGTTTAGAAAATCTTAAGAAGATTTCATAGATCTCAAAAGAAAGTTAATTGTCATGTGATCAAGTAAAAAGAGGAAAGCAAATCCTTTTTAGAAGAAAAAGAGATTAGAATGCAATAGGGTATGGAGAGGAAAGGAAATTTATTAGGATCCTAACTCCCAAATAGGCAGGATCTGGAGTGTCGGCCCACATTTATAAATTTTCCTTTATTCTTTCTTTTTTGTATTCAATGAAAACTTCAGAATTCTCTCTTTTGCTTACAGTTGCATTCAAGCTTTTCTCTTCCATTTGTGATGATTCCTTGGGCATCCTATGGTGACGACTCGAAGGCTGAAAGATCAAATACTGTGTGATGATTCCGGCCCCATTGATCCTCTATCACCATCTTTGCTTACTAAATAAAAGTTAGCACTATGTGGATCAATTATAAGATTTTCCAGGCTGCCAAGTCTAAAGCTTCAGAAGAACCAGTGCAATACATTTGAAAATGAGGGCCTCCCAGGCTAGCATGAAAGGGGAGGGAAATAAAGAGTCCCCTCATTTAAGCCCTTTTCCACATGAAGAACGCCAATGGTGACCCGTGAACAAGGATTTGAAATCATGCCATTGGAAACCAACCTAGAATTCATGTCCTCCACCTCAGCCAGATTTGAATTCATCTAGGAGGTAGCTAGTAATGGTTTCTCCTGTTTCATGAGGACTCCATCTAACATCCATTTTCCATTCAGGTTGATTGTGTAGGAAAGATGGTTAATTGCTTGACCTCTCTCGTTCTAATAAATAGCGAAGTGAGGTTAAAAATACATTTGGTGCCTGCTTGTCCCTCTGCCATCTAATGTTGATTTTAGGTGTATCTATGAGAACTAAAATAACTGTTACAGTGAGTGCTGTCCTAATATTTCAAGATGTGCCCACCTCAACTCTGACGTTTGCAACAATAATTTGAAAATAATAAGAAACAGTAAAATCATTGTTTATATACTTCAGAGGATACTAAAATCACTGTTTATTAACTTTGCAAATATGCTCTCATCTTTGAAATTTAAGTAGAAACTGGTATAAGCCATTATGTCCATCCACTAACTGCGGTTTTATTGCTCCAAGATGTTAATGCTGTACTCTGTACGTTCTTGTTGTAAAATTTTCACTTTTTGCTTGGTCTGAATGATATATGAAGTATGCCTTGGTCTTATAGCTGGTGTATGTTGCATACCATTATAGAGGAGTCTTTATTATCTCCTCTCATCACTTACTCTTATCTTCTGATCAATGCCACAGGTTGACGTGGGTAAGAGACCAGTGACTGGCCTCAGGCTGTATCTTGAAGGAAAGAGAAGCAACCGATTAGCAATACACCTTCAGCACCTTTCCTCCCTTCCAAAAACCTTTGAATTACAAGATGATCCTAGTGGAAACATACATAATGAGGCCGATCGCAAGTACTACGAGCCGGTCCAGTGGAAGAGTTTCTCTCATGTCTGTACGGCACCAGTTGAGTCCCTTGATGACGTCTCAATTGTCACCGGCGCAAAGCTCCATGTTGGGAACTATGGCTTCAAAAGGATCCTCTTCTTGTGTCTCCGCTTTGCAAAAGTCTCCAGAGCAATATGGGTCAAGAGGCCCGAGTGGGACGGTTCCCCTGGATCTGCACAGAAGTCAGGAATCATCTCATTGTTGATAAGTGGCCACTTCACACAGCCCCTGAAGCCCCCCCCACGGCCGAATGATGTGAACATCAACTCTGCTGTGTACCCAGGCGGGCCACCGGTGCCCGTCCAGGCACCTAGGCTGCTGAAATTTGTTGACACAACGGAAATGACAAGAGGCCCACAAGACATGCCTGGATACTGGGTTGTGTCTGGAGCGAAGCTGGTTGTTGAGCGGGGCAAAATCTCCCTCAAAGTAAAGTACTCTCTCTTGACCGTGAAATCGCCTGATGATGATGAATTGTTGTAATCACATGTTTCCATGGCCTGTTTCTTTTGCATCTCATGCATAAAGTCATCCAATGAGAAAAGGGTGATAGATTTAGGAAGGAGTCGAGGGGAAAAAAAAGCCAACTAAGTCTTTCTGGAGACTTTGAAATTGTCTATTGGTGGGTGTTGGTGGACTGGGATTCTCTCTGTACTATAAATTTGTATGCTGTATTTCTAACGTAAATAGACTTGTTACTCATTTTGGATAATGATCATCAATTGAAAAAATCTTACTTCCACCTCTCTTTACCTTGACCATAGAACAATGGATGCTGCTGCAGCATCAGGTATTCTTGCAAATATGATCTGATCTGAAAGTGATTCTTCGCAACCAGGAGGCTGGGTGCAATTTAAGCCTTTCTTTGACATAACATGATAATGATTGTTGGCTCAAGAGGGCTGTAGCTCAATTGTTTTTACTCATTCCTTTTGCCCACCTATGATTACACAAGGTGGACCCTACTTAAAGAATGCATCTGATTTGAAGTTGATTAGAGCAAACTCTATCATCAATTTAATCAAATGATTATCGCCTATTCCTATTTGTTTGCATAGAATACATAGGAATCGTACTACATAAACATATGGTCAAATGAGCTCCATGCTGATGGGTATTTAAAGAGGTGACCATGTTGATGAGACCTTGACTCGTGTAAGATTTGAATGACTAGGATGAAGGCCAAGTAATCATTTTTTTTTTTTTTTTTTCATCTTTCTTGATTCAATTTCTATTGCAAGATAGGTAGTTTGGTGGTCATGTTTTGATATTCACCTTTGGGGTAAATTTCATCTATGGGAACCTCAGCATGGTTGTTATGCAGGAATTTTTATGCATTCAATTTCTATAAATTATAGATAAACAAGCATGCTCTCATAAAAGAAATCCAGCCTAAAAGTCCTAGAAATTCAATTACTAGAAACAAAAAGATACTCCACAGCAATGTTTGAAAGTTCAAAGCTTTCTTCAACGGCCTAGAGTTCCTGAGTTCTCTAATCTTCCCTAGTGAAAAAAGAAAAAGGCTCTGGACCATTCGATAAGCTGTACAGTAATAAAAACAATCCCTCTTCTTTAATTTCTATTTTAAAATTCTCCTTTCACTTACCTGTATCAACAATGTGCAGTGGCAAATGCCCTTTAAATATGCCATTTCACAATTTTTAGCTTACAAAACTAATCTAATGTGATATATGTACATTTTTGTATGTGATGTGTGCGATATCGCATTAAAAAATTACTATACATATGTATAGAGTGCATTTTAGTCTTTTTTCATTGCATACCATTAGTGTAGGTATATGTGGGGAATATTAAGAGTTTTAAAGAGAGACAGATTTTTTTTTTTTTTTTTTTTATGATAGAACACCTCACCTTATGGTGAAAAGCCCAATGAAAAAACATACCATGGAAGTTAATTTTGATAGAATTGAATGATGACTATCTACATTAGTCTTAATTTAAGATGCATGTAATCAAAATCAAATGTGCCTGGCCTGAGTGAGCAAAACCCCCATTGATTTAACAATTAAAGGAAATGACAAAGAAATCTTAAATTCAAATATGAAACAATCTTAAATTCAAATACAACTGTCTCGAACATGTTTCATCAACGAAGAAAAATAATATTTCATTCATCCATCATGGCCATATCTGTTCCGGCCAAGCCAGGCCCGAACCAATTATTAAAAGCGCCCAAAATTTAAATCTAACTCTAACTTGAGTAGAAAAACCTAAGGCCTAAACCTAGGGTTGTAAACGGGTCAGCTCCGGAAAAGAGAAGGTGGAACTGAATCTGGACTCGGAACCGTTTCAAAACCGGTTGTTTGGCTTCAGAACTAGAACCTGAACCATATATGAGACGGGTCTGAATTCGAGATCAGGTCTAGGAAGAGAATGATATTAAAAAAAAATATGATTTTTAGGAAAGATTTTTGAAAATTGAGGTAATAAGTTGGGTCTCAAGTCCATGGATATGAATTAAGGTGGAATCGTATCCGAACCTATTTACTTATCGGAGCCTAAATAAAGATCCAGATCGAATTTTTAACTGATGGAAACCTCTGGTGATCAAAGAACCGGAGAACATCCGAACCCAAACCAGCTAATTGGGTGCCAATGTCATATTTTGTAATTCCAAGAAAACGAAAGGGTAGATTAGGAAATAAAGAACCTATTCTGGGTTTATCATCCATTTTAGCTACTTTAGCCGATGGTGCTTCTTCCTCACTCCTCAGGCCTTCCGAAAACGGACAGCTCCTTCTCCTAGGGTTTTTGATTCTTAATTCTTGATTTCTCTCAATCTTCTTCCATTAATGGAGAACCTAACCCTAGCTCCCTCTAAATTCCTCTTCGGTTCTTCTTCTTCGAACCTCAGCGAAATCCGAACCAGACGTTCAATCGCCCTTCCCCTTTCTGGGAAGAGAAGAGAAACACGCAGAGGAAAAATCACACCTTTCGTTTCAGCTCTTGGACGAGGATCCTTCGATGGGATTTCCCAAAAGACTTCCAAAAACGGTAACTTGAATCGTTTTTAGTTTCGCTTCAGCTTTGTATGCTTTTGATTCAAGAGTCTTCGCGCTGTCTATCGATTTGGTATTCTCAATTTGCTTTCTTTTTTCGATTTGGTGGAGCGTCGAGAGTTTTGAAAAGTTGAGTCTTTTTTTTTGTTCTTCTTTTTGGAATGAGTATGATTGAGATATTTGAATTGAGCTGATTAGATTCTTTGAATTAGAAGAAATTTTGTTAAATCAAGCTGATTCTTTTATGCTTGAATGAGTAGGGACTTGGCCTGAACTGTTTATAACTTTATATTTGAATGAGCGGGGTTGAGATTTTTGAATTGAACTGATTAGATTGGTTGGGTGAGAGGAAATTTTGTTGAACTTCCGTTTTGTGATTGGATTTGATGGGACATACTGGTGGCGGACATTTCAACAAATAGGGATTGTTGTGTAACTAGTTAAATGTGGTGGGCTTTAGTCAATGATGGCAACTCATCCATGGTGCATTTGGTTATTGGTATGCATGCGTGAAACATGGAGAGTATAAAATAATGCAGGTTGGATTATGCCAAGCATCTGATTAGTGGTGATCAGTAGAAAGTCAAAGGAAATGTTCTGCTGTCCAAGTTTCATGTGTCATTGAGCAAAATAGGATGGTTAGGATTATCTGATTAGTTCAGGGTCTTGGTTTGCTCCATCCAGAAAGGGGCTCTTGATCTGGACTGTCCAATTTAAAGTATGTGTATCCCATGTATTGTTGATGGTCATGTCACATGTGACGAACAGAAATACCCCTTCCTTTCCAGGACCCCCCTCATATGAAGAGGGCTTTGATCAGACCTGTAGTCTGATGTTAGTTGAGTTATAGTTGGTGGAAAGGTCATTCACATGGAAAATCTGTGTTTATTGCTTTGTTATACAAATCTTCATAAAAGCTATATAAGTGTTGCAACATTTATTACGTCTGTTTCTCAGCTTTGCAACTATTCTCTAGAATCTTCATTTGTATTCGATCCAATCAGGCTGAGGTTGAATGAATCTCTCTTGTTTTGTGCATATGTACTTGTGTTGGGCACACATTCTTTTGTGTTTGGATGTGAGATCTGATTATTCATGTGTAAATCTGAGTGTTTATGATTTGATTTTCTGATTCATATAGCTTCTTAACTAATCTCAGTTTTACAGTGTTGGAGAAATTAGATACGGCAGCTTTTGCAAGCGTTTCATCTTCAACAACCAGGGAGATAACTTCTGTGGGTGTTAACCCACCATCATCAGTGCCACCCCCACCATCTTCCATGTAAATGCATCTGCTGTTCATGATTATTTGATTTTCTGCATTTTCTTTTATTCTCCAAGAAACTTAGAAGCATGCCGTTCTAGTGTGAAAAAACTGAAGATGGATTTGCAATTATTTTAGATAGCTATTTTGTGGATTGCATCATGCATGCCATGTTTCTGCTGAATCACATGAAATTTTGTTTCCAGAGGTTCACCCCTTTTCTGGATTGGAGTTGGAGTTGGGCTTTCAGCATTATTTTCATGGGTGAGAAAATGAAAATATCATCTTTGTTAGGTTTTGACTGTATAAATATTTTTATTTAAAGTCCCAATTATTTATCTTGAATGCTCTTTTTGGTCTATTTGTAGACAAAGATTAACAATCAGATTTACATGTGCAGGTGGCAACAAACCTAAAGGTAACCCCATTCAGTCCTTTTATCATTTTCCAAGGTACACATTTTTCATTTTGAGCTGGTGCCAACTTGCATGCAGGCATAAATGTCAATGGAGTAAAATGTTCAGCCTTAAAAGTCAGATGCTGTTTTCTGGATATAACATTTCTCTCCCTTTTAATCTGTTTTCATTTGTCTTAAATTGGTTAGAGTGCATTTGTTGACATACAAATTGTTACAAGTAGCTCATTAGGCCTAAGCTCATGATTTCTAGTCTGGGGCCCAAGCGATGTTGGGTCAAAGGCCCATCAGATCAAGTGTTTGGCTCATCATGCCAGCTCTGGAACATCCTTTCTTGATCCTTTTGGTCCCAAAGAAGTCAATTCTACTCCATGTGTGACTTATTAGGCTTAGGCCAAGAAAAGTTAGGGCAGAACCTGTTACTGCCAATGTTCTATAAAAATTAGAGTATCTAAGACTTTTGACATGCCGGAGTATGCAAGAAGGTTGATACCATTGTCAACTCTTTGAATCACAAACGGATTTATTCCTTGGAGCTTGGGTTCAAGGCTTCATTTCATGATCAGTGGCCGACTGGATTGAAACATTTTAGCTGATTTGACGTGTTGATGTTTCATTTTGGAGTTTGATTTCAGATAAATTAAAGTATTATATATAAAAATTAGAGAAGTAAAAAAATAGAAAAGAAGTGAAACTAACATAAATATTATATATATAAAATATGGACTTTGTTCTCCTATAAGAGACTTTTGGTGCTCATCTTTCATGTAGGAGGGGCCGCTCTTCATGAAAGGTGGGGGATTGAAAATCGCGTACGACATCCCGTGCATACTCATGTAGAAGAAAGTTCTCGTATAATGTATCAAATGTATCATAAATTCATAATCATTGTCATCGTCACGATCATCATCATCATCATCATCATCATCATCATCAAAGTCTTATTCCAACTTTGTTGGGTTGACTACATAAATTTTGTTTCTCCATTCCAGCCTATCCCGAGCCAAAATTCTCGGATGGGTTCCATCCATGTCCTCTTCAACCTACCTGTTTTCTTTGGTGGGCCATCAACCTACTTAGAAAAACTTTTCCTTAATAGCGTTGTTATTGGCCTGTGTTGGACATGCCCAAACCATCTCAAACGAGTCTTGCTTAATTTAGCGCCTATTGATCATCTCTAAATACTCCTAAGTGTGCTAATTTTTTATTCTATCTTTCTTATTTTTTACCACAAAGAAATACCGGTATTCTCATCTCTACTATACTCATTTTGTGCATGCATCATGTTCATAAATGGCCAACATTCTGCTCTATAGGTCATAGGTAATCTAATCGTTGTCTTGTAGAATTTTTCCTTTAATCTGATTAGTATGTGTCAATCACAAAGCACTTAAGAAGTAAGTCTCCACTTCAGCCATCCAACTCCTTATCTTATGTTCGACATCCTCCTCAATCTCCCCATCCTTACTAATTGTAGAGCCAAGGTTTCAGAAGGACTCTCTTTGTGGTATCTTTTAAGCTTCAATTTTCATGAAAACCAAATTGATTTTTAGATATATTAATTTCTTGCCAAGTCTTTACTCCATTACTCTCTTCCATAGTTTCATATGTGACTCATAAGTTTAATCCCATGATAATTGGTTCAACTTTCTGTATCTTTGTTATTCTTATATATAGGTATGACAACAATTAATTCTCCATTCATTTGGCGTTTTCTTTGTCCTTAATATATTATTGAAGCGTCTAGTTAACCGACCATCCAAGTTTTCTTAATCATTTTCGAGGCTCTATTGGAATGCAATCTGGCTTCAAGGCCTTTCTTGTCTTCATTCTTGCTAATCCTTTCTTCACTTCAGCTATCTTAATTATGCGTTAGAAGTTATGTCCTGCAAATAGAATATCCTCTCCAGATTCTAAGCTTCCTATAGAATTTTCATTTGAATGTTTGTTAAAATATTCTCTCCACCTTTCTGTAATTTCAATGCTAACGAAGTATAACACATATATTTAATTCATTCTACTATTCAACAATGCGATGTGATATTTCTACATGCCAGATATATGGTTTATAAGCCATATGTATGATAATGTGAAATTATAAAATGCAACCTCAGCTCTCAGCTCCAATGATCAATGTTTTCCTCTTTCATTTCCCTCGTGAAAAGTTAAAAAAAAAAGGTTGACCAGTATTAACTCAAATGGCTGAATCTTGGCGTGTTTGGCTAAAATTACCGAGACGTTGACCTAAATCATCTATATTGGCCAAACATGATCGAAATATCTAGGCAGGATTGTATTGTCCGGATTCATTATTAAACTGAATAGTTTTAGCCGAACAGGCTGGAAGTAACTGAAATTTACAACTATGAAAGCAACTTTTTGAAGGTTCACCATCTCTAGTTCACAACCAAGTTAGATGAGGCATGCTTTAGAACATGAGGGATATTAAGGGATATAAAGTTTGAAGTTTCTGATCTTTAATGGCACGATCACTATGCCTTAAATTTCCCAGCAGTTGAGAAAATGCAGTTTCTTTTCCCTTTTTTTGTATAATATAATTTGAAATTGTTTTTGAATTCTTCCCTCAGAAATATGCAATGCAGCAAGCTTTCAAGACTTTGATGGGTCAGATGCCACAAGGAAATAGCCAATTTAGTAATGCCGCATTCTCTCCAGGATCACCTTTTCCATTTCCCACTTCCTCAACATCAGCTCCTGCTGCCTCATCACCACCACCTCGTGCTTCACAGCCGGTGGTCACAGTTGATGTCTCTGCTACAAAAGTTGAAGCATCAGCAGTTACTGAAGTAAGGGACAATACTGAAACAAGAAAGGAGCCTATGGAACCTAAGAGATTCGGTATCTATTCAGATTTTTTTTTTTCATTTTTATCTAATCAGATAGTTTATCTTTTTCTTTTTTTCTATTCAAGCCATTCCAGTTCAGGTTGTCATAGTCGTCAATATGTGATGCTAAGTAGGAAATGCATGCATAAGTTTTGTTAATATTTTCTTTTGTCTTTTTCAACAGTTGTCTGTATTAATATACTTTTTTTTGGAACGGTAATTTGCATTTAGTAATTTATAGATATTTTCATATTATTTATTTCTGCACTGGGTATTGGCTTTTTTATATATATATATATATATATTTTTTTTTTTTTTGCATGCTCATGAACCATGAGCACAGAAAGAAATTTATTATTTGTCTTCATCTGACTCTAGGCTTGTAATCCTGATTCATTGTTCCAAATTGGTTCTCAAAGTCTCTTTCTACGCTACTTCATTATGCACTGTTGTTGTTTCATGTAATTTTGAGACTGTTATCAAAAAGTTGATATGCTGGTAGATGTGCATGTTTCATTTCTGGATGGCATGTAAACTTTAATGTTAGGATCACATAGAGACTTTTGACTGTTCTATTCCAGTGTTAATGATCAACCAGTAGCTTCATTTATTTGTTTATTTGTTTATTTTTTTTTTTTTTTTTTGTGTTATGGAAAGAACGGGTGACTGGACAATGAAATAGACACTGATTTGAGAAACAATTCATCTGAAATTCCAACAGATAATGGGTAGTGGCTTTGGGTGGCAGCTTGGTTGTCCAGCCCATTTAGCTATACAGATCTTGGGCCTACAATTTGGGACTGATTCAGCTAACAGTCTCTGGGATCAATTATAAGCCAGCCCTGGAGATATCTGGGCCATCTATCTAATCAGGCTTTACGTGGACATTGGCCAGCTGACTTGGCCTGCGCTTGGACCGGGCAAGTCCACTTACAACTTTAATCTTGGAATCTGTTCTGCATCCATGATTACAGTCCGCTCTTTTTTTTCTTTTTCTTTTTTCCGGGTTATATCTCAATTGTGAGCAGTAAGTACAGAAATCCTTCACCTTGCATTTCAGATTTGTTACTATCTTATTTCACAGTGCTGATGTTTTCCATCTGTTTCACCTATTAAAATAATTGGTTGGTTAACTGGAATCGAGGCATCCTAGAATAGGTACATGTACATCTTACCTGTATAGATTTTCTCTCCAAACCAAACCCATTAGATGCAGAACTCCAACTGCAAAGCTCTAGGATGAGAGCCTTGATATTATGATGTTTCCAACTAGAGGAGTATAGCCCAATCATCAATGCAACGCTCAAAAGTGGTATTCCCTGTGCATGGTATTACTAATAATAAAGAAACAAAAACTTAAAGATGATATTCCCTGTGAATGATTAATGATAAAAAGAGTAATTTACTGGAGAACAGAAAGACCATTTTAAACAGCCAAATCACTAACTATTTGTATGATAATATTTTGATTAAAAAGAAAAAAATTAGACACCATCCCTACGTCAATAAATACTATTTCATTGTTTTTTTTTTTTTTTTTTGAAAAAGTATTTCATTATTTTCATTGTTATAAAAAAAATTCTATTTCATTTGTCACATCCTCAATGAGAAGGGGAGTGAGGAATTTGTGCTTTGTTACCATGAACTTGTGGGTTTCCTCTCAGCTTGCATTATCGGGGGGGTGGGTTGGGGTGTAAGAAGATGACTTTTTTTGCGTAAAGTTGAGCATTTAGTCATATTAATTGTTGGTTGCGCATCACTTGTAACTGCTTTCATCTTTGTTGGGGTGCGGGCAAGTCTTCTTGCATCATCTGGAAGTTATTGTTATGCTTAGAAGATGACTTTTTGCTCAAAGCTGAGCATTTAGTCTGCTTAATTGTTGGTTGCTCATCACTTGGAACTGTTTTACAACTGCTTTTCATGTTCCTAAAACACTTTTATGAATATAATATCAAAGCTGTTTTGGAAGGGAATTATTTGTTTTTCCATTTTCCTCTCTGTTTTGTGCGGAAGCACTTGTGTTGTTTTCTCTCATGGGATGTATGAAGGTTTCTATATATATTTTTGAATGGTATGAAGGTTTCTAGATTTTATGTGAAATATGGTCTAGTCGCATGTAATTTACACTTTGAGATCTTTTTTTTTTATAAGAAACCTAAGTGTAATGTGTGTATCTTCTCTGTAAGTTTATTTGTTTGAATCATTTAATTACAATAATCTTGGATATAAATAAGATCAGTTCCAATGGTGGCTTTTTTTTCTAGTGATAGTATTTTCACTGAATCCCCCGATATGGTTTTCTCTAATAGTCTGTCTCCTTCTCTTCTCAGCTTTTGTTGATGTTTCTCCGGAGGAAGGGTTGCAAAAAGATACATTTGAAAAGTTGGAAGAATCATTGGAGACAGCTCCCTCGAAAGATGTTAGTTTTTCTAACGATGTGAAACTATTCCATGAAATTATTTACTGACAGGGTACATAGGATTTGTTTCATTAAATTCATGCAGTTATTTTAATTGTATGCAATATTTTGTGAAGGTTTCTGCAAATGGAGCTGTACCTAAGCAGGAGAGTACTGCTTCTGACGAACACTGGCAAGCAACTCGTAAGTAAATACTTTTGACTTCAATTTTACTCAATTGTTCCTTTGAAATTGTAATCCTCTTGTTTTGTTGGGAGAATGCTTCTGTTTCTTCTCTGTCAATGATATTCTTTGGTCCATACTAGTAAATAAACTCCATAATCTGTACATCTGACTTAGTTTTATTTTATTATTATTATTATTTTCTTTTGACGTTCATTTGCTTCAAAATCCCTTGACTATCAGCTCGATTTTCTGAATGGTTGAAGTGATCTTTATTACAATCATGAATAGGAAAACCAGGTTCTGGTTTGTCAGTTGAAGCTTTGGAGAAAATGATGGAAGATCCAACTGTGCAGAAGATGGTTTATCCGTAAGTGAGCCACACTTAAATTTATTTATTTCTTGTTTTATTTCATTTATGCCCCTGCTATCTTTGTTCTGCATACTACCGTATGGAGTTTGCTAACTAGTATTCATAGTGTTTTAGCCTGTGAGATGATTGTATGCTTGACTTTTGACAGATCATGTGTTGATTTCTTGGTATCTTTTGAATTTAGGCTGGCCATTGGGCCCGCTTTGTGACAGGACTGTAAAGGTTTTTAGGGCCTGTGGAACAGGACCCCATGTAGAAAGCTCGTTAATTGCCGGACCTGGGCTTCTATATCAAAGCCTCTTGGTCTGGTCCCTGGCCCATTTATGGTCCACTATTGAAATTACAATATGTTATCATTTTTTATGTTATAAGTAAGCAACTCTTAACTTATAATGATCGAATGGCATACTACATCTAGCATTATAATTAGTGGTCTAAACCTACAGTTTATCGTTCTTTTCTCTGAACGGAAATGAGCTTAAAATGACTGCAATTTTCTATTGAAGTCATTGTTCATACTTCATTGTTAAAACTAAAAGAGATCCTGCTGCATAGTTAAAGACATTCAATTTCCATGTTGTAGAAAGAATTGCCCTTTTACTAGTAAAAACTATTTGGTGCAAGCTGTGTCTTGTTTCTGACATTTGTCACAACTCAGAAGGGCTCAGCTTGTGTTTTTTATAGCAGCTTGTAGCTGGGCTGGGCTAACTTTGAGGCCCGAATATCAATGGGCTGGGATTAGTTATGCATTGGCCTGGTTTTATCTCAGCTCAATGACACCTCTAAAGTGAACTTCTACTCAAACCAGCTCAGCTACTTCAACAGTTAGTTTAGGAGGAACACTATCTATAGTAAGTTTCGCGTTTTTTGCTAGGTGGATTAATGTCCTGTGTATAATGAAGTCTGATTTCTCTGTTCCATCATCTCAAATTATCCAAAATGGGGCTTTTGGCACTTGGGAATTACTCTCGTCTCCAATCCTGCTCCTTGAGTTTTCAATACACTAACAACTGATTGTCTTAGGGCAGCTTACAGTAATAGTAGGAACATCAAACATGTACGATGGGGTAATTTGTCTTCAATAATTATCACTGGACTGCAATTGTTTGTGTGGTAAGACCGTAATAGTGAGCATGGTTTAAAAATTGGCTGTGTCCAATAACTCCCTGAGTTTCCCCCGAGTGCTGGAGAAAAAAGCTTACACACATCTCTTTTCTCCCTATTTTCCTGTTGGAAGAAGTTTGGGAGGCTTTTTGTGGACTTTTCACACTGACGTTCTGTGGAAGATCTAAGCTTTCAAAACTGTTCACCTGATTGATTCAAACAATTGGCAACACCTATTTATTCTCAAGTTAATTCATAATAAGATGGGTCTTAAAATTCTATTTTTATAGGATATTATTTTTCATTTTTGTATATTTTTATTATATTTTAAAATATTTTTGAAGTTTTTTGTTTTGTAAGGTATGACTCGGTCTGACTGCTAAGTCTCATGCAACCGGTTTACTTGACTGTGACTAAGTTGCCCACCACGTCCGATTTTTAAAATAACTGTAGAGGGTCATGGTCATGTAGCCATTCATAGGGGAGATTTAATCGCTGTAAAAGGGTAGAAGAAATTGCCGAACCTCTTGCAGATAGGAGGGAAGAAGTGATACTTGATGTAACTGTCATGATAGGTTGGAAGATCTGATAATAGTGGTCGTACATAATCTTCTAAGCTTAACTCGGGTAGATTGGGTCACTTTGTGTTTTCATGGTATGGAGAGATTTATGATGCTTTTCGGGTGAAGGTTGAGAAGAACATAGTCATTACACAATCTTCCCAAGGTAAGATCTCTAGCTTTCGGAGTTATTGCCAAAGGGATTTCTGAAGGAGTCTTCAGACAAGGGTGTAGATTACTAAAACTCACAAGCAAAGGAAGCATAAAGCGATTTCATTTAATTATAGGAATTACATGGGGTACATCTATTTATCAAGGAAAGGTTTGGGACATGCAGCCCTATAGTTTCCTTATTACAGTGACTAAGATTTACTTAATCCAAAAGACTCTTGTAAGTTGTAACAGACTAAAAACTCATAACTACAACACCTTGTCAGTAAATGGGTCATAACTTCTCTAAATTGTGTTAAAATCGCATAATTGTAGGCTTGTTGGATAGGTATCTGTATAACCCATCAAACATACCTGACATCATGTGATTCAAACATTCTCTCACTCATGAAAGCATTCTTTTCGGAAAAAAAGGATTTTAACTCTGAAGACTTTTGACATAAATAAAACTTCTAAACACCCATTAGCCTTGGGCCTGATTCTTGAGTACGATTTGAATAATCTATGTGTGCTGCATCAAATCTTCCCAGTTTGGAAGTAACTCAGCTCAAGTTTGATGTCATCCACTGATATCAAAGATCTTTCATCGAAGTCTCTTTCAGATGTACTATCACAGTTCCTTTGATGATGCTTGTGTTGAGTCCTTCATTTAACAGTGGGATAAAGACCTGCATCATACAAGTCTGAAAATGGAACCTGGGAGCTGCTCGTTTTGTTCTCATCAGTACCAGTCGACTTGGTCTTGCATGAGTTTATGTTCTTCACACAATCACTGGCATGTCTCACGATTAGGCACATATGTTTATTGCTTTAAGTTGTGTGTTTTTTTCTTAGCTGTGAATCTTTCATTGTTCTTTTGATAATCTTCAAACAGATTATCCAGGTAAGTGACCTCATTTTTTTTAATCGGTAGATGAATAACCTCATCCCCATCTTTTGCAATAAGCAGTTTCACACTTTATTATTATGGTAGTGGTCTTTACTCATATTTTCTTTTGCCATTTACCTTTTATGATTTTCTCTCAAAACTCCCTCAAACAGGTTAGCATGCTTGAGTTTAATGCTTATCATTAGATGGTGATTCTTGATTTCATATTGTGGTCTTAATTGTCTCTATTGTTTATTGCTTATGTTCTCCTTTTGCATTGCATTATTTTTTTTTTCTCTTGATTTCATAATTTTCATCCTTTATTTTGATATACCAATTATATACCTATCAAATACCAATTATTTTATTTATTTATTTATGCTTTTGTATATTTGCAGCTATTTACCTGAGGAGATGAGGAACCCTACTACCTTCAAATGTAAACACTTTGGCATTGTTATTGTGCATTTATTTCAGTTTGGCTGTCTATTCAGATTTGATGTTAACACTTAACACATAATTTTGATAGTCAGATTTTGTTGTTACTTCGTTTTGGTTAGGTTGCCATCTAAATAATATAGAATTCTATTGTTGCCATCTAAATAATATAGAATTCTATCTTTTATGGTAACCCGCTACTTACTGACTGAAGTTGTATGGCGTACTTTGCAGGGATGCTACAAAATCCACAATACCGTCAACAGTTGGAAGATATGCTGTAATTTCCTCCTTATCCTTTTTCACTAGTCCTTAGTTGACAATGTCAATGTCCCTCTACTGCTCTTCAATTTAATGATTATTTGAGGTGCACACGAACTTGTCTGTAGCATATTTTATGACTTCTCTTTCTGATTTCTTTTTTTTTTTTTTCCTTATCAGAGGTAGAAGTTTGTTCAATAAATATCTTCTTTCCTGACTCTAGAATCTAGATCACGTATCCCAGATCCTTTTTTCTTTCTTTTTTTTTTTTTTTTTTGCAATTTTTTATTTTAAAATTTCTTTCCCTGATTATAGTTCACATATAACAGATTTTGTTTTGCAAGTAGTATATTTGCAGTCTATTGTTTTTTGGATTGAGACTTTTCACATCATGGACTAGTGACTACCTTCAGAGAAGGTTGAGTCATGCTATGGACATTCAATTCTGTGCTAGGATAGCATAGTATTGTTCTGTTTCATATTAGATTTTTGAAATTTTTAGTAGATTCAATTCTGTGTTAGGATGACATATCATTGTTCTGTTTCATATTATATTATATTTAAAATTTAGGGTAAAACTTGAGCAGGCTGGGCAGGGTATTGTACTAGCCTAAAGCCTGATCCGGATTGCATGTGGGTAAGACTGAGCCCCACTCCTGCATCACCACATAAACCTGAACCAGAGCCTGAAATCATGGCCAGAGACTAAGCCCGAGCCCGCCTGTGTAGAAGTACAAAATTCTCCCATCTCATACTAGCATATTAACTAATTGGGCGTGCAAGTACAGGTTGCTATTTTAGGTTTTTTCACAAGAGGTGCCTCAGTACATTGAGAAGGGCAGAATTGGGGAGAGGCTTTAACTGAACTGAAAATCTAGATGATTCTTGATGAAATTTTTTTTTTTCTTCAGAAAAGCCTCATCCAAAATCCCTCAAAAACTGACAGAGAGTGGGCAAATGACCATGCCATTATTCCCTAAAAAATTGGCAAGGTCATTCAGTTGTTGGTTACGGATGTCGTGGCCTTTGCTTTTGTAGATATCTTTCAAATCTTCTTCACCTTGTCTTTTCGTGGCATACTTCACCAAATCATTCGTCACAGTGAATGAGCCTCAGTACAGGACAGGAGACTTGCAGAATTGGGGAAAGAGGCCCTAACTGAACTCAAAATCTGCATGATTCCTGATGAAAAATAAAGATTTTTTTTTCCAAGAAAAGCCTGTTCCAGAATCCCTCAAAAACTGAAATGGATATTCCGAGCGACGCCAAATTTAATTTAATTTTATTGTTATAAAAAAAGAAACTGACATAGATTGGGCAAATGAAAATGCCATTATTCCCTAAAAAATTGGCAAGGTCATTCAGTTGTTGGTTAGGGATGCGTGGCCTTTTCTTTTGTCGATATCTTTCAAATCTTCTTCACCTTGTCTTATCGTGGCGTACTTCTCCAAATCACTCGTTACAGTGAATGACCTTGGAGGGAGAAGGACCATAACGTGAAAAGGTATTTTTTTGCAATGATCATTGAGATGGTTGTTTGATATTTAGGCCCGAGCCTAGTCCAAATTCTACTCAGGCTTCAAAATTTTGGCCCAATCCTGAGCCCAAACCGAAAAATTCCCTGGACTGAATTGGTTCATGATGTTGCTTGGTTCATGTGGGCTTGAGATTTGCCTGGCCGAAGTTGCACCCATATTCAGATTGTCATTGGCTTTGTTGTGGTTTTAAACTTGGTTCTTCTTCTTCTTCTTCTTCTTCTTCTTTCCTCACCCCTCTGTACTTGTTTGTTGCTTCCAAAGTATTACATGTTGTATAATAGCTAGAACCTTCTTCGATCAGTTTCAGGATTTGAACCAGGGTGGATCAGATGAGTTTGTAACTCTTCCAGGTTTCATCGTCATAATCTCCTTTTTTTCTTATTTACCAACGATTGAAAGTGTGAAGAAACTCCCCTGGTACCTAATTCTTTTTTTTTTTTTTTCATACACTTTCGTTGTTCATTAGGGAAGTAATATCCTTAGTTCCTTACTCCACTATCCCCATGTGCACACATGATGAAAGAAAAATGAACATTTTACCTGGCAAGTTGGATGCTAAACTTGTTGACCTAATCATGCGACATGGTACGAAATACAAGAGGGTACCTCATGAATTTCCACCAGACCCAACTTTACAATCATTAGAATTTTACTGGGAATTTGCACCACCACTCTCTCACCTCATGAATTTCCACCAGACCCAACTTTACAGTCATTAGAATTTTGCTGGTGAATTTGCACTGCATTATCCATTTACTTCACCCTTAGAATTTTAGGTGTGGGGCATGCGTGGGTTCCCTTTTTCCCGTTTGTTTGTAAGGACGCGCATGTGGCTTGGGTGGGGGGATGATTTAGGGTAGGGGAGGAGATTGGAAGGGCCCTGCTTGAATAGAAGGCCCACCAAATTTCAGATCCAAAAGGATCTAACATCTGTGATGGAGATATATGATATAAAAAAACGCCAACCTGCAGGGTGGGTTCCACTGACTCTCACCCACAAAACCCACGGGCAATCTAGCCTAGGAAACCCAACCCCAAACAACAGCGCGCACCCCCCCCCCCCCACACACACACACACTTTCCTTGTTCCAACACACACACGCCCGAATTTTGCACGCCCCCTGGGTTTTGTACCTATCCGAATGGACTATACCATTGGATTGACTGCACACCCGTCTGAATGGGCTGGACCATTGGATCGACTGCATACCTATCTGAATGGATTGTACACTATTAAATTTGTGGGGCCCGGATGGGGATGATAGGGGTTTAAGGATGCGGCAGATTTTTTGCTGAGATGAAGGGCCTGGGGAGATCTTTCGATCCCCCAGGTAACACTCCAAGGTGGGGCCCCATGTTAAGGTGCGCACACCGCGCATTAGATCAGCACTCATATTCACACATATACACATGTATGTATGTATGTATGTATGTATGTATGTATTGATCTCCTATTTATGTCTTATCCACGAACCCCTTGTATTTTGTGAGGCTGTCAGGGAACAGAAAAATCCAAAGACTAGGTAGCCTCATCTATTCTGACCACTTATAAAAGGACCTAGAATCCAAAAACTCTGTCAACCCCTACCCTGCACCACTAACCCCAACACTTCAAAATCTCAAAACCAATTCCACACCTGATTGGCTGATTTAGGGCAGACCTGATATCAGCACGAGCTCCATGGAACTAAACTTGTAAGGACCTCCCAAGCAACTCCAGCAACCTTGCAATCTTAGTTTATTCCTAAACTAGGGCTCTAGCTGTTAATGATAGCTTTCCATTGATTTTCGTATCTTAAGTTCCTCAATTTTGCTTCTAAACTATGGATTCCTCAGATTTTTACCCAGGAAAAAAAAAAAAAAAACACTATGGATTCCTCATAAAACTATCAATTTTGATGATCCTGATCATGGACATGCCACTTCTTTCTCAGATTCCCATTTTGGGTTAATATACTGGCTTTGATGCATCGTATAATTTGAGTTTTTCTGCTAATTTGTGTTATGCCAGTTGTGGTGCTTTGAGTAGATAGTACACAATCCCTCTTGGCAGCAAATCTTGCAACCATTCTTTTGTATTCATATTGATATCATCGGAAAGGAGAAACAAAATTTATGTAGCCGACCCCAACATAGTTGGGATGAACAAACTTGGCCTTCAAAATTGAACTATTTTTGGGATGTAGAATGGTTTTCTCATTCAATTTGCCATTTTATTCTAATATTTGATGCTAAGCTGCTTTTGTTTATGGCAAGCAGTTGCCATGCTATTCATTGTGCTTTTATGATTTAGCCCATTGTTTGACTTGTCCTGTTATACATCATTTAGAAAGATACTATTCTCAAGGAGTTACAATTGTGTTTTCAGTAATAATATGGGGGGAAGCGCTGAATGGGACAACAGTATGATGGATTCCTTGAAAAACTTTGATCTTAGCAGTCCTGAGGTCAAGCAGCAATTTGGTAGGTATAAAAAGAAGTTAGAGTTTACATTCAGAACTGACCTGTCACATTTTTGTGATTCGCATGCTCTACTTACCTTTCATTTGCACAAAATGGTAGCATTCGTTCTCCAAGGAATCTCAAATTTACTTGCATGCATGCTGCTCCATATTTTTGATAACTTAACGCACCTCTGTCCAAGGCCCTAGCCCTGTACATCATAGCAGTTTCCTTTGTCCAAATGCACCCTGCCCCTCCATAGTATTGTCATTCCCTTTTGATATACGGTAACTTGTGTTTTATTTGTATGAAGGTTTCATCTGATAATTATTATACATTCGCTCCACCGTGATGCTTTGCCAAAGTGCTGACTACTGATACGTTTGTTAAATCTAGGTGTATTTTCATATTTTCTTTCTTGTTCCCATGTGTTGCAGATCAAATCGGGCTCACCCCAGAAGAAGTAATTTCAAAAATCATGGCAAATCCTGAAGTTGCTATGGCATTTCAAAACCCAAAAGTTCAGGCTGCCATCATGGATGTAAGTCACAACCGGAGGTTTTGCCCAGAAAAAAAGAAAAGAAAAGAAAAAAACCCGGTTAACAACTGAAGGTTACTGCATAGTATTATTCTCACTTGGCTCTGACATGTTGTTGTTTTCAGTGTTCACAGAACCCTCTGAGCATAACGAAATATCAAAATGATAAAGAGGTGAGAACCCATATGTGGTCTTCTATCCTATAATGCATAATAGAAAAGGAACCAGGACTTAATCTTTGGAGATGCATTTGGGTAGAATTTTTCGAACTATCTTGTTTGGAATTATCACAATGGAATATATAATTTCTTTGTTCTGCAGTTCCTTATAAACAAGTCAACTAACTGAGTTGGAGAAGTCATCTTAACATGTTTGGTGCTGCTAGTTGCTTTTCTATTGGGCAGCATGAGAATATAAAATCATAATAATTGAAAAACTGTTCTATCTTTTCTGTCCGGATTAGTATCAGGGTTCATGATGACTTTGCTCTGATTCCCTGACCTGCCCTGCCCCAAATGCATATGGAAGCTGTTTATCTATTTGCCCAAATACAGTTTTTTGATTGGAAGGCTGCCGTCCCATGATAAAATATAGTTTCCTAGAGGCACTTAAGCCTGTTGGGAATAATCTCTATGTACTTGAACTGACTTTGCACCGGCCTTTGAGGTTCTTATTGGAGTACCATAACTTGTGCTATGAACTAATTTTCTAGTATACATGGAATCTAGGTTTTAGATAAAAATTTGTGAACTGTAGGCTGTGTCCAATAATATCCAGATGCTTCATAAATAGGCAATGTGTTGTGTCATATTGTATGTGATACTTCATTTTTTTTAATGTCAAAATCTGTATCCTTGCCATATATACTGTCAGTGAAGTTTCCATCCTGTATCTAGGCACCATAGATTGTGTCAACGTGGGGGCTTTGTCCCCATCCAATATAAACAGAAACAAGGTACAATTTTTATTATTATTTCTTTTTGGTAAAAAGAAACATGGTAGAGTGAAAGAACAATGTAGGTTTTGTTTAGATGTATGACTTGAAATAAGAGGAATCTAAAGACCACAGAAATGTAGAAAATGGATTTCTGTTGCATAATATGTTAGGTAAATGAAATGATTGATGGTCTCTAGCTGTTGCTTAGCTGGTTAGGGATGTGTAGTGTGTGTTAGTGTGCGCGTTCGAGTTCTTTTTTAAGCACAAGACAGAGACACTCTTGTCGTTGATATGCAGAATACATTGCACATTGTTATTAGTGCTGCATTACATCATACATGATTACATGGAATCATTTAATCTTTCTTATGTCAAACATAGAAATCGATATGTCCTGATGTGATGTGGAATCAGTTTTGGAGGGCCTAGTTTTCCTGCAACTAAAAAAAAAAAAAAAAAACAGATTTGATTATAATACAAGGTTTTGTGTAACTGTCATTTTTTTAATCTAGTAAAATAAAATGGATTTGAAGGCAGATTCTTAGTTCTTTTTGTTAAAACTCGAGTATTTAATCTTTCTTAAGAAGGTGAGTGGGGAAATAGTTTTTTATTAGAGCTGAAGTATCAATCTTGTTTCATATGTTGAGTTGGAACTAATCTCCCCTCTATACACATTTCATGCTTGTGATTGGGAAACGCACTTAATGGAAATGTCTTTTTTGATTGTATTATTTAGTTTCTCTTTCTCTTGATATGAGCATGCTCATGTGCGCTCCTGTTAACAGCGGTTGTTCTAAATCGATCTTTTTTTCTTCTTGTGTTATCTTTCTTCTCAGGTTATGGACGTATTTAACAAGATATCAGAACTTTTCCCTGGGGTGACTGGTTCGCCTTGACTTGATGGTACTGAGGTGGCATTTTCTTGTTCTTAGAAGATCCTACATTGAGGATTAGCCCTTTATGCTCCCACATGAAGCTGAAAGCCTGCAATCAGTGGCTTGGTTATGATGGTCCGTCAAAAATACCCCTTCCTACTGTAGTTTTGGCTGAGCGTTTTTTCTTCCTTTTAGAAAGGTGTGCAAAAATGTAGTTTTCCCCCTTTTTTACTTTTTTTTTTTTTAGCACTATAATGCAGAAGATTTTCTTAACCAGGCAATGGAGATAATATATAGCAGTCACAGTGATTAGGTAGGTAATCCATTTGATTTGTACAGTCCATTGAGAAAGCTGGATAACTAATATTTTGGAAAGGCAGGGCAGGGGCCTCTGATAAGGTAGCTTGAAAGGATGTATATATAGCAGTGAGGGAGGCCAGTTGACTGAGCTGAAGAGCTGCATGAACCAAGTTGCTAACATTGTGGTCGCATGTGGATGCGGACCAATGGTCCATTTTTTTTTTCCCCCTTAGGAACATAAATGACCAAAATCTCTTTATTGGTTGGTGCTTTGGCCCTTTAGATCCTCAAGAACCTAGTTTTCCTGTACTAGGTTTAGTTGAGGCAACTTGGGTTCAAATGCATGAGTCTTGATTTGTGCAAGGAGTTAGTTGCACTGTCTATAACATCCAAATGGTCTAGGGACGTCAATGGACACCTGAAGTTTCCCCCAAAAAATCCTTAAAATGGACCCTCTTGTTCTGATAACTGGATCCCAGTTCCAGTCGGGTCCGTACCTGAATATCTGGTAAGTGGTAACCATAGTGTAATGCTGGTTTCAAAATCAAGGCCCAAACCAGACCTGAGTCTCGAAAAGTCCAACCCAAGTTTCTCTTTTGGCTGTGTCAGGCTATGCAGTTTTGGGTTTGGCCCAACCCAAGTTGTACACAGTAACCTTCATATGATATGATTATACCAGGGTGTCGGTGGTTTGTTATTACATCCATAAAGTGTGGACTGTTCATATATTGTGGCTTACTGGTTATCTTATACAGACGATACAGTAGTTGGGTTGGCCTAGTTAAGCACTATCTGCTTTGACTGTTTGTTTGCATCATGGAATTGAATACCACAATGGACTTCTAAAGAGGTAAGCCCGCTTGGTATTAAAATAAAGTGAAGTGAAGTGAAGTAAAATAAAGAGAGGGAATAAAATATAAGTGGGTTATTAGTATTTTGTTTTTAGTTGTTTGGGATGGAATATTTTTGACTTTTTGTATTGGAAAACGGAGGTGTTTTTTTTGTTTTTTTTGTTTTTAGTGAATAAAAGTAGTAGCCTTTTGACTTTGACTTTTTAAAAAAAAAAAAAGATGGAGGGAGTTTTGAATTAAAGTGATTTTGATTTGATGCTTAACTTGACTGTACGAGTAAAATTACCAAACGGGCTTAAGGGGTGAAGGATAAGAGGTGAGTGTGGAAGGAAATAAGGTGGAGATGTATATGAGATTTTGACTTTTTTATTTATTTAATTGATGGTGTGATGAATGGGTATTTATTTCTTTTATCTTCCATTGATTCAAAATTTTCATTAAAGGGGAAGTTATTCAATGGATATTTTTGAATATTTACCTTTAATCTTCATTTATAACCACTTATACAAAAAAATTATCTCAAATCGTGTATATATTCTAATGCAGAGAAGAGGAAAACAGTAACACTTTGAAGTTTGAACCGACACATAAAAGCTGCTTTCTGGTTTCGCTGCTGTATTTTAAATCTACGCCCATAGGTATTGCTGCTATTTGGTTCGGGTCAATCTCAAACCCAGATGGTCCGATCTGATCGAAAGTAAAATTGTGGTTGGCTTGTTTGTTTGGGTCAGACTCGGGCCTAAGCTTGTAAACCCACGTGTAGTTTGGTTTGCATCAAGGTTTGGGAATCATCAAACCTGAAAATAATAGTCACCCGTCTTTACCCGAGTCAACAGCTCTCAATTCAAAATTGTTCTCTGGTCAGAGATTTTACACGTTTGAGTTGTGAATGTTTGGTTAGACCAATTCCTCATCCGGTCAAGTTAAACTTTAATTAAAACGCTTTTGACGTGACATCAATTCTGAAAAATAAAAGATTTACTTGACTTTTACTGCCAAACTAGCCTTTAAATTGATGAAATGGTGGTGACCCAAAATCCAATTGTTGAGATGAGATGACCAGATCGATCCTTCCAAGACCCATTTTGTGGGGACCATTCTCCAGCATCAACAGGGATCTCTTTCTACTCAATTATTGTGGGACCCATCTTAGTCAATGGTTTGGCTCTTTAACTAATGTCGGTTGTGTTGTGGGACCCATTCATTCTCTGCCTGGCAGCAAATACTAAAAAGCTCCACTTTGTGGCAACTTGTCAAACTAAGATCCCTCTTGCTGCTGGAGAAAACAAAATGGGTCTTGGAAGGATTTCTGGTCATCTCATCTCAACAATTGGATTTTGCGTCAACTCCATTTCATCAATTTAGGGCTAGTTCGACACTTTACGGTAAAAGTTAAATAAAGCCTTTAATTTTTAGATAAAATGTCATATTAAAAACACTTTAATTCAAAACTTCATTAATCTTTTAAAAAAAAAAAACAGAAGTAAAAAAGTAACCACCTTTATCCAAAAAAAAAAAAAAAAAAAAAAAAAACACTCCACTTTTGCGTATAAAAAGTCAAAAAAATTTAAATAACTAAAAATAAAATACCATCCTAACCTATCTATATTTTATTTTTTTTTTCATAATCGACTTTACTTCACTATATCAGTATAGTTGCCAAGTATATTGAATGGTGTGATATTGGTGTCATGTACCATCATTGCACATGATTTGGATTGCCTGAATCCAAATTCATGTTTGCTTGTCTGTTAATAGTCCGTTGCTTTTGCTAGACAAGCATAGATTTCTTTCTCTCTCTCTCTCTCTCTCTCTCTATATATATATATATATATATATAGTATATTTTCCATCATGCCAGAAAAGATTCAGTTGAATGGACAAAGCCAAAGGCATAGCTATGTTCAGAATTTTATTATTGATTATTAGTGGACTCAAAGAGGATAAAAAGACAAAAAGGTCAAATGAGCAATCTCTTTCTAGGTGCTGGAAACCCAGCAATGACATAGAGAGTCAGGTATTCATTATGGTGGTGGGCCCATGTGTAGCCGTGGATTGAACCTGACCCAAATGTGTTAAGAGTTAGACAATTAGGAAATAACACCGTCCTATGATAGATATGTCAAGAGAACTTTAAATAAACATGTTCCATCGCTCTTTGATTGAGTTGAAAGCTTTTCTTCTTTTACAAGTAATGAGTTTTTTCTTTGAGAATAATTAATATCAACTGAGTTCATGTAGATTTTCATTCACTTGATTTGCAATCAAACCAACTCCTTTACACTCCCTCATTTCTTTTCTAATAAATTGATGCTTCCTTCATTATTATTGGAGAATGTAGCACAGCCGAATGGATAATCTGGCGATCAACGATCAAACATGCACACACAAATCACATAATATCGAGTAATTATTCTGTGAAGAATATGAAGATAACAATTTACATAGTTCGGCTAAATTGCTTACATCAACGGAGAAAGCTCATGTCAGTTTCTTTCTCTTCCTCTTGTGTTCTACATGATTTAGGATTGCGAATTACATCAATATATGTCTTTTTTAACCTTAAAAATGAAACTCCGGTACTTTTACTAAATTACTCCAAACCTCGTTACACCCAGATTAACCCAAACTGACTAATCCGACTAACCTGAAATATAAGACAATAACCCAATAAATATGACTTTATTCTGACATATATACACATGGTTGAGTTGAATCCCACAAAATATAAGTTTAAATAATTATTAAGCCTTGAAGCCTCCAACTCAAGGGTCAGGATTATTTGATGGAATTGATCCTTGTGAGTGATGGAATTGTTTTTCCCCACGCTGATCTATGTGAAACCTTTTTGTTTGCCGTAGCTATTAGCATGCATTTCATCATATCATAGTTGTAAAGGGTACGTTGCCAATGAGAGGTTTCATGTGTTCACAGTTCTTTCCCTACGGAGAGGAAGTCCTGCATTTTAACCCCTCACACTGGAAAAGATATTCTCTATTATAAAAAATTACTTTAGTTCTTTCCCTTTTCCACGAGAAAGAATTGAGTATGTTGCATGAAAATTTAAAAAATATATATATATATATATTTTTTAATGTGGATCCTCTTATCGCACAAACATACAAAAAAATTTTGTCTCTATATTTTCTGAAACTTATATCTTTGTTTGATATAGAGAGTTGAATTTTAAAATGATCATAAAATTGTAAGGCTAATATTAATTAGCTACTTGTTTTCTATGATCAATTCATAAATAGAAAAGGTAAAAAATAATAATTGTATGCACCTTCACTAGAGATGTGTAAAGAGCTTACATTTCTATTAGAATTAAAGTTCAAGAGATACTATGGAGGGATTCATTCTAATGAGTTGCCTCAATAATTATTAAAGATAGAGAGATTGATAAAGATGTCAAATAAAGGATAAGAAAGTGATTGTTGAAGTGGAGACTTACTTCTAAAATGTAGAGTACTTAACAATCGGTGCATAAAAATAAGATAGAAGGAAGTTTTTTTTTTTAGAAAAATGATTAAATGAGCTATGACCCATAGATCAGAACGTTAGCCAATTAAAAAGAAATACATGCACAAAATTAGAAGGATGCGTGTGTGGTAAGATTAAGAAAGATAGAGTCAGAACGAAATGATTACTTTAAAGATAATTGAAGGTAACATGTGATAAATTGAGACTTACTTGGAGGTGAATTTGATGTGCATTGAGATTGCTAACAATGCCGCAATTGAGGAAAATATTTTCTATATAGGTCAAAGGCTCACTAAGGAAAAATGGTAAGTCAAAGAATACTTGAATATAAGTAGTAAAAATAAATCTGCAGAAGTGCAACTATCCAACGACTTAGCCAAGGATAGACTAAACTAAATAAATAAAATTCTCGCAAGGCTTTCATGATGATGACGACCACTAATCTCATGGAAGATATATATTCATCATCAAAACCTCAAGGCATTATGAGCGTTGAGGCATTCCTCCTAGAACTAGAATTTGCAATAGATTGCCTCTGATGCCATATTAAGTTTTCATAACAAATTATTACAAAACCTCAAACCGAATTCCTTTTTTTGCTTACAGAGGATTCCCAATCATTTGGACTGGACTATTTCCTTCGGGCCTAGAGAAAAGCCGGATAAAATCCCTGTGGCCCCTAGGTGGTAGCACAAGTGAACTCAAAATTCAGTTCCCGATTGATATCACGACCTCAAAGTGAGTTTAAACATTGAATTAAGCTATATTTTAAATGGATTTTTTCTGTACGATATCCTAAAGTCATTGATTCTTCCCTCTTGTTACCAAAGTGGGCTATTTTACCTAGACATTCTCCATACCGTCCGTACGTTACGCTGGCCAAAAGTTGTTTTTTTATTTGTGATATCACAATTTTAGTTGCGATGCCGAAATTTATGTTGTGATATCGCAATTTATATTGCAACATCGCAACTCGAAAAACCCTTTTCATCCTTTATCCCTCCATGTTTCGATTATGGATCATTTTAACATGCGGTAACACTCTCCCCCAGCCGTTTTCACCATCCTCCTCCCTCGCCAACCTATTTGTAAATACGCAAGGCACCCAACATCCGTTCGTCGTCAATGAAGGATCATCGTCCCCGTTGTCTACATACAAAATAGGAAACATGAAATGAATACCATAAACAAAGATGTGGCAGGAGATTCACTTGCTATATATGACAACAATGTCCTGAGGTTGACTTGCAGAGAATGTGGCAAGAGATCACTTGCTATATATGCCAGTGCATCTCAGTTTAACTTAGAGAGAATGGAAACAGAGAATCCAGTTCAAAGACCAAAACAACGGAACGAAAGAAATTATAAACAGAAATGCATTCGTTGACTTTTAACATAATGCTTTTTACGATATTACAACATAACTTGCGATATCGCAATAGAAATTGTGATATCGCAATATTTGTTGTGATATTACAAATAAAAAAAAACATCTTTTGACCATAATAGTGGTATGGATCGTACGGAGAACGCTTAGATAAAATAGCCAACGCTGGCGAAGGCGGATAAAATAGCCAACTTTGATGCCAGGAGGAGAAATCGAGTACTTTAATTACCGTAGAGAAAAATTTTCCGATTTTGAAAACCACGACGAGTATGACGTGGGATCTCTAATAAAATATGAACAAAGAGTCAAACGCTTTTGAAGAAATCCCTTGCTTTTCCATCTGAGCTTCCAAAGCCATTTTTTTTCACAGTTTTCACCCAGGATTCTCGTTAATTCTGCAATTTTTTCTCAACACTCCTTTTCAAAACCCCATTTCCCAAAGACCCAAACGAGTGCACGAGAATAGCCGATCGTGTTCCGAGGTGCTTTCTTGTAATTTCCCTAAAAAACCAGGGTTGTCGTTGTCAACATGACCCCACCATCTCTGGATAAAGAAAACAAAGCACACTGTAACTGACTCTGCAACTTGGATGTTAAGAGTGAGTGTGGAAAAATGAAATTCCTTGGAAACAAGTTTCCTTCTTTTCTAATTTTCTTGAAACTCCAGTCCTTGCAAGAAATTCAGTTTCTCTGGACCATCTTTTCCTCGTTCTTTGTAATTTCATGCATTCTTGTGCAGATTTCATGGAATTCGAGCTCTTGAAGTAGGTGAATTCTTCGGAAAGCTTGGAAGTGGGAGAGGATTTCGAGATTTCCATCGGTTTCTGTGAGAATTCCCGTGCATAAGATGGAAGATTCATCCCCTGCCGGGAGAAATCCTCGTTTTGTTTGGGAATTCTCAGATCCTGTCGATGTTGGGTGGAAAACACGACGAGTTTCGTGATCGGTTCGAGGCTTCGTGTTCTCTGTCTAAGCAGAAGATCTCGGAGATATTCTTCTTGAATGTAACGGATTCGGAGAAAACGCACAAGATCCGATATTTCGTTCTTCTCTCCGGTACGAAATTCTTCATCTTGTACTTTCTTCATTTCGAATTGTGTAGCGTTTGGATGAGCTTAAAATTGCAAAAAATTGCGATATTCTGATGTTTCAAAGTCAAAGGTTTCGGATTTCTTTCTTAAAATTTTTGAGAAACGGCACAAGATCCGATATTTCGTACACCGTCATGAAAGCCCTCTTTAGAACGTGTAGATCAATGGAAAAAAAAATAAAAAATTTCATGGAATTCTGAGAAGAAAACGAGTTCTTTCTAGAGATTTTGATCATTTTCAATGGCATTTTGACTGACTGTTGAATGTTTGACTTCTCCGTGTTTTGGAAATTGTCTGCTCATCCTCAAGAATTTGTTACGTGTACGCAAAAGTTTAGATGAGCCGGCCCGAAATAAAAACGTTTTTGTTCCTACTGCGTAACAGTTTCGGAACTGACCGACACCGATTTTGAATGTACATTAAAATATTATAGCAATGTTATTATAATAAGGGGAACCTTGTTAAAATTCAAATGGCTCAAAATTACTGGGTCAAGTTTTTACCTTAAAATTGGAGTGGGCCACCTTCAAAGTGATCATTAAATGTGAGTGAATTATTATTTGATCAAGTGAGGAGATATTGCCGGGCACAACTCTGATTGAGGTGAAATTTAGCCCACCGTCGGTACTTCTAGCATCTGCAATTGAGGATTGGACATGGCGAATTGGTAGTTATTGTAAACTATATTGAGTCAAAATGTTAATAGTAGGGTATGGAGGCTGGGCCTAGATAAGATAAGCTAGGCCCTGACTAATCTGATTTATAACTTGGGCCTGAAAGCAGTATATAAGATCTAGAATGGTTATAGCCTGGGTCTACAATCATGGCTCAATCCAAGCTCAGGAGATTTTAATCAGGCCCATACTAGGGTGCATGAGTTAGACTTCTATATAAACTTTTGAATGGTCCATGTTCGATAGCCATTTATTGTTGAGTTGAATCTGGACCAAATCCAAATCATACCCAACTGTGCTACAACCCCTCATTACAATTGGTTTTGTGGTCCATGTTCTACGTTGAATGTGGATGCTAAATTGTGACCATTGGTTTACAATTGTGGATAGAAGGGTTAGAAATTTGAAAGAGCATAAACACTTTGGTCAAGGAGACTAGTCTTTCTCATATCAATCATGGTTTGAAATAGGGTTTCAGCAGTGGTGGCTCCGAAGATTCGAGACAGTGGGGTCAACAAAAGAGTTATCTTCCACGAATCGAATAAATTTATTTTCCACTTTATCAACATATGTCATCTACTTTTGATAATATTAGGATATTCTCCTTCTAATATGGAAGACTTACCAACAAAATGTCTAAAAAGAGAATTTTCTTTAAAATATAAAAATCAGGCCCATTAGTTTGTTTTATTTATTGTTTTTTGGTAGACAAATGACTCATTAACTTAGGCATTGAGTGGGGTCAAAAGCTTCCCATAACTTCAATTCATTGCAGATTTTTTAAAAAAATATTTTTCCAGATCTCAGTGGTGTCAATTGACCCCACTAGGATTCATGCAGCGCCGCCCATGGGTTTCAGGGCATTGTCTAAAGCATTGAAATCTTTTTAAGTGTCAATTAATATATCCTACACATAATATGAAAAATAAATACAAAATAAGGAATTACAAATTTCATTTAAAAAGAAAATCTTAAGAGCATTTTAGATGCAAGGAAGAAGAAAAGAAAAGAACAAAAACACAACACGAAGGAAGCCAGAAATTTGGACTAAGCACATGAAACATTTCATATCTAGTCATGGTTGGAGCCTTTATGAAGACAAGACATAATTTCAGCCTAGTTCATGAACCATGTGAGCGAGAATACATTCATATTCCATTTTTAAGTGTGTTGTGTTTTTTGAGAACATGAATAATGAGGTCCTTACTCATGGACCCAATCTGTCCATATTACTTGCTGATGAATGTAGAGACATCCCAAATTTCACACCTAATGGAGTAGTGCTTACCATCAATTGACTACATACCTGTCAATCTAGGCCAGGCCTTACCCAATTAAAGTAATACTTGGGTGAGTGCTAATTTTTCTAATGGCATGTGGCATGAGCTACTTAGACCCATTGCTTGGATTTTGAAAAAGAGAAGCTAAAAATCCATTCATTTCATGCTACTCCCCTTCTCTTCTTAGACTAATGTAAATAAGAATCTCCAAGAAGCAGTTATCTAAAGCTTTTATTGATACATGTCATCTTTCTTGCCTTGCATTTGCAGTTGCTAAATTCCAGAATGGCAAAAAACAGTATTCTCCTTCTCTTAACGACCCTTTACTTGCTTCTTCCTTTCCTTCCTTCAAAGGCATCAACAGTTGAAACCCAAGCTCTTCTCCAATTCAAAAAACAGTTAAATGATCCGTTAAACTCCTTGCAAAGCTGGAAAGATGCTGAATCACCCTGCAATTTCACCGGAATCTTTTGTGATGCAACATCCGGCCAAGTCACTGAAATCTTCCTTGCAAACAAATCACTTTCAGGTGTGATCCCACCCTCCATTTCTCACCTCCAAAGACTGGAATCTCTGGTAATCTCGTCGAATGCGATTGCGGGTCATCTTCCTTTGCAGTTAGCTAATTGCAGTAATCTTCGAGTTGTCGATCTCTCAGAAAACAGGTTTGATGGCCAGCTGCCAGATCTTTCGGCTTTGGGAAACCTGAAGCTTCTTGATTTGTCAAAAAACGAATTCAGTGGTGAATTCCCATCATGGGTTACAAGATTATCCGGCTTGGATTATTTAGGCCTTGCGTATAATGACTTTGATGAGGGGGAGATTCCGGAGAGTCTTGGGAATTTGAAGAACTTGACATCACTTTACATGGCCAGTTGTAATTTCAGAGGTGAGATCCCAAATTCAATTTTTGGACTGAAGTCTCTCCAGACGTTAGATTTTTCTTACAACAAGCTTTATGGAGAGTTCCCGAAGGCCATTTCGAATTTGCAGAATCTCAACAAGATTGAGCTCTATTGGAACAATTTCACTGGAGAAATTCCGCGGGAGTTGGCAAACCTCACTCTTTTACGTGATTTTGACATCTCTCACAATCAAATGACAGGAAAATTGCCAGTTGAGATAGGCAACCTGACAAAGTTTGTGGTTTTTCAAATCTACGAAAACCATTTTTCAGGTGTAATTCCCACCGCATTCGGCAATTTGCAGTATCTTGAAGCATTTTCTGTTTACAGGAATGGGTTTTCAGGAGATTTCCCAAGCAATTTGGGCCGGTTCTCACCTCTTAACACAGTAGACATATCAGAGAATGACTTTTCTGGTGAATTTCCAAAGTTCTTATGCAAAAACAAAAAACTAGAACTCCTGCTTGCTTTGGATAATGCTTTCTCTAGTGAACTTCCTGATGCTTATGCTGAATGCAAGTCTTTGAAGAGGATCAGGATCAGTCAAAACCATTTATTTGGGAGAGTTCCAGTTGGCCTTTGGGGACTGCCTAATGCAGAAATGATTGATTTTGCAGATAATGGTTTCACGGGGAAGATATCTTCAGATATTGGGATTTCAACCAGCTTAAGCCAGCTGCTTTTGCAGAACAACAGATTTTCAGATGAGCTTCCAACAGATCTTGGAAAGCTTACACAGCTACAGAAACTTGCTGCAAATAACAATTCTTTCAATGGAAGTATACCTCCCCAAATTGGATACTTGAATCAACTATCATCTTTGCATTTGGAAGAAAATTCATTGACAGGAGTGATACCGCCAGAACTCATTAACTGTACTAGATTGGTTGACTTGAATCTCGCGCAAAATTCCCTGACTGGCACTATTCCTAAATCACTGTCACTGTTGGGCTCTCTGAACTGCTTAAATCTGTCACGAAACATGCTCTCAGGCTCGATTCCAGAGGATATACAGACATTGAAGCTAAGTTCCATTGATTTCTCCTATAACCTTCTATCCGGAGTGATTCCTTCTGAGCTTCTGACGATGGCTGGAGACCAAGCTTTTTCTGGCAACAAAGGTCTTTGCCTTGATGGAAGAACTGGTGAGCGGAGCAGTTCTGAACTTAGTACTTGCAAATCAAGACATTTCCACAAGGAACTTGCAGAGAAGAAATGGGTTCTGGTCTGTAGCATATCATTAGCCATTATAATTATCCTTGTTGGACTGATTTTCATGCGTTACAGGAGCTTTAAGTTTGATGGATCCTATCAGGAAGATGATCCAGAAGGTTTACAAAAAGATCCAAATTGGAGACTTAGATCTTTTCATCAGATGGAATTCGATGCAAATGAGATAAGTAATTTAAAGGAGGAGAATCTTATTGGAAGTGGGGGCACTGGAAAAGTATATCGACTGGATTTGGAGAAAGGAGGAACAGTTGCTGTGAAGCAGCTATGGAAGGGAGACAAACTGAAAGTCTTGGCAGCAGAAATGGACACATTGGGGAACATTCGGCATCGAAATATAGTAAAGATTTATGCCTGTTTGACTAGAGGTGTATCGAGTTTTCTGGTTTTCGAACACATGGAAAATGGGAATTTGTTTGAAGCACTTCATCAGGAAAATGATGCGGTGTTGGATTGGGTCCAGCGGTGTAAAATTGCTGTTGGAGCTGCAAAAGGGATTGCGTACCTCCACCATGATTGTTTTCATCCTATCGTTCACAGAGATATAAAATCTACTAATATTTTACTTGATAGAGATTATGAAGCGAAGATTGCAGATTTTGGGATAGCAAAGATTGTGAGAGGCCAGGACCTGGATTCGAGTTGTTTTGTTGGTACTCATGGTTACATTGCTCCTGGTGAGTCCAAAACTGTTTATACTGAGATCATGTCATTGTCTTTTCTTCAGAATGTTGCACTATAAATGGATTTCCTTTTGATGTGAATTTAGCAATCATGCACTATATTCACTTATTATTAATTCTTCCATTGTGATCTTTTGATTTGGTCCATTTTTCATGATTGACCATGTGAAAGTAGTCTGCTTGTTTAATCCATGCCCTTTTAATTGCTAAATCTGATCCAAATAATCACACATCTGATTTTGAAGTTCTTGATTTGTCAAGATTTCTTTATTTTGGTGGATTGGTTGGTGTTAAGTCTTTTAGAATGGATGGTTTTGCATTCTCTAGTGCTTTCGGCACGTCTTGTACACTTCTGGATTCACATTGGGTAATTATCATCAAAACTTAGTATCATTTATTGGAGGTTGGCCTAATAACTTCCACACTAGGCAGGATGTTGTTTTCTCGAGTCTTTATCGATTTTTAAAATGCCAATTTTGACTTGGAATAAAAAAATGTTGAAAAGAAAGGAAATCCCCTCTAGTATGAAGTGCATTTCCATGTCCCAACCACAGACTAGAACAAATTGTTGATATACTTTGTTATGCTGCTTACTAGCAATTTGAGCTTTTGGTGTTTTCAGTTATTAACATAGTATTCAAGCCAAAGGTCATGAGTTCAAAACCCCTGGAAGGCATGTTCGTTGTCTCCATTTGTCTCGAAACCCCTGGAAGGCATGTTCGTTATCTCCATTTGTCTGATCAGTCTGTCTGTTGGGTTTCAAATTCGAACTTTGGTGTTTCTGGTTATTAACACAGATATCATCCATTCTACATAAATTTTTAAACTGACTACAGCTTGGATTATGTCAAAAAGAAATGAAAAGAAAAAACCTAATCAACGGGTGAATTATCCAACACAATCACAAAAAAGGTCAATTTTCTTATGTCTTCTTCTATGTCATGGAGTAGAATTTGCTTACACTTTTGGTCAATTAAAATAAGAGAGCTCAGTTTTCTGCTTTCATGCTTTGTATTGTTGAGAACATAAGATTAAGCTTTACAATATCCCAAAGAACTAGGATCTCATCATCTGGACCTTTAATTTAACATGTGCTCTTTCTTCTATAACCACTAATTTATGAATTAAGTTGCTGTGGAGGACAAGATTTCCTGTGGTAAGGTTGAAGATAAAAACATTCCAACATTACAAATGCAGATAGCTGCCTCACCGATAAATGGTAGGGTAGCTAAACTATTGTTGCTAATGTTATCTCATCGTCATCACCATCATTATGTTCTGAGCTATGTTCCTTTTTTTTTTTTTTTTTTTTTCCATCAGAACTTGCATATACCCTCAAAGTGACAGAGAAGATTGATGTCTATAGTTTTGGTGTCGTCCTATTGGAATTAGTAACTGGGAGAAGTCCAGTTGAACCCGAGTTTGGGGAAGGAAGGGACATTGTCTATTGGGTCTCTACTCATCGCAACAGCCGAAAAGATCTTCTAGAAGTTCTCGACCGTCGGATATCAAGTTATGCTGCAAACAACATGTTCACTGTCTTGAAGATTGCTGTTCTGTGCACTAATAAGCTGCCATCTATGCGGCCTACCATGAGAGAAGTGGTAAAGATGCTTCTTGATGCAAATACAGCAGGACAACTTAACTGAGGCACTGAGCTTACCAAAAAAAAACTGAGGCACTGCAATTAATATACACTGCTTTCTTCTGCACTAAGTTGTAGTTTATTTTCAGTGTGGCTAGAATTTTCGTGTGACAATGTAAATAAGTTGTTATATATTGATGGGGCCTTGGGACATGTCATTGAGAGAATTAGCATCATGTAAAGCATTTTTGAGCATGCCTAGTTTGCATGAGTTTGTACAATTAACATTGGATGTGAGTAGAATTGAAAATTGATCGTCTTGTGTACCGTATAATTTATTGCCTGGTTTTGTTTGTTTTGATCAGTTTTCCTAAGCCAACTTGCATCTCACTACTGCCACACCTTACAGCTCTTGTACATGGAATCCAAGCTGCTTCAGAGGGTCCATTCACGGATATGGTCAAATCACATAATCATTAGACTAGCCTTATCTGCTGATGGAGCATTCAGTGTGGACCATGGATCAAATTTTATTTGAATGCCCTCCTCCTCATCTTAGCTTTATCTCAAATTCCTCAATTTGGATTATTCCAACTATCATGATATTATAAAATGACATATCCATGTTGGGGATCACCTGATTAACAGCTTGAAACTCATTGTGTGTGAAGAGGTGCCATTAGGCTTTGTGGAAATAATGGCTGATTATGGCCATTCGTGTTTTAACATGGGCATTCTATGGAAAATATGATGAAATGATACAGATAACTGATCTGTCGTGGAAATCAATCAAATTACCAAACTAAACTACTGGTATAGTAGTAGAGTAAGGGTCGAACCCACAGAGATTGCTAATTGTTTAAAAACCAAGGTTGAATATAATTTTAATTCCAAAAAGAGTGATTGATTGTTGAATTTTCTAAAATAACTGAGAACTGAAACTAAAGCAAAAATATAATTAAATCAAATGATGAACAAGTTGAAAAAGGAATTCCTAGGGCTGTCGAATTCACCACTAATCTTGCAACTATCTTCAATTGTATTAATTTCTGGTTATTATATTAGGATGTAAAGATGTATTTTAGCTACAAGCCAAAATACAATCACCAAGAAAATCACGCACCAAAACCCCAAGTACGAATTATCTTTGGATAATACGAACCGTCTACGCTACTTCTACTGTCATAGACACGACTCGTTTTCCTAAGTTATAACTCGTCCTACGGTTTTGGTGTATGTATAAGAATAACCATTGTATAACCACATATGCAAAATCACAGAAATTGAACATGTGAAAAGAAAATAAAATCATTGATTGCAATAAATCTCAATGTTATACAATCAACATCCCAATGTAATTACTCCAAAAATTAAATACAAAAAATAAAGTTACTTGACTAGGGTTTCATCTAAACCCTAGGAATATGAGAAGCTTAGCCCATGATGGTGGAAGAGGAGAACACCATAGCCATGGAGTTCTTCATCTTCTTCTTTTGAGTTGTCTTCCTCTTCTCCTTCCTCCTCTTTCTCTTTCTCTCCTTCCTCTTTCTGAATAGAACCCCCAATATGGTAGATCCCCTTAAAAACCCTCACCTCTTATCTCTTAAGAGAGAATCAATGAAAATCCCGTAATTAATAAAAAGGGGCCCAAGGAAGGGTGATAAAAGGCTCCAAATTGGGCTCTTTTATGCTAAAACAGGCCCTAATCCACTAACATATGGGCCGAGCCTTTCTTCTAACCCATAACCACTTGTTTTCCATTTCTTTTAGCACTTCAAAGCCCAATATTCTTCTTTTGCTCCAATTCCACCATTAAATCATCAACTTTGTCAAGCTTTCTCTGCAAAAAGATGAAACAAGAATTAACTAGCAAATGCATATAAATTGAAGAAAATAAAATAATAAAAGTGCAAGAATATCTCGGATTAACATAATAAATATGCACTTTTTAACCAGTTATCACACCCCCCAACTTACACTTTGCTAGTCCTCGAGCAAAGCCAAGGAAACAAGAGACTAAATCCTCTTTCGTGGAATACACGATTGCATTTACCATATGCAATAAGGCTTTAAACCCCTAGGTTACCCTAGTGGACGAGTTATAGTCTCGTGAGGGTTTGCAGTGGATCTACCCACAAAATTCTATCACCCCCCAACTTGAACACAATATACTCCACAATCAACAAAATGAAGCTTAGTGAATGTGTATCTGAACTACAATTGAAGCAATGTATCAATAATATCACTAAAAGCAACCCGTGAATCCCCAAGTGTTCATAACCAGATAGAATTACTGTGCACCAAAGTAACAACCACAACAAGATGTTTAGGCAATGAGACTCCTTTTTCAAACAAGCATTACTTTGACTTCAAATCTCACCAAAAGATATCACTCACAAATGAAGCTCACAGAGATGGGATGTATATGTATTCTCTCATACACGTGGATAGAATAAATGTTGAGTACAAACAAATAATCCACATGCAAATATGAATGAAAGCTCAACAAGAACATCATAGAGAGGAAAAAAAAAAAAAAAAACACTACGAGAAATCAACTCTCCAAGTCACAGGTTCACTACAGTCACATCCTCAATCATCAACTACTACACCTTTGGGGTCGGCTAGGTCTTTATTCCGGCTGTAACGTAGGTCAGGGTCAAGGATAAAGTAGGGGTAGACGAATCACCATCTCATGAAATAAGTGAAGAAGCTGAAGTGAACAAACTGCAGTTTTTTCAAACTCATCATCTCTTTTGAACATTTCATCACCACTCCCACACTCCAAATGAAGCAATTCCAAACTACTTACAATCTTCTACTTGAGCAAACAAAAAGAAAAGAAAAACAAATGAATCGAAACGTTGTTTTTTTTTTTTTTTTTTTTCTCTCTCTCACTTTTGCCTAGGTTATCTTTTGGATGTCCAACCTAGCGAGCACTTATCATTCTGGTTTTTTTTTTTTTTTTTGACCAGAAAATACAATGACAATAAAAACAAGAACAATTACCAAATAACATTACATCGTCACTTCTATACTTTCAAATCACCAAGTCCTCAAAAAGTTACCCAACTTCTTCACCCAATGCGAGGCGACGGGCTATGAAAAGAAGGATATGCAATGAAGGCTCAACTTGGTTCCTATCAGGTAAATAATGTGTGGATGCAAGAAACAAACGAACAGGCTCAAAGTAGAAAAGATGGCCTAGTTTCATTCCCAAAAGTACGAAGTGTCATCTGACATCTAGATTGACCGACCTTGAACATGTGACAATGGCAGTTAATGGAATGAATATGCAACTGTATAATCCTCAGAATAAAGTTCAAGCTCAAATCTAACATAACATGGGTTATAAGTCTCAGTTAATGCAATTATGATATGAGAATCTCAAAGCCTAACCATCAAATCACGGAGTCACAGGAGTAGCAACCCAATTTATCTCCAATGATGAAAACCAGGGAAAAACGAATCACTAACAGTGCACAACTATGATAATGATTCTCATGCAAGCTCAAAAATACACATATTAGCTTAAACAAATGAGTGTTAATCATGAAGTATATTGAGCAGCTCAAAAATACACATATTAGCTTAAACAAATGAGTGTTAATCATGAAGTATATTGAGCTCAAGTAGGCAAAATAATGGCAACTCCCCCCCCAACTTATTTGTCACCTTGTTCGCGAGGGGACACAACATAAAAAAAAAAACATGAAATAAAACAAAAGAAGTAAAAGGAAGGAGGGCACCTGAGTGGAGAGAACTAAGGGGGCAAAGAGCTCGGTGAATCAGAAGGCGGGTGCTGAGCAGCAAGAATAGCCTGAAGGAATAAAATAAATACTAAACACTGTTAAAACACTAAAAACTCAATTAAAAAAAATCACAAAAAATTTGGGTTTCCTCCCAAAAGAGCTAAGTTTAATGTCTTCAGCCAGACACAGCAAGAGGAGAAAAATCAATTAACATAAACCGGGTCTGCAAGATCAATCTCCTCAATCAAATTCCCTTCCTCCACACCTTCAACAAACAATTTCAACCTTTGGCCATTAACTTTGAAAGTTTGGCCACTCCGAGGGTTATGAATTTCTACCGCACCATGAGACCAAGATTGGACAACCACATACGGACCATCCCATCGAGACCGTAATTTCCCAGGAAACAACCGTAACTTAGAGTTGAACAACCATACCTTTTGACCGGGCTCAAAGGACTTGCGATTAATGTGAGAATCATGGAACGCCTTGGTCCGAGCCTTGTAAATACGAGAACTCTCATACGCATCATTCCTAAGCTCCTCTAACTCATTGAGGTGGAGCTTTCGGTTAGAGCCGGCAACAAGCATATCAAAGTTGAACATCTTAATGGCCCACATGGCCTTGTGCTCTAGCTCCACCGGGAGATGACAAGCTTTACCGAAAACTAATCGGTAAGGAGACATGCCAATAGGGGTGTCATATGCGGTACGATATGCCCACAAAGCATCATTCAAACGCAAGGACCAATCCTTTCTATCGGGCTGTACCGTTTTCTCAAGAATTGACTTGACCTCCCTATTTGACACTTCAAATTGCCCACTAGTCTGAGGATGGTAAGGGGTGGCGACCTTGTGAGTGATGGAATATTTTTGAAGCAAGATTGCAAAGGGTCTATTACAGAAATGGGACCCTCCATCACTAATAATCGCCCGTGGCATACCAAACCGAGAAAAGATATTCTCTTGAATGAATTTGACCACCACTTTGTGATCATTGGTTCGGGTTGCCACAGCCTCAATCCACTTGGACACGTAATCCACCGCTAACAAAATATATTCAAAACCAAACGACGATGGAAATGGTCCCATGAAATCAATACCCCATACATCAAAAATCTCCACAACTAAGATTGGGGTGAGAGGCATCATATCTCGACGAGACATTGTCCCCATTTGCTGACAACGAATGCAAGTCTTGCAAAAATTGAATGCATCCTTGAATAGAGTGGGCCAATAGAACCCACTCTGCAAGACTTTCGCTGCCGTCTTGCGACCACTAAAATGGCCACCACAAGCTGAAGAATGACAGAAAGTAAGAATGCTATGAAACTCACTCTCTGGAACACAACGACGGATAACTTGGTCAGAGCAATACTTGAAAAGCACAGGATCCTCCCAATAAAAGAACTTTACATGCGAGAAAAATCGGTCTTTGTCCTGTTTGGACCATTGGGAAGGAATTTGCCCGACTGCAAGATAGTTCACAATATGAGAAAACCAAGGAGGTTTCATTAATGACACCGAAAAGAGGTGCTCGTCAGGAAACGAGTCATGCAATGGTTGAGTGTCACTCGTGTGCTCAACAAGAATGCGGGACAGGTGGTCGGCTACGACATTTTCGGAACCTTTTGTGTCCCGAATTTCTAAATGAAACTCTTGAAGCAACAAAATCCACCTAATCAATCTCGGCTTGGTCTCTTTCTTGGTTAGCAAATGCCGCAAAGCAGCATGGTCGGTAAAGACAACAACCTTAAAACCAAGGAGGTAGGAACGAAACTTGTCCAAAGCAAAGACTACTGCGAGTAACTCTTTCTCTGTGGTGGTGTAATTCAACTGAGCATCATGAAGAGTTTTACTCGCATAGTAAATAGCATATGGAACTTTGTCTACTCTTTGTCCCAAGACAGCTCCAACTGCATAGTCAGAAGCGTCACACATAATTTCAAAAGGAAGGGACCACTTGGGTGGTTGCATGATTGGGGCGGAGGAAAGAGAGTCACGAAGCTTTTCAAAAGCCTCCACACATGCACTATCAAAGACAAGTGGAGTATCCTTGGCAAGTAGATTGCACAAGGGCCTAGAGATCTTACTGAAGTCTTTGATAAACCGACGATAGAAACCCGCATGTCCTAAAAATGATCGAACTTGCTTGACCGTAGCAGGATGCGGAAGCTTAGCAATGAGATGGACTTTGGCCTTATCGACCTCAATCCCTCTCTTGGACACAATATGTCCCAACACAATCCCCTCTTGAACCATAAAATGGCTCTTTTCCCAACTAAGCACAAGATTTGTCTCCTTGCAACGCTTCAAAACTTTGGTCAAGTTGTGGAGACAATCATCAAACGAGGGGCCAAAAACAGAGAAGTCATCCATGAAGACTTCTAAAAATTTCTCTACCATATCGGAGAAGATAGACATCATGCACCTCTGAAAGGTTGCGGGTGCATTGCACAATCCAAAAGGCATGCGGCGATATGCATATGTGCCAAATGGACAAGTGAAAGTGGTCTTCTCCTGATCTTCCGGAAAGACCGCAATTTGGTTATATCCAGAATAACCATCAAGAAAGCAATAATAGCATTGACCCGCTAACCTCTCCAAGATTTGATCAATGAATGGGAGAGGAAAGTGGTCTTTCCGGGTTATAGAGTTGAGCTTGCGATAATCAATACAAACTCTCCACCCAATGGTGGTACGCATAGGGACAAGCTCACCCTTTTCACTCTCAACAACAGTGATACCAGACTTCTTTGGTACCACTTGGGTCGGACTCACCCACTTACTATCAGAAATGGGGTAAATAATACCCGCATCTAACAACTTCACAACCTCCTTCATAACAACCTCCTTCATGTTGGGATTAAGCCTTCTCTGCATTTCTCGAGATGGCTTTGCATCATCCTCTAAATGAATGCGGTGCATACAAATAGAAGGATCAATCCCTTTCAAATCAGCTACGGACCAACCTATAGCACCCTTGTGCTCCCTAAGAACCTCTAGAAGACGACACTCTTGCTCACTTGGAAGATTGGAAGCAATGATAATAGGAAGAGTGTCATCGGGTCCCAAGAATGAATACTTAAGAGTATCCGGGAGCGGCTTCAACTCAAGCTTTGGAGGAATCTCTAATGATGGAGGAGCAGGAGTGCTCGCAAGATTAGGAAGGGGTTCCGGTCTAGACTTCCAAGGAGGATAGTCTATAGAAGGAGAACAGTCAAGCAATGAATTGACTTCCTCAATAGAACCATCAATATCAAAACCATCACTATCAAAGTAAGTCAAACATCTCTCCAAAGGATCCTCAATCAAGATTTGAGGGAGAGATTCCTCAACTATCCCTTCTAGCATATCCACCGAAAAACAATCCTCCTCATGCGGAGGTTGTTGTGACGCATTGAAAACATTGAGCCGCACTGTCATATTTCCAAAAGAAATATCCATCACTCCGGTTCGACAATTAATACAAGCATGAGCAGTAGCTAAGAAGGGTCGACCTAAGATGATGGGAATCTGACGCTTAGGGTCATGAACGGGCTCCATGTTTAAAACCAAAAAATCAACTGGAAAGTAGAATTTGTCTACTTTCACCAAAACATCCTCAATGATCCCACGAGGTATCTTGACGGATCTATCAGCTAACTGCAAAGACACCGTCGTAGGCTTCAACTCACCTAACCCAAATTGCTTATAGACAGAGTAGGGCAATAAATTGACACTTGCCCCCAAGTCAAGGAGCGCCCTCTCAATGATGTGATTACCAATGACACAAGAAATTGTGGGGGCTCCAGGATCTTTGAACTTAGGTGCAGTTTGGTGCTGGAGAATCGAGCTCACTTGCTCTGTCAGAAAGACCTTCTTTGACACATGAGTTTTAGCTTTACGCTTTTGAGTGCAAAGGTCTTTCAAGAATTTGGCATATGAAGGGATTTGCTTGACTGCATCAAGAAGTGGCAAGTTAATCTTAACTTGCTTAAAAATCTCAAGCATCTCCTCCATATTTGTACTCTTTTTCCCAAAAGGAGAAGGGTCGGCCAAGCAAGAAGGGTAAGGGGCCTTGGGCACATAGGGTGCCACAGGAACACTCAAAGGATCACATGGGGATGAAGAATCCCCTTTCTGCAAATTTTCATTCACCGCTTTGCCTTTTCCAGAAGAACTTGTCAACTCACTCTCAGCCTTATACTCAACTTTGTTGTCTACCTCTCTCCCACTCCTAAGGGTAGTTATGGCCTTCGCTTGCTCATGAAATTGTTCATTGGAGTTAGAAAACTCTACCCCATATTGGCCTTTAGGGTTGTTCACCGGCTGACTTGGTAAACGTCCCTCATCTCTTCTACCCACAGTTTGTGCTAGTTGTCCCATTTGGGATTCTAGCTTTGAGATGGACTGAGTGTGTGAGTGGAGCAGTTGAGTGTTGGACTGATGATTTGACTCTAAAGCTTGCAAAGCACTCAACACTTTATCCTCAAAAGCTGAGTTTCTAGGAGGAGGTGCTGGTTGTTGATATTGTTGAGGAGGAGGACGGTAGGATGATGACGGAAAAGAATTAGGCACATTTGGCCTAGAATTTTGTGCGAATGGAGGATTTGGGGCTTGAGGCCTCCAAGAAAAATTTGGATGGTTTTTCCATCCCGGGTTGTAATGGCTAGAGTGTGGATCATTACCCGGTTTGGAAAAACCTTGAAGAGCATTAACTTGCTCTTGCACAAACTCTGGATATTGCGGGGCTAAGGGACAGTCTGTCACATAATGGGTTGGGCATGAACATAAAGCACACACCTCTTGAGTGACAGGATCAGAAGTGGAAACTTGTCCCATAGCCAAGACTTGGTCTAGTTTCCTAGACAATGCCGCAACTTGCGCTTGGACATCCACAGATTGTCCAACTTCATAAATGCCACCTCTCTTAGGGATGCTAGAAGAGGCGGGTGGAGCTCTCCGACTTGCTGAGGCATGGTGTTGGGAATTCTCACTAAGGGTCTCATAAAGATCCCATGCCTCATCCTGATTCTTGTTGAGGAAAGTCCCTCCACAAGCAGAGTCAACCATTTGACGGTTTTGTTCAGTGATACCGTCATAGAAACTCTGTACCAACTGCCAACGCATGATATCATGATGGGGACACTTCCTATGAAGGTCCAAAAATCTCTCCCAAGCTTCATGAAAAGACTCGCCATCGAGTTGAGTGAAATTTGAGATGGCTCTTCTCATATCATTGGTTTTGCCTATAGGAAAGTATTTTTTTAAAAACTCTTGTTGAAGTTGAGCCCAAGTTGTTATAGAATTTGTAGGCAAAGAACCGAGCCAATGTTTGGCTCTATCCTTTAATGAAAAAGGGAACAACCTTAACTTAAGAGCATTCTGATTCAGATTTTGCACATTGACAGTGGTGCATATTTCCAAAAACTCATTCAGATGTTGATATGGGTCCTCATTTGATTTCCCATAAAAAGATGGTAACATTTGAATGGTTTGGGGTCTAATTTCATAATGCCCAGTTACAACAGGCATTTGAAGACATGAAGGATTGGTATATGTTGTAGGAACAAAATGAGTCTTGAGAGGCTGTGGTTGTTGTTGTCCACCATTATTAGCCATATCTACAGAAATAAGATCTCCTAAAACTGTAGGCTTAATGGACAAACCACGAAAAGCTCTCAATGTTCTTTCTAGCTCAAGGTCTAATTTTTCTAAGTCTGGGTTGCACGAACGGCGACCAAACATAAAACAAATAAACCTATCCTATCAAGTATACCAACTGTAGCAAAAATAAAATGCAAAGAGAAAGGAAAGATTTCACCGTGATCAGTTGCAAAGAAGGTAGAATTTTTCTTCTTCTTTTTTTTTACCAACGTTTGCTCCAATCGAGTCTGCTTCTCTTTAACTTTTATAATTGCTGCACACTAAAAACAAAGAAAAAGAATAATGGTAGGAAAAAAAAAATTTAAATAAAAATAAACTAAAGGCTTCTTAACAATTAAACAATCCCCGGCAACGGCGCCAAAAATTGATCTGTCGTGGAAATCAATCAAATTACCAAACTAAACTACTGGTATAGTAGTAGAGTAAGGGTCGAACCCACAGAGATTGCTAATTGTTTAAAAACCAAGGTTGAATATAATTTTAATTCCAAAAAGAGTGATTGATTGTTGAATTTTCTAAAAAAAACTGAGAACTGAAACTAAAGCAAAAATATAATTAAATCAAATGATGAACAAGTTGAAAAAGGAATTCCTAGGGCTGTCGAATTCACCACTAATCTTGCAACTATCTTCAATTGTATTAATTTCTGGTTATTATATTAGGATGTAAAGATGTATTTTAGCTACAAGCCAAAATACAATCACCAAGAAAATCACGCACCAAAACCCCAAGTACGAATTATCTTTGGATAATACGAACCGTCTACGCTACTTCTACTGTCCCTATAGACACGACTCGTTTTCCTAAGTTATAACTCGTCCTACGGTTTTGGTGTATGTATAAGAATCACCATTGTATAACCACATATGCAAAATCACAGAAATTGAACATGTGAAAAGAAAATAAAATCATTGATTGCAATAAATTTCAATGTTATACAATCAACATCCCAATGTAATTACTCCAAAAATTAAATACAAAAAAATAAAGTTACTTGACTAGGGTTTCATCTAAACCCTAGGAATATGAGAAGCTTAGCCCATGATGGTGGAAGAGGAGAGCACCATAGCCATGGAGTTCTTCATCTTCTTCTTTTGAGTTGTCTTCCTCTTCTCCTTCCTCCTCTTTCTCTTTCTCTCCTTCCTCTTTCTGAATAGAACCCCCAATATGGTAGATCCCCTTAAAAACCCTCTCCTCTTATCTCTTAAGAGAGAATCAATGAAAATCCCGTAATTAATAAAAAGGGGCCCAAGGAAGGGTGATAAAAGGCTCCAAATTGGGCTCTTTTATGCTAAAACAGGCCCTAATCCACTAACATATGGGCCGAGCCTTTCTTCTAACCCATAACCACTTGTTTTCCATTTCTTTTAGCACTTCAAAGCCCAATATTCTTCTTTTGCTCCAATTCCACCATTAAATCATCAACTTTGTCAAGCTTTCTTTGCAAAAAGATGAAACAAGAATTAACTAGCAAATGCATATAAATTGAAGAAAATAAAATAATAAAAGTGCAAGAATATCTCGGATTAACATAATAAATATGCACTTTTTAACCAGTTATCAATAACCCGTCCAATCATTCACAAGGAATACAGGGCTGTAGATTGGGATGGTTACAGCCAGTCCTTGATGCTCTGGATGGCCATGGGTTGAATGATTCTATCCATATAATTGCTGGTCTTTAGATTTATGGCAGGGAAGAATGATGGGTAGGCCCTGAGATCACCCAATCAATGTAGGTGGCTACCTATGGTCCATCTGTGGTAAAACAGATCACACCAGAGTTGGGGCTTTTCTGTGATCATGCTCCTATAGTTTTTGCCAAAGTGGGCCCGCCAGAGGGTCCTACAGGAGGAGGAAGGTGGGATGTAAATGTCTTAGGGACAGGAAGTGGTTGCATAGATATCCACGGTTGAAAATAGGGGTAGACTTTTTATGGTTTGCATAATGTTTTTTAATGGTTTGCATGGTCTTGATTTTCTCTCAACAAGATCCTAACAGTGGAGGAATCTGGTGGGATAGCGATGAAATTTCACCCCAACAAAAGTCCTACTCATAGGCTGATGAATCCCTTTATGTCAATCCCCTCATAGGTCGGTAGTGAGCCACCTCCCCTCCTAAGAAACAACTAGAGATCATTTTCTAGTCGTAGTGCCGGTGGTGAGGGACTTAGGTAGTGTATGTAAGTATTTAATGGAGAAAAAAAAAATTAATGATCAAGACTGTAAGTATTTAATTGAGAAAAAAAAAAATAATGATCAAGACTATCTTCAAAGTTAACGAGAGGATTCCACTATGGACGGATTCTCTTTCCAAGGGAGAGAATCAGCATTCCCATCCCTCTTATGCGAAATCAAAATCCTCTCTATTGAGAAAAATCAATTCATTATTTTTTCTTTTTAGTATTGGGAATGTGTTGTGAGCTCTGACGTATACTTGGCCGTTAGTTTTATTGAAATTTGAATATAAGATTGTCACACTGTAAACCATAAATGGGATTTTGTCTGGGTTTGACTTGGACTTTTTGACCTCCTCCATGGGGTGGTTTTAGAACTTTGGAACACATAAAACATTCATTTCTCTCCGTGTATCTGCTCACCATAATAGAATAATTTGGTTCTATATATATGATTCTGAGAGTCACACTCACATAGCAGTTTTCAATAATTCAATTGTGGAAAGTAGGGTTGGTTGGTCCCTAAGCACCTTTTTTAAATCTTTGAATCAGGAGAGAGGGATTTTAGCCAAGGGCATATATATATATCTCAGTGTGAAGGGTGGACTATCATTTGGAGGGATATTTTGATGATCTCATGAATTTTCTTTTTTCATCTTATAGCATTTTAATGATAATATTAGTGCTAATCAATAGTCACACCCATGACCCATTCATGTAACAGTTTCTTGAAAAACTGGTATGTATTGGCCGATATTTTAAAATAAAGCTATTATGTTCATCGACGATGAGATAATAATTGATGTTAAGACCTTAACCTTTATTGTGGAACACATTTCTTATCTTGGTCCGACTAGTTGATACTGGTCCATTGATCAAGATCCAATAGATCGACTTGAATATGGGGAAGTGGACTCGATTCATGTTACTCGATTGCATGTTTTGTTACGAACAGTTTATTTCATGTAATTGAATTCCTAAAAATATTTCTAAGGCTTTGTATCCATGTCATCAAGTGGTTAAAAATAAAGAAACAAAAGTGAAGCCAAACATTCACATGCGGATGTTTTGATCTCAGCATCCAAGAGTTATGGAACACAAAGACTACTCTAAACTCAAGATGTTAATCATGACAACTGTGACGTCTATAAGCATAAATATTCACATCATCCAACCATGACTCTAGTAATTTAAATCCCCCCCACAACACAAAAAAAAAAAAAAAAAAAGGTCACATGCGTCTGTAAAAGACAAACACCCACATATATCACTTACCACTTACCTCGTTAATAATTCTTTATGAGAAGCCCATAATATTTAAACACTGCACCGTCATGCATGGGCACGATAACATTTGGGGGTATGGGTCCCAGAACTCTGATCTAAATTCCAAACCCAAACTCAAACCCAAACCCAAACCCAATTTTCCGGGAGTCTGAACCTGGTTTTTGAGTTTCTGGGTTTGACATCTCACGTGCCATTTACCAGTACCCCAACAAAGAAAAGGAAGGTGGCTTGTTTCATTTCACACACAAGTAATTAAGATTTAATTAAGAACCTTTTGGCTTTGGGTGGGTGGAGCACATGCCTTCAAGAATTCTCTGGCAGCTCATGCTTATACTTCCTGACGAATCTGATTCACTGGCACCATCCATTTCAACTTTTCAAGGTCCATTCAAGATGTAGGACCATGGTTAAGATCTGTAAATCTGAATTCATTTAATGCATTTACATGTGATAATTCATGTCCCGCGTGTGTGTGTTGTGTGTCTCAATTTCATGATTTTACATCATACTAGGGATGGGTGATCTACCACATAATAGTGTTTGAAATCACAAGTGGTTGGTGGGCCCCCACAAAGATGCCACATGGGCTGCTATATATCTTTAGTAAGGACGCGGCTGATGGGCTGTATTGTATTAGACTAGGCTTGAGAGGGAAGGCAGGAAATGTTATGCCTTTTTTGTTTTGGACCGTTTCTGCTTAAGAATAGGACTGCCGGTAAAAATGAGGTAATGATGGTTTCAAAGCTTCTGTGTTTTGTTTTTTTTGTTTTTTTTTTCTCTTCTGCTGGTTGGTGTCATTTTTGAAAATGTTAAGAGGATCATCTATTTCTTAAACAAAAGGGGCCCACCTTCACCCCCATTAATCCATCCAAAATGCTATTGGTGGAATTTTAAATGAGGCCTTCGTCGTCATCTTATTTAGAAAAAAAAAAAAAAAGATACAAGTTTTATAACTTTTCAAATTACAGCCTAAATTTTTCAGTAAGTTTACAGTTTAAGGACGACGGACCAATTAAATGTATTTTCAAGTGATTTTTTTCCTTAAGATTTTCTAAATACTCAAATTATCTTTCATTGAAACGAAAACTTCCTTCATTTTCTCACCCTTTCTTTCACTGGCGTCCTTACGGTGATCGAGGGCAATAGATTTCCACACAGCTATCAGCAACAAGTAGTGGCTGCCAGAAGCAAGCCATGACTATAAACTAAGGGTAATTTAGATATTTAAAAAATAAGGGAATTTTTTTTCATAAAATAGCTTTAAAATGGCTAGTTGTTCTTAATTGAAAACTTACTGAAAAACTTAGATCCTAATTTAAAATTTTCGGAACTTGTGTCCATTTTTCAAAGAAGGCAAAAACTTTAAGCGTTATTTGACATTTTCCTTCTTTTCATTTTTCGTTTTCCTCGTTAAATGCTTTTATTTTTAAGAGAACCTTAGATGACCACTAACCAGAAGAGGTACTAATAGTATATATGGCACAGAAGTAGTATTCCCCCCAGATTTTTTATTTTTTTGCCCTTTTTCAGCAAGCGACGACGTCGTTACCTAATATCGAGAGTTAGTATCGATGTCGTCGCTAATGTTCTATATATACGTCGTTATATAGTTACATACATTTTCTTCCACTAGCTGATATTAAGCAATGACGCCGTTGTACAATCACACACAATTTTTTGCACTAGCTTCTGTGAAGCAACGATGTCGTCACTGACCATTGCAATTTAAAAAAAAAAAAAAAGATGTTTGTATTATGGAATATTTAAATGTGTGACGACGTCATCGCTTAATCGCCTAAAACCCCATTTTGTTCATTTTTTCCTTCTTTTTCCCTATCACAATTCATCTCTCACAGATCATAGAAATCGCCTTATATGCCCAAATCTCATTGTTGCACAGGCATGTAGTGGCCCACATCCCCTGCCCAGATCTCTCTGGTCAGTAAACGCTGCACGAGGTCAATCCTTTTCTTGTCGTCTTCTGCAACGACGAAACCTGCGCGTGCTCAACAGAGCTCAGCCCTCTTCGTCTCTCTGTTCTTCATGTTTCTGCAACTGCAACAAATCTGCACTGCAACCACAGAAACCAAAAGCTCAAGGGATTTTCTTCATCTCCTCAAGGTGTTTGGGAGAGGGGAGCCTCTGGTCTCGAAGCCTGCAATAATCTCAGAGTATATAATATTTCTAGGCATTATGTTTGTAGCCCTCATTTACTCTTCAGAAAACGATCTCATCAAGCGCAAGGGCAACCACACCTTGGGAGGAAGTAGGAAAACAATGGAAGGAAGAAGGAGAAAATGAGAAAAATGGTGTTTCGAGCGATTAAACGACGACGTCGTCATAAGTTTCAATTATATCTAAAAAAATGGAAGAGACCACTTTCGTGCCATATTTACTTGTAGCCCATTGTTTTGTTATAGGCCATCTTGGGTTCTTTTTTAAGTAAAATTCTCTATTTTTAATTTAAACATAAATTTGTTTTAAGAAGAATAAAACACAAATAAAAAACTACTTATCCATAACCTGCATCACAAACTTTCTCCTTAGACTAATAGTCGAAGCCCTGAACCCAATCAAAAGAAGAGAGGAAGAATAATTAAAAACCCTAGAAAAAACTGACTTCAATAACCGGTCAAAAGGACTCAAATGGTTATATTCTAACGAGACTTCTTCTAAAGGGTAGAACAAGGGGCATCTTAGTAATTTCATTTACTCCTTTCGGTCAAATTCAAAGATGAAAACAAATTCGCTAATTCCGTCAACATTTCCGTTTGCACTGGTAATACCACCATTTCCTTGGAATTTTACAGCCCCGGAAGTAAAAATGAAGTTTATTGAAATTCCATGGTTTAGATTACACTGCCATTTTTCATTGATGATCTAGACCGTCGACAGGGTGAAATGAGGCGTGAGTCTCACGTGACTTGCATCGTCTGGAACTAATCTTTCCCATCAAGGAGACCAAATTGTGCTGCTGAAATTTCCTACATCCATCCGCATGGTATCCTGTTGACTATATGATTGGCTAACAGTAAAAGCACACATTTCGATTTTTCTTAGTCCTATAAACATGACACAAATGCACATGTACCAATACATGATGTCCCAATCATGGAGACCCACATGAGCCCCGGGAATACAACGAGACGTGGAGCCAATGATACGTTCTCACCTTGGGTGGACCAATTATGATGCTTTATATTAAAATAAGACCTTATGCAGATTCAACTTTAAAATTACATGAGGTTTGTATTGACGTAGTACACTATGATTGGTCTACTCATGGTGAATGTATATCAATTGCAAGAGAGGATTCGAACTTACATGGATATTAGGGCATCTTGTGTGTATTTTCAGTGATTATAAATAGTTTTGCAAGCCCACTTACATGAAATATGGTAGAGCCATAGTCCATGAAAGTATAGCTATTTTAAAACTTACCCATTTGTGTAATCTTATTGTTTTTTGTTTTTCTTTGATATTGATGTTTGGAATAAAACTCATGATTTTTTTTTCTTGACTGTCTTTCTGTAAAGATACAATTGTTGTACTGTAATTTGATGTATTTCCTTCTAATTCCATGCTACCAAACAAGCCCTCCAATACTTATAATTTGGTAAATGGTAATTGATTTTGTATAGCAGATTCCATTTCTTGTAAATTTCTTAAAAGAAGAAAAAGGATTTTTTTTGTTAAATACAACAGATCGATTACGACGAATGAATGTAGATGTTGTTATTATGAGTGTAAAATCAAGATTTACCAAAAGTTCAAGGTCTATAATTATCTAAGAAAAACGAAGTTATCGTAAACTTGTTGCTGATCAATTATCCTTCTTATTAGAGAGTGATTATATGTTTTTTTTTTTTTCCTGAAAAAGTAAGTAAGTATATGTCCAAAGAAAAAATGATTGTATATATAATGTTAATGCAGAAGAAACTAAATTGTTTAGTCCACCAAAATAAGGAGTCAGTTGAAAATGTAGAATTTTATTATGGGCCTCGTATGGATGGGTAGGAGTTGAAATGGGCCAATTTGAATAAATTAACTGTTTGATCACTATTTTTCTGAATTTGAAATATAATGCTAGCTGCAATTTGCCTAACCATCCACAATTGTTGCTATCATTTCAATGGTGATATTTTTTGATTAGTTTGACAATGACATGGGCCCCAATTAGCAATCTTGATCACCAGACAGTTGTAGTGCATTTCATTATTTGGTTGTGATCTTTTTCACATCCTAAAATTGCTTTGATGTTATATATATATATATATATATATAGGTCATAAATATTTCAATCCTTTAATAGATGACACTTCATAAAACTATAGAAAAATAGTACTCCACTAAATGCATAGCAATCAAGTACTCACTCCTAACTTCAAGGGGTTAGCCGAGTGGTCAGTACCACGGTTCCTCCCTCTTCCGGAGTTAGAGGTCTTGGTATCGACTTTTGGTTCTCTATTCTTCAGGAATCGAAGTTTGAGTCCACTACTACTACCACCTTAGGGCTATATGGGTGTTTACCCGGCTTCCCTCTAGGCCTGAAGGGATTAGTTCAGTCCGAAAGGCTAAACACCCTCTCATATAAAAAAGAAAAAAGAAAAAAAGTACTCACTCCTAGTCCTAACCCCTCCAATTTCAATGGGTGTTAGATAAAAAGTATAAAATAATGTTTAGACGATCCTAACAGTTCAATTGCTGGTCCAAATGGATGGTTTGAAACAAGAAAAAAATAATGAAGTAACCAAATTCAAATTCAACCAGAAAACTGTCCACTAATCAACAAAGTTTGATTTTATTTTTTCCTTATAACCATCTATAGTGGGCCAATCGATGTGGGACCCACTGATCTAAGTAGTTCAATGTGTGGTGGATCTGCATGACTATGATCTACCATGTGATCAATATCCTATAGAATTTGATCAATGGAATAAAAAAAAAAAAAAAAAAACCAGATTTCTCAACCACAGAAATAGAAATAAGAAATTGAAGATATGTGCCTCCTCTACTCTCTCCCTAGAGAGGAAAAACTAAGAAAAAGAATATGAGACAGAGAGAGAGAGACAGAGTCAAACAGAGACTCTGTCGATATCTTCCTATGCTGCTACTCCTTCAAAAGGACTTGGTCTTTGGTCCTCTTTACCTCCAAAAAACCGCGTCTTCTCTTTCAGCTACAAACCCCACAGCCCAAAAAACAATCATCAAAATCCACATCTCCTCCAAGCACCCAAAACCCATATCTCCTTCCTTTCCTCCCTTCTCTCTCTTTACCTCACAATGAGATTTTCAATTCTCCAAACAAACCCACCATCTCCATGACTCCTAATAGCCTTCTCTCTCTGATCTTCCTAACCTTCATCATCACAATCTCCACACCTGCAAATAGTTCCTATTCCCTCTCAACTGTAGCTGTAACTCTCACCCCAAATTACACCTTAATCTGTGCACTAATCCCAAACACCACCACCAGAGAGTCTTACATTAATTGCTCAACCTTTCCCTCCACTGCCCACAGTCCAATCGTTTCAGCCCGCCCCTTTTCTGCAATCATAGGTGGGAACAGATTCCTATGCGGGCTTAGACACCAATCAGCATCAAACGACTCCCTCATCTGCTGGAGATTCTCTGAAAACGGTACTCTTATTGCTCAGAAGAGAAAACACTTGGGCCCCCGTTTGTCCGAGCTCCAATCTGGCCATTCCAGACTCTGTGCAGTTTTAAGTGATTCCCGGCAACTGTGGTGTTGGGAAAAGCCGAGATGTATCCCCCCCGGCAACCGGAATTACTCGTCGATCGCCGTGGGCGATAGTTTCTTATGCTGGTTGTCGGAAGATAGCAAGATTGAATGCTATGGCCCCCCGGATTTGACCGTCGTCCCGACGGGGAATTTCAGCGTCTTGGCCGCCGGATCGCGGCATGCGTGCGCAATTCGTGGCAGCAATGGGAGCGTGGAGTGTTGGGGGGAGCCGGCGGGCGATGCTCCGCCGGATCAATTTGAATCGTTGGCGCTTGGAGAGGGGCGCAGCTGCGGGATTCGCAGCCACAATGGAACAGTTGTTTGCTGGGGGGAGGGGGATTTCCGGCTGCCGGAGGATCTGAGGCATACTTATTTTACAGAAATTGAAGCTAAAGGGAAAGTTTTTTGTGGGATTGGGGTAGCCGATTCTTCTTTGATTTGTTGGGGGAATGAGAGTTTTGGGGCTCATACCATTGTGTTTGATAAAGTGTTACCCGGGCCTTGTTGTCGCGACCCTTGCCCTTGCAAGGCCATGCCAGGCTACAGCAGCTTTTGCGCCACCGGAGCCATCTGTGAACGTTGTCCGAGTCCAGATGATGGTGGAGTAAGACCGCCAGCATTGCCGCCGGTACAGCCGCCGGCATCGCCGCCGGTACAGACGCCGGCATCGCGGCCGGCATCGCCGCCCGCATCGCCGCCGGCATCGCCGCCGGCGCCGACCGAAACGCCGTCTCGGAGTGGTGGGAGCAGGGGAAAGGTGGCCTTCCTGGTGGTGGGCTCAGTGGGCTGTTTTATGGGCTTAGCAACAATAGCTTATTTCTTACTCTCAAGATACTGTACAAATCCAGTACATAGTTCTCGAGTTCATGACTCCGGGCGGTTGGATGAGGAGGCCGCAGTCGTCGAACCACCCCAAACCGCAGCAACCCCAACTGCCCGTCGATTGGCAAGGCTGCAGTCCATGCAGCCGCATCTCGAAAGACGGCTAAGTGCATTGCTAAGCTCCGGCATCAATGGCAATGTAGAAGAGTTTCCTCTAGATGTGATACTCAGAATCACCAACAATTTCTCCGATGACTATAGGATTGGGGCAGGCAGCTTTGGGTCAGTTTACAGAGCCACCCTCTACGACGGCCGGGAGGTAGCGGTGAAACGGGCCGAGTTAACAGCTTCATCATCCTATGCTGTTGGGATTGGAACTAAGCGCGAAGAGAAGGAATATGCATTCCTATCAGAATTGGCCATACTCTCGCGGGTCAACCACAAGAACCTGCTCCGGCTCATTGGCTACTCAGATGAGGAGAATGAGAGGGTGCTTATCTATGAGTTCATGCCCAATGGGACACTCCACGACCACCTGCATAAGCTCGAAAGCTCACCCCTCCTATCGTGGGTCGCAAGGCTTAAGGTGGCATTGGATGCAGCCCGGGGGGTGGAGTACTTGCACTCCTACTCAGTCCCACAGATCATACATAGGGACATCAAGTCATCCAATATACTGCTGGATGATACATGGACCGCAAAGGTGTCTGATTTTGGGCTATCATTGATCGGCCCAGATCCGGTTGATGACTCGGACCACATCTCCCAACGTGCGGCTGGCACCGTGGGCTACATGGACCCCGAGTACTATAGGCTCCAACAATTGACAACCAAGAGCGATGTGTATAGCTTTGGAGTAGTAATGCTAGAGCTGCTGACGGGCTTCAAGGCCATCCATCGGGTCGAGCCCAACAGCGCACCGAGAAATGTTGTGGACTTCGCCGTGCCTTTTATTGTTTCAGATGAGATCCACCACATATTGGACCGGAGGCTGCCACCCCCGACGCCCCAAGAGATCGAGGCTGTTGTCTTTGTAGGGTACCTTGCGGCTGATTGTGTGAGCCTCCAAGGCCGGGATCGGCCATCAATGACAGAGGTTGTGAATAGTATGGAGAGAGCACTAGCCGCGTGCCTTGTGCAACCGTCTATGTCGCGGTCCACAACAGGGTCTTCAACGTAGCATTTTTACTTGTATCCATAATCATCATCTGAAGGGTTGCGTCCGATTCACAATTGAATATAAAAATTTGTCATAATTCTTCTGTTACATGTTTGTACCATTTATGGATGCGTCCCAATTCATTGACCTTCCTCCAAGATTATTTAGAGCTGTAGTTGTACACAGGCATTCAACTACAATTTTTATATGATATTTGTTTTATTTTCCCCCATTTGATTGTTGTTATTTAAATTGGAGAGATGAAAAAGGAGTTTGATATTGGAACCTAACCTTTGAAAATGGGATAAGGTTGCTGGATTCTAGGTTGGGGTTCACTAATTTCAAAATAACATTAGTTATCAAGTCAAAGGGAGGGTTTGGAATGGAGAATGGTACATGCATAAAAAGGAGGTGAGCTGACCTTTGTTGGGGCTTCTAACAAACTCCATTTATGGGGATTATTTAAGATAAGCAGGAGGAGACAAGAGGATCTGCAAGCAACCAACTATTTTAGCCTCTGGGCCCTGGAGCCTGTGATGATCAGAACCGTTGCTTTGGTGGGCAGCTGTTTAGATATGCAATATGTCAAGAGGTCATGTGGTGATTGAACTTGAACCACATCATATTTGCTAGATCATATGCTTCTTTCTTTTGACTATTTTACTTTTGCAGTTGGCCAAGGCATGTCCCACCATCTTTAAATCCTAACCCTCTCTTTGATTTGATACTCATTCTAATTTGTTACTGGATTCTATTCACAATTGAATCGAACTTATAAAATTGTAGTTTTAGAAACTGTTAGAACTTTGGAGAGATCTGGTGTATTGTGAGGCCCACTTAGGTCAGTGCCAAATTCTGAGATGATCTTTCTAGGGATGTGGCTTGGACCTGAAAATTTGATTTTGATGAACCTTTGTTTTTTTGCATGGTAGGTGATTAAGCTTAGGATTCTGTCTGGGCCTGGCAGTTTTGAGCGTAGGTGTTAGCCCAACAGAACGGACCTGCTTCTAAATAGGGCCCATTTAGTAATTGGGCAAAACTCAGCCCTTTAAATCAAGGGTTGTTGGGCTCTATAGGAGGCCCATTAGGTCCTCTTGTGTATGTTTGTGATGTCAATAAAAATCCTTCTGCATATCATCCAACCGCATAAGAACAAGCTGATGGGATCTTCACAAGTATTCGCAGAAATTATAGCAAATTTAGAAAATGGGCTCTTCAGGGTTTAATGGATGCGCTAATTGGCAGATTAGGCTTGGGTTTGTGAAGCTAATTGAGCATGTTCAAGGCCCAAGCCTTAAAAAGAAAAAATGGGCTCAAGCCCAGGCTCGTACTCTTATGAGACTGGTATGCATGATGCCACACCCCTTTACTGCATCTTAAGCATTTCTTAGAAATAACACCCCCAATCAAACTCTTCTCTGATAATATTTGAAGATCCACCTAAGCACATACATTGTTGTCTTTAGAATGGCAGTGGGTGCCCAATTGCCCGAGTCTTGACATGACCCAACTGCTTTTAGAATTAGATCCCAGTTCACTGTTATTATCTATAGCCATGGACTCAAAAGATTCTCATGGTTGGCTCAAGGTTTATGAAAGTAGGCTTCATCTGAGGCCCCACCCATTTATTAATTTGGTAACAAAAAGTTAGCCCAAGTGGGCCAAGTCCAAACAATAAAATAGAAAGGGTCAACTAGATCACTGAATTGTGTGAGATAGATTCCTTGCCTAGAGTGCTCAACCCAACACTAGACCCTATACATTGCCATCCGTGCATTTGATGTAGCTTACACATATGGAACCTGCTTGATCCTAGGGCTTGTTTCTTCCGCAGAAGACCTTTAGAAATCTTAGAGCCCACTCCCACCTAATAGAGAGGGATTCTTCAATAGAGAGAAGGATACGAGAACTTCTCCTTACCACATTTGGAGGTCTTGAGTTCGAACCCTGCCTCCTCCCTCTTTACATATGTGAGTTTTTTTATTACCTCACATATGTAAGTTGTATTTATTCTCCTTGCATGTGTGAGTTGTGTTTATGGCTTTTACATGCGTGAGTTTCTATCACCTCACATGTGTGAATTGTGTCTATATATTCTCGCATGTGCGAGTTTCCATCACCTCGCATGTGTGAATTGTGTCTATCTCTCCTCTCATTTATGAATTTCTATCATCTCATATGTGCGAATTGTGTCATGAGTCTTAGGGACCCAGCCCCTTCGCTAGGTTGCAAAGAGAGAGAGAGAGAGAGAGAGAGAGAGAGAGAGAGAAGGGGACAACTTTTGGAGATTTTGTATAATGTGATTTTCTGCTAAACCAACACGCCCTTAGTAGAATTCATTTCTAGAGAATTTATAAATTCTCCAAAAGTTGTCCCTTAAAGTGGAAATCTTGAGTCCTCTTGGGTGGAGGATTTGCAAAATATCAAAAAGGCTAGGGCTGGAATTATGTTAGTTCTAAAGGTTATTTGAGGCCTTTTCCTTTTCAAGTGACTAGAATTTAAAATTCTCGCCAAGAAACATGACATTTTCAAATACAAAGGGAACAAGCTATCATATCATGTCTATAAATTCTCCACATCACAAATTCCTATAATAATTTCTTTAAAAGAAACATGCCCTAAGTCTCAATCAAGTGACCCAAAGCCCGCATGGCCATGGGTAAGTCTTGATTTTACTTGCCCTTTTTTTTATGATAGCAATATTTCATATGCCAAGCAATGTCAAAATGACTTGATATTGGATCCATTGGATAGCTTGTTGAATTAGCTTTTTATTGATCTCAAAGTTTATATGTTTTTAGATATTGAAAAGGTTATCACTAATATTCTAGTAGAGCGCAAAAGAGTTACAAATTTTAAGGATATTTTTGTCATTTTAATTTGTTTATTATGTTTCAGTGGCTAGGATTGAGCCTCTTCTTTTCAATGGCTTGGATTGATTAGTTTTTCTTTTGTTACCTATAAAAGCGACACAAAGGCTACTCAAATGAGCAGATTGTCATAGCAAGTTTGAAGTTTCTCAAACTCTCATTGTAGAAAGTTCTTTGGATCTTTGTATCGCGTGATTGCTTAAAGGTTGCATCTTCACTCTTCAAGCAATTAAATAGATCAGGTGAGTTTTGATTTCAAATCTATTTATTAACTAGATGAAATTGTATAGAGATTTAGGGCGCACTTGTGTATTTGCATAAGAGAAAAGAAAAAGTCTTTCAATTTTTTGCCCTCACATTTTAGCAATCGGCATTGCTTGGAGGAGAGTTCTTAAAAGCTAGATTTTCCCCTTGTTTATGAAGAAACTCAAGTCTAAACCCCGTATTGGGAAATTATGTTTCCTCTATTGACAATAGAGTGTCATGGGGACTTCTACTTTTTTCGGAATAATATCCCATCCTAATCCCCCTTCGGAATTAAAACTGCAATATTGAGGAAATCGTGCCGCAACAAATTATGAAAAATGAATGATTGTAGAAAACTACATTGTTTTCTGCCCTTTCCCTTTTTTCTATGGAAACGATGCGACAAAAGCATGCCCTTATAATATGTTTGGTAATTGGTGAGGAATTCACGGATCTTAAGATTCCTCCCTGCTCTAGAATAGGGATTACTTATTGAGGATTTATATAGTTGAGGATTTCACTTGAAAATCGGCATATACTGTTGCATATAGTTGAAAAGGTCTCACTTTGGAAAATTGGTTACAGTGTAAATCTACGAAAGTTGGAATTTTTAGATCCTAAACAAGAGGTCGGACCTGAATATCCTCAAGAACTAGGATTTCCATTGTCCCAATCCTTAGGGATGTACAATTTCCAAACGTGATTAACAATGATTATTTGGAATGAGAAAATCTCTTCTTGGATTTTTTTATTATTAAACATGATTTTAGGTGGCGTTTGTCATCTCTACTTTTCGGGTCTTATGGTCTTAAAACCAATTCTATCTGCTTTTAGATTGTTTGGTAACTGCTTTTTCAATGTCCATTTCTAATGGTGTTTAGACATTAAATTTCTGTTTCAAACAGTCAGCAAAAGGGGGTAGAATTGAATCAGAGATATGAGTTCTGAAGCAGGAGCAACAGTGGTTTTGATGTCCTACATAGCAGTCCAATTTTTCTTAATTTTTTTTTTTTTTTTAAATTTTGTGCCCTAAAATTAAGATCCAAATCGTTGAATTGATTAATAAGCTCAAACACGGCTATGTATCCAAATATCAACCATTGGATGATAGCGTATTCTGAGATATTCTTAAAAAACCCAAATTTTAAGATTTACAAATTTTTTACTTATGTGGGTCCTAAACGAAAGACCCTAACCGTTGATCCTCTTTGGAAGGCTAAGTGATTAACACTTAGATGTGCAACGCTTAATCACAAGAATACGGTGTCGTTAAGTAGTAAAGAATTAAACAGTCTAAATTATCAATCCCATAGAGAGAGGATGAAACAAGCAATGAATCCAATTAAAATAGACTTGAACTAAGATATAGCTGATATAGACAATTAAAGTGAACAATTAAAACTAATAAACTATGTGTGAAAAATAGAATTAAACTAAATGAAATGTAGAATAAAACTAAAATAGCAATTAGACTACTGTAATCAACAATCTAAGATATGAAATTAACAAGATTTAAGATAACCTAACAAACTACATTAAACTATTGGATGAATGATGGTGGAAACGGAAGATTTAAGGTGAAGATTTGGTGTGAAATGTATAGGGTTTTAAAATAAGTAATGTGAAGTGTAGATCTAACAATTTAAAAGTGAAAATAACAAATTAAACAAATATTTAAATTAACAACAATAAAAATAAGAGATTAGGTAATCTAAAATCCACTAAGTATGTAATTAATTCAAACAATGCATGTTCTAATTCAACTCCCAAATCTACAATCCAATTAGCGATCTCTTGCCTAATTGGATTGGATGATGTAGCAATGAAGATTAAAGTAAAGAAAATCAAAGGCCAAGATCCTAGATAATCATCTAACAACCTTAACAATAATTCATCAAAATCAAGCTACAAAAGATCAAAGATAATGCCTCTAGAGCATGCTATGTGAGAGAACTTAATCAAACTATAAAGCATCAATTGAGATTATCCAAACATCAAGTGTAGAGATAGAGCTTGAGAAATGAGAGAGATTAGCATAATTAGATTTAAAATCTACTGATCAATCAAGACATAAATAGGGAGTTTAAACTAAAACATGCATGTAATTAAACTAATTACATTACTTAGCTTCAAAAGGAGGGCATAATTCAAGAGCTTTAGCCACTACACATCAAGAAAGAGTTATAAATCTTCATTAATGATCTTTAATTACACACCCTCTCTCTACATTAGTTACATTTAAGCTCCGAATTACACTCTCAAAGTATAGAGAAGGTAAAATAAAATTGCTAAAATACTAACTTGTCAAAAGAATACAAATACATTACAATTTATAGAAATATTGAGGACATTTGATTGGCTCCATTTGATTGGTTGTAACTTGAAGGCTTTTTATTGGCTCATTTGCTTTCACATGGATTGCTTCAATATGTGTTTTTTGTGTATCTTTGATTGGTGGAGAAGGTTACAGTTGGATGATGTAAAAAAAATATTATTTATAGTATTATTTTCAACTATTTTCTTATAATATTATTATAAGTATTATTTTCAACCATTTTTATTTTTTTTCTTTTTCGGTCCATTTCTTTTAAAGTTTTTCAAGTCAGAAAAAGTTGAGACCCGGTTCCATTCTATCACCTCAACGTCGGCTAGGTGTGTGGCTCACTTTAGCTAGGTGTAGGTCTCACATCTTCAATCATCAATGAGATACATGTGCCATGATAAAGGTTCCTTTGGAATTATGTTGCTTATTATGTATTTTAAGTACTTGGTCCCCACCCCATATATGTATTAAGAAGCTTGATCTCATGCTTACTTCTTGACTTGTGATTTCAATCTTTACTTACATAGTTTAATTATGTTATTTTTGTACTCTTTTACAAATGGTTGTTTAATTTAGAATAAATTCTAAGTATAATTTATTATATTTATTTATTCAAATATCATAGTGGGAAAGCTTGTGCTTTTCTAATTGTAGTTGTGATTTTATTTATACATGTTCCTCTAATATACCTTACAAATCTTACAGAGGTAAGCATCTCTCTTTTAATTGAGTTTTTTGATATTCGCATGTATTGCTTTTATATTGGAATATATTTCTTTTTTTTTCTTTTTTGACCTGTGTTGAGCATGGGCCTCTCACACTAGTTTACTATTAAAGTAAAAGTAACGTCAAAACCTCAAATTTTTTAGATAAGGTGTCACATCAAAAGTATTAAAAAAAAGTAACATCCTTTCTTCACTAAATGACAAAAAAGTACTTAATTTTTACACAAAAAGTCAAAAGGTTTTCCTACCAATCTACTAAAGACAAAATACCATCATAACCTTTTTATATTTTATTATATTTTAATTTGATGTTTTACTCCACCTTTATTTTATGAAAAAATTACCAATCGGGCCTCTCAATTTTTTGAAAAAGATCTTATTTCTAGTTTCATTTCTTGAGGATAATAAAACATACCACCACCCCACTCTACGTAATTACATTTTCCAAGCTCCACAAAATAAAAGCCTTCATCCCTTTCCTAGGTAAAATTCATGAGCCTTTTTTCCCCGTCACTCTCTCCTTTCCAAAACAAAAAAAAGGGAATACCTACTTGTGTAACTCAAATAGAATTTCCATTCCTAGGAAAACCTTTTTCTTCTCTTTCCAAGAACCCACATCTTTCCAACTTGGAGCAAATCAACAACTTGCATTTCCCAAAACAGGTAAAAGTTGGGTATTCAAGCAATTCATCAAAATCACCAAGCCCTTTTCAGTAAATACAAAAAACTACATATTAATCAAGAGGAAACTTTTACTCTCTCAAACGAGGAATCCTCGTCGTTATATTGTCGCTCTATCCGCATGAACCAACTGTATTATTAAAAAAATCCCGCTTTTCCCTATCTCGTGATCCGACGGTTTAGATTTCTTGAGCAAAAAGCAATATGGAACGGCAACCGCACGATTTAAGCAAGGGTTAGAGAGACATTTTTCTTTGCTTCTCTCTTTCCCTGCTCCACTCTTCTCTTCTCTGCTGTGCCTGATAGAGAGAGAGAGCTCTCTCAAAACCGCTCTTTTCTGCTAATGGCGGTTTTGATCGCTTCCTAAACCTGCTCAGTTCGTCTGATAGCATCGAATCGGCGGTTTCGTCAAGACCCAAAGCGGTTTAATTCCTCAAAAGGTGGTTTCTTTGGTACGTATTGGGTTTTGTCTTATGGTTTTTTTGGTTCTATTGGAAAGATCTGATCTTTTTTGGGCATAGGCAATGTTCTTTGTTGTGAAAGTTGAAATTTCTTCTTTTGGTAGTTTTTTGGTGTAATTAAGATTTTTCCGCTTTTTATGGAATTCTGTTTGTGGTTCATCTTTAATGCATTATATAAGAAAGAAGAAGAACTGAAGAAGACATTAATGTTTTTTTTTAGTGGGCTTTGGGGCCGGGTGTTGAACCTGGTTGTGACTCGGAATGGAGGCCTATCCGGATCGGCTTAATGCGCGGTTCATAACACCATCATGGATTTTTTTGGGCTGGGTTGAAGCTTGTCGAAGCCCGGCCCGGTGTAAGAAAGTGGAGTAAAGAAGTAAAATTATTGGGAAATTCTATATACACCCACCCACCCTTTTTGCTGAGCACACCCACATTTCTTCTTATATGTAATTTTTTTCCTACTAAATGTGGGTTTCCTCAGCAAAAATAGGGGTGCATGTAGAATTTATCAAGAATGTAAGTATGCGGGGTGGAGAAGTAAAATTTTAATACAACACCACTTGCCCCTTTTAGTCCTTTCTTGGTTGTTAAATTATAGTGAGTGGTGAGGGCTACGGACTACGGTTACTCTCTCTTTCAGAGTTAGAGGTCTTGGTATCAACCCGGAATCGAAGGTTGAGTCCACTGATGCTATCACTTTGGGGCCATAAGGGTTTTTACCCGGCTTTCGTATGGGTCCGGAGGGATTAGTCCACCCAAAAGGTTGGAAACACTCGGATGCGGAAAAAAAAATAAAATTAAATTATAGTGCAGTAAATTTAATGGAAAAAATAATTTTTAATTAAAAATATTGTACATCTGGTCTGGTAGATTCTGGGTGGTTTTTTTTTATCACTTGAACTGTGAATGTTGATGGTTAGGATTTTCTAGGCAGTCTGGGGTTTTGCTTTGTAATGCTTATTTATTGTTTGAATCAGTTGTGGCAGTAGAATATTGATAGCTGGAAACTAAACTACAATTTAGATTGCATTCTTTTCTTTTCAAATGGGTTACCTTTTTTTTATTTTTTTAAAGGTCTTTCTGGTTTGCTTCTCTGCCAGTCTACAGTCATTGGGATTTTCTTAATAGTTTGGAAGAAATAAGCTTGTTGAGATTTTGGGTTTCTCTAATTAGCTCTTCTTGTGTAGTTTGGACTGAAGAAAGCGGGTTTTCGATTCCCTGGTGCTACTTGATTTGTAGATGGCTGGTGAGAAGCAGATTGAGAAAGGTATCCTTGAGTTTGGATTATCTGTATTTCATCTGTTGCATTACACTTGATAAGAGCCTTGAAAATCTTAATTCATGCATTTTGACACTATATTTGTGCCAACTTCAGAAAGTAAACATCATTATGCACTTATACTGCAGTCAGAAATCTGTTATATCACATATTTAATCCTGTTATCTGAAATTTTGGGGCGACACAATCGCAGAATTGTCTTAAAACTCTTTCAAGATTTTTTGCAGCTCAAAATTTTTTTTTTTCAGTTATTATGTTCCCTTTATACAATTTGTTTGGCTGAGCCTCAATCACCAGCATCCCAAACATTTTCTAACATGGCTCATGGCTGGTTCTTGCATTTAATGCCCGTTTGTAAAAGTTCGTCGCACTAGATTTCTTTGTTGATGAAATTGATCACAGGATATGCATTTTTTTTTTTTTTTTTTTTGGAATAATGCTTGAGTATGCCTTTTTCTTCTTGGTGTATTTTTTTTTAGCTATGGAGGCAGAGGACAAGAATTTGAACTTAGAAGGTTCCTCCACTGATTCGGTGAAACAAGATATGGTATGTGATCTATCTTCCTTTCTGCGAGAGTTTTTTTTTTTTTTTTTTTAAATTGCTTTTGTGTGCTTTTTTATTTGTTCTTCCTGCTTTTGGAGGATGTGTGATTCTTTATTGTAATCTAGTATTATCTTTATATGAAGACTTAATCATCCACATGACAAGAGAATTTACCTGTTGGAAACTTGCCAATGTAGAATGTTGATCGGTGTACCTTTTGCTTAAAGGGTAGAAACTTTGATCTTTATATTGAATAGTTGTAAAGATAACAGTTTTCTATGCAAGTTTAATAGAGCAGACAATAGGCACAGTCCAATGGTTCAAGGTTTTCTTTATAATCATGCACAGATTCATTAAGCCTTTCAGCCTCATTTTTGTTCGCCAAGCTGCATTGTCCATATTTTTGTGAAAGAGATCCGACAGATCTGATATACTGGGCCATTGGGTTTATTTGTAATTTTGGGAGTAAGCTTCCTAGATTAGGATTAGTTTAAATTTGTGTATATTAGGCTAGGGTCCTAGTGTGATTAGGATTCCCTATTACAATATAATTAGGTTTCTTAGTATGATTAGGAAAGGTTTCCTAGTTTGAGTTGATATCTTTGGCTGTCCTTTATAAATAGCCATTGGCCATTCACATTATATTAGATAAAACAATTCAGTCAAAATGTAGGGAGAATGTTCTCCTATAAGTGCAGTCTAGGATTGTGGGGCCCACTTGGGCCCACCTTTCACCAATGTAGCCCCTTTGATCCTCTTTTCATCTCATATTTGACATCAGGCTCAATTTTACACTCACTGAACCTTCACTCACTGTTGGATTGAATGTCAAGATAATCTACGGTTAAGGTGTCATTGAACTTTGAGGATATTAAATCAAGGGCGAGGATAATCTAGTGGATTTTTTGGATCCTCCTTATCTATGAAGAGATCTTTCCATCTGCCCTCCTCCCATCGATAAACTTGCATCTAAGGGAGCCCTATGAGTTGGACTGCATATAAGCTATATTCAGTTTGCTCGTAGGAGAACATAGACCCAAAATGTAGTCCTAAATTTTAAACTTGTTGAGAAGAGAAGATGTGTTTATTTGTAATTTGGCTCGTTTATATGAGAAGAAGAGGGAAATTTCCATGACTTCTCTTTGATGGTCAAAATCTGGATTAATGGTCTAGTCAGGTTGCTTTGCAATTGCTGGATGCAAGGGTTTTGACTTCAGGGAAAAACAACTCTCTCTCTCTCTCTCTCTCTCTCTCTCTCTCTCTCTCTCTCTCTCTCTCTCTTGTGTGTGTGAGAAAGGTTGAACAAACTAGACGAAAATAGAAAACAAAAGCAGAAAACAATCACAACAAGGAACCGGAAGGAGTATGCTCTTATACCAAGGTGAAATTTTAGGAGTACATAGCCAATACTATTTGTTAAGTACGACCAAGCATAGTTATCAGAATCCGACGATTCGTATCCCGAATCTCGATTCTTAAGGAAAACGATTCGTATCTATGTAATGAATCCCATTTACAAATGAATCTTGCTATTCCGGTGTAAATGCTGTGATTCGATACTCATTTCATCGAATCTTATGATTCAAGTGATTTGGCTAAGCGAGAATAGCTACAACCAATAAGTTAATATTAATAATCTTTTACCTTTTTTCTTTCTTTATTCTTTTTTCCTTTTATCGCTTTTATTTTTAAAAGGTTATTTAATAGTTAACAAAACCTCTTAAGAGTTTTTTGCGGCTTTGATGAGGTTTTAAAGATGAATCAAGAACATGCATTTAATTAAAGCCTAAGAAGCACGGACACGGACACGGGACACAGACACGACACGACACGGACACGCCGACACAACATTTCTCAAAAAAATAGGACACGGACACGTCGGGGACACGTTAATAATTAATAATAATAATAATATATCTAATCATATACTAAAAGATACTATTTCCACAGCCAAGTAATATTTCCCCCTCCTTCATTAATTTTCTCAAACTTGGTTACATATTTCCACATAGGCTTATTTATGTCTTCTTCATTGGAGGGGTGTGAACTCATATTCCTAAATTCCAAATTGTCATGCAAAGGTGAAGAAGCAGAGCTGATAAATAAAAAAAAAAAAATTGATATAAAGAACATATTTGATATATAAACAGCAAAAATAGATTTGCTAGATTCATGTAAACAGCAAAAACCCGTCGCCCGGCCTCCTCAGGGCAGTAGAAGGATGATCCCTTTGCTTTTAAGTTATGACATTTTACAAAAAGCCCCCTTTGCTCTTCTTTTTTTACTCTAATTTTATTTTTTTTTCCAATTAAAAGAGGCAAACGTGTCCGACACGTGTCCGGAACGTGTCCCCAGCGTGTCCGAAATATAAAACATTAAAAACTAAACAGGACACTCTTTTTAGCGTGTCCGACACGTGTCGGAGCGTGTCCGGAGAGTGTTGGTGTCCGACACGTGTCGGACACCGACACTCTGGCCCCGGAGAGGTGTCCGTGCTTCCTAGATTAAAGCGTTCGATTATCCGTATGATTCTTGTCTATATCTTCTTCTTATTCTTCTTTTTAATATATATATATATATATATTTTTCTTCATGAATACTTTCTTAACTTAAAAGAGATATCCTATCGTGTAAGATTGATGATTTTGATTTTATTTTTATTTTTTGATTTAAAGATAATAATATATATTGATGCCTTAAACTTATTTAACTATTTACAGCTACACAACGTTTATTTCATTTATATATATAAATATATTTTATGATGTTCTTGATATGATTGTATGATAGGCTTTCTTATTATTGTATTTACACTGCTATAAATGGGAAAATGGATGGTTATGAATAATTACTTTTTTCCTTTTCTTTTAATTTTTAATTGTTTTTAAGTTTTATTAGAAAAATAAAAAATTCTACAATCATGATACGATTTGGGATTCGATTCGATTCATGGGTATGAATAATTTGCGATACGATTCCGATTTTGAAAACTATGCAACCAAGGATATCAACTCACATTAGGAAAACTTATCCTAATCATGCTACGGAACCTAATTACATTGTAATAGGAAATCCTAATCACACTAGGACTCTAGCCTAAAATAAATCAAATTTAAATTAATCCTAATCTAGGAAACTAACTCTCAAAATTACATAGCAAGTGCAATGGCCCAATTTGCAGATAAACCCACCTTATTCTCAACAAAACATTATTTGTAGTCCACAATAGATTGTACATTAAAGGACCTCTACCCTTGCAAAACTATAAAAATTGCAATGCTTAAGGATATGATGCTTACCTATATATAACCTTTCCCTATTCAAAAGGATGGACTGGTCATCTTGAACATTACTAAAACCACTCACTCTTATCATTGTTAGTGTTTCAGTTTATGTTACTAAAAGTTGATGCATCATTCTATTTTTCCAAGCTCTATGATTCATGGCCCTTAAATGAGTTCGGTACTACCAGACGCCAAGTGATCTGGTCACTCAGCTTTTGGTGGCAGCTAATTTGTTTCACACCATTTGGGATTGCCAAATAAGGTTTAAAGATGCTTGTTGTGAGGGTTTTCACTGTTTGGCCTTTTTTTCTAAAACAAATACATTGCCAGTCAGACCTGTAATTCAGTTTCAATCAGTTTAGGTGGAAACTAATTCAACCCGCATATACCCAAAGCACCTAAATGCGACTTTAGGACTTACACCGCATAGACCCAAAGCACCTAAATGTGGCTTTAGGACTGCATAAGGCTCGTGTAACGTAGATAATTCATTGATGATGTGGAAGACACCTCGGTTATCCATGATTTGGTATAGTGCTTTTCCACATGGAAACAGGAAAATTTTGAACTAATTTTCTTTGACTACACAGGAAACACTTTCCTACAGGAGGGGGAAGGGGTGTTGGAATCGTTTTTCTGCATCTGGAAGGAAATGAATGTTTGCATAGAATCATAGCATTGCTAAAAAAACCCGAAGTTTTTGGCAGTTGTAAATGATATAAATGTTTCTTTCCCCATACCCATAGAAAGCCTTTGTCTGCTGTGCAGCATTATGAGTGGAAGCCATATGGTGCTTTACAACAACTTTCTATACTAATGTAATTTGCATATGCTTGGATTTTAATGCAAATTATGGTTATCAATTGAAAAATTCACTCATGTTTTATATTGAGCATGGCATACAGTTCCTTAGTTGAGATTCTGAATATATATATAAACATAACTCTTATCATGTGTGGTTGGTGATGTTCTGACATAATGAAATGCAGTTGCAGTTATCTTCCTCAGTTTTAAATCATGCTTGATGTGTTTGCTAAAAGTCTTCATATGTCTTTCTTCATTTAGGGTTCCGAGGGCAATGGTCCATCGCAATCTCAGACTTCTAAATCAGTGCCAGGGGATGTTACTTCCAGCATTAAGGAATGCATAACAGCTCAACCGCTCGGTGCAGAGCAAGGTGTTAACCTTCTACCTGATGGTTCCTACAGTTATTATTACCCAGGTTAGTTGTATCAAGGATTCTCTTTTTCCTGTTGAAATTCTTCTTTGTTTCTTCAAGGGATATGGTGCGATAATTATTGTTGGGTTTCTTCAACATTTAGCAGGTTTTGATGGAACTTATCCTGAATGGGACAACCAGAAGTCTTATACTCTTTCTGGAGATGGATTGGAGGTTCCGTACTCTGTAAGTTGTAGATTTACAATATCATATGGATATATTATCCCAGACAAGTATTAGTAACTGATTTCCATATGCATGGTTCCTTCTTTTCCCTGCACCTCATTTTGAATTCTTCGATTTTTGTTAGTTTCTAACTGTTCTTCTGTCACATTTTCTGTCATTTGCTAATAAATTTTGTAAAGTGTCTTTTTACTGCAACTCCCTTTTTATTTTATTTTTCCCTTCTTGCTTGAATGTTGTATATTGTCCTGTTCTTTTCAGGGTATTCAGTCAGATAATGGCTCTGTGGTGTACTACATGCCGGGGTATAGCCCATATACTTCTGGGACTTTGACTGGTGTTGACTCACAATCGGTTGGGCAACATGCATATTTCCCTTCATCAGAATATTTTCAGCCTTCCAGTTCATATGGGTCCAAAATTGAGCCATCTTATTATTGTGACTCCACAACTAATGCTGGGGTGTTCCATAGCAGTGATGCTATACCTGTTGATCCAAAACCAAGCGTTTCCAGTCCAATTCCAATTTCTTTGAAGTCAAGAGAGTCAAATAATATCAAGACAGAAAATACTGTTGATAATAAAGTCTCTACACGTCTGTCAGATTCAAAATCACATGTCTCTACGTCCTCGAGTAGATTTTCTAATTCTTCTAGGTGCGGTCAACCACTCAAGCCTCCAATCAAGGTAATGGAATTTTGTGTTATTTAATTTTATGTTATTGAAAATTTAAAGAGAAACCATGAAAACTTCTTTGATTTGTGTTGTGTGGCTTCCTCTTTGTTTCTTGAACTGTAAGAATTGTTGACCTGTTGGCATTGGTTGGATTAGCCTCAAATTTTTCCTCTTGTTTTCATAAAAACTAAAAAGTAACTCCTTTTTTCACACAAGTAGTAACTAGTAATCAATAAAAGAAATCTTTTTTGGACCCAAACTTTTCCTTCTACATTTATTCTGAAGTAGAGATGTGAAGCAAATTTTGAGCCACATTAATACACTTTCTTTGTGAGTCTCATCATAGCACTTGTATGAAATTGTTAATTTCCAGGTTCCACAGAAGGGCTCTAATTTTCAATCAACCGGCCTTCTGAAAGGGCAACACCCTGCTGGAAAGATTCCTTCATTTCCAAACCAAGGTCATGGAGGTCTATTCCCTCAATATAGATTCAGTAACAGCGGTTCAAATGGCCAAGCCTGGGTAGGCAATGACAGGTTTAAGATGAGAGAAAAGTTCAACAGAAATGAGGTTTTTGAAGCATCTAGTGAGATGAGCCGTGGGCCTCGTGCCAGGAGAGTGAAAGATCCTTTGAGCTTATCTACTGATAAAGATCAATTGAGTTCTATGATCCGGAGAGACCAATATAATCTAAAAGATTTCAAGACGAAGTATGAACAAGCAATGTTCTTTGTTATAAAATCCTACAGTGAAGCTGATGTTCATAAAAGCATCAAATATAATGTATGGTCAAGTACTCCAAAGGGGAATGAAAAGTTGGATGCAGCATTTCATGACGCTGAGAGGAAATCGAATGAGAAGGGCGTGGCTTGTCCAATCTTCCTCTTTTTCTCTGTGAGTTTACAATACCCCTTTACATAATATCAACTTCTTCTATCTGGATTTATTCTGCGTAAACGTCTCTGTTTTGTATTTTGATTTCTATTTGAGATAAAAGCTTCTATTCTTCTATAGATATCAGAAGTCTCTGTCCAAGGGTAAAAATTAGCAATTATGTAGTTGATGTTATTTTTTCATCGAGAGCAGATGCCAATATGCTCAAGTTATTCTAGATCATGTTACCTAAGTTATTCAGTTTTACTTGGAAGATGTTTCATCTGCTCTTCATTAAACATTTGACAAAAAAACTTTGACCTTGAGTCGAGGGAGGTTTAGTAAAAACAAATAATACAGAGACCTTTTTTAAGGTTGTAAGATAAGGCAGGGCCTTTTTGAGAAAACCCAATAATTTGATGTTTCTCTAGATGAAATTTGGAAAAGAGGATGAGATATATAACATTGCATCTATTACTGAGTAAAAGATTTTCTACTAATTACTTAAATCAATGGGAAAATTATCAGAAAAGTCCCCTTAGTATGTCATTGGTAGGATGGCGACCCACTAGGAATTTACAACGGGAGGGGTCCTTTGGGTATGTTTGTCTTTTTTTTTTTTTTTTTGTCATTTAGCGACATGGTCGATATCGACCATTCTGTGCAGGTTGTTCCTGATTTGCATAACTCAAATAAAAAGTGGGGTTTTCTCTGTTTGTTGTCGGTGCTGCTCCAGAGTGGTGGATGTGGCTAGGGGAGGCAGGGAGATGGATGATACGAAGGAATGGAGGGCGGCGAGCATGGGATCGTCTTCGTCGTCGTCGGAGGGAGGATCGCCATGGAGGGAGGGAGGAAGAGGAGGGAGAAAAGGGGAGGGGAGACGGAGCCGAAGTTGGAGGAGGAGAAGAGGAAGAGGGCCCGGGCCTAGAGGTGGTGGGGGAGGGAGGGGATGAGGGCCAGGGACCTACAGATCCAAGGGGAGTGAGAGGAGGCGAGGGCGATCCTTAGGTGAACCTGTAGATTCAACGATAATGTCGTCTTCTTCTTCTTCTTCTTCTTTTTTTTTTTTTCACAATATGGTTGATATCGACCATTTTGCTGTGTTAAGCAAATGAGACAGTTACATATTGAAGAAAATCTGACTGACATAATGGTCGATATCTACTATTTTTATTTATCAGTATCGACAAATTTCGTCAGTGGAGTGAATTTAAAGTTGTAAGGCAGTAGCTACTGATATAGATAAAAATTGTCGATATCAACTATTTTTATTTGTCAGTATCGACAACTTTCGTCAGTGGATTGAATTTAAAGTTGTAAGCAGATACATTAAAATGGTCGATATCGACTGTTTTTAATGATGGGAGGAAATATAAAGTGGTGCATTTGTGGGCTATTCTGACAGTGGAATGAACTACCAGAGCAAGGACCTTTGAGCAACTGAATACAACAAGATCTAAATTTTTATAAACACATTTATATCATCATTCACATTCCAAAATTCATTATAGTTGTTCAATACTTACAAAAGTAGCAAAACACCCAAAAATATACTACACTGTTCAAGCCTACATGCAGCACATTAAAACCCACCCAGAGGACCCCTCCCGTCTCTAAACTCCTACTGAGTCCTCTCCTTACTTATGGCGTGCTATGAGGATTTTTCCCATAGTTTTCCCTAAATCAATTGAATGTAATTATACTATGATACACTTCCCATTAGTTGCCAAAGTAAAAGGATTTGAGAGTGAAGTGTCACATACATTCTTAATGGGTCAAAATGGGCCCAAAATATGAGTCCAAGGCTCATTATTCATTGACCTAGCTCGTTAGAGTCTTCTAGAAGGCTCAAGATATTTGTGGAGAAGAGCAAACATAGAAAGGTCTAGAAACCTCAAGATAGTTGTAGAGAAGAGCAAACATAGAAAGATCTAGAAACCTCAAGATATTTATAAAGAAGAGCAAATATAGAAAGGTCTAGAAACCTTAGGATATTTGTAGAGAAGTGCAAACATAGAAAGGCCTAGTTACCTTTTGTAGAGAGTTGTAGATAAGGATGATGAGTTGGATAGGTAAGGATTGAGAAATCTAGAACATTGTGTAGCCATTAGATTGGTGACATGTGTATACATCCTAACCATTCATTTGTGAGTTCTCAAGTATAAATAGGGGTGCCCTCCTCATTTGTAACCATTCCCAAGAATTGTAATACAAACTCTTCATCTTCCAATTGCTCTCTTCGCCTTCTTATCTATCTTATGTGCTTGTGAGGTTGAGTGTCTTAAGGGTTGACTGAGTTAGGCTAACTTGTGTGACAGACGTGTGTGGCAAGTATATTCGATTTCACCAAGTTTGTGACAAGAGTGCCATTAATTGTCTTTGCAATGCAGATGGAGACGACGATAGGTTAAGTTTTGGTTCCTACTAAGGATTGAAGATTTCTATTTTTATTTATTTTTATATGTAGATGATGTATTATTTGTTTGTAGGCATTAGTAATGGGAAATGCTCTCCTACGAGCAACTACAAGTGCAGTCCAGCACCATGGGGCCCATTTGGTCCTAACTTTGTCAGTGCAGCCCCTTTGATCGCCTTTTCATCCCATGATTTGACATTAGGCCAAATTTCACACTTACTGAACCTTCACTCACTGTTGGATTGAATCTAAAGAAAATCTACGGTTAAGATGCTATTGAATATTAAGGGTGTTAAAAATCAAGGGCTAGGATAATTTGATGGGGCTGATTTTTTGGATCCCCCTTGGCCATGAGGAGGCCTTTTAATCTGCCCTCCTCCCATTGGCAAACTTGCATCTAAGGGGGTCCCACAAGCTGGACTGCATATAAGTTTACACTGCTAAATTGTACAGGAAAATGTAGTGTATGATATCTGGGCCAAATAACCTTATCCAAACCCTCAAAACGTGCCTACCTTTTTTTTTTTTTTTTTTTCTTCTTTTTTCTATTTTCATCACTGTTGTCGTCATCATCACCAGTGCCTTACTTTATGTGGTTGGCTTTGTCAATTGTAACTCTACATTTATTGTAGTATTTAATGTTATATATTTTATTGTTCTTTAAACTTTTCAAATTTTATATATAAGCCATTTGAAAGAATGTCGAACACGTGAACTGCCACTGATTTCTTTTATCCATTTCAGGTAAACAAAAGTGGGCAGTTTATTGGCTTGGCTGAGATGATCGGTCAAGTTGATTTCAAAAAAAGTATGGATTTTTGGCAGGAAGATAAGTGGAATGGGTTCTTTCCTGTAAAATGGCACATAATAAAAGACATCTCCCACAGAGAGTTTCAGCATATCATTGTAGAAGACAATGAGCACAAGCCTGTAACACACAGCAGGGATACTCAAGAGGTATTCTCTTGATTCACTCACATTCATTGTAGTTATCTACACCCTACAATATGTAATGGTTGTCTATTTTCCCTATATTCTCACCGGAAACCGCTGAATCTATTTTCCTTTTTTTATTGCCTACACTGGGGACTCGATCTCATACACTCTCACACACTCTCACACGTACACCCATGTAACTAACCAGCTGAGCAACAGCTGGGGATACCACTGAATCTGTTCTGTAATGTTTTTATGTTGCTTGTGCTTTGGTGGAAAAAAGTGTTATGGTAATTGACTACCGATAAAAAAAAAATGGGAATTGTTAATTGGTGACCGAGTATTCATCATCATCGTTATCATTATGGTCATCATTTAGAATTCTTCCCTCTATTTGGGGTTGTATTTTCTTCTTATTCTTCTTATTGATTTATTTACGGTTATTCTTATCTTTTGCTGCTAAGGAACCTGAAGTGCAGTGCATCAATGGTGCCTGAACACTTAAAATTGGCGATGTATGACGTATCTATATCTTATTGTTTCTGATACTTCAATTTTGTATGTAAAACCCACATCTCTCCCATATCTGTGGCCTGACCTTGTTATATAATGCTGTGCCTCTGCATCTTAGCAGTCCACAAATAGGACAGTTATTATTTTGTGCTACTGTGGAATTTTAATGTTTTTGTAAATACCAACTCCATCACAATGCAAATAGAAATGAGAAAAGACGAGGTCCTATTCCAGAATGTGCACACACATAGGCAAAGAATTCCAGAATGTATTTGATTGGTTGTTTGGAATTTGATCTAATAAAATCTGCATTTCTTCCTTAAATTGCTACTTTTGATTTCCTTTTCTTTTGTTTTCTTCCCTGCTGTAGGAGGAACAAAATAAGTTGTGAATAAAATTAATTGGGCTGAGAATAATTGGTGTTTTTCGATAAGAAGTTCTGGGTATTTTGTGACTCTGCTTAATGTAACTGATAATTACTCATGGATATTTTGACCAACTTCCACAGATTAAATTTTCACAAGGTCTACAAATGCTGAACATTTTCAAGAGTTCTCTCGCCAAAACATCAATACTAGATGATTTTAGTTTCTATGAAGATCAAGCGAAGTCCAAGGGCAGCAGGCATCCATTGCCACCTTTGGGAATTAACAGTAACACTAAGTCTCCTGTAACTGTAAGTATCATTATCCACTTCAACTATTTCTATTTGAAAGAAACTTAATTGTGTTTTGAAAATTCTCTTTAAACTTTCCACGAACTAATTTTCAAATTCAATTGAAAGGCACGACTCTTTCCAAGTAAGATTTATTTATTTAGTTCATAGATATATCCCCATCACTCGCAGGTCATCAATATGCCTATGGACCAACAGTGACAAGCAAATGATACTTATTATTATTATTATTATTTTGAAAACAGGAGGCGCACTTTAAATGGTAGCCTGATGAAAATGGGGGGTCCACTTTTGATGACCTTATAATTGATGAAAATGAGTGCTAATTTTGAATCATCCATCCAAGGGCCCGTGAATTTTGGGTCCAAAATTGGCCTGTGCTAATTCATGGATGGTATTGTGTGTGAGTGTTCTACCACATACATAAAAAATATGGTCAGTTGCACATGCTTTGCACCCTAAGGGCCTAAAGAAGTGACCACCTCCCTTCTTTTCATGGTGTCTCCCTCTGATCAAAGTGATTACCAGTAAAAATTGAAGGTTCATATCTAATGGGTTTCTTTCATCCAAGGTGGGCCTTATTAGTTACCTATATTGGAAATGGTAGCTGGCTACATATAACTATGCTCGTGTTTTTCCAGGTGTGTCTGTGCACATGTAAAGATTTTTTATTTCATAGACTTCTCAACTGTATGGTTCTCATAATTCTTTGAATGGAGTTAATTGGTCTGATAGTTAAGATCATTTGATCAGTGTTATTTTTTACAATCACCTTTAATTGAAGTTTGAGATGCGTGGGTGCATTTACATTTAAAAAAAACGATAGAGGGGGCATTTCACCTTTTGGACGGCAGTTTTTTGTGCAGTTTTTGGCATGTAATCTTTTATCATAAGATCATATCCTGTTGTATAAAACATTTCTTGCAAAGTTGAGGAAAATGAATTTTTTTCTAATTATGTTGAAAAAGAGACAAGCATGTTATAATCTTGGCTCCGAAGTTTAATCTACATCTGTATCATTTGTTTTTTGAAAACCTATATTGTGTTCTCTTTTGTTAGAAGAACTTGGAAGCAATAGGGAGAAATGTTAAAGAATCAACTAGAGCGAAGAATTTGGAAGCAATAGAGAGAAATGTTATAGAATCAACAAGAGTGAAGAACTTGGAAGCAATACAGAGAAATGTTAAAGAATCAACAAGAGCGAAGAACTTTGAAGCAATAGAGAGAAATGTTAAAGAATCAACAAGAGCGAAGAACTTTGAAGCAATAGGGAGAAATGTTGAAGAATCTACAAGAGCGAAGAACTTTGAAGCAATAAGGAGAAATGTTGAAGAATCTACGAGAGCGAAGAAGAATTATTCTGTAGTGAAGCCCTCACTTGTAACTCTCACAAGAAATCTTTCCCTGTATCCTCACCCCCCAAAAGAAGGCGAGACTAGCAAGGACTCAACTGCAGATCGGCACTAGCTTCCATCATGGGCTTCTGGTTGCATTGTACCATTAGCTGTTGGTTAGATCCACCCAGTGTAATTGTTTTCAGAGCCCCTCTTTTGTTGTAGGAGCTCTCCTTGTTTTTCTCTTTTCAAGGTCAAGACTTGTATTTCTTTTTCTCCTCAAAATAGTGGGCTATCTTTATTTTATTAATTTTATGTTACTAGAGGAGAAATTCGTCGACATGAACGAAATAAGTCAGGATGTTCTTAGTTGCAGAGTTTATGAATTGAAAAACTCTTCAATTATTCCTATACTATGATCCATTATTTATGAGTTCTACGTTCATCTGAAAGAAGTTTTTGAACTTGAGATAGTTTCCAATCTATGGAATATGACCTGTGATAGTTTCCAATCAGTGGAATATGACTTGTCTAGTGCATGTGTTCCTGCAAGTTTGTTCCAAGTATAGAGCAGCAAGTGATGGTATATAAGGTTCAAGGTCCAATTCTCCATCATAGATTTTAAGATCCTGGCCATTCAACCTCTTGATCTTCTTTTAGGGTAAGGCCATAAACCTAAAAGAATTATAGAGATACCTAGAGACTGTCGCATGCTCATATATGTTCTTCTGTATACATAACAGGAGGCATGCACTGAGTTGATTGGAATAAGGTGCAGTCCTCTCTGAAGGGCCACTTGGGACTATCTATCACTGCGGCCATCTGATCATGGACAAGACTCAGCTAATTAGCTAAAATAATCAGTCATTGGGTGGTGATAGTTATTGTTCTAAGGGCTCTGAAGATTCAAAGGTAGATGAGTGATGGAGGGGTTTGGCTTGACAACAGGTAGGCCTGCACAATGAGTGTACTCTGCTGTTGGTTCATATTACTTTTATTCATTTTAACATATGACATCCACATAATAAACGTGATGGATCAAATGATAAACCTGACAAGATAGATGCATATATCCTGATCCAAAACTTGTATTTTTTTTTCCCTCTTTTTGAAGCATTTGGACTGTTCAGTTATATAGATGGAGATATTCCTTTGTGCTCTGGTCTTCTATCCTTTGGTCTTTGAACCATGGTGATAAGCCTGGGGGAAGGTGCTCATTGCTGCAATCGAGAGGTTGTAGGTTTGCTTCATATTTACAGTTTAAATTGATTGAACAAAGTCATGTTGGTGGTTTCTAAACATTGTGAATTTTTTACTTTTTCTTTTGGTAGAAAAAACTATTGTGAGTTGAGGTTGTCATTTCAAGCATTAAACCCTTTCTTTTTCAGCAAAAATGATACAAATAGAACTATTGCGATGATTGATATTTAGGAAGAAAAAGATACTCACAACAGTATCTTCTAGAATTCAGATATTCCACAGTTTCTGTCTTTTCTAGTGTGGTTTGGATTGGTTTGGGGCTAAGTTGTGCCAGTGGTACAGTACATGTGGAGCAACTTGCCCACCCTGGGATACCCCTTTAATGGTAATAATGGTGGGTGGGCCTGATTAAGCAAGAAAACAAACACAAGGATTGGTTCAAATCCACTAAGTGGCCCCAACCAAACAGATAAGGGGCTTTGGGACCTTACAATTGATTGCAGCTGTTTTATATATTTTGCACAGTTATAATCACATGACTGTCACTTTCACCCATAATTTTAAATGATGGTCATGGAAGAGGTGGTCATGAAGGTGGTGGGTGGGAGGAGAGATGATAGGAATGAAGGCAAGAAATTTGGCGAATGATAGCATCTGTATTCATATCATCATTTTTAACTTCTAGCTGAGGACAAAAAATAAAGAACAAAAATGGGACTTGTACTTGCATGATTTTTTGTGGAATTTGTTGGAATTTCATATGTTAATTCACCACCAAATACAGAATTTAGGGGCACAGGAATTTTCCCTTCTCAAAGTCGCCATCCACATTGACTGATGAACTTCTTTTTTGCTTTTGGCCCCTAATGGAGGGTGGACCTGGCCTTTCCCCCATCCTAATGGTCAGGGTGGATAAGTATATAAACTGCAGTTGCATTTAAACCCTATGACGCCCATGTACAACATGAATATGGAAGAGACATGAATTTTACATATAAAAAGTAAAGTATCGAATACAATAAAATATGATATGCTGCCTCTTCTGAAATATCTAGGCATCATAGATTAAAGCACCATGAGCAACGGGCTCCTTGACCCAACCTGCAGGGGCTTGCACGCTTTCTCAGGGATTGATAAGTACCTTACCAGCTGAGCTAACAGCTTGAAACTTTAATGCATGAGAAGTTTATAAATTAAGGGATCCAACTAAGAGAAAGGGTTTACTTTTCTCTCTCTCTCTCTGTCTATCCCATTAATAACTATATTCAGGTATATATAATGTATTTATTGCCTTAGATATTCAAGATATAATAGGATTTCAATTTGCGTCTATGCCATTGGATTTATATCCTCATTTGAAATTCTAAATTATAAATCAAGATCCTGGATTTCTGATTAGATCTGGAGATACTTTGGAACTGACCTATTTCCATCCTAATGTTAGGTGTTACTATTTTAGTATTGTTAATAAAGAAACCAATCAAGTTTGATTGTTGTCAGAAAGAAGAGAACATGATGAGAGAACATCCCAGAAGTAACACCTGTAATAACCATCCCACAGAAAGAAAAAAAAAAGTCTCAATCTGATATGATTGGTGTAAAAAAGAAGAGAACATGATGAGAGAACATCCCAGAAATGACACCTGTAATAGCTATTCCACATAAAAAAAAAAGGTCTTAATCTGATATAAAGTTAACAGCAATCAGAATCTAATGCAAATGCAATGCAAAGAAGCAAAAGTGCCTGTGAGTTTGCAGAAATAAATGCCCCAAACCATGTAGTATACCATAAATGGCACCTGTTTTGACTATAAAAAACCAAACACCTATAAACATGGGATGCAGCTGTAAGAGCATAAGAGAAATGAAATGTTATTCCTTTCTATGCATTCTTTGTACATATCATATTCCCATTCCCATGGTAGGGAAAGGAAAAAGGGAAAAGGACAAAATGGAACAAAATTCTCTACCTCACATCACATGGATTTTTTGTACATCTTGACTCTCACATCCCAGAACGAGAATTCCCCACACCACAACTTCTAATGACTAAAATGTGGCCTAGTGTTACTATGTTACACATAAAGATAAGCATTGTAGCGTCTATATATAGAGGGGATGGACAGTGCAATGGAGCAAGTGAAAGCAAGAGATGAGTTTCATGGTCTTTGAGGGCCACAGCGTGGCACGATCCAAGCTCCGGCCAGCCACCGGTTAGTCGGGTTCTTGCACCGTGCCACGCTGTGTGCACCTGAAAGCATATAGCTAAAAACTGGCTACAACCAATTCGTTTGGGTTGTATGAAGAGCCTACAACCAAGAACACAAGATTTATGCCTCTTCTTGAATCCTGGGTCGAGTTCAAGTATAGAAAATGCGGGTGCATGCAGCAGTGAAAACTTGCAATCCACAGTAAGCTACACAATGCAACACACACTGACATTGGAAATTATATGGTTCGACGGTGTACCTACGTGCAAGGACGGAAAACTTTCCATCTCTTTACACTTTCACATCTAAGCATATGAAAGTCATACACACACAAAATATATTTATATATTCATGTACATCTATCCCTCAACGTATTACGGTGAGGGAGGGGCTGATTATGAGAGGTTGTCTCCATGGGTGGGATTACGTACTTAGATTGGGGTTTGTATAATATTCTTGTACATTCTTATTAGCTTCTCTCTCTTTTACTTTTTCAGATTTGTACTTATTTTCTCTTTTTAATAAAGTTTTGTTACGGTTTCAAAACAAATAAAAAAAATATATATATATATATAGTGGGGCTGACTTTATGATGCATCCAAACCATCTACAGTCATCAACAATGCCTGAGCAATTTTTAGGGGAAAAACACCCCTCCTAGTAGGGCCTACTGGCATGCATGATGATCATGGAAATCCAATTAGATGAAAAGATCTATATGAGGCCTATCTATATGCAAAATTCTGATTCAATATGATCATCCTAACTTGTTGATCCATAGCACTATAATTTAACGGTTTATAGGGATTATTTTATTATGATTTTAACCCAATGGTGATGAAAAACTAGATGAATATCAAATCATCTAGACTTGTGACTATTCATGGGAAATCCCGATACAATTACCAAAATATCTTTGGACCCAAAACCTGGCCTTATGCTAATACAATGAGCCAATTCAATTGACCCGAAATACTGGACCAATAAACTCTTCTTTATTTGTTGTCATGTACATTCCTTTTCACTTGAATATAGGTGTGCCTGAAGAATCTCCCAAATTTAAAAAGAACAAAAGAAAAAGAAAAAACAGAGAGCTTCTAATGCTTTATTTTTCTTTTTTCTTTTTCTGGGGTTCTTCTCCTTAATCGTCATGACTTATAGCTTTACCAGTTTTATTTGCAGATTGCTGAATGTAAGGGGAAGTTTTACCATTTTTTTTTTTCTCTTACTCTTCATCCACAAAGATCTGCTGAATCTGTGTCTGGGCTCATAAGGCCTGTCAGTATGATTTGTATCAGGCTGTTCGATCTAATATAAAAAGGGTTGGATTGTGTACGCAGCAGTGCAGTTCTCTAGGGACACCAATTTGAACATTTGGACCTGTAGTTAGGTTACCAACCATTGATTTAATGGATCCGGTCAGTGGATGTGGACCCTTGCTCTATTTTTTTTGTTTTTTAACTCATAGTGTAAATATAGGTAGAGGATCTCTCATGTTTATTTATTTATTTTTTTCCTATTATCGGAGGGTGGTTCCTAACTTTTTGGGTTGGACTAATCCCTTCGGGCCAATAGGGAAGCCGGGTAAACTCTCCCTTAGCCCCGGTGTGGTAGTATAGTTTTGAACCCACAACCTCTGAGTACAAATCGTGGTCCAAGGTCTACTTAGCTGCCCCCTTGGGATATCAAAATAAAGATAAAGACTTGCTCAGATTACTCTCTTAAAATCACAAGGAAAACTATATTCGTCTCAAGACAAAGTAATGGGCCCTGTTTTCTGTTCGCATCTGTTGATGGGACCCACCTGTGATGACATGAGTGGGCCCCAACTACCAATATTTTGATATGCCCCACATATAGGAGGAATCCCTTTCAATTCCCATCTTGGAATTCATATTCATTGCATCACAAATAGTTATCACTCAATCGTCTAAGGATAAGGATTTTGATTCCTTACCAAAATCAAGTCAAACCCTTCTTTAAAGTGGGTGATTCGTCCCTCAAAGAAGTGAAGCAAAACTCTTGTTTGAAAAGAAGTGAAGGAGAGACAAATAATAAAGGTAAAAGAGAGAGAAAGAGAGATTGGATGAAAGTATCACATCATCAAACATAATTCCTTTATCAAAAAAAAAAAAAAAAACACTCTAATTCGAGCTTGAAACCTGCCCCAAATTTGCCAGGTTTAGCATGCACCTCCTGATAATCTTATTAAGTCAAAGACCTAAGGAAAACCCACGTCATAAAAAAAAGAAAAAAAAAATCTAATTGGAGCAACATTCTACCTGATTTGGACAATCACCTTAGTAGTTTAAGTTTAAGGCGGGTTTCACTAATGGATTTATGGGGCCCGTCTGTTTGTATAAAAATACATATAAATTTATAGTCGAATGAGCTCAACCTAATGGTTACTAGAGATGTGAGGAATTAATGATTGGGTGAGAGGTGACAGATATAATTGATGATATGATGTTAGGGGTTAAAGATATTAGATAGCAATGTAGGTGGTGTCTGACTTTCTTAGAATTTGATTTATTAGAATGATGTCTGAATTCATAAGGAATTAGATAGCAATGTAGGTGGTGTCTGACTTTCTTAGAATTTGATTTATTAGAATGATGTCTGAATTCATAAGGAAAACATTTCTGATAATTTTTGTATATTGATCACCTTGAATCTTCATTTTTAACTAATAACAGTATGAATTCCTACGCTTTCAATTTCTAGAACTCTATTCAATCAAACTAACAAAACAGTTAAACAGCCTCATAGTTTTTCTCTGATTCCTACCTCCAGAGAACTGAGAGTTGTCAAAAGGTCGTGTGCAAATCAGGTCAAGGACAGCAAGCCCTGCCCCATAATCAAGGCAAGGATTGAGGTTGAAACTAATGAACCTATAGCCCTTAAAAAAGATTATGTTGAGACCAAAACCAGACAGATCCATACTCGTTTATATGACCAGACCTGATTAGAAACAGGTCCAGCAAGCTGGCTCGCATCTGATCGAACCCATATCATAACATGTGGTATTTATTTTCTCCAGAGGCCGTACCCATCTTTTGTGTGGGAAAAAAATCTTTGATATCGTCTTTTTCTTAGCGGATTGACATGGGTATCCATGATGTCTTTGACTAAATAGGACTACACTAAGCCCACACAAGCACACTCCTGACACATCAAGACGGATCTTGAACACGAGACATGGGGAACAAACTCATGTCTTATACAACTCCACCAACTCTCGGGTGGGTCAGGTTGATTGATTCTTCTGACACAGTTGGATTCTTAATGCTGTGACTTTCTTGGGATAAAAACATTTGTGGTTTTTTCAGTGTGTCAGCCACCACTCCATGTTCTAAGCTTTGATCGATTGAAGATCATTTATGTACACCACTTGATGATGCTTTTTCAGTAGACATACTTGGATGCAGGGGTTGAATGGAAATTGCTCCAAAGGTTGCAATTATTAAGTAGAAAAATCACTTCCTTTCTCGATGATATCAATGGATCAAACGCAATAGTCCTGTGGATATTCACCACAGTGGTCCATTTGCATGCGTGCAAGTGGACTGTGGAGCCCATTTCGTTTGGTGGTTTGACTATATATTGAGTGATTGTATGTTCTATGATTATACATGTTAAAAGGAATTCTTTTTTGCCAAAGGCTGTCAATGCATGTGGTCTTGGACAACCTTTTTTTCCTCCCCCTCTTTTGTTCTGATTTCTCTCCGTGAGTGTTATATTTATTTTTGTCAGGAGTGGGGCTGTGGGGTTGAAAACCATTGTAATTTTATGTGGTCCTCTTAACCCCTCCAGTCTCTTTTTATTAATTTATTTTAATAGTGGCCCTCAGGAAAAACTTCCTGGGTCTGCCCTTGAGTAAGAACAAAGGGAGTTTTGAAAATCAACCATTTTTAAAAACACCTAGTCCATTATCTTAGATTGAATATCTAGCAAAACCCATTGCACTTTATTTTAATTTTGGGCCTGTTTGGTTGCATTAAAATATATAAAGATAGATATACATGATGTCGTAGTGAAATGAACTCTATCAAAGGACTGTTAAGGTGAAGGGTAAAGGATATGATGTAAGGCGTCAAAGATATAATGTGTAGATGTAGATGGATCCCTTGACTTTCGTATGTATTGAATTACTAAAATGATGGATGTGTATTCATTTCTTATTTTCTTTTTATTCTACTTACTTAAAAGAAAAAGGTCATTTAATGCTCTTTTTTTCTTTTGTAATAGTAATGCTCATTTTTTGGAATTTTCCTTTGGTCTTCATTTTTAAACCACTGTGATATGAATTCTATGTATTAAATCCCCATGTATTTTGTTAGGATTTTATTGTGTTGGCTAATTCATGGGTTGGACTAAACTTTGGGTCCATTAAGTTGTATTTTCTATTTTTATTTTAAAATGAACTGTGGTTGTTTCACCGGAAGAGCTGAAGCGAAGAAAGAGAAGAAGTCTGAGGGAACCAACGAGGACGGATCGATCGGATGGCTAACTTGCCTCAATTATTCATGAGGACCGATCAATATCCTCTGTCCAATCGATCGGATGGCGGAAACTACCAAAATGTGCTGCATGATTTTGTTTCCTTTTGAGACCGAGTTTCCCACTTTGAGCCTTATTTGTGTTCCAATTTCACGGCACGAATCTGGGGCCATATATATATAAAGGGTGTTTCTCTCAACCCTAAGATACACATCAATTAATTTTCTCATTGATCCGAGGTAAGAAAACCTTATGAGAGATTCTTTGATTCTTTAGAGTAATTGAGGGTTTTGCTGAAGATTTGCTCTAGAAGATTTTGATGCTTCTACTCTTTTATAAAAGATTGTTCATCTTGGTTGACAAGGTATTGCTGGATCAAGTGCGGGGAACGGTGCATGGCGGGGAAATTATGGTAAAAGGAGAAGTTGTGCAAGAACAACTACAGTCTTTAGGTCGACGTACTAACTCGGATAAAAGAGTTGTGAGTATATCCTGAAACTGTTCAATAGTTTTTTATTACAGATTGTGGTTTATTCTTCCTGGATAGAGTTTTCCCATTAAATTGTATGTGCCTTCTTGTGGTGATTGTTTGATTTGGTTATGCAAATTACAAGGTCCTTTGTTTAGTAATTTAGATGTAGTAATTTAGATGATACTCTAGAAAGCCCCTTGCATCTCCCCACAATGTGTCCGGATAAAAGGATGCTGATTCAGTCAATTAGAAACCCATAGCCGACAAATGATGACAACCCCTCCACCAAGGGTCCAAGGTCCATTTTCATTTGCTCCCCAAGTTTTCTACTCTTAATAAGTCTGAATCCACGGAGATGCAAACTTAAGAATTTCTGAGTTGGAGACGTCAAACTCCGTAAGAGGCTCACCTATTAAAAATCCGAGCATTAGCTCAAATCGATCGTTCTTGCTTGTTATGTGATCTCTTCAAATTTTACTCCTATAGAATTTGACATCACCATAAGATTGATCATATAATGAATTATCTGACTAATATGCAGAAGGTTGTGTTAATCATGCAATTCATCAAATGAAAAAACTTAGGGTGCATCCAACTCCAAGACATCCCATACCATCATACATGGGGAGGGCATCCACTATGGAGTTGCTCCAACTGAGGAATTCTCTTAGTTACAAGACTTAAAAGATATAGAATCCTTTCATTCTTCTTTTGGTTGATGACACTATCTCTCACTAACCAGGACCACGGTTTACACCCGGAGGTTATGGGTTTGAAACTGTACTACTACACTGAAGCTACATGAGAGTTTATCCGGTTTTCCTCTGAGCTCGGAGGGATAAGTCCAGTCCAAATGATTGAAAACCCTCCGATAATAAAGAAAAAAAAAGAGAGAGGTCCCCAACACATTCTTGGATATTAGTCTCCTGTCTTCTCCCCAAAGTCGTGGGTCTACTGCAAAAAGACCCAGGTCGTGTCTTATACCTTGTGTTGGACCTTGACAACCCATGGAATAATCTGCTAGTAGCTTTTTCTACGAACATGGTCCAAAAGCTTGGCGTTTTTTGTACAGCAACCCAAACTCCCTATTTGATAGCTGCTCTGTGGGTATCACGACCTTTCTAAGTGAGGCTTTGACCTTCAAATGCCAAGGCTCTACTCTAGATGTTTGCAATAGAATAGGATTTATAGCATAAGTGCTTAAGAAGAAAAAAAAATCAAAAGCGAATTTTCAAATATAAGCATTAATAGTTTTTTCTTTCAGGCAATGAATATCTAGCCATCATCCTAGTAATTTAATACAGAGGGAAGAGAAGATTCCATCTACATCACTTGCATCACTCATCCCTCACCTTATATATATCATATACCATACACTTCTTTAAATCCTTTGGTATTGTTTTTTATTTTTTATTTGCTATCGAAGGGTTCCTAACTCTTAGGCTGGACTAATCCCTCCGAGTTCAGAGGGAAGCCGTGTAAACATCCATGTGACCCCAAGGTGGTAGTATTAGTGGATTCAACATTCGATTCTTGAAGAAGGGGGAATCAGAGATCAATACAAAGATCTCTAGCTTCGGAAGAAGGAGAAACCGTGATCCTAACCACTCGTCCAACCCCTTGGGGTTAATTGGTATTGTTCATTACACCATGAATCATTACACCATGAATTCTTATGTATTTTAATACATACAAATAGGCCCTAAGTTTTTCTTTCTAAAGCGAATTAATCCCTCCTTGATGTCATTGTTTTGCAGCCCCTTTTTTTTTTTTTTTTTTCGGTGGGGTATTGTATTGCATTAGGGCAGGGCGGGGTTTTCAATCCCGAGCATCCACACAGTGGGACCCGAAAAAAAATCCATCCCTGTAGGTGTCGGCTTGATGAGAGAATAAAAGGATAAAGAGTAGATATTTTTTCTTGCTAATAAAGTAGAGTAGAATTTAGAGGCATGTGTGGTTCTCTTGAGATCACGAGACTTTTAGGCCTTTCATAATCGGAATTGGGCTTGTGAGTGCAAACAAACAAAACTATAGATTACCCGAGTTGGTGGAGTAACACAAGACATGAGTTTGTTCCCTACGTCTTGTGTTCGAAATCTAGCTCAAATTTACTAGGTGTGAATTTGTATGGGCTTACCTGAAGCCACTAAGAGGATTAGTCCAATAGGATCAAAGACCTCAAGGATACCTGATTAGTGAAAAAAAAAAACAGAAAATATGGATGGACACTTATTTTCCTTGAATTCTCTAGAATGAGTCTTAACAAAATGGGTACGTGTAGGAATAGGTAACTACCTTGATTGTATTGATAGATCCCTTACAACACCCAAATTCTATTTACCCAAAAAAAAAAAAAAAAAAAAAGCCATGCAAATGCAAACCTATTGTACAGCAGCGCTGCATCATAGTATGGTGCAATGCCCTTCTTATTTACATGGTGGGCCACACTCAAACTACTCGAGAGTCACTCACCGTTTGTAATACCAAGTCTCACACACATGCATGATATTGTTCGCTTTGGTCCACGGGCCTCACAGTTTTATTTTTTATGGGCCTCAACCCATCAAAAGGCCTCATGCAAAGTGAGGTGTAATCACATTCACTTTCTTCTCTATAGTGGATGTGGGACTCCAGGGCGTCACAATCATCAAAAGGCTTCATGCAAAGTGAGGTGTAATCACATTCACTTTCTTCTCTATAGTGGATGTGGGACTCCAGTGCGTCACAATCATCATAACGCTCATTATATTTGTTGCAACTAAACTCTCAAAGAAATTTTCAGTGGGCCACCTGTTAATTGATCACACATAGGGACTCCCTTCATTTCTATTCTAACAAAAGAAAAGCAAAGCAAGTTCCATCACGTGTTTCAGATCAAGTTAAATCCGATTGTTGGTATCTTAAATATCTGGATAATAATTTACAAGATGGTCACTACATAGGATGCTAGGGCTGATGACCGGCTTGGATCTTCAAAAGGTGAGCCCCACCATGCATTGAAGAAGGCGCTGCAACATAGTATGATGCGAAGCCGCTGCACTGTAGTTCTACCCGTTTCCTAAATCATAAAAGCTCTCTATGCTCAGCGGCAGACTCAAGATTTTCATTTGAGTGGGGCTAAGATTTTGCTAGAATTGACATTAAATTTTTTTTTTTTTTGCTAGACTTTGCCAGACCTTTTCACATTACCAAATAGCACCTACAAGTTTTTCTTTAGAAAAATGTCAAACTCGTGGAACTCAACTAGATGCATTATAATTATTAATGATTAGGGAATGAAGAGGTTAGGAATTATGATGTTAATTAGGAGTACAAAAAAGAATTAGATGGATAAAAAATGATTCTAACCTTAATTTTAGATATTCAAACTCACAGTATCATCTTTCCCTAAATGTATATGTCAAAGTCAATGCTCAATGGAAATCACTGCTAGTTTAAGGTGAGTGGGTGTGTGAGAAAAAACTGAATACAAGAACATTTTGAGGAGACCTATCATCTGACTTCTCACTTACTCAGAGCCTCAAACCTTTGGATAATGAGAGTGAAATTCTATCTTTAAATCATTGTGAGATAAAAAGAGATGATAACTGGAATGGATTTGGTCACCTTTGGATTTGTAGATATACCCAAACTTGATGGTTTAGGTATTAGGATTTGAGGATTCAAGGTTTGGAATTAGGATTTGGGGATTCAGGGTTTGGAATAAGGATTTGGAGATTAAGCATTCAGATTTAGGTATGGAGTATTTATTAAGGATTATACTTAGATATGTTTAATAGATGAAGATACAATATTCTATATAGTACATAGGACTGTCGACGAGGAGCTCGATCTACAATCGGCACTAAGGAATTTTGGAAGAAGATGTTAAAAAAGAGAGAGAGTGATGTGTTCCTGCATTGTTTTCTTTTCTTTATTTTTTTTTCTTTTATCAACGAAACTTTGCATATGTGGGGCTATCTTTAGACATATATTGAGCAATAAATTTAGACATGTGAGGCATTCTCCAATGCCCATTCAACTTTATGGAGATTTCAATTTCGATCTAGGACAACTTTTCGAATCACTTCAACGTAGGTCCACACCTACTCTAAGGCGCCGTTCAAACTTGATGGTTCTTAGAAAAAGAAGAAAAGGATAAAAAGAAAACTCCATGGGTTTTCGCCCCAGGTCCTGTCAACCTAGGTCCGCCACTAACACCTCCATTTCTCATATCAAGTGAATTACAGACAAGACCAAGAACGACTGTCATGGTGTCATTGCTTTATTTTTATTTTGTGGTTGGAGTCATTGCTTTATTTAACCTAACCAGGGTCATGGAGGAACCTGAAGTTGTCAGTAAAGAAAGGAGAGGATCCTGAGACAGACCCAAAAAAGAAAAAAGAAAAAGTCTGTTGTCTTCTTACACAGAGGCTTGATTCTTGAAATCCGTATTCCTCTATAGTCACAGACCCAATAGGAGGAGCGATTGATTGATATCATTCTAAAATATTAGACATTGAAAGTGTTATATTCTCCAAACAAAAAAAAAGAGAGGGGGGGGGGGGGGGGGGGGGGGGGTTTTTGGGTTTGGGTTACTTTCATTAGAAAATCTACTTGTCCCGGGTTCTGGACAGAACCCGGGACAAACTCCCCATGGGGGAGCGTTGGATCCCAGGACCCCGGGTTCTGGACAGAACCCGGGACAAGTAGCATCCCTCTACTTTCATTTACACAAATGCTAAGGCATTTCCAGGCCGAGCCCGACTTTAGAAATACAGGGCCGATATCCAGCCTAAGTTTAACGTGGGCTGTAAATATCAGGCCAAAGCTCATGCATTTAGTCAAATCAGGCTTTTTATGAGTTTTGCATGCTGTCTTGTAGTTGTTTGGACAAGCTATCACCAAATTATAAGCATTTCTTATTTGGGCCCGGCTTAAGATTTTTCTATCACTTGATCCAAGCCCGGCCCAAAGTGGAATGGGCCGGACCGACCCATGAGCACCCATACATGTGAGAGGTAAAACGCTAAGCCTCTTGTGGAACCCACTCGGATAGATTTCTTCCATGTGAGGATAGTGTGATGGGAAGTTCTCATTGCAATATGATTTTGAGTAATGACCACCTAAATCAGATCATCAAAACCATTTATGTAGGGGCCTTACGTTTAATGGTCTCTTAATTTTTAATTTTTATGAGATTTGATTCAATGGTGAGTACAATTTTGATTACTGTTAAATTGAGATAGATGCCTATTCATAAGGGCTAGTGAGTATGAGTGGAATGGATTTGTAATAGGAGTCTCGTGTGGTAAAAAAAAAAAAAAAAATTACTTATCACAAAATGTGAGATACTCTCAGTAGAAATTTAGGGCTGTCAATCGTGTCGTGTTAACGAATTCGAATTACGGTTTAATGAATTCGAATTAAAATCACCTCAACCCGTACCGGACCCGTTAACTTAACGGGTCAAAAAATCTAATCCGAACACGACCCGTTAATTTAACGGGTTACCCGACCCAACCCGTTAACCTGTTAAGTAATTAAGTCATTTCGAAATTTAAAAAAAAATTATATAAAAATAGAAGAAGAAAAATATATAAGCCACATGAAACTGTAAGCGAAGATCTCAAATGGATCCCACCTAAAAACCCACTATTAAACAATAAATTTTAATTTCTTTTTTATGAATATAAATTAATTTATTTACATTTAGGGAGTAAAAAAAAATTTAATGGGTCAAGCAGGTTGTTAACGAGTTATTTGTTTAATTCATACCCGACTCATTAACTTAACGTGTTAACGGATTTGACCCATTAACGATCCGAATCCATTAAGAGTCAATCCAAACCCGTTAATATCGTGTGGGTTCGTGTCGTGTAACATTTTGACAGTCCTAAGTAGAATGCCACTCTCAATACAATCAAGGTCTCTCGAGTCCCAGTATTTTAAAATTTCTCATTTTCATAAAGAAGTATACTTTTATATATATATATATATATATATTTTGGCGCTGGACTAGAGTGGATAACTGCCTAAGGAGCAGGAAGTGTGATCATCAGTCAGCACATCCGACGTTTTTGACTGCAAAAAGTCTACTTGGATAAACTTTTTGGCCAGAATTTTGGATTAACCCTATGGTATGTATTGAATATCACTTATGATATTCAATGCATACCATAGGATTTAACTAAAATTATGTCTAAAAAGTTTGTCCAAGTAGCACTAAGTCTTTTAACTGATATATTTTGAAGGCATTCATTGACAGTGAGTTACCATGGAGACCTTTACCCCAAGGTAATGACAGCAAGTGGATCTATTATGGTACATCACGTCGCCACAGACAGCATACCATCCACATGGAGCTGCTGCCCTATGACAGCATATTGGGCCATGTCAAAATGTCACTTGATAGGAGCAGTCTCATCTTTTTGGACTGTGATGGGATGTTTTATTTTGTGTATTTTTTTTGGTGAAGAGTGATACTTTTAAGAGGAGTGTCTATGGATGGATCCATGAGCATGTTTAAGGAATCAAAAAGTCTATCTGTCCCGATTTTCGGGACAGATAGCAGGGTTGTTAAGGAATTAAGGTGCCAGGTGCCAACACCACTAAATTATGAGTGTGTTATGATTGTATCATCCAATAACAATCCATGAGTGCCTTTCTTTTTTAACAAGTATGGAAGTAGACTATTTTCAAGGGGAAGAAAGTGGAGAAAAGCAATTCCAGTAGAACTATCATGGAATTCGCATGTGATTATTCCAAACCCTCCCCACACACCCATGCTAACGAATTGACACTCATTTCAATTTAACAGCAATCCAACCGTAATTTACTTGGATTGGTTGAGGTGTTTTCTTCTCATGTTAAATGTGATGCACTTTTAAAAGTCTCCCCTCCTGGGTGAGCCCCATTGGACGAATCTAACCCATTAGGATAGATTGTATGGGAAAGATAGGTTGTGGATAAATGTCTTTGAACTTAAATAATTTTCTAAGTGCATTGTTTTTGTCATTAAGTTAATTGGTGATTAATAATTGGATCAGCATCAAAGTGGGCCCAATGCCAATTCATGAGAGTAGATAAGTGTGAATGGCTTGGACTCATGCAAGATAGGTCCGAAGAATAGGGAGCGAAAGAATTAAACTGAACTGGGCTGATATGAGAAAGATCCAATTGATTGGATTATAATAAAAATGTGCTTAAGAAAACCCACTAAAATCTGATGCCTCAAAATTTAAGATGGGTTGATGTAATTCCAAACCCTTGGTATACTCTTTCTTTATTCAGGGTGTCTGGATCCTCTTGGGGCTCCAGCTAAAATAAGTCCAGGGTTGAAGGAGTGAAACTTCATGATAGGATATACCTATTGAAAATCTAAGCAGGTCAAGTTAAACCCTCATCATAAATGGGATGTCCTTAACTTTTACTCCAATGAGTGTTGGTGCCATCATAAGAGTGGCCAAACGATAAATAACATGATTAATAATAATACATAAGATTGTGTTAATCACATTATTCATTGCATGATAAATCTCACTGAGGAACCAACAACTATCGGAATAAAATTTGGGAACATCCCAATATACAGTGAGTGTGTTCATTTTGAGAAGCTTGTATTTACCAGTAGGTAGGTTTCACGATGAGTTCTACTCCTTCAACTTAGGAATTCTCAAGTTCAATGACTGTGAAAGAATTGACTTGGAAGCCCCTGCTTGATCCAAAGCTGCTCTTCGTTTGAGATCCAGCATCCAGCCTAGCTTTATTAATAGGTTGTGTTTGTGCGGCAACACAGATCTCACTCCAAACACCGAAATCACGAATCCTCATCACGAAAGCGCTAAAAATAGAGGATTCTACTGGTACTGCTCACTGCACCAAACAATTAGTCCGGTGCCTTTTTCCTTCTCATTTCCGCGGCACCCCGTCCACGTAAACACACCCTTAGATAAAGAAAAACAAAAGGTAGAACTAAAACACTATGGTGTTCAAGTGGTCTTACTGTGCCTCTCAATTAAATGGGCTAGACTTTTTGGACGAGCCCATTTAAATTTAGGTTTTCCTCTTACCCCATTGTTTCCCATGACCAGATCCATAGACGGCCGTTAAAAAAACAAGACCAGGACATGGTCAATTTAAATCATTCTAAACAAAAGGCCTTTCCATGTATGTGGCCCACGGCCCATAAAATTCAATGACAATAATCTTGCAACCCAAGTGAATAAGTGGCCCCACCTAAAAAATACAACCTACTGTGGGGCTCAGGTGGCCCACCTATTGTGATGTGAATCGGTGAACAAAAGGAACCAATTATATTTTGCAAATGCAAAAGGCCATTGATCAAATACCCACAAAATGAAAGGTGGAGAAGATTTGGCCGGTTTCGAATTACTTGACTGGGTTGCTCTCAACCGTCGGATCGCTGATCAGGTTGGGGCTACACACAAATATTGGTGGGACTCACCCATCCAGCAGTCATTGTCACCCTAGGTGGCTGCATCGATTGTAGCGCACACTATTCCATGGGCTTGACCACTCCTCTTGATCCAGTAGTCCTTTTTTTTTTTAACTTCTCTGATGACCACAATAGGTGATGCGTTAGATTGATTTGCAATTTGAACTTCCAAAAATCATTGGACCATCAAGTGATAAACTGTTGGGACACTGAATTGAACGGTTTAGCTAGATCAATCTCTTTGTACACAAATCATCAATTTGATTTTGTATCTATTCAATCTTCAGATTCGGCCCATTTTCTAATGGGGGCTGTAAATGTGAATGTTTGTCCAGGGTGGGGCTCACTTGGATGGATGCTGATCATAGTAGGACTGAGAGGTGTTCAAATGGCCCAACAGTCTGCAAAAAATTAGATAAGCTCCAATTCAGGAGATAGAGGGTAGTGAGTGCAAGGGAGTCAGATTGATCGCTGGTGGGCCCTAGCTAGTGAAATCAACAGATCAAGCCACTAATCACAAAATGGGCCACCTTGATGATTCTATAAACAGGCTGCTGCCGGATATGAGCCAAAATATACGGGGTGTGGGCCAGGTCTGAAAACGCAAATGGTTTGCCAATGGACGTGACTTAAGCCTGATTATTGTAATATGAATGTACTAATATAAGGACCATAATATTCTAGGACCCAACCAGATCTAGATCTGGACCTGACCCAGAGACGAACTTGGACCCGATAAATGTAATCGGTTTTGAGTTCCCCAAAAAATGACCCATGACCCATCTGAAGTCCTTAATTTCTGGTTCTCCAGGGCTGAAGCTGCTTTAACTGGGCCTAAGTCCCAGGCCCAATGAGTTCATGGTCTGATAATTAAATGATCCGGGCTAAGCCAGCTATGATCCGGCCCAGTTCCCTCCTTTCATGGTCCCAACTGCAATACCCAATTGGCCATCCTTGGTGCTGGATGGTAGTCTAGGAAATGTGGGCACTCGGTGATATCCTCAAGAGTTTTAAGAAATCTCTGCCGCTACACATTTATATACCTTCCATTTCATGCTACCCATCCCCCACATTACCAGCCTGTTGTCTGAGCCCTCTTTCAATGACATTCTATTTCTACTGCATTACAATGCATGAATGTCATTGACACACAACCAATTCAACCCAAGACAACTCATTGCACTAATTAACATCTCCATGCGTTTCTCATTTTTATCTTTATAAACCCCACCACCCCCCACCACCACCACCACAAATCCATCACTTCTACTCCTTCAGGCACCACAACTGCTTCTTTTGTTGCAGGTCATCTGTCACAGTCTCGAATTCTATCTTCATTATCCATGAGTCTTCATTTGCTTCATGTTTTTAGATGTTTTCAATTTACTTATGTATCTTTTGTGATTTTGAAAATCATGGAGTTTGTGATGGTGTTTTGTACAGAGCTCCTACTGTGGTAAGCTGGCCTTTGGTACACGCGTTTTGAAAGAATTTAGCCACGGCCCCTACCTGAAACTTTAGATGGAGAGTGAGGCCGCAAAGGTGGAGTCTATGTTTGTGAAGGTCCATATGGAAGGCTATGCTATTGGGAGGAAGATCAATGTGAAGGCACATGATGGTTATGAATCTTTATCACGCGCGCTAAAGAAGATGTTTGATAACTTCGATTCTGGTTAGATATTTTGGAGCGTTTACTTAGATATTTTCTACTTGATCTTTTAAGGAGCATTTGATCACCCTAGAATTATAAGTATTGTCTTTAAGGTAAAATACGAAGATTTACAAATAGCCATCAAATAGTCTTTATTAATATAGAAAAATGAAATTTATTACCAAACTCCACCATTTTACCTACAAGTCTTAAGTAACAACCGTACGTTGAAAAAGTCAAAAGGGCACTTTTTTTTGCGATATCGCAAATACTAAATGCCATATTGCAAAACAATTTATTGTGATTTTGCAAAATAAGTCTTGAGATATTGCAACTTGAGAAGCGCTTTTATCCTTTTATCCCTTCCAGCGTCGTCTTTTCCCTATTTTTACCTACTGTAAGTCTCTCTCCCATCAAAAGACATAAGACTGAATGCGCACATTTCACATGTGGATCTTCATCAAAAAGTGAGGCTCCACATGTCCCCTATAAGATCACTATGACAATTTATATAAAATATCTCAAATGATTCTACGTAAATGTGAGATACCTTGTACTCTAACCACCTTCAAAAGACACAAAAGAAGAAGAAAATAATGCTATAAATAAGATGGAAGTACGTACAATGTGGGAAACATGGAATGAATGCAACAAAACGATAGGAGTATTGCAGTGGACAAAGATGAAAATGAAAAAAATGTGGATATGTTACTATCACTGGTAGTAGAGTGTGAAAGTTACAGAGAATGACCTGATAGCAAAGAACGATATTAGAAAATGAAACCTTCACAAAACGAGATGAAAATATAAAGAGAAAGGCACTCGATGACTTTAAGTGTAACACCTTATGTGATATCGCAATATATATAGTTTTGCGATATCACATTTAGTATTCGCAAAATCGCATAATATGTTTTGATATAGCAAGAAAAAAGTGCTTTTTTTACTCTCTCTCAACGTACGATCAGTATGGAGAACGTATGGATAAAGTTGTGGAGTTCAATAACAAGTGGGGGGGTATGGAGAACGTATAGGTAAAGTTGTGGAGTTTAATAACAAGTGGGGGGGGGGGGGGGGGGGGGGGGGGGGGTTCATCAATGTCTAAGATGACCGTACCAAGAAAACCCCAAAAATAAAGGAAAATCTTCTTCAATGAGGTGAATTATTGATAACATTAATGCGTACTTTTCCAATGAAGACTTCTAACAACGAGCTCAAAGGAATTTATTTCCTTTTGAACAGAGAGATGTATCATCATGATTGTTATCATCAAAGTTTTGTACCTTGGTTTAGAAGGTATCTTGGAAAATCTTCTTGAAACCAAGGCAACAGAGAACAAATATAGATGAAAATGGGACTTAACCAGAATGTCACGTGCACAAGGCCTCATGGAGTCACGTAAGCATCAAGATCCTCCTAGCGATGGGACACACATGTGATCAAATGGAGGGACGGATCTTGGGGGGCATTGATGGAGGTCTAGAAAGTTTGGAAGATTTTGGAAGACTCAAGGACAATCTCGGATTGAGTAATCTAGGTCGTCCTCGTAAGTGATAGAAATATGTAGGAGTCGTGTAGAGTGCTTGTATAGAAATATGTATAGTTACGTAGAGTGTTCTAAAATATTGTAGGATAAAGATGGGATGGTGAAGAAGTTTCTAGATTAGGTTTTGGAATGTTCACCTCTACATATGGTAGAATTACAAATAGGGTCTATCATTCATATTATGAGCAGCAATGTTGAGAAATTAATTGTAACAGCTCTCATTGTTCCAAGTGTTTTCTTTTCTCTGCGTCTTGTGCTATAAGGGTTAGACAATATTGGGAAGGCTAACTAATACAACAAAATCGAGTGCAGCACAGGCTTGAATCGGACACAATGAAGAATTCTAGACAGTGAACTATATTTCAAACAATATGTAGGGTCCTGTAAAAATGGTGCAGAATTTATTTATGATGTTAGCAAAAATAGTGATGTAGGGATTTCAATGCTACACACAAATGCATGATGAAACCAATAAAGCTAACCTTAAGATAATGTAAATTACCCCATCTTTTAAATATAAACCTAATACGGGCTGGGTTCAGTATCTATGTTGTTTAGGTGGACTGGGCTAGGGCCAATTAGTTAAGGCCCAATTCAGGCTTTAGTCGGACTTGGCCCTAAGTTTAGAAGCCGGACCGGACATAGATGCTCCTTAGACCGACCCAGCATATTAATAGATAGGCAAATGTTCTCCTTGATGATCATCCTCTGTAATCTACAGGGTCCGTTTGAAAATTCTATTAAACAAATAACAGATATTTGAGTTAACGTCTGAAAAAAAACTCTAATTATTAGCTTCTAATTTACAATTAGTTTGTTTGGTAAAATTATAAAAAGAAAAACCTCTTATTTCATAATAGAGTGTTGGGAAAACATACAAATAAGAGCTTACTAGAGGGACATTTCTCTGTCATTTTCTAACATGTGGAGCCCACTTTTAGAAATACAACATCCACCTTTAAATTGCATATAGGCCCACAACTTGGGCCCACTTTTATGATTGTGAACATGAGATCCTTTATAAAATATCAGCCCACCAACAGGAATTGTTATACATACGGCCCACCATTAGAGATATGACCCACCTTTAGGAATTAGAACATGGAGCCCACCTTTTTGTGGTTGTGAATATAAGGCCCACCTTTAGGAATTACAACATTGACCCCCGTGTTACACTTGCAAGATGGAACGAACGTTTAGGAATTAAAATATAGGGCCTACTTTCATAGAAATTACAAGGTGGGTCACATTTATAGGAATTTTAGTTTGGGTCCACCTTTTGTGATTACCCGAATTACGAAGTGGGACCACCTGTTATGATTGTAAAGAATGAGACACACCTTTTGGAATTGTAATAATTGGGGTCCATCTTTTAGAAATTACATCATTGAACCCATCATTGGTGCCATTTTGAAAACCTTATTAGGTCATACTTGTTCAAAACAATTGTAAATTTTGCATCATCTATCTCCTGCTTTTAAGTTCAACTAAAACCAACCCCACCCACTCCCCAACACCCGGCTTGTTTTTAGGAAAAGCAAAGCTCTATTAATGGTAATACAATTATTAGAGGTTCACCAAATGCTCTGATATGTAATAATAAGAACTTACTCTTGAGTTTCTAAATGGCATCTAAGTTTACTCTCACATGTTTCTTTCCATGATTACCTACTGTTCCCCTCATGTTCTTTATCTACTAGTTTATAGCACATCTTTCCCTTTTGAATTCTCTATTTTGTTTTTCAAGCTCTTCCATTTTATAATTTATTGATTGCTAATATATCTCTAGTTTTTATATATTAGGTACTTCTTTTATGGAACAATCCAATGGGTTTTATGGCCATCTTTCTTTATTATTTGTGTTTCAGGTCAAAATTCTCATGTTTGTTTTCTTTATGAGGTTTTCACATCAAACCTACAAGTTTTTTCTTTATCTTTTCTAATTCTCTTTAGTGCAGAGCAGACAGATCCCTATGGAATATGTTAGTATTTAATAAGTGGCGTCTTATATTGTTGATTGTTAATTCTTTCTATCATTTTTAGGCTGAGGTTATCTACAATTTGTGAGAATTTCAGTTAATTGCTTGGACGCGGAGGAACATGATGAAGAAGAAGATGAGGCTGTAACTTTCAACCGTTTTCTTATTTACGAAAATAATGAAGGAAATCACTTGCTCATTGGAGATGTGCCATGGGAGTATGTCTCTACAATTGATTCTCTTTAAATATTATGATAATTTGGCATAGTTTGGTAGAAAATGCTGAGTCTTACAAATGTTTGCAAGGGGTGTACATGCAATGTTGGTGGGCTTGTATTTGTGATGAAACCAATACATCTGAGTATGCTGTGCCTTTTATACTTGAACTTACCAGCATTTTCACAAATCAGTAGACTACATGGAAGCCTTTTACTTAGACATGTATGTGAGATTATGGGTACGATTGTGTAACATAAGGAATTCTCTGGCTCATTAAATTTTTTTTTTTCATATTTCAACATCGAATAAACATTTTTGTAGTTATGACATGGAACTCAAATTCGTTTTTTGTTTGGGAAAAGGATAGTAGATAGTGTATAATCTTTTGTTACACAAACGTTCCCTTAATAGATTTGATATCTCTCAACCTTGTAAAAATAGAATGTGCATTTATACTATATCGACCTCTCAATCATTTTTTTTTTTTTTTTTACAATTTTGCAGGTTGTTTATCAGCACGGTGAAAAGGTTGTACATCATTAGTGGCTCCAGTGCGATGGGTACTGATATTAATGAAAACTAATATTTAAATCAAGATATTACTGCAGTTCTTATGATGACAAAAATTGTTTTATTGATTTTCAGTACCGAAAAGCATCGCGAAATGACAGGGGTAGAACAATGAGACAGATATATCAGAGATGACCAAATGTTCTATGATGAACTTAAGTTGGCATTTGATTTTCTATGATGATCTTTACTTCAATAAGTTGACCTTTGCTTTTCTATGAAGATCTTTACTCCAATGAATAATCTTTAAGAAATAGATGTGTTCTGATATTTTCTATTATCGGTCCCTCTCTTTATTTTAGATATTGGATTCAATAACTGATATAATAACACTAGAAACTAAATCAAATTATGTTTCTTAGTGTTTAGTCATGTTTATCTTAATCATTTCATTAAGAGGTCTATGCATGAATTTGATGTCTGTTTTTTTTTTTTTCGCTTATTTGTTGACAACATTTAATTTGTGTGTACAAGCAAAAAAAAGAGTCAATGGTGCTATTTCTTACATTAAAGCATGGCTTAGGTATTTTTAAATAGTTCTATTAGAAAATGAAACAAAAATGATAGTTAATGCGTCTTCTGTTTGCAGGAAAAACTAAGGTCTACTGATAACACAACATTGTATATCATCACCATTACCATAGTTTATGCTGTAACCCATGTTTCTGGGTCGAAAAAATATGAACATGGTGAGGGAAGAAAGATACAAGGTGGAGATATAGATGAAACCCTTACTTTGTTAGGATTTAATTTATTAATGTGATGGGTATTAGGATTGCATTTACTGATCATGGTAAGCTATCTGCCTACTTATATACTTGTGTTTTCATTCACTTTGATTCATTGTTCCTGTACTCACATGAATAAACTCCATTCTGAAATGTGAAGTATAATACATATTTTATCAAAAAAAAAAAAGTATGATACATAGATTTGACTGCAGAGTAGCTTTAATCTAAAGATATCTATCACAAATTCCTCATATGTTTTTGCAATTCTCCATTTTCTTTTTCTTTTTTGTAATTATTAATGTTCTACAAAGGGCTATAGTTCTACTACTGTGATGCTTTTACAAGTTTATATATATTTTTTGGAGGCACCCCAGCCAAGGGGGCTGGGAACCAAGAGAGACTATTCCAATACTATTTTCATTGCATTGCATATTGCAAACAAAAAGTTTACTTGGACAAACTTTTTTGACAGAATTTTTGACAAATCATATGGTATGGCTTGAATATCCCCTATGATATTCAAGCCATACCATAGGATTTGTCTAAAATTCTGTCCAAAAAATTTGTCCAAGTAGCACTACTCTATTTCAAAACAAAAGAAAAAAAAGGAATTGGAAAAAGGACAGGCTATGCCATTTCATAGGTGTCTAGGTCCCTGTAATTGCACTGTACAGAAATTGTTGTTTCACTGAAAATCTATTTTTCAATACTTGGGATGGGTTGCTTGTAAAAAAAAGAAGAGAAGGAAAAAATAAATCTATTTTTATACTTGGGATGGATTGCTTGTAAATCCTGGAATCCATCAATCACATGGACCTCTTAACCTATTTTTCCCACTAATGACTCAATGGATTAACTTAACTATCTGATTAATGGAGCAACCACTACAATTTAAGCCCCTTTAGTCAAAGGCCTACTGGAGGGCAATGGAGAATTTTTGTGCCAGCCCGTGGCTTGGGATTGTTCATTGGAAAAGACTTCCTTGACCTCTTTTTTTATTCAGTCCATGGTGGGACCCTCAAATAAATTTTCAAAGATAGCCAGAATAGTATATTATATTTGGTGAATCTACATCACATTGTCTTGTTTGGGTCCTCAGAAGTGGGTTGCTATTTGCTCTGCACTTAGCGTCCCTGTATATTTAATTATCCGTAATTGTTGATAACTCAAATGCATGAACACAATTCTGATGGGTATCTCAGTCGGCTTGGAATCATGGTTTGCACTCAGAGGTTGTTAGTTCGAAACTGCATTATTACACCGGGGCTATAGGAAAGTTTACCTAGCTTCCCTCTAGATTCGGAGGGATTAGTCCAGCCCAAAGGGTTGGGAACCTACCTGTGTGGGGAGATTCCTAATCGTCCCAAAGCTGTTTAACTAATGGCCTAATCTTCAGTCCGGCTGAGCGCGTCCCGGCTGTGGTAGTGGAGCGCCAGCCGGGATGCGGTTCATGGTCCCAGTCCGGCTGGGGCTGTCCGCTAAGCCCGGCCCCGACACGCATCCCGGCTGCGAGACTGCCAGCCGGACTGCGTGCTTAAAATATCTCCTGCCTCCAGGCGCATGGCGACAAGACAGATGTCATCCTGGCCGTCCAACCCTCTGACAGGGCAACATCCGACGGTCACAGCCCCATCGGGGGAGGCCCAAGAAAGGATCCAGTGAGATCTTCGCCTGCCATTGAGTCCAGACAGGATCAGGCCCAATGTGACTGGCATTTAATGCGACATGGGCTGATCGGACCGGCAATTAATGCAATGTGGGCTGTGATGGACCGCCATTTATTATTTTGTGAGCTGATGATCTCAGCATCCAGATCATCAAGCCCATGACAAAGTCTCTGGTAATACTCATATATAAAGGGGAGAGAGCATCTAAACCAGGTACGCATGATAATATACACATACCTCCTATCTCTCTTCTTCTCCATCGAAGACCCAGTATTCATACTAACTGAGGCATCGGAGAGCCCTGTGCTGCTACGGCCAGGGTCCTTTGACCTTCTCTCTCTTCCCTTTCAGGTCCCGCGAGTCGACACCGGCCAGCTCTCGATGGTCATTTGATTAAGTCCTCTAAGGCATCTCAAAATCTTGTGAGTTACCGTTTTTGCACTTACAATTGGCGCCGTCTGTGGGAAATAAGAGATGGTTGATAGTAGCGACTGATTACTTCACGAAGTGGATAGAAGCAGAATCGCTGTCTTCCATCACCGAGCGTGACGCGAGGAATTTTGTATGGAAAAATATCGTCACTAGGTTCGGCATCCCAAGAGTTCTCGTCTCGGATAACGGCACCCAGTTTGATTCTGCTGCCTTCAAAAACTTCTCCAAGGAACTCGGTATCAAAAACCACTATTCCACTCCGGCATATCCGCAGAGCAATGGCCAAGCAGAAATCTCCAACAAAGTGGTGCTGGACGGGCTGAAGAAGCGACTGGATCAGGCGAAAGGGAGATGGATAGAAGAGCTTCCAAGTGTTTTATGGGCCTACAGAACGACTCCGAGGCGTTCCACATCATCGACCCCGTTTTCCCTAGCTTACGGGATGGAGGCTGTCATCCCTCTTGAGGTCGGCCTCCCAACCCTGAGGTCAGAACTCTTCGACCAAGGCCAGAATGAAACGAATGTTGCTCGGGAGCTGGACCTCGCTGACGAGCGCAGAGAATCGGCAATTATTAGGTTGGCAGATTATCAACAGCAACTAGCCAGGGGGTACAACCGAAGGGTCAGAGAGAGAAGGTTCTCGATCGGGGATTTGGTCCTCAAGAAAACACTTCCAGGAGATCGAGACCCAGGCCAGGGCAAATTGGCGCCGAATTGGCACGGACCATTCAAAGTAGTCGCCACTGCCGGGCGGTCGGCTTACAAACTCGAAGATATGGATGGTCGACAATTACCTCGTCCGTGGAATGTATCGCATCTCAAGAAGTTCTACTTTTAATTCTGTTATACTCGGGATATCCCAAGACTTCAATAAAAGCAGTTTTGAGTCTCCATTCTTTTCCTCAGTCAGCCCGGAAACGAGAATCCATTATGATTGCCGCGGGGGCTGGTCCACGTACCACCCCGGCATGAAGCCTACGGGCCACTACGATTGCCGTGGGGGCTGGTCCACGTACCACCCCGGCATGAAGCCTACGGGCCACTATGATTGCCGTGGGGGCTGGTCCACGTACCACCCCGGCATGAAGCCTACGGGCCACTATGATTGCCGCGGGGGCTGGTCCACGTACCACCCCGGCATGAAGCCTACGGGCCACTATGATTGCCGCGGGGGCTGGTCCACGTACCACCCCGGCATGAAGCCTACGGGCCACTACGATTGCCGTGGGGGCTGGTCCACGTACCACCCCGGCATGAAGCCTACGGGCCACTATGATTGCCGTGGGGGCTGGTCCACGTACCACCCCGGCATGAAGCCTACGGGCCACTATGATTGCCGCGGGGGCTGGTCCACGTACCACCCCGGCATGAAGCCTACGGGCCACTATGATTGCCGTGGGGGCTGGTCCACGTACCACCCCGGCATGAAGCCTACGGGCCACTACGATTGCCGTGGGGGCTGGTCCACGTACCACCCCGGCATGAAGCCTACGGGCCACTATGATTGCCGCGGGGGCTGGTCCACGTACCACCCCGGCATGAAGCCTACGGGCCACTATGATTGCCGCGAGGGCTGGTCCACGTACCACCCCGGCATGAAGCCTACGGGCCACTATGATTGCCGCGGGGGCTGGTCCACGTACCACCCCGGAAGCATATGATTGCCTACGGGCCACTACGACTATGATTGCCGCGGGGGCTGGTCCACGTACCACCCCGGCATGAAGCCTACGGGCCACTACGATTACCGTGAAGGCACCGGCATCATATGACATCACTGCCACTTTAATTACCCGTTATGATCTTGTCTAAAAAAAAAAAGAGAGAAGGTACAAGCACCATGAGAAGATCGAGCATGCAAACGGTGCGAGAGTGAGGAATGATAAAAAGTTCGATTTATTGATTGCTGGAAGAAATTTACATTTTGAAGCACGAATTACACAGGGATTCGCCACAAAAAAAAAAAAACAACAAAAAACAAAAACAGAAGAGAAGCAGAACAAAAGCACTGAAGGCTTCAGAACTCCGGCGAAGACGAGCTGCTGGGGACATCGGCTGGGACCTCCCGTGGGTCTGGGCCGCTGGGGGCAACGGCCGTGTGTTCGATGATGACTGTGTTGTCCGGGGCCGATGGACCGGGGCAGCTCGGCGGGTTGACGAAGGAGGGATGGTCCTCTGAGACTCCTGCCTCCCTCAAGGCGGCACGCCATGCCCTGAGCCACGTCTTGTCGCGGACGCGGAACACCTTAGCGCCGTAGTAAACGGTTGCTTGAGTGGCCGCATCCTGGAAAGCGGCCTCGCTCTCAGACTTGGCTCTGGCTACCGCCTCATCCGCCCGTTTTGACTCCGCCTGAAGGTCGCTCCTCAGGCTCTCCACCAAGGCTGCGAGGTCGGCGTTTTTCTTCCTTTCACTCTCAATTTGTTCTGTCGCCTCCCCGAGCCTCGCTTGCAGATCGCCCTCGAGCGCCTCCAGTTGGTCCACCCTCGAAGTGCTGGCCCCCAAAGCGCCTTCGAGCCTCTGCTTCTCCTCAGCAAGGCTTTCCACCAAGGGACCTTGCTTATTGAATCTGTCGATGAATGCCATCGACTTTTGCAGCGTCTGCCAGAAGAAACCAAGTGGAGAGATCAAAGACCGAGATGGAATACTAATGTAAAAGAAATGGCGAGCAGTCAAGAAAATTACCTGGAAGCAGGAGTGCAACAGCGACGTCATCAACTTCGGGTCGCTCATTTTTTCCAGCCGCTGCATGTCGCGTGGGAGCGCGCAGGCATGACTTAGTGCCTCGAGCACGTGCACGTCCGGCCTCTTGTGGATGCAGTCCTCCACCGTCATCGGCCTCCCCGACTCGAGAAGAAAGCTCGGCGCCCAGGGCGCCGGTTCGGCCGACCGCGGCTGCAGCGCCTGCCTCGAGCTCCCCTCCTCTTCCCTCGGTCTCTTCCTCGAGGGGCCCGCATCGGGCACAACCTCGGGCGATTGCCGGATTCCTGGGCCCGGGTTCGGAGTCAGTACCTCCTGCTCAACCAGGGTGGGCTCAGGAGGACTGGGGGCTGAACGCCCTGCAGAGTCCCTCATTTCCGGCGGGGAAGGCTCGTCGTCGCTCCCGAGCGCCAATGCCTCCAAGTCCACAAACGCCGGGACCCGTGACATTTCTGGGTCGCTGCGAGAGCGCCGCGCTCTTCTCACCAAAGGAGTGCCGCTTGACTGCGGCTCGGGGGAGGTTTGCGGTTCGGGCGACGCCTCAATACCAGTCGCGGCTTGAGAAGGCCCCCCTTCTTCGAACGCCGCCTCCGGACGGCTGCTGGCAGAGGGCGCACTTGGCCCCGGAACTTCTCCTTGAAGCGGCGCAGGGGGCAATGCTGACCTTTTGTTATACCCCCGGTATCTTGGCTCGTAACCCAACAGCGCCCAGGCGGATCTGCTCGAGAATTCGGTGCACCTTCTAACTGCTTGGAGCCACTCTTCGTTCCTCTTCCAACCGTCCCGCCTGGCCTGTAGCTTTCTCTCTCGAGCGCCTGCATATTGAGCAACAAGGAGATCAGTCCGGCGAATTCTAGGGCTAAGATAAAAAAAAAGAAGGGGGCGGTGGCAAACGGAGGATTACTTGGAACGACCCCGGGTTGGCGCGGCACTCTATGTGCCCTATTCGCTTCAGCGCCAAACTCCCAATTACCCGAGACGCACAGGAGGTCGTCTCCGGCATATTTGCTAGAGTCCTCGAGTGCCGTGACAAAGGCCGTGCACCGAGGTCTGACTCGGAGGTAGTAGCAGTCCTCCTTTGCCTTGCATATATCATAGACATCTTCGATGTCGTGCACGCCGAGGTCGATGCCCAGGTTCTCGTTCAGAACGGCAGTGCCCATGATCACTTTGTAACCATTGGGCGATAGCTGGCACGGAGTCAGAGCCCAAGCGCTGAGGCAGGCTCTGAGAAGTGGGTCTAGGGGGAACCTAACCCCGCCCTCTACAACGGCAATTAACGGGAACGGCATCCATCCCCCTGAGTACGAGCGGAGTGCATGATCCGCAGGGTCCGCTCGCCTAATCAGTACATCCTCTGGTATTTCATATGCCCCCCTAAGTCCGTCTAAGGCTACATCGTTTTCTACCCAGTGACTGTAGATCCCCATTTGGAAGGGAAAAGGAAAGAGAGAGGTCCTAGAAGGGGCAAACCTAACAGAGAGAGGAAAAAGAAGGGGAGACTCACACTAGGCAAATGTAAATGACGAGGTCGCCCGAGCACTCGTGTCTGCAACCTACTGTGACAGAGCCTCTGAATGAAATCTCTGGAAGCAAAAGGTGAAGAGGGGAAGACGATGACTCGTTTAAATATCATTAGGAGCATCGCTCCATCCCATGCGCCGTTTTCGAACTTCGAAATGACATATCCAGCGGTGCGGTCGATAAGATGGGGACACGTGGCGTTGCCTGTCTCGCTTCTTCATGATTGACGCGCTGCATTTATTGCCCTGAGCGGGAAAAGAAATTTGGAGAGAAATTGACGCCAGCTATTGCCTACGCGAGACTTCTGACAGCAGCAGCGTTTTCGTAGCTTCCGGCTCCACTGAGTTAGGGATCCCGAGATCCCAGAGGAGCCGCAAGCTAGGGGGCTATTGTGTGGGGAGATTCCTAATCGTCCCAAAGCTGTTTAACTAATGGCCTAATCTTCAGTCCGGCTGAGCGCGTCCCGGCTGTGGTAGTGGAGCGCCAGCCGGGATGCGGTTCATGGTCCCAGTCCGGCTGGGGCTGTCCGCTAAGCCCGGCCCCGACACGCATCCCGGCTGCGAGACTGCCAGCCGGACTGCGTGCTTAAAATATCTCCTGCCTCCAGGCGCATGGCGACAAGACAGATGTCATCCTGGCCGTCCAACCCTCTGACAGGGCAGCATCCGACGGTCACAGCCCCATCGGGGGAGGCCCAAGAAAGGATCCAGTGAGATCTTCGCCTGCCATTGAGTCCAGACAGGATCAGGCCCAATGTGACTGGCATTTAATGCGACATGGGCTGATCGGACCGGCAATTAATGCAATGTGGGCTGTGATGGACCGCCATTTATTATTTTGTGAGCTGATGATCTCAGCATCCAGATCATCAAGCCCATGACAAAGTCTCTGGTAATACTCATATATAAAGGGGAGAGAGCATCTAAACCAGGTACGCATGATAATATACACATACCTCCTATCTCTCTTCTTCTCCATCGAAGACCCAGTATTCATACTAACTGAGGCATCGGAGAGCCCTGTGCTGCTACGGCCAGGGTCCTTTGACCTTCTCTCTCTTCCCTTTCAGGTCCCGCGAGTCGACACCGGCCAGCTCTCGATGGTCATTTGATTAAGTCCTCTAAGGCATCTCAAAATCTTGTGAGTTACCGTTTTTGCACTTACACTACCGATAGCCAAAAAAAAGAATAAAAATGCATGAACCCATTATTTCTCGCCTATTTACCTCCAAATAGACCTCCTGCTCAAGGCAGGTCCCACAATTTGGATTTTCACCTGCGAGATTACCACACAAGGATGGTGCGGGATTTCCAATGATTTTCATACTTACAAGGTGGAAAAATATTGGATCCATCAGATGCCATATCTTGCATGGCCCAGCAAATGATGAACTCATTTCCTCATCTAGTGATGGAAACATGGTTAAGTGTCATAACTATTGGTTTGCTACCGCATGTTTGGTTTACTTGGTGGGCTTTGATGTTTACCTCGTTGAGTTGATTTGATTCGATTGTATCCTCATTAGCTGACAGATGCGTCACACGTATTATCCATTATTCAAGGGAACCCCACTACTCTTCCCATTATTGAGGAAGTCAAACCATTGATTCCATGTTAAGTTCACTGGGACTGAGAAATTGGGTGGGCCAACTATTGGCTTGCCACTACCTAGTTTTTCATTATCAAAGTGAACCCACCTTGGTGCCATCACAAGGTGAGTCCTGCCATCATTGGCTATGAATAATTGGCCCCAACAAATCTCCATCATAGATGAGCACAGTAATAGATTCCACAGTGAACGTTTCGGTATTTTTGGTAGAAATGCAGTGAAGTGGGCATAGGAAGAAGCTGAAGTTTTCTTAGATTTCCTTCTCTCAAGGATCTTTAGTTGTATGGTTTCTTGGATTTTCTGGATTTGGGTGTTAGGGTCTTTTGCCAGCAAAACCGGATTAGGGTCTATTTGTTTTTATTATAATACATACGAATTGACTACATAGGTTGATTATAAATGAAAATTAAAAGTGAATTTCCAAAAATGAACAGCAAATAATATTTTCATTTAGGCCTTTGGAACTAGGCTTTGATGACGACGATGGTGGTGGAGTAGGGAGGAGATAAACAAGAGCATTTTCGAGAGAGCAAGTTTTTTTTTTTTTTGTTGAGTGGAAAGAAAAGAAGTTAGTGATGGTCCAACAGAATTCTAACACCTGCCATAGTGACTTTGAAAGATTTAATGGTTTTTCATAGAGGACTTTCAATGGGAGTGATATGCCATAATTTTTAGCAGGCAGCCATGGTGGACACTCAAGCTTAATGTTCTTGGTTCTTTGATGGGAAATCCTGGATCATCAGTTATTGGAGGTGCAATTAAAGACTCAAGAGTCAGAGGGCAAGTTACTACTTGTGTTTTTGGGTCTAGTGGGAGAAAGAGATTCAAACAAGGTGGAGATGATGGCAATTAAAAAATGTTTGAGATTATTCATACGTGTTTTTGGAGGTCCACATTCAATTGAACCTTAAAGGAATGCTATTTCTTGTATGGAGAAAAACCAGTTTCAACATGAGGTTAATACAGGTAATTAATGAAACTAAAAGCATGAATCAACAACTATGGGTGTCTTCTCTCAAGCTCCTAGAGAGTGTAATTTATTTGCAGATACGTTATTATAGTCAGGGCTCTTCAAAGACTCATTGTAGGTAAGGTGTAGGTTATAGTCAAAGTGGTACTATTGGGCAGCCATTCTGCACCTTGTAAAATGCTCATCTGCTCTATGGGATGTTTCACACATTCAGTCTACACTTGTACATACATTATTTACTAATTCAGTCCTAAGTTTTCTGAATGAAGAAAATGCTTAATCTACAGAGAAGATTGGTGTATGTTGCCTCTCATTAGAATCGTTTCATCCTTTTGTCACTGTCACTGTATCTTTCATTCGTTTTCTTCTTTCCATGAAAAGAAAATACGTTACAGATCTGGCAAACATGACTGGAACCCACGACATAAGGTTGCAATAGTGCCACCAGTTTACTTTTGCAGGTTATGCTATGCCTCTGTTGCCACTAAATTGAATGGGGGCATCATAAACAAGTTCCCCTCATCATTGAAATCATTGGAACAAGATGCAAATCTTGAATTTTTTATGCTTCTTCAGATCAAGATTCTGGCATAATGGAGGGTTGGCATCAAGAAGATGTTTGCAGTCTGAATAAAGCTCTTGAGAAACAGAGTGGAATTGTAAATAGCATGGAATTTTTTTTTTATAAAGTAGAAACATATATTCTGCCATAAAATCTCATTTAATCTTATAAAACAAAAAGGAAAAGTCAGTGTTAAGTACAGCATATCAATCTTCATAATTTCTTTTGAATAGCTTAATAAAAATGTCCTATCCTAATTATGGATGATTATATTATTGTGAGTGTTGCACCCTTCTGATTATATTATTGCAATCCTCCTATGTCGCATGGCAAAATAACAAGAGGCATTGAAACCATGATGGCTTTAACTAATCAATTGCTTGGCCAAGTAATTTTGTTTTTGAGATTGTAACTGCTTGAATCATCTGGTAGAAAAAAGAAAAAAGAAAACCAAAGTAGAAAGATTTTACAAGAACACCTGAAGATCTGATTATATTTAACTTGCTGAAGAGTTGCATGGAATGTAAAATTCCTTCTTAACTCTAATCCCAGTAGGCTGGTACTAAAGTTTAAATGTTTTTTTTTTTTTACTATCGGTGGGTTCCCAACCCTTTAAGCTGGACTAATTCCTTCGGGCTCAAAGGGAAGCCGGATAAACTCCCCTATAGCCCCAAAATAGTAGTGCAGTTTCGAACTTTTAACCTCCGAGTGCAAACCGTAGTCCTAGACCAACTGAGCTACCTCTTGGGGTTAAATTTAAATGCACATTAATAGTCTCCCAATCAACAAATCCTGAGCTTGATATTATCTAATTAGTCCATGCAATCATCTATCTTGTTATAGCATAGTCTTGTCCCGTTGAGAATGCATGCATCTTATGTCTTTCACTGTGCATCAACAAGTACTTAATCCACCCTCGTTATCTAGTCCCTTGAAGTTGTGCCCTTCCACCTCTAGTGAATAATTGAACCCTAGTTCAGTCATCCCGGCACCTAGCTACTTGATTGGTTTCTACTACTGTTCTTAAAAATCAAATCTCTTGTGGACTACTGTGGTTATTTCTCTCATTCTCTGGCCATTTGCATCTACTCTCTTGCTTGGATTCTAACACAGTTCTCCATTAAAATGGTGTTGTGGACTCCCATATCATGCAAGAGACCACACTTAAATTGTTACCCACACTTAAATTGTCTGCGTACCCATACTTCAATTGGTCGCGAAGTCCAGTATTGAGCTGGAGGTCCTGGCTTCTATCCATTTGGGGCCTTACCCCATACAAAATATTAGTGGGTGGTGTTGTGTATCTTGGATTTTACCAATAATCAACCACAAAGGAGTCGGAGGGTTCCTCGTCATCAAAGGAGAAAAAAAGAAGAAGAAAGAAACCTGAGAGTAATACAAGGAGGACTGATCACATCGATTGACTCTGAGTTCATTCCCAAAGTTGTCTCTTACTTTTAATTGTTCTGATATCATATCAGAGACAGGACTGATCAAGGATCACGATTGTATGATCAAGGAATTGTTCTTGATTCTTTTTGCTGACCCATCTTCATCAAGGTTTTTGTGCTTGTCAAGGTATCATTGCTGGCTCACCTACTCTTTGCAATCTATGGTGGTCCACAATACAATTTTAATATCATTTCTATGTTCATCTTCTGGTGGTTGCTCATCCCAAAGAAGTAATAAATTGCAAATGGAGTCATGGACCCATATTTAGCCTTACTTTCTTTTTCTTTTTTTTTAACACTCTTACACCTCTGGTCCTCTACTCTTGAGTGCTTGTGAGAATGTAAGATACTGTTTGTGTCCATGCGCGCGCGTGCATATATGTGCATTTAGATTGGGGGTGCAGTTCATTATTTTCAGGGTTTGTCTTCATCTGCTTTGCATTAACACAACATTGTGATCATGTTTTGTTCTCCAGTGGTTTCTTATGCAGAATAGGCTATAAAGTCCACAACCTTGTGATATTTTGCTTTTCAGTGCTTTCTTATGCAGAATAAGCTATGAAGTCCACACAGGACCATCTTTTTAAAATCATTTTTGTTTGTTCCCATGCTTCTAAACATGATATGTTAAGAAGTGTGCATATATGTAAATTAACTATTTAGGGAGGCAGAGTTGCAAGAATCTCGGGGCTCTATTATTATTATTATTTTTCTAGAGATAGTTCATTTAGGGTATTATTTCTGTGCATCCATTCACACTGATTGCTAGAGGTGGGCCCCATAGATCATGGAACATGTGGGGTGATGGAAAGATCCACTCATGATGGATCCTGATATAAAAAATGGGGCCAATCGCATGCCTCCAACCACTTGATCCATGGGCCACAAGTTTAAAGTTTTTATATTAAATAAAGAAATGACCCTCTATCCAACGGCCCAGTTCATTCAGCGGGTGAAAACCTCGGGGTCCGATGACTGTCAAGCAGGGTCCTATGTGTGTGAAAGGTTTCGATGGATCATAAGGTGGGCCCGCTGAAAGTTCCTATCATAAGGTTGCACCATTAAGATGTACAGGAACATTTCCCATTCATTTATAGATTTTATTTTATTTTTTATTTTTTTGATTTATTAAGTTCCTCCCTCTAACCAATCTTACTAAAACCTCAAGGCATTAGTAAATGTAAAGACTATAATATTCAACACTCCCCATTAGGTGAGACTTGATCTAAAACTCGTGAATGGCTAGCTCATGCCATACTAAATTTCCTCCACTGACCAAACCTACCAAAACCTCCAAGTTTTAGTGGAGGCAGCGGAATCTGATCACCATACATTTCAGCGTTGCGTCGATTCATTCCTCCTAGTTTTGATAGGACTAGTAAGTATTTCCGCTAACTCAACAAACACCTCGAAGTTTTGATAGGATTGATTAGAGGAGGAAATTTAATATTATATTAGAACCAACTAATCATGAGTTCAAATCCCTAGATGAACGACTCTAATACTGAAATGTACATGCCGTGAAATGTGCACTGACCAAGTTCCGCTACCTCGAGGTTTTGGTAAGATTAATTAGTGGGAGAAAATTAATATAGTATCAAAGCCATGTCCTGGTGGCGATCTTATGTTCAAGCTGCCGTGGTCATATCTTTCATACTTCCGCAATGATCACCGTCACTTTTCTATTTCAATAGAATCCAAGCATCCTCTCTCATCCACCAAGATTTCCAAACTAATTTTTCAACTTTCAGAATTAAAAACTTCTAAAAAAAAAATCACGAAAAATCTGGTCTAATGGGTTGCCTGCACCAATAGACTCAAAAGAAACAGGTTGTGACAATGATGGACCAACAAACAGATGGTGATTACCAGTAAAGGAGAATTATTATTTTTTACTAGATTGGGTGTTTATTTTCAAAGATCAAGTGTCTATTGTTTTGGTAATCAATCGCACAATCCTTTCAATGAAATAGCAATGCGACTGCCTTTGAAAGGGCCATGTGATTGCGGGAGGGTGTTAGAGACAATCATAGGTTTGTTAGTGATATTAGATTCGTTAGAGATATATGATTGGTTAGAGTTAAGGGTTCCTTACCTTGAGATAAGGATGAATTTAGATTTGAATAATTAATTAGTAGGTTGTATGAATTGAGATCATTCCTTAGATGAGTCTCATGGTGATTTTTATGCAATGCTTTGTTCCTTTAAAAGTTTCCAGTTACATTGTTCTGTTTCTATTCTCATAGTTTAATAAGCCACCTTCAGATATATATGAGCATTGATCTACATCCTTCCTCGTCATAGTACGAAAGTATTAGGTGAAGGATGTTGCACCATCCCATCAGGGAATCAGAAAGGCAATGCTACAAAACACAATACAGGCCAACATCAGGGGTAGGTTTGCTTCTCTTTTCTTGTGGCTCCTTATTTTGCTGGACAAATTTTAGTATAGGTTAGTAATCCTTTTGATGTATCTATCAATTTTAAGTTGTTTTGAATAATCCATGTCGCATCCAGGTCCCGAATCACCCTGGCCTAGGGTAATCTCCGAGGTGTGACGTACGTACTTTCGCATGTTGTATATGTCTCAAGCCAAATACAACACACGAAGGAGAGAAAACAATTTTCCATACACGTGAGTGAGAACTCACTAGAACACATCAATAGCAATTAATCATAGTGGAATCTGTATTTCATTCATGTGAGGGTATCAATTCTCAGTCCAATTAATATTTCAATTTTAATACAAAAGAATTATACAAGTATATATATTGTTTTAGAAAAGAGGGTGTGAAAAAGAACCCTATACAAACAATACCAAAAGTATATATAAAAAAAAAAAAAAGAATAACTACACCTAAATGTGGCCCACACAAAAAAGGGGCTAGCCACACAAACTATCAAACTCCCTAATATTCAACACATGCCAGTGGAAGAAGAAGTCTATGCTGGCCCTAGCTCTGGCTACTCTTCTAATTTTGGAGGTACTTCCTGAGTAACCTCCTCTCTCACCTTGGTCTCTTCAAGACCGGGGGTGGCACCTGCGACTGTGACATCAAGAATAGTATTTCAATACGACGATCTAGCAAGTATAGGCAATAATAAGGAAATACATAATCTATTAAATTGAATTAAAGACGATTAAGATTAACAGAAGTCAATGATAAGAATTAATTAGGCAAATTATGCGTAATTTGAATAATTTATGCTTGTGAATCAAGTATTGTGAAAACGTACTAATTGGCTACTACCTTAAACTCATTCTCTCAATTAGAGAGCAAATCTAGTTGGGATATCACCAGTAGCCCAGCCAAAGGGTAACTAACTATCTGGGTCTAGAGTTCCGGTGCTCCAGATGACTTACTGCAGTAGTCTCGAATAACTAAACTGAGTTCAACCATGTCGGGTATCACAAGGTCAAAGCTAAATAGTGCCGACTCAATTGAATCAAATACAAGTCGAATTAAAATCGGATTTAAGTAAGTTTCTATTTCTCTTATCCATAATCAAATCGAATCATATTCACATATCACACTACTCACTCAATCCGTATTTTCAACAAATATTGAATCGGTATACATACTAAAGTTACGAATTGAATATAAACAATTGGACCTCAGAGTATTAATAATGCAACAATTCTAATAAATATGATTTGATATCAATAATGAAATTGTACTCCAGTATGAAATGCAATAATTAAAGGGAATCAAGATATTTTTACTAACCAATATTAGATTATTGTTTTTAGTCTTTCACCGTCCAATACAAAAGTAGGTTGGGAACATCAACGTATTATTACCTTGTTAGGTATCACTATTTATGGGAAGTACGTTGAATTGCCAAACTAACCTTCATGGCATAGTGTTAGACTAATAAATATCCATTAGACCAATTACTAAGGTTAACGATTCCATTTTAAGGTCATAAGGTCTCGAAAATTCCTAATTTCCTATGGAAGTAAGGGTGAGCACCATAATTATCTATTAGAGAGGATTATGGTGGTTTATAAGAGGTTAATGGTGATAATTCACTCTAAAAGTGGGTCAGAAAAACCCAACTAACAGCTTCAGGCTTGCTCAAGCGGACCTATCCAGAAGGTTGGTCACTCGCGCTCTTCATTTTGTTCGCTTGATCGAGGTCTCCAGAGGATGTGGTCGCTCGAGCGGACCCATCCAAAGAGGTAGATGTTCAAACGGTCCATTTTGATCGCTCAACCCAAAGTTTCAGAAAGAGGTTCGCTCGAGCGACTACTCCAGTTCACTCGAGCGAACTGTCCAGAATTCTTGTTTTTCGGATTTCTCACTATTTATTCTTTCTATTCAGTCTCAACTTCTTTTCACTACAATCTTGCACAATAGAGCCTCCTTGCTCCCTTACCCACAATATATAATTTCTCCATCAATTTTATCAATTAAAAACCATAGTACCATTCCAACCCATCCATTTATTAAAAACTAGAATCATAGAAAGAGTTTCATTGGAATCAATGGAAATCAATCACTATATAAATCAGAATTAAAGCTTGTACTTGCCTCAAATAAGAGCTTTCCAAAGCTTTCTTTACACTTGAACCAAGGAAACCCAAAAACCCCAAAATATCCAAACCCTAAGCACAATAAACAATGAAAATGGAAATGAACATGCATGAACAATTATCCAATAGTTTCTTGACCCTATTACAACTCAAAAACCCAACCATTAAGAGTTTGGTGTCTACCTTGGGTTTCAAAGTTGGAGGAGATGGAGAAGGGGAGAAGTAGTTCCTAGCCAACAATGAAAAAAAAAAGATGAAGAAGAAGATGATGATGAAGGGTTCCTTAGCTCCCAAGATAGCTGCCTTCACTCTTGTAGTGATTGGAGGAGAAGAGGATTGGAGGAGAAGAGAAAGAGAGTGGAGAGAAAAGAAGGTGAAAAGGAATGAAAGAAAGGAGATAAGGTTATATATAAAGGGGTAAGTATGACAGTTGCAAGAAAGTCCACCAAAATAACATATTCTCACTTTGAGTTAAATGGGGGTCTAAATACTCAACGGTTGGCCAAATGAAGGAGAGCCTAATACGAAAATCGACATACTCGTCGAAATACACGCGATGGTGCCAATATGATTTGCAAATTATGCAAAACATGAAAATCAATATTTATGAAAAAGCCCTTGACTCTACCCAACCGAGTCAAATCGGTTTCCACTCACCTATTCAAGATTTAAAACTCAACTAACTCAGTCTATAGAGACTAATCAACCCTAATCATCATAATCAGTAGATAAACACCATTAATTTACATAGAACATATTTAATTTTATACTAATCAGGGTTAAATTTGGTCGGGGTGTAACAATCCACAACGTTATCAAGAGAGAACATGGACTCAATACGGCCAATGTCTTTTCTTACATTTCCATATCCGCTTCCAAAGGTAATATGTGTTGTCTGTTATAAAGAAGATAATTCTGCCTTAACCTTTCTCTTTAGCAATGAATGGAACTTTGTAAAAAGTAGAAAGAGGGAAGTTCTTAGGGATTATGACAGTATGGCATTCCTTAAACCCAACAATTGCCCTAGAACAACTAGCAGTCATATAATTCCCATAGAACTATTTGTACACAAAAGGATAGTGTGAAAGTGGCGATTTTACCCTTAATCGTGCGATATCCTTTGGCTGTAGGATATCTCATATTGCGATATCCTAGGGATGTAGGATATCACAAGATTACCCCTCGCCGTCCAAACACAAAGCACATTTTCACCACGAACGTCGAACTCTATTTTATTATCTTCTTCGTTTCTACTTGTTGTGGGTTTCTTTGGGATCTTACTATACAATCTTCTATCATCAAGAGTTTAAACATTTCAGTCATCACAATCCTAAGCACAAATGAGTAGGTTTTTTCCTCTAAACCCTAAGCCATTGGTGATTCAAGAAGTTGCAAAGAATGAAGAAGGAGAATGTGGTGGAATGATTATTCCTGCCATATCCAAAGCAAGATGATAAGATAAAAATCAAAGGGCAAGAAACTCATTAGAGAATCGAAGATGATGAACTTAGTGAAAAGGGTTTTAACCTAGCTTTTCTCCGCTTTACTTCGGTAGAAAGGAAGACGGTGAAAGTTTTTTGGAGACATTAAGTGTAAAATCGTCACTTTCACACCGTCCTTTTGTGTACGAACAGTTCTGCAGGAATTAGGTGTTTGCCAACTATTCTGAGGCAATTGTCGAGTTTAAGGATTACTGTACCATCAGTATCCCAAGTTCTTAGTTTCGTTGGCACTAGCCCTGACATCTGGAAGATGATTTTATTCATATAAATCTATGTTATAACTCTTTCCATTTGTATATAAAAACCAATTATAAATAATTGTTTACAAGTTCTTTTTCCAGTTTGTTTCTAGTTCATTTCAAGAGAGCCTTTTGTCCTTGATCAAATGAAAAGTGCATGTGGTGGATCTGAGCATTATCTGAACTGGTCATTGGTAGCCTAGTTCAGGACTGTTCATAGTTTAGGAGAACATTGAATGAGGTCATTGTCTAGTGTCCATTTGTAAGACTCCAGTCAGCTAGCATGATTTTTGAACTATCCAACGTGTATCAGAGATAAGCATATTACATCAGCCGTTGAGAAGAAAACCCAAAAAGGATGGTATAATATTCAGGTCTCGGATACTTCAGGGGAATCATATCAACCATCCAGATCATAAAGGTCTGTAGGGCCCCTCATGTAAGGAAGTGTGATTGTCAATAAAAAGTTAATGTAATGAGGCCTTTCAGGAATTTAAACTTATCCTCTGATAGCCTATTAATTGTGGGTTTCATGGTTCATGATTAATCAATACCTCTCAGCTGGTCCTACCACATTTTCCCCCCTTTTTTCTTCTTTATCTGAATAGAATTCCCTTTTCTCATGCCCTGAAATTTCCTACCAAAGGCATAAGTGGAATGTGGGTGCTGGGGTAGTTTTCCAACTTTATATGAGTTCCTTTTCCTTTAATGATAGTGGCCACCTTGGACACAACAAAGGCGGGTATTTTTAAGAGGTGGTATTGTGACACAATCATTATCAGTCCTCTTAAAATACTGCCTCTCTTCTCCCTCTTCATCACTGAATAAATAAGATAAATAGAGGGCCATCACTCAACTAACCTCAGTAGTTTAGGTGATGTTATGCGACTCTTGTTGTGTCTCATCTGAATTGTTGTAGCACCCTAATTGTGTGTTTGTGTTCAGGAGGATGGAGGAGGGGGGTGATGGGCGCATCAGGACAGGTAATCTATGACATGTGATATATTGGTTTTTCTAGCTGCACTCATCCACTTCAGATGAGGAACCCAACCCATTTGGTGTCTTTGTGTGATTTTTTGGCTATTGTATATATGTTTTCATCCGCCTAAATCAATGTTTGAGCTAAGCTTTTGCTCGGATAAAACAAATATACTCTCTTTTTTTTTTCGTTTTCTTTTTCTATTTTAGTATCCCAACTGTCTATGCTTTCAGAAATGATCTCCTGCTTTATGAATTCATGGGATTTTCGCACGTTGTCATCTTCTCTGATTCTACGTGGAATCCATATTTGCTCGATCCAAGCCATTTATATCCGATGCCTTATCATGGAAATTCAGTCCCTTGAATCTCACCTCAAGTGGAGTGATATACATCGTTGGATTGATCACCATTGTATGAAAACCAAGATATAACTCAACAGTTAAATCTCATTTTCCATGTCTTGATCATTCCAATGATCATTCCATTAAATGTTGCCATCACTTCCACTGAAGTGAAGTTTGGCTAGTAGTTATTCATTGGGAACATGTGATGTGAATGACTTGGTTTAAGTAAAGATGTGCCACAAGGTCAACTGAAGGTGGCGGCATGAGAAGCCTTGTATGGTCATCAAACTGGGATCATCTCAACTTGCACACTCACGTATATTCTGTCACAAATATTACCAGTATTTTTTTTTTTTTTTTTTTTTTCCTTTTTCAGAAAATCTCAGTAGTAGTATTGTGATGATTTTGCTAAAAGGCCTTTTCTAAATTATATCATGGTATTTTTTCAAATTATCGGCAAGATTGAACACATAGTGAAAATAACATGATATCAACAGATGAAAATGGTAGAAGATTGGTAGTAGTTATCTACAAGTTCTCTTTCAATCGTTTACTGATTATATCCTAAGAAAAATACCCTCAAGCTGGAACTATCCCTGATAAGTTGTTCTCAGGAAAAGATATTTCAGATAATAAGATTTGTGACACTATACACAATGCACACTCATTAGAAGTCATCAGAAGTGAATACATAAGGTCACCATATGGTCAAATAAGGTTAAATCTCTCAAGTTGCTAACTAATACACCCAAAGGGCCTGTTTCTTTGCAAGAATTTATGACATAAAATCAGGTTGTCTGTGAATTCCTGAATTACAGCCATAAATTCTATGTTAACTTGCTTGCATTCCCAGCATTTGAGGCAAGTAGCATTTTGAAATTCCAAAAAAGTGGAATTCCCAAATGCTAGCCCTGATTCAAGCATTTACAAATCAAAGCATTCCGAGAGGCTTGTTGGAACTCCGGCTCTCCCCCAATGATTGATTTTCATCTTCTCCTCTATTCCAATCTAACAAAATCAAGTTTGGTCTTCTTCTTCCTCCACCCTCCTTTCAAATGTTAGCCTATTTTTCTCTTTTTTTTTCTTTTTATTATGCTGCATGCATTTTTCTTCTAGAGGGTTTTGATGGAATGGGAAGAATAAGGGTTTTGGGGGTCTTAATGGAATGGAATCAGTGGGTTTCTAAGATGTACAAATTGTGGGTTCTCTTATATCTGAACGGGATGGTAAGAGATAGGTGCTATGGCTGGATTGATTTGTGGGTTGTGTTGGCTGAGAGATGAAGGAGATGCGGCTCAAATTTTATGGTTGTAGGATGGGCGTTAGGATGGCTTGATGATTGCCAGTTGCAGAAATTTGGAATGAGGGTTGGGCTTATCTAGTTTGTTGCCAATCGTGGGTTGAATGTGTTGCAAGGCAGCAAGTGCTCTTGGGTGGTGTGGGCTCAAGTGATATGTGGGTTGGATAGTCAAGTGGGTTTTGTGGGTTTCAAGGAAGATGCTCAGACTTGGCTAGTGTGATGGTATTTAGCTTGATGTAGGTGATGAAGATGAATGAGAGGTTTCATGGTGTTTTTTTTTTTTTTTTTTTTTTGAGGTGTTGAGGTGGGTTGTGCAATATTGGATAAGTGATGTATAAACATCTAAAATTCCACTAAGAAATTCAAATAGAAATGAAATAGGAAATTTGTGGGATTCAGGTAACCTAAAATTCTCAAGAAGGAATTCTGGCCTAAAAGAAATAGGAAATTCAAAAATGCCAGAATTAGTAGCATTTTGGAATTCCAGCATCTCAAATTCTACAAATTCCAGCAAACATGAATTCCAAAAATTCCTATAAAGAAATTACAAGTGCGATAAACTAACTATTTAACACCTCCCTCGGCGGGGAACCATCCGGACTCAAACCACACGGCAGCAAAGACGCAATATGGAACCTTTTTAGCTTACGCACATGCGCCCACACACAAGATGCGGCATGGGGCAGTCGTTGCCCTGCGCCGATTCAAACCAGAGATATACCCAAAATACCTAGCAGTAAAGGTGCAGCAAACTAACTACTTAACAAAATCAAATATGTGTATGTGGTTCCACTATCCAAACATCCAAATGGGTACGTCATGGCCCCACATAATAGATTTAAGCTTTTCTCCAGAGAAAGTTATATTCTCCGTTGGATTGAAGAACACATGATTAAAGCACAATTTAGCAATAGTTTCTTATTGATTCTTTTTGGTAAACAATAATGAATTTATTTTAGTGCACTGTGAAGCCCACCTGTTGGTGATTCAATCTGTACATTATATGCACAAGGTTCTTCCCTGATCATCTGAAATCTCAGTTCAATCAGAGTTAAATTTGAATAGAAGAGTCATATTTGAGCGCTCTCCTGATGTCTAAGATTATAAGAAAAATGATGGAAACAGGACAGTGGATTGTCCTGAAAATCAAGTGGTATTTCTCTATTTACACACTGGTGTTTGATAAGATGAAAATATTTAGATTATTCTCAATTACCTTCTGAATGGAATTACGGTAATAGCCTCAAAAGGCCAACTCTTTATACATGCATGGATTTCATCAAAAGTTCCAAATATGGGTGTTTAGATGTGGCTTCCAAACCATAGTTACCTAGTTGGCTGAAAAAGGGCCCTCAAATTTGTGGACTCTACTCAAAACCCTCTAAGCTGAGTCCTATAAATCCAAGAGTGGAGCCTATCTAAGAAATTGAAGCCACTCAAAAGCACTTACAGCCAGTGTATTGATTATAGCCTTTGTCCGACTCCAACCTGAGTTGGCCCCACCTTAAGATGGATCACTTTTGAAACATGGGAGCTTACTTCCTAAGGTTTTTATTTTAACCATGTTTATTGCATGTGATCAATCTGGTGGTTAACCCAACTCCGATTGAATTTAGATTTGGCCCATATAAGGGAGGACAGTTGCTTTTTGAGCGATTTGGGTTTCATATGTGGGCCCCAATGTTGGATTTATAGAATAACTATAAACCAGTTCATCGAACTTGTCGAACTCGAACTCCTACCTTAGCTCTCACATGAAGTTGGGTTTGGGTTATTATGAACCTAAGCCTCAATATCAGACCTGTTAACAGATGGGCTGGCCGGCTGGGCATCATACCACCTTAAATCCTTACAAAATGTTTGCCTTTTGCACTTCTAATTGATTTTTCTTCCTTGATTGAACAATATTCAGGGACTCTTTGGACAGCAACGGCACATGCTATTACGGCAATTATAGGATCTGGGGTGTTGGCAGTGCCATGGAGTGTGGCCCAGATGGGTTGGCTTTTGGGCCCTCTCATTCTCGTTGTCTTTGCATACATCACCTATTACACTGCCACTCTTCTCTCAGACTATTACAGATCTCCTGCTGGAAGAAGAAACTACACTTACATAGGTGTAGTAAAAGCATATCTAGGTAATAATCCAAGTCCTCCAAACTGGTCTGCAAAACTTATGCTTTTACAGGCCCACACATGTACCTATATATGCAAATGTCGCGTGCGCATGAGAGAGAGAGAGAGAGGACAGTTTATTTCAAAGTTAAGTATTGGAAAGCATTAATGCGATGATTCCAGAATGATGGGATAAGTCTAAGATGATGATTTTTGTTCTCTCTTTTAGGTGCTAGAGATGTTCTTGTATGTGGCATTACACAATATTCAATGCTCTGGGTAACTTCGATTGGATACACGATTACAGCCGCTACTAGTATGATGTGAGCCATGTATTTATCTAGAATTTGTTTATCAAATCAAATGATTGAAACTCATATGCAGATACTAAGCAATTACAGTTCCTTTTCCTTTTTAAGACTTGTCTTGCTGTTATGACATCTTTACTTTAGTCATAAAATTAGTAATCGTTTATAATCCATTTTGTTAACTTCTTGCTATATTCCATTCTCTAATTGCTTCTTCAAATGTTGCAAATCTTACCCAAAAAAAAATGCTAGGGCTGTACAGCGATCTGACTGCCTCCATGAGAAGGGGCACAATGCAAGGTGCAGGGCATCAGGAAATCTATATATGATAATTTTTGGAGCAATTGAGATTGTATTATCACAGTTTCCAAACTTGGAGAAGGTGACATTCCTTTCAGTAGTGGCATCTGTGATGGCATTCGGTTATTCCTTCATTGCATTGTACTTGTGTGTAGTAAAATTTGCTTCTAATCAAGTGATTAGAGGGAGTTTAGTTGGAGACATGCCGGGGACTATGGGTCTCTCTTTATCAGACAAGATTTGGCACTTTTTCCAGGCTGTTGGAAATATTGCTTTTGCCTACACCTATGCCATGCTTCTAGTAGAAATTCAGGTATGCATTCCATGTATACAGTTAGTAGCATCATACAAATATACTTCTCTCTCCTTCCTTTTTGTTGTGTGCATACGGTTATCATATGTATTAGTAGCATAATTGATGTTCCTTCTCTTGTAGGATACTGTAAAATCTCCCCCTCCAGAACATGAAACAATGAAGAAAGCATCGATGTATGGCATTGGACTAACAACAATGTTCTATATATCGCTTGGTTGTGTGGGATATGCAGCTTTTGGAAATGGTGCTCCAGGGAACATCCTCACCGGCTTTCATGAACCCTTCTGGCTTGTCGACATTGCTAACATTGGTGTCATCATACATTTAATTGGAGCTTATCAGGTAGAATGTTTCATCGTTTTCTTACAAGTGGTATATTATGTATATGTACTGAATGTTGCATGTATCATCATCTTTCAGTGGTCGTTTGTTTGCACTCATTTATATATATAAAAATACTGCACATGAGTAATATTGTACATGGTCAGTTGGTCAAATACATTTGTTAATTTGTGCTCAGTTATGCATCACATGCAGAATTTTAAGTGCAAAAATGGTGTGTAAATGGAGACAGTTTTAGCCCTATACTTTTACACACCTAAAAGGTGGTGAACCATTACACGCCCCTCATATAAAAAGGCAGTGGTAAAACACCATGCTCACTTCCACCTGCAACAGACAAGTCACCGTTCAAATTTGGTCAACCAAATTTCATTTTTTGAATTCATGTGTGCCCCAAATTTATGATCCAAAGCATTCATCTTTTTTATAAAACTAATAAACTCCAATATATTTAGTTTCTTATCTTATGTCTTCATCAATTTTGAGAAATATGTGTAATATGTCCAAAAGTCTCCACCCAATAGACCTGATCTTTTGTGGGGCTCAATTCATGATTTGAAAATTTTAATATTCTCATATAAATGATTAACACCAAGACATCTAGTTTCATATAAATGATTAACAGCAAGACATCTAGTTTCATATCATAAATCTTTATAGATTTTGAGTGACATTAATTTGGAAAATAAAACACTTCTAAAACCATTCAACTTTATTGTTTACTTGTGAGAAAATGGTGTTTCCAAACCAACATAGTAATATCCTTCATAAATCTAAAACTCATTTTCATATTGTAAGTGTAAAAGGCATATGACTTCTAAGCGTTCTACTTTTCTACTCATCCTTATCTTGGTCTCTTTTTTCTTTTTTTTTTTCGCACCAGAACCTCATCCATTTGGGTAAAACTCTACATTGGCCTCCTTGTGGTTCTTAGACTGTATCACACTAGCCTTCAATTCATGCAGTTACTTGTTCTTCTATCTTATTGATCTTCTTGAACTCTATATAACATTGCAAGTATGAATAATGATTTATCCAAATGCACTTAAAAGCACTGTGAAGATAACACTCTAATAATTTGACTATATGCTCTGCCTGTCCAACTAATTTATATACCATTTACCTTGCAAGCATTTCTTTAGAATCCTAGCTTATTGTTTATCTGTTTTCATGACTTGCTAATTATTACCACACCACTGCATCTGCATACCTTATGCACCAAGAAACTTCATCCTGATATTTCATAAAAATAATGCCTTCAGGTGTTCTTGCAACCTGTTTTTGCCTTCTATGAGAAGTGGCTAGCCTCAAGATGGCCCACTGTGGGCTTCTTCATCAAAATCTACACATTCAGATTACCATTCGACAATTCTTGCTCCTTCCAATTCACTCTCAGTAGGCTTGTTCTGCGCACAGTTTTTGTGGTCTTCACGACCTTGGTGTCGATGATGCTGCCCTTCTTCAACGCAGTCCTGGGCTTGCTGGGTGCAATGGCATTCTGGCCACTGACGGTCTACTACCCTGTAACCATGTACATTACACAGTCCAAGATCAAGAGAGGAACATGCAAATGGTTAGTGCTTCAAGGCCTGAGCATGTTCGCATTGGTTGTTTCGCTTGTTTCAGCTGTGGGTTCAGTCGCCGATATAATACAGCGACTTAAGCATGCTAGAATGTTTCATATTTCATATTAGAGACCTTAATTAAGAATGTCATTACAGTTCTTCTATTTACGTCTCTGGTCTGTAATTTTGTTTGTTAGGGTGATAAAGATTAAGGGTGCATAAGTGCTTTGTTGGTGTGAAAATAAATAAAAGTTGAGTACATTGCAGCGACACAAACTGTAATATTTTGAAACTTTGTTTGAGTTCCACTAAAGTATAGAACAGTGTGATCCCACAAGTCCAATACTATGCTGAGAGTTCCATGTATTAAGAACTGGAACTCACAATATTATTATGATCATATTTATCTAAAATCTCAATATTCATGAGTTGTGTGTATGTATATATTTGCAACTTTTATGTATTCTAGATTCTTTTTTTTTTTAATATTTCTCTCCATTATTCTCCAATAAAACCCAGATACTAACAATGTACTGGCAGACAGATTATCTATTTTATGACCTTAGATGAAACCAATAGTAATATTTGGTAGATATGATTTTTTGCAGGCAACTATCCACAACCTCCTTCTGTTATAGAGGGCTAACCACCTCTATGAGCTTTTGTCACGTCTCAGTTTTCAATCTACTAGAGAGAAATCAATATGCTACAGGAGAATTAGAGACTTCTTTTCAAAATAAAGATGCAGAGGATCCTTATTATGATGTGGGGGTGGCTATAGTTGTTGACCATAGCTAGGTTGAAACCTTCTCATTTTATATCAAAGTTCTGAATCTTTTGTAGGTTGTGAACCGACTAAAGAATCTGTAGACCTTTCATCTTTTTTTTTCTGAAAAAAAGTGTAAACTTGGGTCATACTGAGACTGGGTCCTTGCGATTAAAAAGTGGGCCTCATGGATCCAACAGGAGGAGGGAAATGGTGAGATGTGTTGAGGATATAATCTATAGGTGCCTAATTTCCAAGCTCATCTTATTTTAAACCACCAGAGGAGAATTTCCTTTGAAGAAGGGGTACTCTGGTGGCAACCCACGGCCTAAGCCAGCGGTGCATGAGTTACCTATAAGGGAAAATTCTCATTTATCCATGGAGCTTTGCTTTCATGAGGACCTCACAATTATGAACGCCTTTAATTAAGAAGGACTATAGTCTTTCGATAGATAACACTAAAGAAAATTTGATACCCCTAAATAGCTAAGCCCACTTGTTGAACGAGAGTCTTTTGACACCGACACCAAAGAAAAAGTATTCCACTGAAGTTTTCAGAGGGGCCGATCTTTGCCCCCACCTTCACCAAGCTCTAGGAAGCGTCATTCTGTTCTTAAAAAGTATTGTATCTTTATTTTATTTTTTTACTTATTTTATCTTCTTAAAGTGCCTTGTTAGAATGTCAATGGTTGTATATTATAAGTCTACAACTCTCACAGCTCTCTTTTACACACACACCCACCCACCTCCCCACCACCGCCCCCGCCCGCCCCGCCCCCCCCCCCCCCCCCCCACACACACACACACCCCACAAAAAAAAAAAAAAAAAAAAAAAAACACTCTCACAGCTCTCATTTACCCAAAAAAACCCTCTCACAAGTCACAACTCTCAAATGGGGTAGTTAGTGAGCCTTGCCAGGCTAAAGGATGAGGGCTTTGAAATCAAATCATCCATAATTATAGGAGAGAGAGAGAGAGAGAGAGGAAATCAGGTCCTAATCTTAGGTACAAGGCTGTCATAATAGAAACTTTGGTAGTCTATTTCGTGATCTTATATGGACATATGAGAAAACATTAGTATACTTGACATGTTGGAAATGGCCAGATCCTAGAGCCAAAGATAGCCTAAGACAATATTCTATATCTTAGCCAAAGGAAAAAAAAAAAAGACTATAGTCCTATAGATTCCACCTGATCTTATTTATACAAAAAATAGAGTAGTACATAGGGCTGTCAATCGGGTCGGGTTAACGAATTCGGGTTGCGGTTCAAACGAATTCGGGTTAGAATCACCTCAACCCGAACACGACCCATTAAGAAAACGGGTCAAAAAACCAAACCCGAACCCAATTCGTTTATTTAACGGGTCATATGACACGACCCGTTAACCCGTTAATTTAAAAAAAAAATATTCATTAAACTTAAAAAGTATCTATTTTCTAAATCATGAAGTCATACTTTATGTTTGGAGGCTAGGCCCATTTTCTAAGTTACTATTGTATCTCTTCTGATTAAGTAAATCTTCCACTGAACAAAAGTTGTTTTACCCACACTTTGATTTGTTGCAAGGTAATGTGATGCACACTTGGTAGCATGGCTTTTTGGCGGGTTGTATCGGGTCATAATGGGTTACCGGGTTTATTCGTTAACGACCGATTAATTTAACGGGTTAACAGGTCTGACCCATTAATGACCCAAACCCATTAAGGGGTCACCCAAACCCGTTAATATCGTGTGGGTTCGTGTCGTGTTAACGGGTCGTGTGACATTTTGACAGCCCTAGTAGTACATGCAGGCATGGGGAATAAAAAAATGGTGTGGTAGATTATTGTCAAAAAAAAAAAAAAAATTTTTTTTTTTACACAACATTTTCTAAAAATATCCCCAGAAAAAACACCCAGAATTTGAAAATATCTTGACATTTTTTGCAAGACTGATCTTTGTGGTAGTGATGTATATATAAAAGAAATGAGGATTTTAGACTTCTTTTCCCTTTCAATATTTTATCTTCAAGGTTACATGAATACTGATATACTCTCTTGTAAAACTCATAATATATAAGATGTAGATTGGAAACCCCCAAAACTTATCTCTTTCATATAAAATGGATGGTAGGAGACGTTTAGTAAAAATAGAAATATATATAGTTTCCTTTTGATTGGCTTCCTCATTTTCTAATGTCAAAATCACTAATGCTTTTTGCTCACTAATTGCAATTAGAAAGGTTCATATATAATCCACTGTCAAACTAAAGTTAAAGTTGGGCATTCTCTATCATCCAAAGGAGGCATACGTCTCTATAGTGGGGTTTAGTGATGCCACTTAACATACTTTTTCTTTACCCTCTGAACGTGCCTTGAGCTTAGTGTTCTGGTGTGATTAGCATCTCATAATAAATATGGGGTTGTTGATGCGTTCAGCAAAATATAATGTGAATTTTTAGTGAGCAGTTTGATTGTACCATAGCTATATGATTTTGTCATTCTTAGTGCTTTTTCCAACAATCTTTATTTTCACTTTTTCTATCCCTTTTTTATTTTCAATACTTTAGCTCTTCTTTTTCCCCCAAAATCTAAAAAAATCGTTGATATTGGTGTTTTGCATTGTTTATCTTCTCTTATAATAGTACTGTTTTAACAATTTGGTAAGTCCTTTTCTATCATTTAATGGATCCTAGGGTATAATGTATATAGGATGTTTAGTATAAGGCCCAAACAGGTATATGAAGCTCTCTCAAATGCATTACTTGGAGACTTTTCCAATACTACCCATCACGTATAGCCCAATAAATTTCATGAACGAGCCTATCACTTAGGCTATAGAAGAACAATAGGAACCTGCTGTCATATTATGTACCGCCCAAAAGCTTAAGCTCATAGGTGGAATGTCCAGGTATATAAAGCCCTCTCAAATCTATTACTTAGGAGATGTAAGAAGCAAGTCTTTTCCAACATTTACGGCTTCGTATAATGGGTCATTGGATTTAGCTTAGTAGTGCCCGCTGACAACTCTTCGTAATCTTTGTTTCATATAAACATGGACTTTCGAAATTGCACTCGTTTCCATAGATGTGGGCTCATCTTGATCCATTGTGCTAAAATTTTATTCCCAATAGTTTGGGTCTTGATTTGGGTTCACTCCCAAGGCCTTTATTAGGTGGAAGCCTTAGTTTGGATCTTTAGTTCAAATGCAATATGGTCACAGGGTGGCCTTTTCACCTACGAGGGTTCTTGATTTGTGCCGTCCACAAATATGTACATGACCCTTATATTGAGGGCACATTTATGCACTTTTCTTGAGCTTTTGATGATTGTTTGGTGTAGAGATTTTTCCAAAGGAAACCGGATGGAAATCTCTCTTAATTTCTCTCTAGAGAGGAAATCCAAATCCACAAAATTCCCATAGAGCAATCATGCAGGTGTCCTGTGTTAGAGATAGGATTATGTTTGTTGGTTTCGTTATTAGAGATAAGATTGTATTTGAATTTGAATTATCTTTGGTTATTGCTATGTATAAATTGAGAGGATTTCTTCTCTTCATAGTTACAGTGAAATTATGGGAAATAAGTGATTCTTTGAAAGTCTTTATGGTATCAGAGCTATGTCCACTTAGAAAAGAGCAGATTGCGACGGTATTAAAATCACGGACAGAAGGCGATCACCAAGAAGACATGATCTCGATTTTGCAAGATATTTATCATTTTTTCTTATTTTAGAGATCGGTTTATTTTGAAAGGGGGGTTAGAGATAGGGATCAGTTTATTTTGACGGGGGTGTTAGAGATAGGGGTCAATTTATTTTGAGGTTCTTATTTTAGAGATCAGTTTATTTTGACGGTTCGAGGGAGTGTTAGAGATAGGGGTCAATTTATTTTGAAGTACTTATTTTAGAGATCAGTTTATTTTGAGGGGTGTTAGAGACAGGAGTCAGTTTATTAATTTTGAGGGGGGTGTTAGAAATTGAGAGGATTTCCTTTCTTCATAATTACGGTGAAATTATGGGAAATAAGTGATTCTTTGAAAGTCTTTATCCTGTAGGTTTTTTTTTTTTTTTTTCTATCGAATGGTTCCCAATCCTTTGGGTTGGACTAATCCCTCCGAGCCCAGCGTGCAGCCGAATAAACTCTCATGTAGCCCCAGTGTAGTAGTGCAGTTTCGAACCTACAACCTCTAAGTATAAATCATGGTCCTAGGTCAACTGAACTACCCCTTTAAAAAATCAACCTAGTTGCAAGATTATGTCAAGTCCATTTAATTTGGGGTCCATAAGATAGGACAAACCTGATACTTAAAAAAAAAAAAAAAAAAAAAAAAATCAATGACTCTAGCTCAAACAATCAGTCCCTAACTAGCTTGGGCTAGGTCAATATTGAGCAGGCTTGCCCAAGCCCAATACATAAGACCTGAGATTGGAAGATCGAGGTAGCAATTTTTCAATCTCCACCGTCCAAGCACGAATGCCCCACATTGCAGTGATCATAAACACAGCCCTTCTAGACATATAAAAAAAAATGTGGTGAAGTCCACATTGGTGTTTAGGATGGCATGCATTTGTCATATGTAAGAAAGAAAGAAAAAAAAGCCAAAAAAAAAAGTACGTTGTCAGTTTCAAAATCTATAAATGCATAACACGCTTTCCTCGTAGGAATAAACCAACTCCACCCAAACACTTGCGTTTCCACGCAGTGGTCAGTACATAAAGCTAACCGAAGGAGGTAGTAAATGCCATCTCCAGTTGACTTTATTTTAAGCTCAAGCTCTCTCTCTCTCTCCCTCTCCCTCTCCCTCTCTCTCTTCTTTTGTGGTGTTGTGTTTTCTTCCTCTGTAAACAGCAATGGAGGTAGGAGAAGATGGCCGCACCAGAACAGGTTATTCACTCAGTACTCTAAAATCCATCTCTAATATGATATGCCCCAGTAATGTAAGTGAGCCCTTAAACAGACCAGGATCCTTATAGCATGTAATGCTAGGCATTGGAAGATGCCCTTGAGCTTGTGAGCCCCACAGCGCATCATAGATGGAGCTTGCCGTGCCAAATCATTGTCCCAAAAGATAGCCATCAAATGGTTTTAGTTTGATTGGTATGTAAATATGTATGCCATGCATGGCATATACCCATGCATGACAACCTCAGGAGCAGATGATCACCGTAGGACTTCTAACATTGTTTGTGATCTTCTTGGTCTTTTCACCTTTGTTTGATGTCAAGAATGCATTCCATCACATGCACTCGTTGTCTTTCTTTGTAAGTTCCTTCTTTAGGTTGTGGCGTGGACGTTGGATCTTCTACGTTGGAAATTAAAAATATTTAAATTTTGTAACATAGGCGTGTTTTTTCTTTTTTATTTTTTTTTTCTTCAACAAAATTGTTTGCAGTAAACACATAGGATTGAAAGTGTGGAAAAATCTATACATTTTTGTCCTTTTATCACTTTGAAGATAAACTTTCTCGATAGACGATCGATGATTTAGAAGACCTCTCTCAAACTCGACAGATTGTGAGAGATTACGTTCCACATATTAGTCTTGTAAGGTTTAGAAGTATTTTTTTTTTTTTTTTTGTTTTGATCACTCTTTATGGGTTCTCTGCATCTCCAACTAAAACAAGATTCTTCTAGACTTAGGCACACATCATGTTGAGGTGAAGGTGTACCTCACATTGAAGATTCCAAGCAGTACCAAGTTAATATCTTGCGGCGCATAGGATATTCCAGAACTTTACTCTAAGGGCCGTTTCTTTACTAGAATTCCTGACTAAAATTCTAGTGGTTGGGGTTTTTGAGATATGACATCATGTTCTCTTGGCATTTCCGACTTCCTTGTTTCTTGACAAGAATTTATGAATTCAGCACAAGATAAGTTTCAATTAGCCTTTAGGAATTCAGGAGTTCTACCTTCTTTGCATTTTGATGGAATTCAAAAATGCTGATGCTCTTAAGGGGATTTAGGAATTCCACCTTGTCTAGGAATTCAATGGCCTGTTTATTTACTAGAATTCCATAAATTCTTGTCTGGGCAATTCTTGAATTGGTAAATATACCACCCTTGGAACATTTTTTTCAATTGGTAACCCCCTCAAGGAGAATTTCTTGGGTCCTCCACTGATGTCAGTCAAGACATCAGCCCAAAAGTGTTTTTAGCAAAAACTAAGAAATTCTAAAATTCTTCGAAATTGATGTGGTATGTTTTCCATGAAAGCTGCAGTTTCTTTGTAGGCATGAGATCTGAACTATACTATGAACTGTGATTGAGAAATTTGGTTATTTAATTTATTTTTCCTCCAATGTATATAAATTAGCTTTACTTAAATTTGGTTATGTAATTTTTATCTCAATGTATATTAATTAGCTTTTCACATTGAAATCAAGTAACTTTTCTCATATTTTCAAAGAGAAAATTCAGTTAATTGAGGGCTGTCAAGGACAAAGATTCTATTAAATTTCTCGAAGTGTGGATTGTGAAAGTTCTATTAACTTGAGTCAGGTTTTCACACAATGTTTTCTTCTGTTTGTCAGGTTTTCCCTGAAAACTGAACATATATAGGAATGAATACCTAAGTAGTGTATAGCAACTGAAAAAAATGCTTTCTTGGATTTTAGGAAATATTTGGACAGCTACAGCACATGCAATAACAGCAGTAATCGGATCAGGAGTACTAACTCTACCATGGAGTGTTGCTCAAATTGGTTGGGTTTTCGGCCCCATCGCGCTCGTTGTCTTTGCACTTTTTACCTATTACACTGCCATTATTCTTTCAGACTGTTACAGAACTCCTGGCCCAACTGAAGGAAGGAGAAACTACACCTACATGGATGCAGTAAAGTCATTTCTAGGTACTCACTCAGCCTTGTGTGACCACAGACATCATTTAGTACTAATGTAATCACATACATCAGTACTAAATAATATCTATTCCTTAGTCAGATACTTATATGTAGCTACAGTGGATGTTTGGGCTTAATTAAGATTTTTTTCTTAGGTCCAAGAGAGGTAAAATTATGCGGTATAGCCCAATATGCATCGCTTTGGGGAACTCTGATCGGGTACACTATTACATCAGCTACAAGTATGATGTGAGTTGTTTCTACAGTCTACACTTAGTTTGCTCCAGGATCATCTCTGAGTTTAAATTTGTATGGTATATATTCATTAGGGAAGGATCCCCTGCTAGATAATTGTATATTTAAGTTACATATATAGAAACTTGAATACCAACTGAGATATGGTCTAGCACTAGATCTTTTTCTTATTATGAATATACAGTTGGTGTTCTCTACTCAACTAAACTGCAATATCTAATCTTAATTGAAAAAAGGATGGATGTTTGCATTGAAAAACAGGTATGTGGAGGTTACAGATTGTTACCATTTAAAGGGGCACAACGCAGGATGTAGAGCAACAGGAACTTCATATTTGATCATCTTTGGTGCAATGGAAGTTATTTTATCGCAGTTCCCAAACTTGGAGGAAATAGCTTTTCTTTCGGTGCTAGCAGCTGTGATGTCATTTGCATACTCCTTCATTGGACTGTATTTGTCTACAGTAAAATTCGCATCAAACCATGTGGCTAGAGGGACCATAACTGGAGTTAAGATAGGGGCCATGGGCGTCTCTTCAACCACCAAGACTTGGTTCTCCTTCCAGGCTCTCGGAAACATCGCATTCGCCTACAGTTATTCTTCTATTCTTCTAGAAATACAGGTATATGTGCTACAACTGAAGGTTGTTATTACTTTGACGAATTTCCAGTATGTGTTTGCTCACATTGAATTTTCAACTTACTCAAAGGACACTCTGAAATCGCCCCCACCGGAGAATAAAACAATGAAGAAAGCAACTACTTTTGGGCTTGGAATAACCACATTATTCTACATATCTCTGGGGTGTATGGGTTATGCAGCTTTTGGAAATGACTCCCCTGGAAATGTTCTTACTGGATTCTATGAACCCTTCTGGCTCGTTGATATCGGACACCTCGCTGTTCTTATACATTTAATTGCAGCTTATCAGGTATATATATATATATATATATATATATATATGATATATATCAGCTTATCAATGATTCAATGATCTGTTACTGTTGATACCCTGGGCACTTTGCTGGATACAACATGCCCCAAGAAGCTTCTCAGATTGGATGATTGTTGCCATCCAATCACTGAACTTTACTCATGATGCTTTTTCACTCCATTGAAATGGATTGTTTCAAATTTGAGGCATTTATCTGGTGGGTTCGCTGTTGATTGACCACAGCCAAAAATTTAGAAAATCAAATGATCCTAATTGTTTGATTATATGGAGTCTTTTCAAGTCATATATGCACCCTTTGTCATGATATACTTTTTATAATCAACTTATAGGCCATCTTCTATCAACAGACAAGAATTATTAATGAAATTACCCATATTCTCCTATAAATTATCAGATCACTGCTTGTTTTTCTACCTTGAATTTGTCTCAGGTATTTGCACAACCAATCTTTGCCCGAAATGAGAAATGGCTATCGTCGAAATGGCCAACCACAGGCTTCTTTCACACCGTGCATACAATAAGGTTGCCATTCGCCAAAAAGCGCTCTTACCGGTTCACACTCTGTAAGCTTTTTGGGCGAACAATTTTCGTTGTTTTTACAACTTTAGTGGCAATGATGTTGCCTTTCTTCAACTCGATTGTGGGTTTGCTGGGCGCAGTGGCCTTCTTCCCACTGACCATATACTTTCCTGTGAGCATGTATATGGTGCAAGCAAATATCAAGAAATGGAGTGGCAGATGGTTGATGCTGCAGATCATGTGCATAACTTGTCTGCTTGTATCAGTTGTTTCTGTGATTGGTTCTGTTGCAGACATAGTCCTGAACCTCAAGAAAGCAAAACTATTTGAGATCAAGCTCTAGGTAGTGTTTATGATCACTAATTTGTAAAAACTTGATTGTTCCAATGGTGCTGGTCACTTGTATGTTTGGGACTCTGTTTCATTACTTTTCCTGCTTCAATAGTTGAATATGAATGTATTGTTTTGCGTGGCCTATGTCATTGCTTTTGCTTCTTGATTATGAATCCTTGGACTTGTGATCAAGGGACTTTTCTGGAAACAAAAACCTGAGGTTTGTGATTATTTGGAAAAATCCACCATAGTGTCAGTCAAGGTGGATGTTTAGAAAAGTTTTTGTTGTCATTTCAGAACCATCAATAGGTCTGGGGGTTTTAGAAAAATCCCTTTCATGGAGTATTAATAGTCTATTTTTTAGCCTTATTTACAAGAAGAAATATGCAGAAGATAGGATGGGGCTCTTGCTGGAAATGCATATTGATCTTGATCAGACAATCTTAATTGTCCAAAACAGGTCCACTAAGATCCAGGTGGTCAAATTGGGGTGAAATCTGACCACATTTTCAAGCTCTCAATTACCTCACCTTCTGTTCCCTAACAAAGGCTGCTCCAGGGTTGGGCCAGCACAAGCCCAACCCTCATTGGATTGGATTGGCCTTTGTTTAATTGGCCCACATTCAACTTATCTAATGGTCACCATTAAGTCCTCTGAGAAAGGCACTCCAGCAGAGATCTTTCTAGTAGGGTTTAGTCAGAACTCAGAACCCACATTTAAGAGAGACTGAAGGAACTATTCGAGGTACACCTTTTTATGCTTCGGGTAGACTACTGAGAACAGCTTGAAAGCATAGTTTAAAAACTGGTCAAAATCCAGTCTTATTGCCCAATGAAATTCTGCCTGGCATGTAACTTTTGAGTGCTCATTTCAATGAGAAAACAAATTTGGAAAATGGTCAGTATTTCTCATGGAGAGATAATAGGAACCCTATCATGGAATTATATTTGTTGATTACAGGGTCTATTGAAAACCTTGATCATGATTTCTATCATTCTTGATGATGCCTTCCTTCTAAGACTGCAAAAATCTGTTTGGTAATCAAGAACTTCCTGAGGCCAAAGATAGATATTGCTTGGAATTGTCCTCTGGAATAACAGGCGTTGGCTTTCAATAGCCATGGAACCCTTGCCAGCTCTACTGGGGAAGGTGAAGATTGAATTTTTTTTTTTTTTTTTTTTTAATTGTGATCATATTATTTATTCTCTACTGTGTATGAATGAGAACTGCTTTAGGGTACAACCTTCATTTTCCTCCCAGAGTATGTGCATCTTGGATAGAAAATCCATCTCCACACTTAATGTAAAAAAATGAAATCACCACAAATTAAGGCACAACACAAACATATCTACATCGGAAAACTTGGGTGCAGTTAGATGATGTCTGGCTGATTATGTACTTCTTTTACAACTCTATTCCATTTACATTCAATCAGCTTCTCCTATGAACAATTTTGTTTGCCTGTTCTACCTTGTGGCAATGATTCTGCCATACTTCCAGCTCAATTGTGAGTTTAGTTAATTCCATCTCCCTCTGCCATTGAGGGTATACTCTCCAAGGAGCATGTATATGGTATAAGCAAATGTCAAAAGAGAGAAAGCCATAAAATAATAGTGCTACTTGTAAAGACAAAGCAGAGGGGATCAATTTCAAAAGTGCATTTCAAAGTCCACAATTCAGAGTTCCAAGGAGTGGAAGATCACTCTCACTGTACTTATCAGGGCTTGCATTTTAAAATTCCACCCATAAATGAGGTTTTCAAATGAATTCATCTGGCAGGAAATTGAAATTCCCAATAATCTTATTTTCTGACAAAAAATGCTTGCTTAAAACAAGCACTATGGTCTATGGGCCTCTAGTTCAGAACATTGTCACAGAACTCTTTTTTCCTCAATTTCTAGTCAAAAGACATATCAGAAAGCCTTCATAGAATCATAATAGATGAAACGATATTTAAAAAAAAAAAAAAGAGAAACAATCTGAATATATTTAAGCTTGTTTAAATACATATATACATAGTTTAATCCCATCTGGAAGGCATGTACCATGCTGCCGGTGAGGCCAACCTTTGATGGATGGAAATCATTATATTCACGCAGCAAGGGGAGAGATATTCAAATATGATGGAGCCATGTGAATTACCAGATTGGGCCTAAATACAAGACCAAATTAATCAACAGGCTGAGCTTGGATAAGCTTGGGCCTAACCAGGGAACAGCTCTGATCAGCCTTAGTTGGAAATGACTCAGCACACTTGAATTGATGAGAAACCAACTTTTCTGGGGGAGCTTCAGCCAATAATGAATGCACTAATAACTACTACCAGAGAACAGGATTACAAAAATCAAATCTTTCAATCTAATCTTATTATAACTAAACAAACTTATTTTTCCTCTGCATCCCAAGCACAACAAAAGGGAAGAAGATTATGTCAAACCAATCGTCAAGTTTATTAAAAGCAGCACTCTCATTAAATTTACATGTATTGTACATTCATGTAATGTCCACACAAAACACACAAGATGTAGATTGAACAAGCAACAAAAACAGTGACATACCAAACCATAGTTTTACAACCCACTTTGACTAGTAAGAATCAGGGCGAGTCAACTCGACTTGAGAGGTCATTCAGTCAAGCAAAGTCAAATGTGTCCAACTGAATACAATTGAGTAGTAGGTTAGACTCAAGCGAGTTCTTCAAACTGATATCACAAGTCAAGGTGAGTTTCCAAGTTTCTAAACACAGAATAAAACAAATACAGAGAACGTGGACATGTCGTGTATCCTGCACATTACAATAACCATCATTGTGCCGTTGTAAACCTGTAAGAAGCATAAGAAAGAGAATCACCCTGCCAGCTGTGATGGATCAGTTCGGCCTTGGTTGTCCCACCGGCAGCACCAAGAGCTACATGCAAAGGGTAGAAGTGATCCGGCCAAGGGTGTGCCATTTTTGCATGAGGTGCCTTCTTGTCATATTGGTTCACATCTTCATGCCTAAGATAAAAATTAACACTCAGATAAAAATTAACACTCAATCAACATCTTTTTGCTATGAATTTCAACAGCAAACATAGTAAATTATAGCTTTTGTCTATCATATATAGCAGAAGACTCAAGGTTATGTTCTAGTCATTTGAGATTTGCATATCGCTATGATCAACATGCCCACATCTAAATGACCCCTTTTAACTTTTAAGAACATTGGATATCCCGATTATCTCAAATTACATGAATATCATTTACCATATAAGTGATGATGTGGAAGAGAATCCAAGAGCTAACTATTGCTTGAGATTTCAAGAATGCAGGTCACAGAACAAAAGAACAACCTTTATTAAACAACCTCCTTACAGTTAATTGAAGTGCTACCATGAGCAGATATAAGGGAAATACTAGCAAAGATTTGGAATGAAGTGGTGACAAGTGCTCATTAAATTGGAAACAGAAAAGGAACTTGATAATCCTAATGAATAAAGAAGCTAAAAAAAAGGAAAGTTTGTTCTATCTGATAGAGGTTAAACACACAAAGCAAACCTGATCGGGGCTAAGGCTGGCCATACCTAGTATCATACACCATCAAAAATTGAACCTCAGTCAACGAAAATCCATCATAAATGATGCACAAAATTAATTAGGATCATGTACAAACAGATGAGTGGTGATAATAATGATTATCACACTCTTCTCTTCAGCAGATGGAAAATGAAAAGGGGAAAAACAAAGAAAGGGATCAACGTAATAGCAAGGTCTGCTAGTTTAATGTCATCAATCAGACCAACAAGATCTGTGAAATTTTTGTCTCACTCCCATTATGTTGGCCCGCCACTCTATTTTATGACTCTGGTCTGACTTATTTTTTCATAATATCAAGCCCATGCTTGAAAATATTGGCTCATTTTAGATTCTGATCAAACTGGAATGGGGTGTCAATAGATCAGATTAAAAGAGACGGATAAAACCTAGTTCTGGATCAAATAGAAATTAGGACCAGAGCTGACCTAATTGATTCCCAAAAATACTAATCAAGATCCAGATCCATGCATACTCAGATACAAAGAGTCAAAGATCCATACTTGGGTGCTGCCCAAATATAAATATACCTATGGTTATAACAAGAATACAACCATTAAAGCCTCTTTTAGGGTCCAAAGAGGTCGGGTTCATATATTTGTCTTCCTCTCTAGGGCTCGTTTGTTTGCATGGAATTAAATACACCGAAATACTTTGTCAAAATGGGCAATCAAGGATTATTAAAGAGGTGAGTGGTGAAAGATATAAGGTGGAGATGTAGATGCAACCTCGGCTCTTGTAGGATGTGTATTACTGTGTAACTAGGATGACGGCCGGGTATTCATTTCTCAACTCCTCTTTATTCATTTTCCATGAAAGGGGATATGATTTGGTTAGTCGTTCTTGGAAATTCGCCTTTATTTCTTCAAATCTAATCACTTCAGAATTACCAAGTCCTAAATTCTAAGGAATTCAATTACATGAAACAAACTGACTCTTAATGTTGGATATTTGCGTCCATGTCCCACCTGAATCTGAAGATAAATCTTGCAACCCAAAAATTTATAAGGATTGCCATGGATCCAAACTGAACCCAACTTTCTGAGAAGCTCAAGTTTGGGCTGGACACAAAAGGTCAAACCCATATTCATTTGTAATCAAAGACACATGGTCAAGTAACAAATTTGGATGAGAAAGTAATTACAAATGCATAAAAAGAGAGTTGTTGAGACCCTAGTTACCTTCCATTTAGCAGTGAGTCCTTGATCCAGTTATCAAATTCAAGTGCCCAGGGAGCAATCCGACCCGTGCTGGGACCAATGGCTCTCAAGTTATGTGTGGCACTCCCTGAGCCAATAATAAGGACCCCTTCATCTCTAAGTGGGGCCAATGCCTTCCCCATGTTATAGTGGTGGGTCCCGTCCAGCTCTGTCTGGACCGAGAGCTGGCACACTGGGATGTCTGCCTCTGGGTACATGAGCATGAGGGGGACCCATGCACCATGGTCCAGCCCACGAGTTTTGTCCTCCTTTACACGCCCAAACCCTCCTTTTGACAGCAGTTCCTTCACCCTCTTCGCCAACTGTGGTGCACCTGGTGCTGGATACTTGAGCTGCCATTACATTTACATACAGTGTTAAATTCAGCTTAAATATGAAACACATTTGTAATTCAGGCCAGGGTGGAACTGGGTTGGACAGGCTGACATTGATTGAACGTCAAGGGTATGTCATGTGTGTGTCAACTGCCAAGCCCAAATCAAAACCGTGCATGTATGCTAATCGAGTTGGAAATGCCAACCAAAAAGCTTGAAATCTTAAAAAGGGGTTGGGTTTGAAAGGTTTAGTAGCATGAATGTGCAGGACTCAAAACCCAACCTAATTATAATTGGGTTGAAAATCAATACTGCTGTGCAATCGGGTATCCGATTCTCGAATTATCCGGAAATTCCGACCCAAAAATACCGGATTTGAAACCCGGAAATTCCGACCCAAAAATACCAGGTTTGAAACTATTTTAGATTCCAATTGATAAACAGAATTGGATCCGGAACCCAATTTAACCTCTAATGATTCTGGGTCCACATAGGTTCGTCGAAAAACTATATTTTTTTACATTATTATATATAATCGTGGAAATTAGAACCAATTATCTAACTAGATTCCGGTACTATAGTTGGACCTGATTTCAAAACCTGATCCAAATTTTTCTATTTGAACTGGATTTGGTTGCAATGGATGTCAGATTTCAAGTCCGAACCGGGCCCATTTTCCTACTTGAACTGGATTTGGATCCAATAAATCAGTTTTGGGTCCGGTCGAAACCGATAAAATCCTAGTAGCAGTTTGTGCAAGTGCAAGAGGGAGGAAAGGAAAGCAACCGGTACGGCCTTTACAACTCATGTCGGCCGAGTGACAAAACCGTTACTAAATTGAGAGATGGAGAAGAGAATGAAGGGAAAAAACTGAACGGACCTCGTACATGCGTTTGGGGAAGCCATAGAAATCGTAAATGGTATCGTTACGGTCAACGACATTGACGGTGGGCTCGTGGGTCTCCCAATGACCCGATATGATAAGGATCGCTCTCGGTGGTTCCGGTACGAACCCCTTGTCCTGCCACGATTTCAGGAAATGCCTCGCCGGCATCGATTCGTCAATCGAGAGAGTCGGCGATCCGTGAGAGATGAAAAACGTATCCATTCTTTTCTTGAGTTTGAAAGCCGCTTGCATTCAATCAAAAGTTCCACAGAAAGAGACAGAGATGGATCTGGCAACAACAAATCTGAGATCTCTGACTTATAGAGATTGGAAGGAAAGACGCGGATTTTGACTTTCCTTGGAATCCTTTGATTTCAATGAAAAGATGAGGGAGAGAGAGAGATGTTTTATAAAGCTTAAGTTTCCCTTTCTGACGTCAGACAGTAGGTCACCCTTCGGTCTTTACTATTTTCGACATTTTGTTGGGGAGTGGATGGCATTTGTTAGGGAGGATATGATGCTGTTCACGACCAATTCACCCGACTACCCGAGGCCAATAAATTGAGATTTACTCTTTTCTATTTTTATCAAAAGACACACCTACTTAACTAAATCTTGGCTTTTTTTATTTATTTTTTTAAAAAACTATTATTGTTAATTTCTTAATAAAATGATTTTCAATGCTACCCTTTATAAATTCTCATTGATGTAAAGTGAGTCCCACGTACTACCCATATTCACATCCGCAAAAGGTGGCTCGTGTTGTAATTCTAGTAAATATGCGCCTCATATTGTAATTTCTAAAGTTAGGTCTCTCGTTGTAATTACTAAAGATGCATACCGTATTATTATTTTTTTAAAATGGACCACACGTATGACAAGAGGGGGACATGCTCTAATTTCTAAAGGCTAAAAATGGGTCCGCATCTTAAGATCTAAATGGCTCAAAATTATCCTTCCAATATAACTAATAAGAAAAAAAAAATAATTAAGCTATTAAATAACATTATCAGGAATCGGGATCATCTAAGGATTTCCCCCACAGTGACCGTGAGTGGACGAGTCATGGTCCGCCATGTCACCATAGGCTGTATGTATGCCAAGCTGCCCGCGTGCATGGCAGGCTGCCAGCGGTGTTGTGGCAAACCTTAATTGATCCACTCACGATCGCTGTGTGGAAAATCCTCATAAGATATGGACTCCATTATAAATAATGTTGTCTCCTCTTTCCAATAGCATCTTTTAGTAGTATTGGACACGCACAAAAGTATGCGTACCTTTCTTCCACTTTCCTTCTCTTCCTTCTTCCTATCTTTTATTTCTTCTCCTATCCCTTTATTAAGGGGATCAATTATAAAATCAAGTCACCAACTCCTCTTTCATTGCAATGATTTTCTTATTGGATTCCTCTTAATCATTCTCTATATTTTGTTGTAAATAGCTATCGGGTATATTGATAGTGACATGGGTTTTCTTATGTATGAAGAAACACATAGTTGGTGGATATGGGTTTGTCTAGATTTTGCACATGAGGCATGTTTTTTACATTATAAATAGGAATTCATATAATAGAGTGATGGTTGGGTATTTATTTTCACCTTTCCTTATTTCATTTTCATAAGAGGAGAGGTGATTTGATGATAATTTTTGGATGTTAATCTTTCATCTTCATTTTTAACTACTTAGGGCATGAATTCCTATGTATTAAATTTGTAATCTATCTAAAGAGAGAGAGAGAGAGAGAGAGAGAGAGAGTGAGTTAGAGAGAGTTTGGTATGTTTGGTATTATGGATATGCACTTTATCTGAATTTTGGTAATTGATTTAACCAACTGAGCCCAAATACACTCAGTTGTAGATTGGCATTGCAAATTCAATAAACTCAAATGCAAATCCTATTTTATGGGTTGTTTTGTTGGTTGGATCCGGCTCCATGGGTTTGGAACTACATGGACAAGTCTAAGACTCAAATATTTTTTGGTCTTTTTGGTCCAATTTTGTAGTTTTTCCAGTCCAGTTTGGGCAAATGTATAAACGGTACCATTGCCACTAATGTATAAGTTGGGAAAAATTCACACCTTTTTTTTTTTTTTTTTTGTTTTGCTTGAAAAGTTTTAATATTATTGTAAAAAGTGAATAAAATAAGTACAAGATTTTTTATTTTATTTTTTTTGCTATCAGTTGGGTGGACTAATCCCTTCGGACCCCGAAGAAAGCCGGGTAAACACCCCCATAGCCCCAAGGTGGTAGCACTAGTGGACTCAACCTTCGATTCCTGAAGAAGGAGGAACCGGGGTCGATACCAAAACCTCTAATTTTAGAAGAGGGATGAACCGTAGTCCTAACCACTCGACCAACTCCTGAGGGTTAAAATAAGTCCAAAATAAGATTTTATTCATTACCACAAAATTGAATATGAAAGAAAGCTCAGAAACATCATTGAATACAAATTGAAACTTGTCATGGGTTAGGCTCTGCAGACTGCAATTCAGCTTTCATACATCAGAATTATGAAGAAATATTGAGAGAAATTCCACCTTACATCATTGGGTGGTTTCCTATTATATTTATATTGGGTGTATTACAAAATCCTGTCAGGTTGCAGTACATGAATATACACATGATTATAGCACACGTATTTCTATAATAGACATGATATAGATTCTATTCATTAGGAACTAGCAAAGGAGGCCCGAGCTAAGCCCGGGTTGGTACTAATAAATAAATATATATATATATATATATAAGCAGCTAATTTCAAATTGTAGCCATTTGGGCGGTTTAAAAAAACTGAAAATTAATTACAAATTTTACTAAAAATATATTAACTTTCATAAAAATAAATATATCTTAACTGGAAATTTGTTAAGAACGCAACGATTTCGCTTTTGAAGAAAATGTAAAAGCTGTAGAATATCATATTAGTAAATGAAGGTTGGTATAGCCCGAGCCTAAGTTAGATCAATCTACAATTGTCATATTGTAATTAGATGAAATACTAATTGATTTTTGAGTAAAATGAAATTCATCACATGCATATATAAAATGAAAAAAAAAATGCAAAACCTCTATTTTTAAGAAAATCCATGTGCTTGTCATAGAAATGGAGCATATTGCGGCACAATCCCTTTCTTTCACCGACTCGGATAATAGCTTACTACTATTTTATAGTCTTCTTATAGCTCAAGAAAAAATACCCCAATGCCATTGAATCCTCTATAGAGCAGTCTCAAGCCATGAGGCCAACATGGTAGTGACAAACTTGACCTGTTAGTGACAAACTTACGAGTGGAGTTGCTGAGGGTCTAATCAAAGACGGATAACTGAAAATTAGAGGATCTGCTCATTGTTGGAATCAATTAGAGAGAGAAATCCTACATAAATTTAGGGAGTTACCGGAAGCATTGCACAATAAGAAGGTGAGAGGAGTGGGAAAACTTTAATGTGAAAACCATTTTGAGAAGTTAAAGAAGAATACAACGTGAGAGGATGGGAGTGGCTGAACTTTAATGGGGAAATTATCATAAGAAGTAACGAGGGAAGAATAGTCAAAATTAAATGTATGCGGTCAAAATCAATTAGAGAATTGGAGATAGAAACCACTCCCTTTCATATTATATAATAGGATATGGGCCGGACATGTCCTATGTGCTGTGATCATCTTCTTTGATTAATGCTGACTTGGAGATCATATCCTGTGGATTGGTTTCCGTAAGAATTACATTTGGTCTCCACTTTTTTTTTCTGGGATGACTGGTGTAATCAATGTTGTTCCTTTTTTTGTTGGGAACTTATTCCATAGTCTCGTTCAACCTACCAGTTGAACCCACGTTCCTCACGTGAAAATTTCAAGAGACATGCTTGTCTCATAATCGGAGCCTTCACACTTGACAGGCAAGAGCTGTGCTGAGGTGAGTGCAGCTAGGCTGAATCCAGACCGTTCGTCCTATCCAAATTTATCAATGGTGTAAAATCTCATCTTTCTATTTTCATTCAAAGTAGCAATTAAGATACTGCATTAAATAGCGTGAGATTTTATATAATTGGCCAATTTTGATAGGACGAAACAGAGGATCTAAACTGAGCCAGGCTCCACCTAACTTTAAAAACATAGGCACATATCCAACTCAAGCATGACTACACAGGTGTGTAACTTATGGGTCCCAATGGCGTAACCAAAACATTGTTCTAGGCCCTCTACGTAAAAAAAAAAAAAAAGTTTCTTATTTCCATAGAATATAAAGGAGTATGAGTGGCTTTTCATAATTTGGATGGGGGAACGCCAACAGCCCCCACCCCCAGTTCGCCCATTTGTAACCTACAGGCCAAAGCGAGCTGCCCTGATTGCCCCCACCGACAGGCCAAAAAATTCCTCGCATGTGTAGAGATTTTCATTGTTTATTTTGAACAAGATTTTGATGTGTGAACGAGTTGATGAACGAGGCCAAAGGATTGACCACTGGCACCAGCGAAGCACAATTGAAAGTGTCATGTGGCAGAGGACAGCGCTGCATGGAGCACTGAAAGTGGAACACTACAGTGAAAGTTGTTGGAGAAAATAGATAGAGAGCCATTATTTTGGTTATCTTTGTGCCAAAAGAAAAAAGTGGAACCCACTTATCCTTTTAGGTGAGAATATATATAGGAATGTAATCTAATCCATGAGTAGATTAAGAACATGTATTGGATTGCTCTAATCCTTTAATGAGTGAATGAGAAATTACCTTCTAAACACCACTACTTGCCATGCACCAAACCTAACAGGGCCTGGGTTTGAGCTTCACGCACAAGTCGGGCCTGGCTTGGCCCAATACCCATTTATATTTTTTTGGAACTCAGATCCAGCCCAAACCATGGAGTTAGTGAGGAACATCCCTATGTTCGATGGGACTATAGGGATTGGGCCGAACGGATAGAAGTGGGCTTATGTATGCCTCTTGGGATCCGGGGGAGAACATGAAGAACGAGAAGCTGGACAGGCGAAGGGATGAATGCTTATGTACATAAAACCGATACTTAGTAGGGATAATGAAGCACCGACCATAGAAGAAGGGTGGGTTGGGGGTCGACAAAGCTTGGCTTGCTTTCATTTGTGTGCATGCTTGCTCGCTGCATAGGTGCTATGGGGAGGGGTTTTTTTCTTAGGTGACCTTATATACATTTTTACGGTCCTTGTTCAAGTGAAAGGGCATTTGCAAAGTGAAGGGAACTTTATGATTGTTAGAGTGAAAGGACACCTATTGCAGTCAATACCTTGTGAATTTTGATGTTTGAAAGTTGAAACACGTTTGGCTTGAACTAAGCATACACAATAAAATTATTTTTTTTCTAAATGAAATGGTGTGTCCATTCGCATATGAAAGGATGTGTCCATTCGCACATGAATGGGTGTGTCCAACTTAAAAGGTATGTCCAAAGAGAAGTATCTGTTCACTGAACAGATGCAACCCCATGAATAGACATGAAGAAGATATAAATATCATCTTGTCCATGCCTGCATTGCATTTGGGTCATCAGTTTGAATCAAGAGAGAGTTCTACTACACGAATATTGGTTCGCCTGTCACATAGTTTGTAGTGTTGCTACTGTACGGATCGATCCTGGAGACAAACGTCATTGAAGCTCGTAAGCACCGTTGCATGGGCGAAATTTGTCTTAATGACATGGTGTTAAACACTAGCCTTGATCAACTTTTTATGTGAGCTTCCGGACTTCATAACTTCAACAACAGTAATATGTTTCTACCTTCAAACAGTAAGTGAATTTACATTTCTATATAATATTATGTAATTCTGTTTAGTTGTTTGCTTCACTGTTGTGAAAATCTATTTTCTAAAATACTAATCTATTTTTGTATATACTCGGAACAACAGAAGTATCACAGGTGGAGAGTAGGAATGAAGCATTCCATGGCCAATAGATTAGGTTAGTTTAGAATTAAGATACTTTACAATTCCTTCCATATAATAGAAGAAAAAAGAAAATCACATAGCCTTTTTTCTAACATGGCACTTACTCACACTTGCTACAAGTGAATTGACTCCAACCCAAGGGCTTTTTTATGTAACGCCATCCAAGAGGAAACTGGGTCCCCTCTTCCACTGAAAATGGAACCCGCAGAAAACAAGTTGCACAAACATACCTTAAATCTCAAATTTGAGCGAAAATTTCCTCTTGCCCACAGCACTACGTGGGAGCAACGCTCATCCGAGCCGTCCATTTTCGGCCCCATTCACTGGACCCCGCGACGACCGGCACGGTTAGGTAATTAGGCATCCTTCATCCTTCCCCCTTCACCATCAGTGTCCTCCCCATTTCATACTTTCAGCTCTGGGGTTGTAGGTGGTAGGTATCTCTGAAAGTGTTGGTAATTTGGTGAATTAGTGATGGACAGACCATACCAAAGTTCTTGTTCAAATAACAAGATTGGCATTCCCACCGACCTTCAATGAGTGAATCTTGGGCTGGACCATGTTCAGCCATCATTTCTCCATGCAAGCCTGGGGTTGTTTGGGCTTATATTTGGACTTGGAGTTGGCAATCTGGTTCCCATCCAGGCTCAGGTCTGATTGGACTTTGCCTTGATATTAAAATGCTCAAACCAAACCAACCCAATTTTCGTTTCACTGTATTGGACCGAGCCGGGCCATTTAGATGGGATTTCAATTTAAACAAGTCCAGGCCCATTGAATTAATGAGAGCCCCAGCCCCAGCCATTTGTACTCTAGTTACATTTGCAAAATTTGCAACTCTGCAACATTTCTTAAACGGGCCTAACTTATTCTAAAAGCCCTAATAATTATGATCATGACAAGGACTAAAAACACTTGCTATCCAAAATTCAATGTTTTAGAAATTGTAAGGGCATCAAAAGAGTGAAAACTAGGGTTTGTTCAAACGACATCAGCATCATATCAAATCATTAATAGGTAAAAATCTTTAATTTAAAATTAAAAATTAAAAAAAAAGTAATAAACAGTTTGATTTCAAATAAATATTTTAAAATTAAACTTTTAATAAAAACTAATAATGACTTCATTTTTTTTTAATTTTAATTTTACCCCCTGACCAAATCTCAAAAATTGGCTTGATAATTGAACTGCATGGTTTACACAATTTATCTATTGCTAGTTTTGGTTGAACCAATTGCAAAATGACTGGTATGGTCTGTTTTAAAACCCTAAACCCAATCATTCATAAAATTAAGAGAAGTTATTTCATCTTTCAAATACACTCACCAACAACATTTAAGTTATAAGAAAAGGCTATAAAAAGCATTGTTGTTATTGTAGTACAATCACATAGATTGTGTTACTCCAAAGTGAACTCAGCTTTAATTGCAGAGAATCAATTGAGATTACGAGACCAAGAACAAGAAAGTGTGCGTGCACGCATGAATTTCCATTTACATTAATTTGACACTTGAATGATTTATTAGATCAACCCTCAAGAATTATAATAATAATTTAAAAAAAAAAAAAAAAAAAAACTAAACTTCATTGTGAACACTTTTTTTTTTTTTGCTTCATTGATTTTGGGATCTTAAAATCCACACCATATATTGCATGCAGCGATCTATGTGATAATCTAAACTTTAGATACCATGCCCTCACTAATTTCATAGCAAATCATAGGTTTTTCAACCTTGTTTAGAATAAAGGTTATAGAGTCTCTTTCAATTTGATTTAGAATGATGATAAGTCTTGAATTGAATAATGTCAGGTGGTGTGATTGAACTGTAACGCTAATCTTATTCTCCCTGTTTGGATTAGAGCATAAAATTGTCATTTATTCAAGTGCCTATCAAGAAAATCATATTTTACTTAACAATGATGATGATGATGGCAACAAATATATTTATTTGATTATTTGGAGAATGAAAGGACCTTCTCTATATAAATATGATATATATGGGTCATATTCTGTTGAGAGGTCCTTCTCACGGCTTATGTGAGAGTTAACTCTTATGTCACCACATGAGATACCCTTGATCAATCCAACCCGCTCTTATTAATGAAACCTGATAAATTAGCGCTTACCCCAATTTAAAATTAATCTAAATTATATATACAGTAGGATTGGATTTTATAAAGAACGTTGAAAGAAAATTAAACTTTAAGGCCCCTTACCAATTGTCCAAACATTCTGACTGAATTATTTTTGTCACAAAATTATATCCACAATGAGACCTTCCTAAAATGAGTCCCATGAGCTCTTCAAATTTTACCTTTCAAGCAAATGAATGATGGCAATGAGATTGTCAAATAAGGGAACCTTCTTGGATGAACAGTGAAAAAAATAATCTTTTTCCTCATCAGCCAAATCCTACGTGCATGCATAGATATTTCAAAATGTGTAACGTGTCATATCATATCTCATATTTCACTTTTTATATATAAAATCCGTGTATACCTTATATTCTTGTCATATCCACATGTAAAATTGGTGTATACGGTATATTCTTGTCATATCCATGTCGTGTGAAGCATCATAAGCCAAATGACTATAGTCACCCCAGCTGAAAAATCCAATCTGACGACAAATCCCATCCTGATCAAAAGAATCCTTCCCCATCCAATCACACATCATAAGCCTAGAGTAAGATCCAACGGTTCTCCTTCATTGATTATGGGCCACAAAACCAAACCTTCTCTGTGGGCCATTCAATCATATTCCACTACGGACAATCAAAACGTTATCCACTCCACGCTAGAGTAGAAATCCGCTTCCGTTTCTAGAAACTCATGAGGATAGAACGGTAAACCGCCCTCTCTCACACAAGGTCGTTTTTGTAATTCCAACAAAATCTAAGCCCTTATCTCATCCTCTTCCCCTTCCCCTTCCTTTAAATCTGCAAACCCACCAACCCTCCAGAGCCAAAATAAAAAACAAAGAGAGAGAGCGCAGATGAGAAACTTTACGGGGAGATTGGGCGGCGGAGGAATGCAGAGAGGCCGTTTCCTCCAACCGAGGGACGAACCTCGGCGGTGCGCGAGATTTCCGACGAGATCGCTCTCCTTCTCCGACGAGTATTCCGTCCTGGGCCTGACGCCGTTCGCCTCCAAGACGGACGTGAAGCGCGCCTACAAGCGGCTCGCCTTGAAGGTATTTGCAGTAAAACCCTAAAAAATAAAACCCCTAGGTCTTTCGAAAGTGATTGAAGTAGAAGAGGATTTCAGATTTCTTCTCATTTGATTTCTTCTGTGGGCGTTTCAGTACCATCCGGATGTGATCCGAAACGATACCGAGCGCGAAAAGCACAAGGCGTTTACGGACATTAAGTCGGCTTACGAGGTGAGCTTTTGATTTATTTTTTTTTGAATCTTGGGGGCTTTTTTGCAATTCTCTTTTTGGTTGAGAGTGTTGGAGTGGGGGGTGCTTTTATGAAAAAGGATCGCAGGGTGGTCTCCCTAATCAGTACTGGACACATGGCGTCCTGTACATCAGATTGATTGGACGATCTTGGCCGACTGATCTGGGGTTTATGGATGGGTACAGGGTCATGGGCCCCACTAAAATGTTGTGTTGGTCATGTGTATAAAAAGAGAAAGTCTATCGGTCCCCAGTTCGGGACGGATAGCAGGACTCGTATAAAAATCCTAGTCACTAATCACTGTGTAAGGACACAACCAGTGGCATTATTCGTTTTTAAAGTGGGCTCTCCAGCGAATCGGTATTCAAAAAAGTGTAAAAAAGGACCCACGTGGTGGGTGCACTGCCGTGCATTTTGTGTTTTGTGTCGGACTCTCATGCTCCTCAGCTGTACAAATTGCGGTAGTTGCTCACCTTATTGATCCATTCTGCATAGTTATTTATTTGTATATTAAAGTGAAGCAAATGGTCAAATTAAAATAAAAGGAAAAAAATAGAGATCAAAATAAAAATTACCAAATGATAAAAAGCACCAATTCTTTTTAACAAAATAATAAAATAAAATAAAAAATTATTTTTTCGTAACACTAAATGGCAAAAGGCTTGCTATTGAAGCGTTTTTAACTCTTTTGGTTAGACTAATCCATCTGGGTCCATAGGAAAGTTGGATTAAACTCCGTTGTAGCCCATTATGGTAATGCATTTCAAACCTACAACCTCCGAGTATAGGCCATAGTCTTAGACCAATCAAGGTACTCGTTGGAGTTAAAGCCCTTTTACTATTGGTTGCTTCTTCTTTTCTTCTGTCTTGATTTGATCTTTTACTTAACTTTATAAGTTTACCAAAGAGTCGGTGAAGCGTAGAGTCTACGGGCAAAAATCCAAGCAGCTAAAATTTTCACTATCCCCTTTTGTTTTAGGCGAAGTTTCACAACAATCATTGATTGTGCTTCCATTAGATTGGTTCTATGCAAATCAGTTGATTTAAAATATTTAAAAAGAAAATAAGCATTTGGGTAGGCTAATCAAATGGAATTTCATTCCACACCCACAGGCCACAGGGAGGTGGAGCTTGGGAAAAACCGTATCTTTTGAAGGCATGTGAGGTAAATTAATTGTAGAAAGTTGTGCCCTCTGGTACTTGGAACTCGTTGCATGCCTAGGCTAGAAACTTACTGATCATTAGATGGGCCCAAGGCTGACGGCTTGGATCCCATACGTTAAATGAGCCAAGCCAATCTCAAGCTGATTTTGATTAGGTCAAAGATCTAACTCCAAATTTGGACTTTTTCACTTTGGTTTGTGCTTGCTCAAATAAATCAGAGTTTTGTATAACTCTTAAGCTCAACTTCAAGCTACCCACCTAGGAGTTGGCGGAGTAGAGTAAGGCGAGAATTTGCTCTCCACATTTTGTATTCGAAATCCATCCCAAATTTAACCCGCATAAACTTCCACATTTTGTATTCGAAATCCATCCCAAATTTAACCTGCATAAACTTTTATGGGTTTAGCGGGTGAAAGACCTCATAAACACACCAACTTTCATCCAAAAACAAGCCCACTTCAAGCTTGGTAGTTGGTTCAGCTCATGTTTAAGGAAGACCAGCTGATTTCAAGCTAAAGCTCGAGCTTCCACATAGGGTTATGTCTATCCATCCATCCTGGAACGAGATCTATAGTTTTCGTGTCCAAGCATCGGACCATATAATATGACTCTTTTTTAAGAACTATTAGCCACACAATTTTATGAAAGTCAATGTATAGGATTGGGCATCGACCTTTATGAAAGGAATATATCTTGAGCACATTCTACTACGGATTATTTAATGAACTCGTTGTCATGACCACAAAATAAAGAAGAATGCTTTTTGGCATTGGACTTCAAATTAAAGTAGTCTGCCTGACCATTGTAGGCGTCGTACTCTCTTGATTCATGGGTTGAGGTGGCTTGTTGGGGACTTTTTGGCTTCATATTGGGAGATTTGGGGCTGTCTGCAGCAACAGTCATTTGTTCCGCGATTAGAATCCCGACCTACTAGACTTTAATACCATTTTGTCGGATCGTATACCCCTTTCATCTACTACTTATTTTAAAATCAATTGATGATAAGAAACGATACACCAATAGTTTTATGGTGAGGGCGAGAGCTCGACTACAATTATGACCATTAGGAGCGAAGGTGGACGATGTGGACGTTGACCTCAACAAAAACACATTCTTTTCTCCTTGTTTTTCCTATTGTCCAATATCATTCACTACATATATCATAGATGATATAATATTCAATTGTCCAATATCCACTACATATATCATAGAAAAAATAATATTCCTCTTGTAAAGATCCTCTTTAGTTTACATAGAAGTCGAAGATGGCAAAAAAAAAAAAAAAAAATCATTTTTTTCTAACATTCAATTGTCCAATATCTACTACATATATCATAGAAAATATAATATTGCTCTTGTAAAGATCCCCTTCAGTTTACATAGAAGTTGAAGATGGCAAAAAAGTAAAAAAAGTTCACTTTCTTTCTCACCCGTATTTGCCATATGAACACATGTAAGCTCTTCATTTTTCTTAATAGTCACTATAATCTTTTGAACAGGAAATAGTCATTGTAAGTTTTGAAATCTATCATAGTGTGGCACTAAACTGTTTTTATAATTTAAGCTTATAGTGTTAAACCAGGTGTTCGTTTTGCAATTAGAATTGCAGTCCCTTAGCCAACCACCTTTTTTTTAGGATCATTGAGTCTCTCAACTAACCATCAAATGCCTTGACCTTACCTTTTGGGGAGTCTAACAGTTCATATGCTATAATGCATTGCACATGAGGTTTTTTTTGTGTATACGTTACAATTACAAACCCCACAATGAGTCAGATGGGATAAGGCCCTTACTTAGACGATGGCGATGACATGAATCATAAAAACCAGACATTGTGATAAGAAAAAAATAAACCTTCTCCATTTGTCATTTTGCAATCATTTGTCTGAAAAATCTGATTGCGTCTTTATCACCAAATAAAAAAGCGTGTAATTGTTGTAGTTTTTCTTTCAAAATATCAGAAGTAGTTTTTCTAATGTGCTATGCATGGACAAATATCTGAACTGTCCCTTATTTGATAGGCCCCACCTCAGATTTGTCCACCACAGTTTGATCAAATGACTTTCAAAGAAGAAATTTGATGGACAAGTAGTCTGCTTAAACCTATTGATATGGCCCACCTGTGTTGATATGTACTAGGATAAATGTTTTACCACTTAACAATCAGGGTCGTTAGATGATCCTGATCGTTAATCTGTTAGAGGCTTATTTATCATGGGTATGGAGCAAGATTTTGATGGGTGAGGATTGGGTGTTTGCAATGGGTCCACTACTAGTATGAATGCGTGGCCCCACCCATGCAGACGCTCCTAGTCTCTCTCTTTTTAACTTCTTTCCTATTTGCATATTGGTTGTGGATTGTGATTTGTTTACTTCCTGTGAATGAATGGGCAGAGCCTCATGGATAGGTTTGAAGAGAAGGAAGAGTCAGAAGCAATGGACGGCTGTTATGATGAGTATGATGAATGGGATGAATGGATGGGATTTGAAGGAGGGATGCCTGTTATTTATAATCCCTCTTAATTCTCACCTTGGCTTGTCACATTATTTTGTCTGCCTGTATGTACTTGTATACGGCTATGCAATGTGCAAAAATCTGTAAATATTGAAATGGAATAACTCAAATCTGAAGGAAAAAAAAAATGAAATAAAAATCAAAATCTCTACTTTAGGCTCCATTTATGAAATTTCCTAAAGAGATTTGAGAGAAAAAAATGTGCTAGTGACAGGTGTTTTTCTTATGGTGGAGATAATCAAATGATGTTTTGGTTTAATCAGATGTAAGCTTTGCGTATTCTGAAAGCCTTTTTAGTCCATGTGTTAGAACTTATTTAGTTCCTAGAGTGGTCAACTCTAAGGGTAGCTCAGTTGGCCTAGGACTATAGTTTGCATTCAGATGTTGTAGGTTTGAAACTGTACCACCATACTGGACTGGAGGGATTAGTCCAGTCCAAAGGGTTGAAAACTATCCGATAGCAAAACAAAAATAACACAAAACAAAAAAAGTTCTTAGAGAGTGTTTAATAAATGTCTAACTGTAAAAAGAGTAAAGGGAACCTTACTTTTCTAATTAAAGCATATTTGGTCCATAAAGTGGTGAGAGGCTGAACTGCTGAAGTAGAGTTCTGTTTTCTTGTTTTTAATATCAGACCCAAATTCCCATCAAGTTCTTGAAAATGACATAAAAATGCCTTTCTAGGAAGCTCTCATTTGTATGTTTAACAAGCATCTTATTATGGACTAGAGTTTCCAAATAGGCCCTTAGCCTAATAAAAAAAAGATGTTCCATCTGTCTCATGTAGTTTTCAGATATTGAATCTGGACCATAGGAGTATGAGTTTTTACCAGCTACTACATCAATAAGCAGGTAAACCTGATTTTCCATCCAGAACACATCCAAGGTGTGTATCTCTGGATAAACGGTCTTGATCTCATCATCTGGACCAAGTACCCAGCTGATCTCCCATCATCTAGTTTCTCTCCCTTCCCTTACCCTTCCCTGTTTGAGAACTGTACTTTGCCGACCACTATGTGTGGCCCACCTTGATGGAAAACTCTTATCATGCATGAATTTGGATTTGGGCAGGAGATTATAGTTAAAAGCCCCTAATTCATAGCATATGTCTCTCCAGTGTCAGGAATATTAGCTATATCTGAAAATATGGTAATATATCAAATATTCATAAAATGGTATTTTTTTTTAATATTTTCTTGATAAATAGAAAATGTCTATAGGAAATTTAAGAAATTGAGATAATCGAATAAAAAAAAAGAGAAATTTTTTTTTAAAAAATCTATTAAAAAAGTTCGAACTGTTTTTTTAAAAAAAAAATTATTCATATATTATTTTTTTTATTTTTGTATTGAGTTATTTTGTTTTTTACAACAATTTCTTGGTAATTTTTTGAAAAAGAGCCCAAAACTTGAAAATGTTCTTACACTTTTTTTTCTTGGAGATAATAAGAATTTAAGATTCAGGGACGCATAATTAAAAAAAAAAACTAATTACGTCGACAGCAGGGTTCGAACCTGCGCGGGCGAAGCCCAACAGATTTCAAGTCTGTCTCCTTAACCACTCGGACATATCGACGGTTGTGCATGTTTTTCCGTATTTATTGAGATATAGACTATCTTAACAACTTGGTCTCGATACAGTTTGCATTTGCCTCTTATATTCTTGGAGGATGATGTAGATTGAAGTACACCTTACCAGTTAATTTCATGTGCAGGAACCACGCGATAGATTTTACTAGTGCAAACCTCTAAATGATGATCCAATAAAAAATGAACAAATTTAATTCAAAGATCTAATATATGTTAATTTCGATGAAGATGCATTTTATCTTTTTACAATCAACGACAGTAGTCCAGGCATAAATCACCACTGGATTTTGGCAAAGTAATTTTGCATGACATGTAACCATGAAATTGAGAAGCAAAAAAGTGGATCAATTCAAGATACTCCTAAGTCATGTGTTGACCTGGCTATCCTCTTGTCTCCCTTTTATTTTCATGAGCTAGATGCTAGATGTTCAAGGAGTATGACCCACATGACTAAACGCCTGATTTCCATATTAGATAAGATCTACAATCTGATGGTGTTGGTGGAAGTGCAACTGAGGTAAAAAATAGAAAATGGATGCTTCGCGCGTAATTGCATTCCTTTAGATGTTTTCCGCTACCCTTTTGGGGGGACTATGACACTAATGAGGTTAACAGGCGGACCGCTTCCAAGATACAATGAAGTCGAACTGAAGTTGTTGCTTATGTGTTTTAATTAACTTGAAGATCAACCCTGAACTCATCAACCCTTTAATGACCCTAATAGCAAAACTACATGACTTGATAAGTCCATCATCAGATACGTACACTTCCTAAGATATGTTGTGGAGAAAAGAGTCATTCATAAAAAATCCCTTAACTTACCATGTTAATCTATTATAGTCTTGAACTTTAACTAATGGACATGGACTTAAAATTTTAAGCCAGAATGAGGACTACTTTATTTTTGCAACTTATTTTAAGCCACGTTAGTCTATATCTTTGGACTCTTTTCTACACTATCATCATGCGGGCACTTTGTGTCAAGAATACGTTGACCATCTTCCTATTATTTAGGTTTTTTTTTTTTAATGGAATTTAATGAAGGATTTTACCGAAACAATCTCCTTATACTTAGTGAAGACAAAAAATGATCTCAAATTTTACTATCAACAAATAGGCTTTGAGCGGAGATATTGCTGTTTGTTTCTTTTCTATTTTTTTTTTGCCAAGTGCCGATATTGTTGCTCACTCTGTCAGGACCTGCGATATCGTCGCTAAGAAAAATAAAAAGAAGAAGAAGAAGAAGCGGCGAGTGTTGGTATCCCATCTCATGGTGTTTTGGTTGACATAGATATTTGAGGGCTTTTTTGTCTTCACTATGTCTCATGTGGCTTTTTTTGATAAAATCCAGAATTTAATACATAGAAAGATAAAATATTCATATATACAATATAATTATAAAGATTAATGTAAGAAATTTACACATAAAGTAAAACCATATTGCAAAAGGTGTTAAAATTTAGTAAATTAGTAATCATATAACATGCATTAATGTATTCAAATAAATTTATATATTAAATGTCGGGCCTTGAATTTATATTGTGTCCTACCCTATGGTCAGACTACTTAAAAAAAAAAAAAAAAAACTTTCATTTTACTTGCCATTTTAAGTGCCGGCCCAAGGATGCAGGGGAAGACTCTGCAAACTCTACTCAAAAAGGGCTCTATGTAAAAGAAATAAATGTTGGGGTGAAGGGGCAAAGGTAAATAAAAAATATATTAATTTTCAAAATTTATAAAATTTTGTTAAGAAGTTTGAACTTTTTCTCTGATATAGGTGGGGGCTTCGCCCGTACCCTTGTACCTCGGCACGCCCATCTCAGGATGGGTACCCTAAAAGGGCCAGTTTGGTAACTCTACTAATAGAGTCAAGTGAAGTAAAGTTGATTTTGAAGAAAGAATAAAATATACGTGGATTATGATGATATTTTATTTTTAGTTGCTTGTTATAGAATTTTTTTGACTTTTTGTATGAAAAATGGGAGTTCTTTGGTATATTAGTGGATAAAAGTGATTGCTTCTTAACTACTTTTTTTTTTTTTTTTTTTTTTAAAGCTGGATGGTATGACATTTTTATAAAAAATATACACTTTATTTTACTTTTACTTTGTTTGTAAAGTGCTAAACTAGTTCTAAATTGCCGGGCCAAGCGAACTATCTTGGGATGCCAAAACGGTCCCTCCGACTCTACCCAATAAAGAGAGTAGGATCTCAATTTATTACCTTAATCTGCTGATCATCAGCTTTCCTTCCATCCAAAGCCATGGCCCATCATTATCAACGGCTACCATCCTCCCATGTAAAAACTCCTGCCCGAGAAATAAGAAACCCTGGTGGTTAGGGACTGTGTCACGTGTACATATACAAATCCACCACGTGTCATCCACGTGACACCTCTCCTCCCCCCACATAAAAAAGAAGAAGAGGAAGAAAAAATGCACGGTCCAGATCTTCCAATCTCCCAAATTCGAAAATAGTGGGCCAACCCCATCAACCATTTTGGGACAAAGAACATCCACACGTGGATTTTACTGGGCCCCACTTCCACACAAAGGCCCATATATTCCTCTCTCAGTCACCCGAACTATATAAAGAGGCCCATGCATTGATTTTTCTCTCTCTCAAGCGAAGCGAAGAGAACCGAAGCGAAGCCGAGAGCTCTCCCTCTCAGAAAAAGAGAGAAAACTCGAAAACGCGCGGTTTCTTTCTCGTCTCTCCCATCTCCCGTAAGAATCCGAGCTCAAAGGTGAGATTTTTGCTACTGAAACTCCTCCTCCTCTTCATCACTCCATCTTCATTTGAATCTACGCTTCAAGAGCTTCCGTTTGAATCCTGTTTCGAACAAAACCGTACCGGTTTCATCGAATTCTCGTCCGGAAACAACCCTAATTCCTTGATATCTGACATTTCTTCTAATGAATCGGATTCTCGTTTGATTTTCTTAGATTGTTGGCTGTATCTGATGGAAATCTTAGTTCTGTTGTATTTGTTGCTCGAATAGCTTTCGTTTGATTCTGTTTTTCTTGAATTTATGCGTTTTTGGATGAAATCTGTGTTGCATTTACTTTGTATCGTGTTGAATATTGCTGCTGTTGTTTGTTTTCTTATTGGATTGTAGTGAGGAGGTGTTGGATTGACCGCTTCTTTTACTGGAATTGGAGTAGAGATGGAAGCTGATTCATTTGCTGCTTCCAGTTTTTCTCAATGTCGTTGTGTTTTGTTTTTGAGTGATTTGTGTGGTTAAATTCGATTGATTGTTTGAGATGATCCTTTTCAGTTGAAACATTTGTATGGAAAAAGGAGGTCTTGTTTTCATGGAAAACGAGTGTCTCTGTTTTTTCAGGATTGGATTCTAGGGTTTTAGTGTCTGTCTGAAATATAAATGGAATGTGTGTTTTTTAGAGTAAAATTTGATTATTGCAGTGCTGTTTACTAGTTTTAATTACTTAAAACTAATTTACAGTGGTTTTTTTTTTCTTTTCTCTGCTATGAAGTCGAAGCAATTTACATTGTGTCCTTGTTCGCTCGAGTGAAAGGGTTAGCTTTATATTTTGTTTTTCCAAGAGATTACCTTGCATTACTTTCAGGGGAAACATCTATATTTTCTTTTTTCTTTGCTTTTTTTTTTCCTGTTTAAGTGATTTTCAGGATTTATGAGATTATAGACTGGTGAAGGCATTTTGGTGTTTCAGGAGGTTGATTTCCTGACTCGGATTTTTACCTTTTCCTTTCTTGCATGGATTTGTTTGTTGCGAGAAGAGTTTCAATGCCTTTATTTAAAAGAAAGCCCTTTCCATTGGCGGAGGCACCCCAGGATCTGAGTCCAGATGAGCATGTATTCCAAGTTCGGTTCACGAAAGAGATTTTCAGAGAGTACCAGTATCCTTTCTTTTATATTTACTTCCATTTCTGTTGCTAAAAATCTATTGGCAGATATGGTTTGTACTATACTACATTTTTTAGTCTGAATTGTTATTATAGATATCTGCATATTGAAAATAATAGGAAACATTTTCTATGCTTCTACTTGATAATGGTGGTGGATAGAAAGGTATTTCCTTTACCTAGATCAGAGAATACCTGAACAGGATAAATCTATATCGTCAACGAGTCTGGACATGTAAAGTTACTGGAAAAGTAAACTTAACATATGAAGAGGCTTTGGTCTCAGAGAGACGAGCAAATGAGAAGGTTCAGCAGTTCCCCAAAGAATTAATGGCGCCTGTACTGCATATGATCCAATTCAGTAAGGACTTAAAACTTAAAAGAATTCATGTCCATGTCTTTTTAATGTCTGCATAAGCTTTATTATTATTATTATTATTTTTTTTTTTTTTTTGGTCACAGGTACTGGCTTGTATTCCATAAGCTGATCTCTTGTATAATCTTGTTCCTTTAGTGATTGACTTTTAGACTCTTGAAGCCAATTCTCAATAAATCATACCATTTATTGAGGAAATGTTATCAAATTGAATAAAATATATTGTTAGCAAAAAAACTTATCGTTATCGTGCCATTCCAAAAAAAGTGAAATGGATATATGATATTATCATAAGGAGCAAGAACAATGGACATCTCTACTTCAATGTCCCAATTGACCATCCCCACCACAATCAAATGAATCTATTATTTGGTAAGAAGCAAAAGTCTCTTCACATCCTTCCCAATAGAAGACCATGTAGTGATGCCGCTACTTTTGATCTTTTCATTTGTGATTTCTTAACAGAGTTACCACTTTGTGCAGGGAGCAACTCTTACTTTACTTGTTGGTAACTATCACTTATCTCTTTACGAATTTTCCAAAATAGGGCAAAGGGAGGTATACAACATTTGATCCTGCATTGATCATTTTAAGGTCATCCTCTCTAATCTTTTAACAGCCTCTGCAGTAGCTGTATGGGGCACCCATTTTTCCATTTCCTCGTCATCCATTTCCAAATCTCCAACTATTCCCGACACAAATCATTATCATCATCATCAAAGCCTTTTTTCCAACTATGTTGGGATCAACTACATGAATTATGCTTCTTTGTTCTAGTTTATCCTTAGCTAAATCATTGAATAGGTTGCACTTCTTCAAATCTATCCTCACTATTTCCATCCGTGTCCTTTTCGGCCTACCCGTTTTTCTTTAGGGGCTATTAACTTGCATAGAAAAATTTTTCCTCACCGGCACCGCATTTGACCTACTATGTTTAAATCATCTCAAACGAGTCTCTTAATTTATCACCTCTTGATGCTATCCATAAATGCTCCCGAATGCGATCATTTATGATTCTATCTTCCTACTTTTACCATACATCCATCTTAACAATTTCATCTTTGCTACATTCTTTTTTTCCTAATTGGCAACATTCTGCTCCATAGGTCGTAACTGGTCTAATTGTTATCTTATAAAAATTTTCCTTCAATCTTGTTAGTACTAGTCTCTACTTTAATTATCCAACTCTTATCCTAATTTCGACATCATCCTCAATCTCTCCATCATTGCTAATTATATAGTCAAGTCATTGAAAAGAATCTTTGTGGTATCTCTTGAGCTTCAATTCTAACAAGAGTTTCATCATTTTGCACATCCCCAATGAAGTTGCAATGCATATATTCTTTCTTTGTATGACTTATTTTAAAGCCCTGGGATTCTAAAGCTCCTGCTATCTGTCAAGTTTCACATTTATGCGATCTCTCAATTCATCCTTTTTTTGTTGGATACTTGGCTTGGGGATATTCCTTTGGCGCTTCAATTCCCAGATTTATTCTCTTGTGCCAAGAACAAGATGGCAACAGTCAATAGCTACATGGAGAAACAAAGTGACTTACTCCAATGGGGTCCAATCTTCAGAAGAAATCTCCGTGAATCAGAGGAAGGGAGCCTATTTCGTCTTTTGGACATTTTGAGCCATATTTCTATACATCTGGAGGTTCAAAATCACAGGATTTGGGCTCCATCCAAGGATGCTTCTTTCTCCGTAGCCTCCTTCTATCAGGAATTATCAAAAGGTCCCCACGTAGTCAGCCCGTTCTACAATCTCTGGAAATTTAAGGTTCCTCCAAGAGTTGCAGCTTTTGGTTGTTTAGCGCTCCAGGGGAGAATTCTAACTATGGACAATCTCCGCAAAAGGAAAGTGACTTTTGTAAATGCTTGCATCATGTGCTTAGCTTCGGATGAGTCTGTGGACCATCTTCTTCTTAATTGTAAAGCGGCCCAAGCTGTCTGGACTCCAGTCCTTGGGTGGTTTGAGTGTAGCTGGACGCTTCCCTGCTCTTTGCAACATCTCTTTGAGGCCTGGAAGATGTGTGTGGGGTCGGCTAGAGGGAAGATTATGTGGAGACCCTCTTTCCTGGCGGTTTTATGGGTCTTTTGGAAAGAAAGGAATGCAAGATGTTTTGAAGGAGTCTCTTCATCGACAGACTCTCTATGTGATAAAATCAAACTCTTCGTGCCCTCTTGGGTGTCCATCCTCCCTTCCTTTCATGCTGTTCCCATGGATTTTATTCTTCACAAATGGAAGGAGGTGGCTTTTTCTTAGTGTGACCTCCTTTTACCCTTGCTGTCTTTTGGGCTTTTTATTTGGTTAGTGGGATTTCTATGGCTTACATGTAGTCATAGTGGTGTTGTTAATCTCCCTGTGTTTGTGGTAGTTTTGCTTTTCAGTATTCATCTCTTCTACTGTTTAGCCTCTTTTAATGATAGTTAACATTAAAAAAAAAATGTCCCAAATCTTATGTGGAGAGGCTCCCATATTTTCTGTTCCAGCTAAAGCATTTGGCTGTGTCTATTTTGTCATGTCCTTCGACTAATTTGTGGTTTGCCCTAGTAAATTTGTCTTCATTGAGTTTCTGCCTTATAGAATGGGTACTAGTGCTGTAAGTACTGAAGACGGGGATGGGGCAGATTTTGTTTCCATAGAAGTAGAGATTGTAGTAGCTAGTATGAAGAACAATGGAGCATTAGTGCTAGATGGTATTACCCATTGTTGCATGGATTTTGGTGGATAAAGTTGGGCTTGATTGGTTAACCAAACTTAAAAATAAAAAATAAAAAAATTGGGCATGTGAAAATGTCCAATGGAGAAAATGCATTGGAGTTCCTTTCTTTAAGAACAAAGGCAATATTTTGATCTATGCATATACAATACCACCAAGATGATGAAAGAGAGTACTGGAGCAACACTTATGACAGAAATCTAATATAACCAATTTAAGCTTATGCCAAGAAGGTATACTACTGAATGAACCTTCCTATTAAGACATTTCTTGTGTAGTTCAATGGAAGAGAAAATTATGCATATTGTTCTTTGTAGTTAATTTGGCAGACATTGAAGGAAAAGCCTCAATTGTGATATACAAATTATAGAACACATGCATGTAGGGGCAATGGTAGTGGTGCTGGTGGTTGGGGTGCTTGGGTCCACATTGAGCCCTTAATTGTTTGACAAAAGATGAACAGAATTTGTAGATGACTTGGTACTAATTATGAAACCAAAAAGTAAATGATGAGCTAGGGCTTTTGAGTTGAACTGGTTGAAAATTAACTAGTCAAAGACAGGTTATACAAAGTGCAACTTCAGTGAGTTTGCAAGTAAAGGAGATGAGTTGGTAAAAATTTTAAATATCTCAGCTCCACATTGTGATAAATTTTGATTTGGGTTGGTTGTAACTAACAATGTCAACATAGGATGGGCAAAATGAAGACAAGCCAGTGGAGTACTTTGCGATTGTGAAGTGTTATATTGATTGAAGGATCACTTTTATAAGACAACATTTCGACTGCTATGTTATATAAAAAGCTAACAAGTTGCACGTGAAAGAAACGGAAGAAGCTAAGTACATGTCATTCAAATGCACATGTTCACATGGATGTGTGGAGTAAAAAGAAAGGATAGAATTAGGAATGAGTGCATAAAAGTAGACTTACAAGAATCTTCTATAGAACAAGAAAGAACGGAGAAAACTGAAAAATGTCATTGGAGACGGTTTGAGCATGTACATAGAAAGCCAGGTGTAGGTTACAATACCAAGTGTGGATCACCATACAAGTTCAAGGAACAAGGAGAAAGGAGAAAGGGGAGACCTGTGAAGACTATAGGATGCAGGCATGCAGCAGTGAGATAATGGATTCAAAAAGTATCATGGAAGCAATACTCAGGAAGGTGCCCAAAAACTGATGGGATAAGGCTATTGACTGTTATGTTGTTTATCTGTTGACTGTTGTTCCTTCATTCAGAGTGAAAGAGCCTTCATGCATCAAAAGTAGAAAGGTGGGTTATTTGGACATCAGTTGTATGTTTTCATATGTAGAACATGTTAAGAAAGCCTAAAATTAATGGGATTAGGCTAAGATGATGATGATGATATGTTCTTTTCTTTCATAGTGTGAATCAATGTGATCTGATTGATATGTTCTCTCTTCCTCTCTCTCTCTCTCTCTCACGTTTCAATCTCACTGCCATATTTGAAAAGAATCCATTCTCTTTAGCTCTCTCTCACGTTTCCATCTCACTGCCATAATTTAGAAGAATCCATTCTCTTGAGCGAATACCTCATTTTTCACAAATCTTATACTCAATCACGATGAGCCATAATTGAAAATTCCATCCAAGATTCAAAATCTTATATTCCAACTATGTATCCTTCATCTATTTTGAAGTGATAGCACAATACGCATAAAGAACATCAAAAGTAATGTAAAAAAAAAAAAATTTGGAGCAAAGAACAATCTTCTCTCTACTTGAAATTTTATTTTTTCTAGTTTCTGGTCTTTATTTATCTCGCCATACTCTTTCCTTTACTAGCTAATGTAAAAAAAAAAAAAAATGGAGCAATTTGCTCATTTTATTTCTTTTAACATTTTTGGGGCATCCAGTAATTATTTATACCATCATGCCATCTTCTGCATAGCAAAAGTGTTCAACAATTTACAATTTTAGGATTCTTTATGTGAGACGTGACAAACCATGAAACAAAAACTATTAGGAACATTTAAAAATAGTTTAAACTAATTAATTGAGGGTCCAACTGGTTACCTCCTTTTTACTGGTTTGGCTGGTTTTGACCAGTACCCTGGTTTTTATCTAACTAGACCCGTGAAGGTTCCAGTTCCGGTTCAACCCGGTTTATCTGTCCAGTCTAGTCCGGTTTTTAAAACACTGATGAAGAAAGCAATTGTACATCATTGGATCAACTTCTCGTCTCTTAAGCCAGTGATTGTCTTAAGGTCATGGTTGGTTGTTTATCACATTCTATATAACTCTGATGTAAATTATTGGTTCTTTGGATTATATGGACTTCTTTGGTAAATGGCTGGCATTTACTAATTATCAACTAGCACTTTCCTTTTTACTGATGGAAAAATCGCTCTAATTTAATCTAATTTTGTTTAATTTAAAGTTTTTTAATATTTATGCTTCTCTTCTGGTGCCACTGCATCATCTTTTACTACGCTCCATAAATTCTTTCCATATTTTCATTGGATTGGCAGGTCTTCTTAGGTTGAAAGATCTTGTTAATTCAATATCTTCAAGACTGCAGGAGCAGTTGTTAGAGGGTGCTGAGCTGTACGGGAGGAAGGAACACTCCATTCGCCCTTGCAAAATACTGAAAGTTCTAGAGAAGGGTGCTGACAACACTTGTTACGAAGTGGGTTGGCTTGACAAATATAAGAAAGTAACTGGCACTTCAACCTTAAAAGCAGAAGATCTAATCCATAAAAAGCCTCCTTTCAGCAGAGATCTATTGAAGTCATTTATTAGGGATTCAACTTCTCAAAGTGTTCCATGGGTGGTGCATGACAAGTTGGCAAGGAAATATGGGATCTCAACGGAACCCCCAGAGGAGTTGCGAAACAAATTTTCCATTCGAGATGGGTATCTAGTGAGAATGGAACAAAGAAGAAAAAATAAGGCAAGGCAGGACAGATATTATAACTTCTGCTTATAAATGGAGTAGAGCAGCTGCTTTCTAAAAGTTTTTTGCTTTTATCTTATTCAGGTTGCTGAAAATGGAACATTTAGGAATAAGAAAAGGAGAAAACTGGAAAGTGGGGGTACTGAATTTTCTGAGACAAGGAACATACCAAAGGAAGGTAATTGAAAGGATTGGAGCTTAGTTGCTTTTGAACCTATTTCTTATGCTGATGACAGTACTGTACTTCAAAGTCATATCCAGCTTGCATTTCCATTACACTTTTCTTATCATGGTCCAAATGATTTACATTCATATTTGTCAATTAATGCACTGGAAGTCTGGAACTGGCATTATCTTTGTCCACCTTTTTTTTTTAATAGTGAACAAAAAAGTGGCCTTGCGATGCATATGTAAGTTAAATGAAGATGGTATCATATTTTGTTGAATACCTTTGTTCCAGTTATCAAATGTTTCGTAAAACTTTCAATTGTATTTTAGGCTCTGTTTGGTAAATTGGGAGCAAAACATTTTGGTTCCTGAAAATCACTAATGGTGAAATGCCTATACCTGCATATTTCCTCTTTCTCGGAAGGTTTGAGAAAACAGCTTTAGTCTTCTAAAATTATTCCTATTTTCCTGTAGGAAACCTGCAGAATGAGACATTCTTAACACACACACACCCCCCCCCCCCCCCCCCACCCCCGCTCTCTCGTAATGGTTCGGGGGGTGGGGTATCTTCCCCTTTTATCATTTGTTCTTTTTAATGATGTCTTTTGGACTTTGATATAATGCTTTTATACCATACCCTTCTCTTGTTGGCTGGTTGTCTTGGTTTGTATCTTGGTTCTTTTTAATGCTAATGAAAGCTTTTGTTACCAAATGAAAACAAAAAAAAAAAAAGCTTTAGTTTGAGCCTACAAGTTAATCCTGGAGTTATTTCTCTGGATTATGATCTTTGGATGCAGAAGAAAAACCAAAGGAAGAACCCATTAAGTACCCGATCGATGATCTTCTAGTGCAGCCTGGTCCAGATGATCCAGTTTTTACAGTTCGCCCAACCCTAACAAGAGATTTTTGCATTCCAATGGACTGTGTTGGGGACCTTCTAATGGTTTGGGATTTTTGTTCATCCTTCGGTAGGTTGCTGCACTTGTGGCCATTCTCCCTTGAAGATTTTGAAAATGCGATTTGCCACAAGGACAGCAATCAAATTCTTATCATGGAATCACATTCGGCTATTCTCCACTTGCTTATTAAAGACAAAGGCGAGTACTTTGCATCAACACAGAAGAAAAGAAGAAAATCAAAGGTGAATATTCCGACTTATCTGTCAGTTTACTATTGTAATATTGGACAGTTCATGCAATCATACTATTGGCTGCAAGTGTTTCTACTTTCAGCTTGGATGTCTTAAGCTACATTACCTATAATGACTGTTCTTTGATCTTTTTCTCCTTTACATTTCAGATTACATTAATCAACTGGGCTGAATACTTATGTGACTTTTTAGAGCTGAAAGATATACCGGAATTAACCAGTCATATGGGAACTATAAGACGAGGTCATTATGGCCTTCTGGATCCGCATGCTAAGCTTCACATCTTTCGCGAACTGGTTTCAGAGGTCCTTTCAACTGATGCTGTCAGACAACAGTTAGATGAGTATATTGAACAACAGCATGCACTTGTTGCAGCTAAGAGAGGGGAAGCAGTGGAAGAAGCCAGGAAGAAGAGGAATGAGAAGCAAAATATGGAGGCAGAGTCTAACACAAAGGAACTAGTACAAGGACATGATTTGGAAAAGAGGGTAGGCAATTTATACAATTATGAGGACGATTGTAACCATGGACAGAATGGAGATGTTCCCAAAGGAAAGGAGTTAATTTCATGTAATGGTAACCGTGCTTCGTCAACTGACCATCCTCCATCATCTAGGTATGGTTATGCAAGTGTATACTTTCAGTTGAGAGCTTGCTAATATTGGGTTTGTATGTGATTTCATGGTCTGGAATCTGGATTAGAGCTTGTAGTTAATTTATGCCCCATTTGGTCTTTCTGCAGGAAGAAGAAGCATGAACTTGCAGTTGCAAGGAAACATGTGCTGAATCAAAGGATAGATGCAAAGCCTACTGAGAGTGCAAAGGAGGTTTCCAGTGTGGGTGATCATAAAAAGACACAGCAGAGGAGTAATAAAGAGAAGCGAGATCAAGAAAAGAGCACTAAAGAACAGAGGGTACTCTCTCTCTCTCTCTCTCTCTCTCTCTCTCTCTCTCTCTCTCTCTCTCTCGTGACACATTACTTATATCACAGAAAGAACATTTTGAAAGAGAGGTGGAGAAGCGATTTATACGCACCAATCCTCTTGGGAAGGACCGAAACTACAACAGGTATTGGTTTTTCCGACGTGATGGGAGGATCTTTGTTGAGAGTTCTGACTGTAAGCAGTGGGGCTACTATTCTGCTAAGGAAGAGGTAGTTGTCCTGTAAACCTACATGACACTTGCCTTTGTTGTGATGCCAATCTGCTATCTTAATTTATTGTCTCTCTTGATCAGCTTGATATGCTAATGGCTTCACTAAATCCAAAAGGTGAGAGGGAGTTGGCCCTTCGGAAACAGCTTGAGAAATATTATCTTAGATTATGGTAAGACAATAGATTTAAGCTCTATTCTTTTGTATGGGGATGCATTTATTGTTTTTGTTATTTGAAGTTTCAGAAAGTAAAATTTTATGACTTTGATTGTGATGATGATGATGATGGATATGAGTAAATTCTTTTCCTTGAATATCAAGATGCATACTCTGTTGTCTTCAGTCAGTAGCACACTTTAACAATAAGGAAAATCACTAATATTTTCAGTATGGACTTCACATGACTGAAACATTGTGGAGGTCCAGGGGTCATTTGCTGAATTTTATGGTATGTTTTCACTAATTGAAGTAGGATACATTGAAATTTTTTTATTAAGGGTTGGGTCTAGGAATTTGCACGCCATCCATTTTGTGTGAATGCATGCGGGCATATACCATTTTGTTTTTTGATGTTTTGTTTATTTAAATACACAATGCCTAATTTTCAGGTTAGAAAATGTGTTTATTTCTGCACACATGTATGATTGCATATTTACTACTTAGTTCTGGAGTACTTGTTATGACACTATTAAAAAAGGTTAAAAGTATGTGTTTCCGTTAAGGGATTTTCTGATCTTCACACGAAAGCAACCAAGAATGCTTTTGTCTTTTGGAAAAGCACATCCAAATTGTGCAGCCTTGTCTGGTGGAGACAGGTGCATCTCACTGGGGATGGTAGATTCTTGGTCAAAAAATTCAAGACAGTTGCATAAACCTCAGACGTTTCCAACTTGGCCAGGTTGTTCTCGTGTTAAAGAGAGCTCCAAGAATCACTACACAGTCCTACCCGATGAGGGCAGCATGGATGAAAGAATTACTTTTGACTGTTTTTTGGCAAGCAAGAAACTCACTGCACTAAATCAATAACTTTGACGAAGTTAGCTACTTTGCTATCATGGATTTTCGGTGAGAAGTTGGCGTAGTTCTATATTTATCTGCCTTTTTAGCAAGCAAGAATGAAACATTGCAAAGTTGAAATTATAACATTACCACTATTTTACAGGATTTTGGTAAAAGTTTGTATGGCACATCAGTTTGCTATTCTTTTAGGTTGTGGCTAACTTTTGATTGATTGTATTTACTTATTTATTATTGATTTTTGAAATCTTTCTTTTGGACGAACCGAGAGCTCTTTTGTCAAAATAATGATGGATTTTACTTCAATTTTGTTTATTAAGTGGTGCTCATAATGCATGTTCATAAGCCCTTTCAGTTTTGCATCCAAAGACAAATTTTATTGACATTGGTATTCAAACTTTGGCTCACTATTCTGTGTTGCATGGTTTTCAACTCATTTTGGAGGGTCAGTTGCAGTCCAAGCATTTATGTGGGTCATTCACATTTCAACTATTAATTGATGCTTTAAATATGACTGCTTATTTACATATCATTAACTTACCAAACATTTCAGACAGCTGTTTTATACCTTTCCTCTTGCTTGTGCTGCAGTACGGCACTGCAGAAGAGATCAAAGGATTTGGCCCAGAGAATTGCATTGGAGGAGGCAGTGCTCCGGAGGTCAACGCGGGTTCAGTCTAAAGCGAAAGATAGCCCAGCCAAGGCATTCCTTAAATATGTTAACAAGTGGAAAGAGGATTGATGGCTAATTGACTGGCTTTAAGATGATTTTTTATGCCCGGTGAAACCTAGATATATGGTTGACAGACTGATGATAACAATGATTTTTGTTTGATGCCATGTGCTGAAGATCAACATAGCAATGTGCAAATGGCAAAAGGAGGTATGAGAATTTTCAACATTGTATCGTGCTCATGATTTTGTGGTGGTATGTTTTGTGGGACCTTTTTCTACCAATCCATCTCGATGAACAATTGGTGGATTGTTTATTCTACACAAGACACATTTAGAAAATCTGTTTTTTTTTTTTTGAGACAATTGGACATTGGGAGAAGGGAAACCTGTAAGTGGACAATGGCCAAATTTTGTTACATTTTTTAGAAAATGGCATGCTATAACTTGGAAGTGGCATGCGCGTCAGCTTTGTAAATGAACGCTTTTTATGTACATGCTTCATTAGTTTAATACAATTAAGCATTGGAAAGTTGTGTTGCCTTTGAGAAACATCCGTCATAATTGTCCTCTTGTAGAAAAATGAGAATGCAGAAGAATGTTTAGTTATTTATCTTGTTTGTATTTTGAATCTTTCCTGAAACCACCCAAGGGTTATTCCATTACCATTAGGAAAGGTGTGTACTGATGGTACCATTTCCAAAAGCTTTTTTTTTCTAATAAGAGCATGGGAACATGTTTGGTAAGACATTTATGTTATGCTTGCTTCTCAATCTTAACTGTGGCCTTCTCTGATTTCTTTTCCTGCTGCATACTCATTATCTACTTGAAGCTGCAATTGAGGTCTGATTTATTTGGAAGATCAATGTCTTACCTCTCTTAAGTCAGAATATGCATGGCTTTGGAAGAGAGAGAGAGAGAGAGAGAGAGAGAGAGAGAGAGAGAGATTATTGTTGGATTACACCTAATTTCATCTGCGAACATGTAGATGAGTAGAGGGATAAATGACTTAACCTAAGTTAAAAAAATAAAAATAAAAATAAAAAAATTTGCTTATTGTCAGATGGCATCTTATTTTGTGTGAGGTTTGAAAATTATATCGGATCCAACATCATGCATTCTAAAACTATGAAATCAAACAATGAGAAATAATATTTAGGAGTAACATTATTGTTTCAGGTGAGTTGAAACTTGCAATCCTCAAGAAGTCATATGTGACTTATGGACACATTTTAACTTCAGTTTATCATATCCGAGACTCATTACCTTTAATGAAAGGAAACCTAGTCTGTATGGAATATGGATTCAACCTGTGCATATGGAGTTCCATCAGGTTGATGCTTCATGAGCAACTCATTGCCTCTATTAGGGGCATTCTGTCTCGTCACGTAATAGTATAACTGACTCCAGGCGGAAGGTTGGCAAATAGCAGTAGTTTGCTATATGTCTTTTGAAGGTTTAAATCGTCTATCATTATCATTAAAACTTTGTCCCAACTTTGTTGGGGTCATCTACATGGATTCCATTTCACCATTCCAGTGCTTCTTGAATATATTTCACTCCATATTCATCCTTGCTACTTTTGTTTATGTCCTATTAGTTCTAGACCTTTTCTCGAGGGGGCCATACCTGCATGGAAATTTTAAATGAATTAAGAAATTCAAAGAATGACAAAGTCGAAAACATGGTATGGACATTTTTTTTTGGCATTTATTTTTGGTAAAATAGTATGAACAATGTGAGACTCATCAAATGCCTCCATTTGGCACCTGCATTGAACTGAAGAAGCTCTATAATAAGTAGGACGACCTCTGTCATGGAGAAATGATCCACTATATCCAGCATTCCAGCGGCAAGGAACAGCCGTTTTATATTTCGAACATCGAAATTCAAAGCCTCTGAAAAATCTGAAGGTGAACAATTGCCCCCACCTCTAGAAATGCGGGGTTGAGGTTGAGATCCAATAGTCTGCAGCCTTCAAGTGTGAGCTCCACAAATAATTTAAAATGGCTATACGTGCAGTGAGATACATAAATGTTGATTTTAGTCTCTTTAATGAAGGGCCAGATCCAAAAACAAAAAATGGGCCTACCACCGGATCACTGGGAAAGATTGTGTAAAAGGGCCTCCACTAATCAAAGGTGGGCCCAAGTAGGCCCCACGGAGCTAGACTGGGTATGGAGTTTGATTGTGTAACAAGTATTATAATTTTAGTAATAAGAAGCATTACCACGTCGGGGTGGTGGCGCAGTTGGCTAGCGCGTAGGTCTCATAGCTTCTTGAGTTATCCTGAGGTCGAGAGTTCGAGCCTCTCTCACCCCATCAAGTCTTTTGTTTTTATGCTGAAGAAGTTTCATCATCAAAAGCTGCAACAAAAGCTTCCAGCTTGACTTGGTTATTACCTTTGACAAATGTTAAAACAAACTATAGACGACCAGTGTAAAGCTTTTTATTGAAGGTACCTCAGGGAGCCAATGGAAAGTACACAACTTTTTTAAAATACCAAACAGCCCATGTTCACTTTATTTGAAGAGAATTAATTATTTGAAACCCAGACCCCAGTTTTATTCAATAGGCAGCATTTATCCTCTCTCTCTCTCTCTCTCTAATTCTATTTTCAGATTTCCACCTTCCATAGCTTTCTCCAGTTGGTAAGGATTCTCTAAATTTCTCTTTTCCCGCACATTTTCCCACTGAGTATGTACGTGCGTAAGACCCGTTTGAAAACAATCGAGAGCAATTCTATTTGCCGGGGAAAAGAAGGTAATTTCATAGAAGCCAACTGGAATAACAACGGATTGAGTCTCAATAAAATCTACTGTTAAGACACCATTGAACTTTAAGGTCGTTAAATCAATGACTAAAATAATCTAGTGAGGCAATTTTTTTTGGCTTCCTCTCATTCATTAAGAGACCTTTCCATCTGCCATTCTCCCTATTGTAGACAAAAATCTTTAGTAATTATGGTGCATAGTATGTCTTTTCCATACAACCATCTACTGCACATGAAATTGGAGCTTCATCATGTGGTTTCATAACCATTGGGATTTGATCAAATTTCTCTGTTAACTTGTAACACAAAATGCTCGTTCCATGAAAAACCACGAGTATTAAACCAACATTTTTAAATATATTGAATATGTTTTTACTGATGCATGGGAACTATGCATTACAAAAGAACAATACTTTATTAGGGAAGAACATATAAGACAACCATTTGAAACTATATTTGCAGGATCCAACTCTAAATCTCCCCATATATCCATATATTTCAAGATAATAATAAAAAAAATGCTATTTTCTATGAACTCAAGGCCAAATTGAATTGCCCATTCAAATTCCTTTTCGATATTGTAATTGGTACAGAATGAAATAAGCTATTGCTAAAATGTGAGGAACCTAACAACACTCAACAGTAACACTGTCTCTTGATGCTGGACTGCTGGGAACTTGAAAGAGACTATAAAAGTCCCTGCTTCGCTAAATTGGAATCACCGTGTTATGCATGGTAAGTGTGAGAAGCTCAAGCCCCATGAAATGGAATTATAGGCTCCTGATGTACCCATTCTGGCAAGTGACATTCTTGATCGTCATATAATTTTCTTGCTCATTCATATGACACATCATCACACTATTTACATCAGGTTCCTGTAATGCCTCTGGAGAATAGGATATAAATGGGCATGAAATGTGAGAGGCTCCGCATGATTTACTGGACAGTAAACATTGGATGAGAACTCACTCGACACAGTCATCTCTTTTTACTGTTGTCACTGCACACGAGCCTTTGAAATTTTGTCGAAAACTCTCCATATGACTGCACGTCCGAAGGCTGTACTCTTCCAATGGAAACCTCAAAATGGCGCATCGATATTTCTGAGATGTCAATGTTTTCCTGATACCACCAATTCACATGTAAATGATTTTTTTTAGTGCGTATGTAAATGAATCGCTGTAAATATCAGAATAATGCAATAAATTTACAGTTGGAATTCAACAGACTTCAAGAGCCACAAGTGCAGCTTCCCGGCAGATGGATGTTATGTCAGCCCCAGTGAAGCCATTAGTGAGACGAGACAGTGCCCCTACATTAACATCAGGCCCACAAGGCATTCTACGCATATTAATCCGAAATATGTCTTCCCGGTCAGCTTGATTTGGAGGTCCGACATACAACAGCCTATCAAATCTTCCTGGTAAAGATATATCAATTATTAGTTAGCCATCAGGTAAGAAAACGATGCAAACACTCAAGATGCAGAGCTTTGGTAGAACCTGGTCTTAGAAGGGCTGGATCAATCTTGTCAGGACGATTGGTAGCTGCAATAACAGTGACATCAACTCTCTGTTTCAAACCTGTACAAAATGTGACCGAGTTATACAGTGACTCGATCATAGCACCGTCTTCGATAACTAGTGTCGCTAACATAAGGCTCTTTTAGTAATAGTGGCTGTCTTCATCAGATAGAAACACCACAAAATCCAGTGCAAATAGGTCCAGCAATTAAATTCACAGTTGCATCCATGCTTCATCCAGGCAATTTAATGACATGATTAAGGAGGTTTCATCCATCATATACAGGTAGTCACTGTTGCCGTTATGTAATATACTGATCCAAATCATAAATATATAGGAATCACAAAATACGTATTGTTGTATTTTTAAGTTTTTGTTTACATTTAAAGCATCCAAAACAATATATTAATTGCGGAGATTTTAAAACATCTCATTTTCTTTTTTGTGGGGAGAGGTAACAGTATTTTAATGTTGAGAAGAAAAAAAAGGAGCACAGGAGGGGTTTTTTTTCCAGATGTACGACTAATGGCAAGTCGTCGTAGCAGAGGCGGGTTACCTACCTAAAATAGCAGGAAAAAAGAAAAAAAGACCACATAAGAAAAGGCGGAGAATATAAGCTACATAATAGGATGCAACGACATACAAGATCTGTCAACCCCCTCCTTGGCTAAAGAGTCTGCCGCCCCGTAAGCTCCCATTAACTAGTTCTGAGAAGTGACATCATGCATAAAGCATTTTCTAGGGTCTCTTAAGCCTTTCCCCCAAAAATAAGATGATAAAACGAATGATACAGTAGTACAGGCCATTGTATCAGCCATTATATATTGGTTTTGACCTAGCCATTGTTGTCGGTTAGGAACAGTTTTTTCTAATTATGCCTCAGCCTGAGGAATCATTCAGTGCCCTCATAAACCATACTTGAAACTGACTCAGAATGGAAGCTGCCAGATGTCGAATACTTCACCCTCACTTTGCACTGACTGAGAATAGTTGCTGTTGCCTGTTTTTCCTTTCTTCAAATGTCCCATCGAAAAGCAATTGTCCAAAGGGCTATATTGGCCAATAGTTTGGATCAACAAATCACGGACCCCATTATACATTCTCAAGGAGTCTCCAGGACCATATGAAGCCTCTATAACACTCGTCTCATATCCATGTTCCAGTGTAACTTGGAGAGGTGAATTGAACTTGTACCATTTTTTCTTTTTTCTTTATTTTTTTTTCTGGACAGCAGAAGCTATCACTTTTCATAAGCTACTGCGAGTTAAAAACATCTTATTGAATTCATTTTTAGAAAAATCACATGTTATCAAATTCATTTTAAAAAAAATATCATCAACTATGACACCTGGATACTTGTAAAGCCCAGCATATCCTTGTTGGACTGATCCAACACTTGTATTAGTACTCAATACTACACTGATATTTTTAGGGTACAAATTTACCATATCATAATTTCCAAGTCCATTATTTCATATAGTTTTCTTAGTTTTCTTATTTTTGAACGGAAAAAAATGTTATAAAGGAATAGAAACAAAGATAATTTCATTAACTCAATAATGTTCTTAGAAAAAGATGATGACAGAAGCCATATCCCCATATGTGCAGGGTCATATCACGATTCCCATATCCATTTCAGTACCAAAATAGTATCTAGGCATCATAATTTTTTAAACCCATCATGTCAGGTTCAAACATTCAAACATAAATACGTGTGTGTGTGTGTGGTGTGTGTGTGTGAAGTGGCATTCTAGCTATATCTTGTAATTTGTAAAGCAATTCACCAACCAAAAAAAAAAGTAAAGCACTTCAGCACAAGCATTAGTAAAAGTATATAAGCATTCGTAAAAGTATATAAGATCTATATCGATCTTTACAAAAGAAAAGATGCACTTACCATCCAATTCAACAAGAAGCTGCGTCATGACCCTATCAGCAACAGAAACACCGTCATTTTCCTGCCCACGGGTGGTAGCAAGACCATCAAATTCATCAAAAAATATAATCGATGGAGCAGCAGCCCTGGCCTTGTTAAACAACGACCGTACAGCCTTTTCAGATTCCCCAACCCATTTGCTGAACAACTCTGGGCCCTTCACTGCAAGAAAGTTCAGCCCTGCATTGGAAGCTACTGCACGCGCCATTAGAGTCTTACTGCACCCTGGAGGACCAAACATCAATACCCCTGTTGGTGGACGTATCCCTACACGCTTAAATGCACTCTGATGGTTTTGAGGCCACTGTACCGCTTCTATTAGCTGTTTCTTAACCTCATCTTGGCCACCAATATCTTCCCAGCTAACCTTTGGAACCTCAACCATAACCTGTCCAAATATGGAACTTGATAGTGAAATGGAATAAGGGAAGTAGTATAAACATAGTGAACATGCTCTCCTAAAAGTGAAATGGATCCATGTTACTCTTGCTAGTGCCATACAACGGGTAATGCACCACCTTATGTCCTGTTAACTAATACTAAATGTCCTGATAAATACAATAAAATGGACTCCTTTCAGATACGGAAGCTAACATTAAATTATATCTTGTCTAGAAAACCTAAACATCCCTAATAAATACAATAAGATGAAACTTTGGCGTGTCGAAGCTAGTAATAGAATACATTGCATTTGAAATATCAATGAAAAAAAGGGTAAATTAAAAAAGCTACCTCTCGCATTGCACTGGGCCTCACTTCCATCCTAGCCTTCTCAAAGTCATCAAAAGTCACTTTTAACAAATGTTCTTGATTCATGATACAGGATCTGTCATCATTAGATAAAAGAACTGAGGCTTGCAAAGAATTATCACTTTTTGGAGCCTTATCATCACAACCAAAAGCACATTCATCCTCTGATGATATGGTCAGATCTGAGAGCAAGCATGTCATAGAATCAACATGATCAGGCATCAAACGTTGCTGATTGAGTGTTGGTAAATCATATGAGTATTTTAACTTATTATAACGACGAAGAGTAATCAGTGCTGCTTTATTGCAAAGTGAAGCTAGATCTGCACCAACAAATCCATGGGTAGATGAAGCAAGCGACCAAATTTCTGTATCAATGAGAGAATGGTTGATTTCACTCAGAAGTGTGAGCAATATATCCAACCGTTGTTCTCGAGATGGCACTCCTGCAAGTAGATTCAACACTATAACATATCCCAAATCCATAAGATCAAATCAAATTTATGGAGAAGACCTTCCTAAACAATAGCACATTACCATGACTATAGAGATATTTGCAATTCACTGCTGATACCAAAAACTAACGGAACTCATAACTGGTGTATACAATACACAAGTATATACAAATTTATGTATGGGTGATAAACAGACTGGACCTGGCTTGGGCCCTAAGAGAGAAGGCCTAACTGCCTAAGACCAGCCGCTCAGGGTGAATGATTTTTTTTTAATGGCGTCACTATTGCAGCATGTTTGGTTTTACATAGCAGGCCTCAGTAGCCTTTATTCCAATCTTATTGCAACCGATGTCGCTATAAAAGAGAGCAGGCAAGAACAACTTGAGCTGCTGGTGGCTCAAGGTTCAGTGCCCATATACCCGATGACCGAACTGTTAATGTGGTGATAGTAGAGTCATTAATTAGTGTTATCTGAAACAAAATTTATGTTTCATTTATTGATATGCGTGCGGATCCTTGAGAATAATGGTGGCATATCATACAAAATGACTCTCTCTCTCTCTCTCTCATTTTGTCTGATATGCCACCGTGATATCCAAGGATCAGCGCCTATATAGATAAATAAAACTTAAATTATTTCAGATAACACTAATTAATGTCTTATATCACCACATTAACAATTCTGCCATCAGGTACATGGGTAATTGGATATGGAAATGAGTGGACCTGAATCCTAACTTGACCCGACTATTCAACAGGTCTAGAGCTATGGACCCTAATCCGGCCCAATTATTAATGAGGCCTTTTCAAATTTAGGCATTTCCTAGAGCTCATGCTACAACATACTAATCAATCTGGTGTTGACTTCAGCTCAAAATGGTGGTTATATTCTTAGCAAAACCGCGCACCCTATTAACACTGAATGATTAAGCCAAACCATATAAAAGTGGAATAATAATTTGAAATATTAAAAAACTCAAAGAGTTGGGTCAACTTTAAAACTTGACCGAGTGTTAGTTGAGACTTGTTAATAGAAACTCGATATGTTGAAGGCTCGAGAGTAAAAGTTAATCGAGCCTATGGAAGTCAAATATTGAACAATTGACTTTTTCTTCCAATAATCAAATTTTGAAATTGAAGTGATTTGACTTTTTCAAGTTCTCAAAGCATGTGAAGAATCTTCTATTCAGAAAGTGTTTGTTTTAGCACATGTTGACACCATTACCTCTTTTAAGTCAATTTTTATTACTTGTTTGATCACCCAACTGAGTTGGACTCAGTAGTCCGTAATTTTCACTTTTGTCCTACAAAGATTTCCACTCAGATAAGTATAACTATCATTTCAATTCTAAACATCAGGTCAAAATTTTCACAGGAGATAAAGCATATAGGTCATGCCAAAGGTAAAACACAAGCTTTTCTCATGTTGATTGAACACTGTACCAACCTGTCGCAAACAAATAAATGCTCCTAAAAGCTTCAAAAATGCTTACAAAAATAAATTGAAAAGAATTACACTGCATGATACCTATTTCAATTTCTCGGTCAAATCTTCCATGCCGTCTCAATGCAGGATCAATACTATCAGGTCGGTTGGTAGCAGCAACTACAAGTACACTAGTAGTTTTAATTTCATCCATCAATTTCAACAATGTTACAACCATTCTTTGAGACAGGTGTTCACTCCCACTGTGTCGTGCCGGGGCAATTGCATCCAACTCATCGATGAACACCTTTAGAATAAACGTCATTAATGGTGCACGGACAGAAAATGCAAATACTATAAAAAAAATCGTTACTCTGCTAGGAGTAGCATATCCTAGATATGCAACCTCTTCTAGGATAAAAAAACCAGAATACGAATAGAAAAGCATGCTTCTATTATTTATTAATTTACATGGCAATGACAAGAAGAAAAAAGGGCCTAGTGATAAGCATATATAAAAGACTGACAAATTTTTATTTAATTTTCGTGTATCATTTGAAACTATGTTTTACAGAAAATGATAAAAAAATTAACAAAAGATGTTATATAAATATGAGCATAATGAGATTAACTACATAGAAATTGATAGTTCAAAGAAAAGCTGTCTGCCGCTCTAATAACCACATATTCTCAGTTTAGGGTTTGAAGGGTTTTTATATTCTCCCTTGTCTTCTGATCTTTGTATGTTCTGTTCTATGTGGGGAGGGAGCTGTTTCTTTTGGGCTTTGCCCCTCATTTATTGTCAGTGCAATTCTCTATATTGTACAGTCTTTCTCTAAGAATAAAATCATTACCATTCAAGAAAAGAAAAAGAAAGCAAGAAAGAAAGATAATGATTTTCTGGTATAGGGTTGGGCTGCATCATATAACCAAAACAAAAGAAGGAATAAAAATGAGCCCATTTTCAGAAAGTGGGAAAAAACAAAGACTCTAACCATAGCTGAGGCGGCTTGCTTTGCTTTATCAAAAACTTGATGCAATTCTTTCTCACTTTTTCCATAAACTTCAGATACAATCTCAGGTCCATTTACGGAGAGAAGTTTGACACCAGAATCATGAGCACAAGAGCAAGCCAGTGATGTTTTCCCTGTACCAGGGGGGCCATGAAGAAGCACTCCTGTATAGTTCGCATGGTGCTGAATCTGACAGCCAAGAGTTCACATGATAATATTATATATAGAATGTAAATGATTAACTTAAAAAGAAAAAAAATACTAATTTGATTAACAAATAGGCCCACACCAAGACCAAATACTGTGAACTTCAAAGTCAAATGCACGAAAAAGTACAGCATGAACATGGAGATATAAGACTAAGAGCATTAAAGAAACATGACACTGATCAAAGTGTAGTGTGCATATGAAACAGAAAAACAGAAAACTAAATTTCCCAGCTCACAAATAATTTATCGGTGCAATCTCACGGTCCAAGTCCAACCTTCTCAAGCCCACTTCAAAGCTTTAACTCTGGCAGAAACTAAATAGCAAAAAAGATTTCTGTTATGGGTGCACAGTCAAGTTGTGAACAGGTCCAAGCCTGCAGTTTTACTCAACTACGCTGAGACTCAATTCATTTTGACAAGTAGCAGCATAACTTGTCCAATAAGGATGAAAATGATTGGCAGTTCGAATTCTAGGTACTAGGTAGACCTGAACCTTAAATCTTAATCCAATTCTAGCCTACAATCTGATACTAGACCCAGATGATCACATATGTGGGGAGATGGACAAGTTCGAATATGCACTCAGAATCAACATTTGAATCAATAACTGAATCTTAGACAAATTTGGGTCTGGGACCAGGTTTCACAAGCTTACATTAATCCTCCAAAGTTATCATATGTGCATAACATGTACTATGTCATATACCATAAAGCAATACGTTACTACTACAGTTCTCTCACTCTGGTCTTGGGTATTTAAGCATGAACCTGGCTATAGCCGCAGCCAATCAACTCGAATTGGATCTTAAATGAACCCCCTAAAAAAGAGTCTGAACCTGGTTTTTCAACTTGGATCCCTCACGTAATCAGGATTCCATTACCATCCTTTCTTTGTTTTTGAATGGTATTCCATTACCATCCTTGACACTTATTGTAGAATAAAGAAATTGGCTTTAAATTTTGACAACTTCATTTACATAATAATATTTTGACTTCTAATGGCTAAAGAAGGGGGATTTTGAGCTTACAGTCACTCTATTGCCACTTATCATGAGGGAACTATGATAAATGTTTATTAGTTCCTATTATTATTAGTATATTAAGAAAAGCATCATACAAGCAGCAAATCTGAAGCAACTTCCAAGCGAACCTGTCTTACTGAAGACATCAACTTCAGAGTTTGTGCCATGAGTGAGAAGAGAGAGAGCACAAGCGGCTAGCTAACAACTTTCTTAATATGTTCTATCCACTAAACCACAACTGAGCAACCACTCTCCCCACAAACCAAACAAGCAAGCAAAAAAACCATTTGCACGTGACGGAAAAATCGATGAGGATGGTCACCTAGTAAACCACCACCTTTGAGTCCTTGACCCTTCAGCGCTCAACCTAGGACCAGATTTTTTGAGACCACTAGGAAACTGTCAAGCAGCCCTTGAATATAATATTATAACAGAACAAAAATGAAATTCTAATGGGATTCAGTTTGAATCATTATAAGAATAAGGGTAATGGCCACCGCCAAAACCAGTACCCAAGGGACATTGAGTACCCATTTCGGTTGTGCTCTAAAACCATGGCCGGTGTTATATCATGTATACATAAAGTATACATATGTGCCGAAGAGAAGTTTAGTTTCTCCTTTTCATGTTGTCATGCACTTTTCACTTTTTCCCATATCTTTCTTGGAAAAAAACTAAAGTAATAATGAGAACATTTTTTTTTATGGTTGTTTAAAAAAAAAACATAAAGAAGAGTTTTTTATTATGCAAAGAAAAGTTGCCAATCTGACAGCCAACAAATGAGCACCACGCAATTACTCTATCTGTGAGAAAATGGGCAGCAAAATAAATTTAAAGTGAAACCCCTTGATGGAGGCCAAGCCCATGTCAGAGCCCATCCGAGGGGGCACAAGGCCACTGCTGGGTCACGCAAGGCTCATATGGGCCTTACTTCTACACTAGGAGGCACAGGCTTCCAGCTGTGCAGCTTCCTAAGTGAATAGGAGCCCCACTTATTGAAAGGTCCCAACGTGTTTCTTTGCATCTAACCCACAAGTTTCGTTCCCTCAAACCCTGAGATTGGGAAATGGCTCTGCAGACTGTTTGGGTAAATGGGAACTTTAAATGAACACTGTTTTTTACAGTGGACTTCTTAAAATTTGGTAGGTTGAGAAGCATTTGAAACACGCTCTTTGCATTTTCTTCCTCTTCTTAAATAAGCTTTTAGCATTATTTTTTTTTTTTTTTTTATTTTTTTATTTATTTTTTTTGAATGGTAACTTTCATTAGAAAAGCAAGCTTTTAGCATTATCTATTTTAGATAGAGGGAGGGTGGGGACTGGGGACACCTTACTTGAGTAATATTGGCAGGTTAGCTTGATTTGTTTGGTCCAAAGCCCATCACTAAGTTTATTATAATTGGTGTGAGGGAAAGAAGCGAAATTTGATAGGGAAAAAAATTGATTTGTTGCTCAAAAGAAGTTTGCTAATGGACAAAAGTTTATTGACCTGAGGAAAACATCTTTGCAAGAGAAACTATATAGAAATGCAGAAGACATTGAAAAGAAAAAAAAAAAACAAAGATAACCGCATGCCTCTTTTCTACTTTTTTTTTTCGAAAAAGTGACTAAAACCGCAGGCCATATTAAAACGCAAAAATAATAATGTCAGTCTCAAAAATTAAATTCTTCTCCATTCTTTTAAAAATGACTGAAAAAGATTCTCCACAGACAAAATGATAGATTATGAGGATCAAATAAATATGCATTGATAGGAGCAAAGTCTGAGGTTTAAAAAACATACTGAGCAAACAAGAAAAATGACAGAACAAAGAAACAAATGCTGCAAACAATGAAATAAATTGTAAAAGTAGCAAACCTTGTCATAGATGATTTGCTTAAGTTCAGCAAATTCTTTTGATAGGCCACCCAGTTTTGAAATACCAAATCGTTCTTCATCCTCCAAAAGGGACAAGTCTCCTTTAGCAGGAGTTTCCATTGATGATGACATGGATGAAAACATATGAACTTTTGCCTTAGATTCTACCAGAAAGGCAGCATCCATATGGTTTACCAGACAGGGAGATGAAGTCTCAGGAGGCATCGAACTACATTTCCTTTCATATGTTGAGTCCTGCTTAAACCATTTGACCAATAAGGTATCCGCACCATCCACTCGGAAGAAACCAATCTGTGGGCCGATTGGGATAGCCACAAGGTTTCCACGGAGCAAACAACGAGCACTGAGCCACCAGGCAGCACTGATCTCCAGTAGTTGTTTTGCTTTTTCATCTTCTAGTGCTTTTGTTATCGAAGATACATCCAAAGACATCACATTAGATTGATGATTTACACTGAGAATGGAGTTATCACCTCTCCTCAAGCGTCTTTGACTAGCACCCTGAGAATTTAGCCTTGATTGATATGGTGAAGGTGTTTTGGGGGATGAAACCTGGTCATTTTCAAAATGTTCATTGCCATCTTTTGTTGGATCGTCGACCTGTGAAACAATAGCACCATGCAGTCTTTGTCCACTTTTAGACGGAACCACTTTAAGGTAAAGGTCTGTGCATTTGTACACTGGGACATGAGAAGTTTCAGCGTTGGTATAATCACACAACTTATCAGAAGCACTGAAAGGATGGCTTACAGACTGATTTTGAATAGGTGAAATAAATACAGTCCTGCCCATATCAGGGCCTCCCATGGTACAAAAAAGACTCCATGACAACTTAACTCCATTCTTCAAGACCTACAAAAACTCAACAAGCTTCATGTTAGAAACAAATAATAATGGTTATCCAAGGTCATGTTTGGATGTGCATAAACAAGTAATATGATTTTTTTTGTGGACAAGATCGATTACCTATATACTATACTCCACCTAGTTTGGGCCCTGGAACAGTGAATGCCAGAAATTGGTTAAACATTTGGTGGAATACTATTCTACCTTGTCTTCCTCAAATCCTTTTCAGCACTAATAATCAATCAGTAATTCACAATAGAAAGGTTGGAAAGAAGAGGAGCCAAACTACTTTAGTTTCCAGTTTATTTGCAGCCCAGGCCAAAAAACCACATCATCTAACAGAGGACTAAATATTAGAAGGAATTGCAATGTGGGGGACATGCATAATACCCTAAGGTAGTATCCAGAATACAGAGGGTCTATCTCCAAACTTAATTATATCAAATGTTTAACTAGAGAACTAATGTCAAATGCAAAAGATTTTGAGTCACTCCCATACACCGTTAGTGAATAAAATTTACTGAAAATAGATCTTAGCACCACAAAAATATTGCAATTCTTGAGAAGGTAAAAAAATGCCATTACAACAAAAATGGTACACACAGTTCAAACCTTACAAGAAGGAAAAACAACTGCAAATGCAAAGAAACTCCCCACAGTGACCGCAGCATTATCACCAATATCAAGTCCAAAATGTCTGGCACATTCCTCCTCTAATGACTGAAGAGGAGAATCGCCGGTTGTCTCTTTCTTACTTGAGGTAGCTAGGGATACCTGACAATCAACAAAGTAGCTAATATGAAACAATGTCCTGCAGCAACTCTGTACAAAGTACAAACACATGAAGAATCAGGAAATGTTTATAGCTGGTGGGAGAAAGAAAATATCAAGAGATAACTAATTTTTTTCCACAGCCACAAGAGACAGAATTCAACAATTAACACGTAAACTTTGGCCAAAGGATAGCTCTGAGGTGTGGCAATTCATTTTATGAGCCAATGATCATATAAAGGGACACTTCCGAAATGAAGTATCATGGATCAGGAGCAGCATCCAGGAGCCATGGAGGTAACCTCTTAATCATATATGTGAGGGAGGGAACCCATATTTATCATAATTCAGAAATCATGTTTCTCAGACTAAGGAAAGGGTAAAAGGGAAAAAAAAAAAGGGATGGCGTGAGGGAATTCAAAGAGAATCTTTTGAATGGTTATGACATCAAGAAAAAAAAATGAATGAAATTTCTATAAGAGCATGCAGTATTCGACTATGGAGAGAGGTGACTGCCACTTTCTGTTCCCTAACCCTATAAGGACCAGTTTGTTTGCATGGAACTGAATATATATGAATTCATGATCAAATAGGCTCGAATAAAGGAACATTAAACGGGTGAGAGGTGAAGGATATAAGGTGGATATAAGAAGGGATCTTGAATTTCGTATAAATTGAATTACTAGGGTGATGGCTGAGTATTCATTTCCCATCTCCTTTGGATTCATTTTCTATTAAAGGGGAGATCATGTCATTTTTTTTTTATATTTACCTTCGTTTCTTCAATTTTAACCACTTCTGGAAATACAAGCAGTAGAATTCCTAGAAATTCAATTACTTGAAGCAAACAGGCCCCAAGTCATCAGTAACAAATCCAAGGCATTCATCCAGTAAGCCTTATCAGCCAATTCTAGACCTAAAAACAGCAAAGGTGGAATTATTTGACTAGACTGATTTTTAAGCCATGTTAGCAAACTAAAGTACAATCTTCAAGATGGTCAACCTGTATCTTGCACTCATGCCTCATGCATGAATACAATGATATTAATAGCTCACAGAGGGAAGGGAAAAAAAAAAGAAACTTTTTTTTTAAATAGTAACTGTATTATAGACAATACCTTTACAGTATAAGAGATTTATACTGAAACAAAAGGAACCAAAAAGGCCACAAAGGAGCACCAGCTGAACACAGAAAAGAAAAAAACAGGAAACCAGAAAAGTATCACCAAATCAGAAAGCTGAATTTCCTCTCTTTTTTGAAATAGTAAATGTATTATAGATAAAACTGTTACAGTATAAGAGATATATACTGAAACAAAAGGAACCAAAAAGGCCACAGAAGAGCACCAGCTGAACACAGAAAAGGAAAAACAAGAAACCAGAAAAGTATCACCAAATCAGAAAGCTGAATCTCTTCTTTGGCTAGGCAATAAAAAAATGGTAACTTTTTTCCATTAGATAAAACCAATCAGAAAAGTATCACCAAATCAGAAAGCTGAATTTCTTCTTTGGCTAGGCGATAAAAAAATGGTAACTTTTTTCCATTAGATAAAACCAATCAGTACAAGTGAGCCACCTTCAAGTAAATTCTCAGTGACCATAGGTTTGCATCAGGGGTCGGCCCTAAGCCCTTTTCTCTTTGCATTGATTATGGATGATTTAATTGCTCACATTCAAGAAAATAAGAGGTACCTTGGTGTATGTTGTTTGCAGATACTATAGAGATGATTTTATGTTGGTGGATGAATCAAGAGATGGCGTGAATGCGAAACTTGAGAGATGGTGGGAGGATTTAGAATCCAAACCCTTTAAATTAAGTTGTACAATGGAGTGCAACTTTAGTGGGCATAAAGAAAGAGCTGAAACGACTGTAGGAATTAAAACCCAGGAGATACCACATTCTTTCCGTTACCTTGCCTCGATAATTAGTAAGGATGGAGAGATTGATGAAGATGTCGAACATAGGAATATAAGCGGGTTGGTTGAAGTGGAGACTTTGCTTCTTGAGTGCTTTGTGACCAACGAATGCCAACAAGATTGAAATGAGGATATTACAGGACAGTGATTAAACCAGCCATGACGTATGGAGCAAAATGTTGGTCAATCAAGAAGCAACATGTACACAAAATGGACATAGGGAGGATAAAATTAGGAAAACCCGTTTGGGATGGATCGGGCATGTCCAACGCACACTGGCTGTGAGTTATAGAACTTTAGGATGAGAGAAGAAGACTTTGGAATATTGGATGATCCAGTCGATCACTCCTTGCTTTATTTATAAAGTCTACTAGCCTGAATCAAGGCATTTACAATCTATGTATGAGGAAAGAATATAAAGAAGATATGATACAATCTAATATACATGGAAAGAGAATATAAACAGATTGGTCAGTCAACTAATCCCACGTGATGTATGAGAATGGGCCTGCGGGCCTACTGTACATGGGCCTTGGGTCAGCTGCTGCTAACACTGGCGACGGAGCGGGTAAGGAAAAGTTTGATTATTCAGGTTGATGGCCCACCAAGGGAAAGGGGTATGCTGAAGAGAATGAAGATGGAGATGGAGGTAGTAAAAATAGATCAGACAACATACAACTTGTCTGAGGATTTGGCTCAAGATGGAGAAACAAAATTCATATAGCCGACCCCGACATAGTTGGGACAAGGTTTTGATGGTGACGAAGAATCAGTTCAAGTGAGCTATACAGACAAGAAACCCAAAACCTGAAAAATAAGCACCAAACAAACCAGAAAACAGAACCAAGCCCAGCACCCACCACCAGTATGAAAAAGCGACGTCCCTCCATCGAAACACTCAAAAAAATAAAAAATATATAAAAAAAAACACTCAAATAACTTTTTTTTAAAATTACTCAATCACCTTTTTTCCTCTGTTAATGTTTTCAATAACAAATTGAAAGAAACTTAAAAAAAAAAAAAAAACCAACAACAACAACAACAAAGGATATAAGGTACATTAAAATGTACCCCAAATCCCAATATGGTTTCAATAACTTTGATACAGGATCTCTATAAATATCTAGAATAGAATATGCTGACGGATGTATACTTTTGAGAATTTCGGAAATAAAAACATCTTATCTTCACTTCCAAAATTCAGGTTGCAAGCAAAATCAATGACAAAATGACTTGTTGCAGAATCGCTTTTGAGATTCACTAAAGTGTGAGAAATCCAACCTACCAAACACAGAACCTAAATTAACATGAGTTTCTCGTCCCCAAAACTAAAATTCCAGCACAAACAGCACAATTGGATACTGTTTATTGCCATTTTAACCCCAAATCATAACTATATTTCAAAACACCCAAACCCCATTTCAATTTAAGGTACAACCAACATATCAATATGAGGATTAGAGTAGAATGATACCGAGACAAGGGAGCCAGGGAAAAGAGAGGAGGTGACCATGGCGGCTTCGGAGAGCCAGAGGGTGGCGGCATGGCCACTTGGATTGGAATCGACGGCGGTGATTTGGCCAATGAAGGAGGATGGGGAGATGAGAGAAGGGTATTTGAGGGAAGCTTGATCGAGAAGAGTGCGAGAGAGATGTTCGTCATTGACAGGTCCTTGTTGTTCTCTACGAGCAGCAGCAGAAGATGGTGAAGATCGATCCGAAGAAGATGAGAGACTTCTCGATGGAGAGGGCTTTGAGGGCTTTTTGCTCGACTTTGGAGGCATCTCTCTCCGGCCTTAAACCCTACGCAGCTCGCTCGCTTTCTCTCTCTCTCTCAGGCCTTAAACCCTACGCAGCTCGCTCGCTCGCTCGCTTTGTCTCTCTATCAGCCATCAGGCCTAAAACCCTGCGCGTCCGAGTGTAGCGGCGGGTGGCTTGTGGGAAACCTCAACATGGGGCCCACCTATTGATAATCCACGTAGTTTAAAATGTGTTTTTAATTTTTATCAAATGTGTTTTTAATTTTTATCCCTTATTATCAAATTTTATTTCAATATGAGTTGGTCACACTCCATATGTATAGGCATGTAACAATATTAACATAGTCGCTTAAAAATCATATACGTTAATCATGCTATAAGATCATCATATTATTAATCACGTTATAATCATGTACTCAATCTCATGGTGAGACTAGTTTTAATTGAAGTAAAATTTGGCGGTTTCTCGCTAGAGGAGATAATGTTAGTTTTTGAGTGGTTTATGTTTACAAACTATTGAGGAGTGAGCTTCACCCAAGGAAAATATTGAAATGTATTTCTGCCGTCTCTACTAACACCTTAAAGTTTTTGGTAGAAATGGCTTGCAGAAGAAATTCAAGACACACCAACACGGCGGAGTTTTAGATATATCGTTATCACGAAGGGTTGTTTTTTTTTATCAAGAGATTGCATTAAACAGAATGAGCAAAAGCAACAAATGGGAGAGGAGGGGCATATCTTTTCTTTCTTTTTTTCTCTTTTATTCCCTGTCTTGGAGACCGGGGTCCGGACTCAAGGCTCTTAGTTGCGCAGCAAAGCACGGAGCACGCACAAATAGAGCACCCAAAGGATGGCCAATTGGGCTGATAGATTACGCTAGTTTAGGACCATGGTAGTTTACAATTTCTCTCAGGTGGGGTCTATGCTATTTGACCCACCAACTTCACCCAACTGATTCATTGCATTATCACCTTCCAACCCAAATGGAGCCTGACCAGCCAATTCATGGTTCAGGATGATCCTTACGACTTCACAATGGTGGGGTTTGACATTTTCAATGCGAGTAATAAAGAAGTGAGTTTAGGCATGGATCAATCCGATCCATTACACATGGCTCTTTTGGACTGGACTTGCATTTCGATTATAATTCAACCCGTTATCGGCCCATTTATAATCAGCCCATTTATAATCAATCCAATCCTTTCACACTTACTACCCTCTTGACAATTAGGAGCAGCATTAGGGAGGCAGGGGGAGGCCATGGCCACCCACCGAGTCCGGATCCCTATTTCGTTGAAACTAAGAGATATTGTTACATCCAATCAGGATTTGCAACCGGATAAAATCTCATGCCAGCTAATGCACCTTCTCAATTACTACTTTGAATGAAAAAGGAGAAGATGAAGTTTTATCCAGTTGGCAAATTCTGATCGGATGAAACAGCATCTCCTAAACCAGACTCTCACCCAAATTCCCTAAAAATATTATAGGCTTTTTCTACGGGCATTCATAATCCTTTTTTTTTTCAACATCACGGCCCTCTTAAAAAGAAGATATTCATCCTCCATTGTTCATGCATGTGAAAACACATTATCATATGATGACATATATAAAAAAAATCTATTTTGAGCGGCTCAGATTTTAAAAATTGTGGCCAACTATCTTTTGGATTACCAATGCCTATTATAATTTATACCCCTTAAATGGCCGTGTCTATTTCTCACTATGTCGGAGATTTGACCCCTCCGGCGCGCGCTCTCTCTCTCTCTCACCACGTAGGTCACTAACCATCTAAGCTCCAGACTAGGGATAAAGTGACACTATTATTGTATGTTGAGAACTCATGGTGCAAGGAAGGTCCTGGGTTCTTTTCATCAGCTTGACCCAGTTTTCGAATAACAATAGTTCCCTTCCCTCTAAAATAAGGGGATCCCTCTAAAATAAAGGGTGCTCATTGGAATAAAGGGATAAGGCACCTGCTCCCATTGTGGATAAGGCACCTGCTCCCATTGTGGCAACCAGGTTTCGAATCCTGACGGGAGCCCTTTACTTTCTGTGTCTTGGCCACGAGGCCACCGAGCAGGGGAAACAAAAAAAAAGGTTCTCATTCAAATATTTCCGAGAATTTTTTTTTCTTTTTTTCTCACCCAACAAATTTCATGTGGCATGAACTGGTATGAAATCGGGAGGTTCCAAAAAAAAACAAAAGAAAAAAAGATATAGAAATCTGACACATCTGAATGTTGAATTAATTACACATTTGAATTAATTAGTCATTATTTTTTACAAATACTCCCTTCTTCTCTACACACCTACCGCTTCAGACGTACCTTTCTATGTATATGTACAAGAGAATGGACATGGATATTTAAAATCCAATCACATATTTTCAACCAAGCACGCATACCACAGCCCATGAACACGGGCCGATACAGTAGCCACCACTGCCACAACCCCAGCCATCGCCATCACCTGCTCAGAAAGAATGGCTACCCCCACCCGCCGGAGAGCCATCTCCACCATTTTATTTCCATGGGGTGAGCTAGCACAGAACACAGCAGCCCGGGCAGCCAAGTATACCGCACGCACCACCCTTGAGAAAACAGGATCACCATCTCGCAGGCTCTTGGACAACATGCTTGCCATCATCCCTTTTCTTGATTGGATCCTATCATTGTTGTTAATGTCATCCCCACTGCCTGAAGGCAGCGGCCCAATGGCTGTCTCCACAATTTCTGCAATGCCTGCATCTGCCATATGCTCCAACAGCTCTGATACCCTTTTGGAAGCATCCGCCACAATGTGCTCCACTTCAGTAGGACTGGTAGCTGATTTCTCACTCAGAAGGATTTGGCGAAGAACCAACATGCTGTATATGACGCATATGCATATATATTTAGAACCCCATAAGCAGTTAAGGTAATATGCAAATGTGAAGGACAGAAGCAGCCATGACACGTGAAGTAGAGAACTATAGACAGATCATGGGCGCAGAATAAATGTTCACTCATCCTGCATATGCATTTGGGAACTATTAACCAGATTGCAAGCCCGCTTTTGGTGGGTCGAAAAGTGGTTAATTATCATTCTTAACTCCCATTAGTCAACAATCATCACCTTTTTATTTTTCTTTTATAACTCCTGCACTAATTAAAAAAAAAAAACTCTCCAGTATAATCATTACTTGTACTTGATACTGTGCAGAGAAGATCATGAAAGTAACAGTACTTGTTCCCACCTAATCTAATTTATAGTTTCCTTCCGCACCAAGCCCAGCGAAAATGGGAAAAACAGAAATTGGGCAGATATTTTGAGCTACTGGCAGCCCAAAAGCACCCACAGGAAAAGTTGAAGCATGTACCTAGTAGCAATGACAATGATCTTCTGAAGCTGGCTTTGAACCCCCCTTAGCCTTGAGAAGTTGAGCTTTAGAGTCTCAGGCAGATTGTCTGGGGTTATCCCTTCTATCCCACTTACCAGCTTCAACAAACCAAGCCTCACCAATACATCAATCTTTTCTCCATGGCATTCTAGTTGTGGCTCTTCAGCTGCAGCAACAAAGAAAAATTGAAGCTAAGATGATCACTATCAAGAAAGCAAGCTTAATAAATAATAGGCGCTCATCAAGAAGTTCAGCATGCAAACCTGTCCCAGAGATTTCAGCATGAGGAAACGGAAGGACTTGATTCCCTGCCATCTGAACACTTCCACCAGTTCGAAGGGAGGTGACAGGAGGAAGACCCTGAGAAGAACTTGTGGGCCTTGTTGTCAATGCAGAGAGAGAATCCATATGCTCTTCCCATTCCTGTTCTGAATTGCCCTTCACAGATGCAAGCCACTGGAGTGTTTGCGGCAGAGATCTCAGTGCATCAGAGGGATGTCCATAGCGATCTGCAAATGCCTTCTGCAAATACTCAAATCCAGCTGGTCCTTTTATCAATGGTTCCATGAGCCGAATCCGAGCTTTGCTAATTTCCCGCTTGAGTGTCTGACAAGAATATTACATCATGTCAATTTTCAAGGGATAAAATCTACATTTCATTATCTTTCTTCTAAGAGAGTTAGACAAGCCTACTTTTACAAATTTTTACTCCATATTACAATATTTTAATATTGTTTGTAGAAGGTGAAACACCAAGGGCCTTTTTTTTTGCATTAAAATACATAGAAATTGAATAGAGAGGGTTTATGCCATAAGTAGTTAAAGATGAAGACCGTAGCTCAATTTACAAAAAAGAGTATCAAATTAACATTTTCTTTTCTGGAAATAGAATCAAAGGAAGGTGGGAAATGACCCATTTTCATTTGATGCTCCTGCCATAAAAGGAAAGGTTATTTGATACTCATCTTTGAAAATTCACCTTGGTCTTCATTTTTAATCACTTATAGCATAATCCTACGTATTCTAATGCAAATAAACATGCCCTTCATCATGTAATTCTATAAGTGGTTAATAATGAAGAATCAAAGGTGAATATCCAAAAATGATCATCCAATGACTTCCACTTATGGAAATTGAATCAAGGGAAGATGGAAAATGAATTCCCAGCCATCACCCAGAATTTCAAATCCTAGGAAAGTCAAGGTACCTTTTATCCTTCAACCCCCCTCACCTCATACCCTTCATCCCCTCACCTCTCATATGCATTCAATTCTTATGTATTCTATGCAAACGACAGGCCCTAAATTGTTCATTATCAGATAATTATCCTATCCTGCCACCAATGTTTTCGAACTGGTATAAATTTTACTCCACAGTGAGATATAGTTACATACTGCAAGACTGGTCGTGTGTATTAAAAACAAAAAAATAAACCACTGTTTCATAAATGTAAATCCAACAATGCATATCATTTAGGCCCAGTGCCTAAAAATAGGGAAGCATGTGATCACAGGATAAGAGTGAATTTAATCAAGTAAAGGTGGGCCCCACATAGGTCATATCCGGAGGTCACTGGAGGTTAGCGCTGTACTAATGTACTGACAGCATCATAAGATCATTTATCTTTTGTTCCCAGTATTACTCTTCTGGAGTTTTTTGTTTCAAAGAAAGTTACTGTGCAAAATTTTGAGAAGTAATGCCACAAACCTGTATCTGCTCTAACACAAAGCGCAGACCCTTAACCACCGCAATGACAAAAGAACTATTTAATTTGTCATTGGCTTGAGCAATTTCTGACAATTCAGTCAATAGATTCTTATGGGTCTTTTTCATCTCATCCTCATTTGCAGGAGCAGAAAGCTTCTGAAGGGTGGCCAGCGCGTACTCTAGGATCCTCCCAAGATAATCCATATCATGGATACCAGACTTGAGAACCTTGATAGTTGCAAAGGTAGAAAAATGTTAAACCATTGTTGCAGTTCATGCATAAAAAAAGTAGCATCACTAACAGTTACGGTGCCTTAAGCAGTTTGTATAGTTTGGCATAAAGAAAAGAATGTATCTATTCCAGCAGAGATAGTTACCAACGGCTGTTCACTAATATTGATTTCAATGGGAATGGGAACAGCAGTATCTTAAAATGTTAAATAATCTCTATTCAGTGTATGTAAATCTTTTCTTAACAGGTTTTGATTTATAATCTCTATTCAGTGTAGGTAAATATTTCCTCAACGGGTTTTATTTTTTATAAGAAAAAAATAAGAATGCCTTTAATTTAATTTAAAAAAAAAAAAACTGAAATTATTTTCTAAATAAATGTAAAAGGTTTGGTTTTTTAAAAATAAATGTATTTCAAAAAAACTCACACCTTTGTGCGGCGCTACCAAGTGGTCGAGAAAATGATCAAAACAGTATCTGACCATCATCACTTGGGCACACCACTCAGATTATTCAAACCCTTAAATATACACTCAGAAGTATATTATTACCTGAGAAAGAATATCAAGATCGATGCTGTCATGAATCTCTTGCTTCCAACTCTGAGGAGCCATCTCACACAGTTCATCCCTCACCTCCTTCACAAGTTGGATTATTCGACCATAGTCAGGTTCATCTTGTTTCATAGATTCTGCAATCCCATCCCAGAAAGCCTTCTCCATTGTCTCTTTAATTTTTGCCTGCCAGTCAAGAAAAGTCAATCAACAGCTCAAGCCAGAATGCATAAGTGCAAATATGCACAATTAATTTCTTTCAAACAACCTTAGTAACAAATAATACAATAAAATAAGGCAATCAAAATGAGTGCAGAGAATGATATAGTGCATTTGTCTATCTAATCAATTTCATAACAGAGCATGATGGATGGAAAGAATATCTATTACTATCCTAACCTTGATACTATTCTCATCTTCACTTTCAATGTCAAGGTGCTCAGCAAAAGAGTGGTGACCGCCATGGACTATTTCATTAACAAGAACCTCATTCTCAGTGATTAACTTCTCCCTAGTAGATGTACCCAGCAGCCCATCTCTATTTTCAGAGGTCACTGGACCAACTTTAGGTTGAGATGAAACATCTTTGAACAAGGATCGAACTACACCATTTGAAATAGCACTCCCCTCGACTAGGCTTCTTTGCTCTGAGACCGAAGCCGAAGGCTCATCTGGAGAACTTGGTGTTGAAGATGAAATATGGGCCAACGGTGGCACACCCGGGCTTCCATCTCTATTTTCAGAGGTCACTGGACCAACATTAGGTGGAGATGAAATATCTTTGAACAAGGATCGAACTACACGATTTGAACTAGCACTCCCCTCGACTAGGCTTCTTTGCTCTGAGACTAAAGCCAAAGGCTCATCTGGAGAACTTGGTGTTGAAGATGAAATATGAGCCGCCGGTGGCACACCCGGGCTCCCATTCTCCTTTGATTCAAAATATTTGGAACGTGTATCTGAGAGAGCACATTCCATACGTTCGATTCCAGCAATACCACTCAAATGGAGCACCTTCTCCCGCAGAAGTCTCTGATCTTCTGAAACCTAACATCACCAGAAAAGCATGAGAAGTATTAGCAACTTTAAAAGAAGGAAATATACAACATGCATGCACGCGCATCACAGAGAGAGAGAGAGAGAGAGAGAGAGAGAGAGAGAGAGAGAGAGAGAGAGAGAGAGAGAGAACCATTTACAAAGCACTAATATTTATACATGTGGGCATCGGCTTTTGGTGATCCAAACTATTCACATCATGATTATCACAATAACCCCAGAAAACCAACATTATGGACAGTCCAAACAAATATCACAATGTAAGTAATAGTCCAATCGCATGTCGGATAGGATCATCACAGTCCTAGAATACAATCTCGCCGAATGTGTAATACTCGTGATCTACTTGCAGGTGAGATAGGCAGGATTATCCAAAGGGCAAGACATTAAAACTTGCCACATCCAATGACGGGAGTCACACGATGGACCATTGGCAGACAAAATGTGAAATATAAACCTTCTCCATTGAGTTTCATACAGTACCTTCAATCAAAATCACTCCAAACAAAAAGGAGACAGCATCACTAACAGTGGTGCTAGGCAAAAGGAACTTGAAGAACAATGAATAGAGAAACATGATAATGTGTTCAAGAAAATATAAGAGCAAAACCAATCACTTGCAAAAACTTTAATTAAGGAGCATATCTATAACAAACCTGTTTTTGAATCGCCCTCATATCATGAGTGAGATCAATGCTCTCCCCTTCAGGAGTTAGCTTGCATGTCTGCATCATAGAGAGCTCAAGGTGGCATGCAGCTCTCACCAAATCATCCTCTAGTGACCTGGCATCCTTAGTCTTCCACACGATAAATTGATAGAGGTAAGAACACCATGCCACATCAAAAGTCACCAGCTGGGTTCTGAAGGTCTGCCGGCACGGCAATTGAGAATATTCCTGATTACCCTCACTGGATGTTGAATCTGGAGAAGATTGTCTTGAAAAACTTGGGCTATTACTCTGTGAAGGACCATTTAATATAATCTTGACCAACAGCTCAAACTTACGGACGAAGTTTGCTGCTGACTCTGCTAGTGCAATCTCACGCTCCCCTCGCTCGTTGAAAACTGCATCGGGGTGACCTAAAATCATATAAGCACAAAGTACTACCCTGGCAGGATATCTCAGCAATTTAATTGTTTCTGGGCTTTTTGTTTCTTTATTGGGCAACCCTTTCTTTGCCCCTCTACTCCTGGCCACGTTACTAGATTTTCTCCTTCTGTTTGGAGAAGCTAGGCGTTTAAGCAGATGGTCAATGTCATTCAAGCTCGATGAACTGGGCTGTGAAAGAGTAAGACGGCTCTCCAACCGATCCATTAAAGCTTTTACCGTCTGTAGCGTTGCAGCTGACTCAATGAGGGCAGCAAGCTGCTCAAATGGCATTGACTTAACAGACTTCTCACTGATTTCTAAGGCCTCATAAGCTTTAGCCAAAGAAAATGTAGTTTTTCTTGATCGTAGAAACCGCCTCCAGCACCTGACAGATTGTTGTGACATGAACACTCAATCTTCTATTCAAAGTCAAAATGAGGAAGTATGCAATGTTTCATAAGAACTATTGCTTGAACCAGATGTTTGATAAGAACTATTGCTTGAACCAGATGCAGTGAACATGAAGTCCACCCTTGGGTGGAGCAAACTGCACATTTAATAGCCAGCATCAACAGTGGAGTTTTAAGTGACCTTCCCATCATATGATCCTAATCATCTGATTTTTCCATTGCAAAATGTAGATTGTTGTCCATTTGCAAGTTATCAAATGCATAGCTAGGATCATCTGGTTGGGTGATTAATGATGGGAACAGTGTAAGAACAGCCTAGACTAATTAACAAGGCCTACCTGTGCCACCTTTATCTCAATCAAGTAAAGCATACCTTGCTAATTTTCTAGAAAGAAAATCCCCATGCTTGTGCATCTTGCTCCAATTAACACGAGCAGAGCCATACAAACCACCTCTCTGCCTCAAATATTCTGCCCTCTGTCTCTTAGCCTGTTCATTTTGAAAATTTTCTTAAGAAAAATATAGCAGGAAAAAAATCACAATGAAAACATGCTTTTATTTCGCATACCCTTTGAAGTCTATCTTCCAACCGGTCTATCATTTTTCTTCTCTCAATCTCACGTTGATGGCACACAGACTTAGCCACCCTTCGCGCCTGCATTACCCTTGCACGAGCACGTGTCTTCTCTGCTTCTAAGAATCCTAATCGCTTCTTCTCAGCAGCCGCACGCTTTTGGCAGATTGCAGTATGGATGCGTTCCCTGTATTTTTTCTCCCGGAGCTTCCTCTGCAGCAGAGATTGGGTTGTCCTCTCACGAGCAGCAGCCCTTCTTTGCAAATAAGCCTTGAGAAGAAGCGACCGGTTCAGCTCGGCCTGTTGTACACGTGATTCAACTTTTGTTCCAAGCTTCTCACGCTCCTCCTCAAAACGCATTTCCACCCCAGTTTTGGCTGCTTGCCGCAGCTCATCCAACTTAGCCAAGCGCATCTGAGCCTTTGCCAAAATACTCAACCTATTGTTTGAACAAAAAGTGCATCATTCAACAGATAATATACCAGTAGAAATAGGTGTTCTAACCTTCTAACGTATGTTCTTTTGGTCGACTAGATTCAGCATCATCATAGAGCAGGCTAACAGATTGTTCAATTGATATTAAGTAAAAGAGGGTGTCTCATGTCTGAAGAATAGAGGGGGAAAACATGCTGTTGCCTTATATAAGAGACTAGATGACATCAGAAAAATACACACTGCCAAGCTATCAAACTTATGAGTCATACCAGCTATGTGACTAGCATGATTGTTGAGGGATTCTCCCACTGGGGAGAGGTACAGGGATCGATGTACATGAGGGTTGTTATGCATCACTATCTTATAGATGAGTCAAACATCATCGAACTTTGGAAGAATGCATGTATATATGAAGGGATTGAAGCACATGTAATTATTGTGAGCAGAGACATGTTTAAATTCCAAACTTGAAGCTGGGCTGCGCCAACAATTGGATCCTTATTCAATCACCATAGTTATAGACAATCTGGCAACAAAAAAATCAGCATAAAGTTCCTTTCTGTCAAAGTGGTGCTAATTAGTTATAGAAAAAGTTAAGTACACTTTGGAGATATGCTTGAGTCAAATAATTTAAATTAGTAGAAAAGGCAACTATCAAACAGAAGAAAAACAAAATATATAGAGTGCCAGTTCGATAAATCTGGTAGTAGGTAGGACGATATGGTCAGATCTGAAATGCATTTTGTTGCCAAAATCTAATGGGTTGAGATATCTAAGAGAAACTATAACTAATAAAAACAATCTAGGACAAATAAGAGAGAAAAATGGATGGCTCGGGGAGGATACTACCAAAAAAAATCAACATAAAGAGGGCAAAGTGAAGACCAGACTGTGAAGTGGGGTATTGTGCTATTGATAAGTGACACTTGGATAGAAGGGACAACTTCGTAGGAAGAAATAGGTCTACATTGTTTTATGAATCTGAATATTAAGCATTAAAGAAATGATAAGAGAAAAATGTACATGTGGTTGAGAGGAATTTTCTAAGATGGACGAATGGAAGAAAAGTAAATGATAGAATTAAGAATGAGTTCTTGAGATGAAAAGGATGTCTATGGGCAGCCCACATAAAAGAGAGAACAAAGAAGTGGTAATTGGGACATTTCAATCATAAGAATGAAAGTCTAGAAACAACTGTTTACAAAGAAACAAAGTGATGCAAGAACAAGGAAGTAGTAGATGAGGGGGTTCTGAGGAAGCCATTGAAGACTGCAAAATAGAATAATGTGATAGACTGTAGAGAAGAAGTAGAACTCACTATAACCATCTTTATCACATATTTAACTGAAATTTTCAAATCAAGGTAGAGAAAGATGGCTCTATTGGTTGGCAGAGAAATTCATACACGTCGCACACATCGCCTATCGATCCACATAATTTGGAAAATATTAAAGAATGTCCAAGAATCCAGAGTGTTAAAGAAGCACAGAACTTGTATGAGTTTCCAGATTACATTTATCCGCAAGTTCCAGTGTATGCTTGACACTGTTGATCTCCTCTGCTAAATGATAAGTTTTAATGATTCAGGTGACACTTGTTAAATAAATTTGGGGTTCTATCTGCAACTTTATACAACTAAACTAATTTTCCAAATAAGTAAAATCAATATAGTAATAGTCCTGTAATAGTTCATAGATCAATAGCCCCATTATACAGTTGTCAAACTACACACTATCATGATTATGCTATTAACAAATGCAGATACAGTAAGTTGGAAAATAAATTTAGCATCAAGCCATATCCAAAACCTTCAAATACACATACCTGACTATATACAGATATAGTATAGCATTTACTTATTGAATATAGACCAACTGTTCGGCAGTATTAAATAACTCAGGACTGCAGTACCAGATGACTTCAGGATTACTAGACCAGTGAGTATAAAAAAAGTCATGAGTAACAGCTTTGAAGAGTAAGTACTCATAAATTAACCAAGTTACAATTTTTTTCCTCTAAAAAAAAGTACTACAGCTTAACTTAGATGGGAAAAATGGAACATATATCTTTCCTAGGACAAGTTCTGGGGCTACAGGTATATATCTTTAGGGACAAATAGTGCACCCTATGCCGCAACTGATGGCGGGAGAAGAAGAGGTCATACTTGTCCTGGCTCATCTTGTGTTTTGGAGCCAATAAAGCAGAAAAACAAATTCCAGCTTAATGAAGTATCATTTTCCATGCCAGCCCAGATACAAAATGAAACCCGTTTTAAATTTGCAACCAAAAGGCCCCCTACTTTCAGGGTAACATATCCCAGTACAACACAACCTTATTTTGAATGGAAAATATCAATCTTCATTGCTACAAGAATGGGAAAGATCAATCTCAAATACATAAACAAACAGGACGAGCAGTACATGAAACCAAAAATGATTGTCATGATAAAAGATTATCAAGCAGAGAGCATAACACAAGCAATTGAGAAAATGAAAAGGTAAAAGACTATTGAAGGAATTGTGCAGACTCCATAACCAAAAATAAATAAATAAATAAATAAATACCTTTTCTGCTCAGCTGCAGAGAGCTTTGCTTCGAGCCGCTGAGCAAGGTCTTCCTCTTGGGATGACCATGAAGGACTTCTTGGCTTTGGTCGGGCCTTGTTTGACAACCACTCATGAAATTGCTGCATTCAGAATCATGTAGTCAAATTCATGAATGTTGTCATTCAACAATATAAAGATACCATATTTGACAAATAAATGAAACAGGAGTGCCATCCACACATATTGGATGTGCAAACAGAAACCCACATCATATAGATTTTAAAAAACTTCATGATGTACATCAGATTAAAACTAAAAAAAAAAGACACCAACTAAAGAACATCACTTTAACAATAACAATGAAAAAAGAGCCCGAGTTTCACGAAACTAAACTCAACCCAACCAAACAACAAGGACAGGGGAAACAAACAACAAAGGAAAGGAGCCAAATAACGCATAAAAAATCGAAATTCGAGACGTGTTCACCAATTAACAAATGGTAATTATAAATTTATAATAGACCCATATGAATTCATACAATCCCCATGTAGGCATATTGGAGAGAATTTCCTAAGCTTATAAAATAAAAAATGGTAAAATTGCAAACAAAATAAGGGAAGACTGTGTGCACCATCCACCAAAAAAAATATATTTTTTTTTTCAAATGACATGAGCGCAGCCAAACCTGAATTCCCATTATTATAGGAGTTTTTCTGTTAAAAATCATAAAGGAGAAGAATTTTCAACAGATTAGATGAATTTTTTGTATTCTTGCTACCCTACATACAAAAATACAAAAAGTCCATCACCATGATCTCATACACTCGGACCAAAAAAGAGAGAATTTTTTAAAATCACTAGCAAAAGCTATCAGAAGAATAACCATCAAAATAACAAACTCCTTTTGCACAGTAAAGAAACCCCACACTAGCGTTGAGGAAACTGGAAAAGTAAGGAAAGTCCACATGCCCCAGGTAAGAAAGTTACTAAAGAAAAGTACCAACACCCAGTTAACTTGATCTATAAAAAAGTAGCAACAGAAGAAGAAGAAAAATTAAGTAAGCGATCAAAGATAACCCAATTACGGATAATCCATAGGCAAACACCAATTAAAAAAGTACCCAAAGGCAATCGAAAAAGAACTCGAAAAGCTTAAGACAGTAGATTTCAGAATCAAACCAAAACATTGCCGAAAATCAAGTTCCTTAAACATAACTTTGCTACCAACCATCGAACAACAGAAACTAATAAGGAAAAAGAGAACCAAACCCACCAACCACGCTCGAGAATCAAAATAAAAAAGACCATAAAAACAAACAAATCCTGCAAAAAAAATGGGAGATTTGATAGAACCCATCGAAGAAATCACACCAAAAGAGGAAGGAAAAAAAAAAAACCAAACTGCAAAACCCTAAATCAGAAATTCTCGATTCCCCAAAGAAAAACCTCAAAAAAAAAAAAGATCAATACCCAACGAAACGCCCGAAAGGTAACAGGAACTCAAAAAACGAGAAAACCCCAGAAGAGCAAAACCTCCATCAGTATCTGAAAAGCATCAATACCTGTCTCCGGAGATCGGCTTCTTTGAGCTTGGTCTCGATCTCTTCGAGGGTGGAAGAAGATGGAGGAGGACTGTTCTCCAGAAGCCGCTGCCGAATTCGCCTGGGAACCTTCGACGGCGAGTCAGAGGCCGGGAAATCGAGCGCAATTCCGGCAGCTCTGCCGGATTCCGCCGGACTCTCGAACCCAGCAGCCATGTCGATCGAAAGCCCCAAACCGCACAAAACAACCAAAGGAGAGAAAAAGATGAATCGATAGAGAGATCAGACGATAGAGAAGAAGAAAAACACAAGAAAATCGAAGGGGAGAGAGATGAAAGGGAGCTAAAAGAAAAATGAAAGTTTGCTCCTTTTCTCTCTGTTGTTTACTTGTTTCTGTATTCGAAATGGTATCTGAGAGAGATTGAAACGAAGGTGTGTATTTGTTGATCAGGAAGAGAAGGGAAGGTGTGTATTTGTTCTTTGTATCGGGATTTCTATTACTTAACGACGACGTCTGTTACTCAACGGCTTTCTTTTTTTGTTGGTTTGACATGGATGCCCTTTTTTGTTCAGAAGAATTACATACCTGTTTTTTTTTTTTTGTGTGTGTGTGTGTGGGGTGGGGTGGGGTGGGGGAGGGGTGTGTTTTTTGAATTTTAGTGTTTTGATGCTTTATAAAATATAAATCTAAATTAAATAAAATAAATGCCTGTTTTGATTGGATCATGAGTATGTTTTGCAAGTGCTTCTAGGATTCTTTGAATTTATCTTATGGTAAAAGTTATAGGGGGCGGGGGCGGGGGGTTTGTGTGTGTGTGTGTGTTGTGGTTTTCTTGATTTTAGTGTTTTGTTGCTTTATAAAATATAAATCTAAATAAAATAGAATAAATGCCTGTTTTGATTGGATTATGAGTATGTTTTGCAAGTGCTATTGGGATTCTTTGAATTTATCTTACGGTAAAAGTTATATGAAATTTATTATAAAAATCTTTCTCTTACATATTAGGCCGATAGCTAAATGTGAGAGTCATTGAGTTTCAACATATCTTGCATGACAAGCAATACTGATTTACGGTATACAAATGCGTAAGACTGTAAGAGAAGCTGTCTAACTTGTTATATAATAAAAGTAGCGCATGCAAATTTATCATGCATTGAAACTTATATGAATATATGACACTTCCGGAAATGTAAGAAGAAGGGCAATATTTTTAATTATATATGAATTTTTAAATAAATCACACATTTTTTTCCAATTACAAGTTTTTTTTAAGCTTTTTTTTTTTTTTTTTCCTATTACAAGTTTGCCTATATATCTTTAGTTGTTTGTGCTTTTAATATATAACAGCTTTAGTCGAACAGACGTGCCCACTAAATTATATATGGTGACGGAGGCTTGAATCATCATCCTAACTGCTTGGTCAATAGCAAGAAAGTTTTCGCCATCCATATAAGTACATGGTCAATCTAACAATCCAGTCCATTCATATGAGTGTCAAATAGGGGTATTTATGGGCCGGGCTAAGGCATATCCAGGCCCAGCCTGACCTAAACCCAACACAGGCCATAAAAAGTTAGGCCCGAACACGCACATTTAATCAATCGGGCCGGGCCAAACTAAGAGTTCAATTACTTTTAGGGTGAAATTTCATGCATTTCTAACACAAGTTGGGCCATGTCAGGCTATAGGCTTTATATCACTTAATCCAAGCTATGCTCTATTATTAATTAGTCCCTCATTACATATCCAAGCCCCAGCCTAGGCAGGGATGAGGCTCAGGCTGGCCCAGCCCATAAGCATCCCTAGTGTCAAATCCAGAACCGATGATCGGAATTTCCTATTTAATGGTCCAGTAAGAAAGATCATGAGTTCGGCCTAAAACTATGTATTTACCACACGTAATGCTCACGTAGATCAATTATTATTTCCAAAAGATTCTCGTCACGTTTCACACACCACATTGCTTGAGGGGCTATTTTGGTCAAACGACAGAACTTTATGCCGCACTTCTCTTGTGACGGTGGAGCGTGGACGCGTCATTTCGCCGTCACCGTTATCTGCTTACGTGGAAAAGTGCCGAGTACGCGTCCCACAAAGTGGGCAAGCCCAAACGAGTCATGAAAATCCCTCACGCTTCAAGAATTCACTTAGATGTGTAACTCCACCGTAGGTCCCACTTATTTAGAATCAGGACCGTTGTAAAATTTTTTTTTTTTTTTTCTATGGAGGGTGTTTCGGCCTTTTCGGCTAGACTAATTCCTATAGATATAGAAAATGCTGGATAAATTTCCTCTAGCACCAATGTCATAGTACGGTGTTGAACTTCCAACTTAAAAAAAAAAAATTGTAATCTTAACATACCAACGCATTTTAGAGAAAATACGTACAATAAATATGATTTAGCCCCACTATAAGATTGGGTACAAGGCTAAAAATGTGACGAATACATTTTATATATTATCAATTGCTGGTCATATTCTCAATCTCATTAACGTTAAATCAAATAAAATTTATTTTAAACTGTTAAAATTTTAAATAAGTGAGTTCCACTATGATTTCAGGCGTGAGAGAGTGACTCAGTGAGTCCGGACTCAAACCGGACGATCGCTTATCCAGGGGGATGACACGTCATCAGTCTACTTGTTCGGGAAGTCTTCCTCTAGTAGAGGAAATTAATAAATGAGGCGTGTCTCATCCTCCCATCTCCGAGTACACGTGGCGGATTCATCACACATGGACAGCAATTCAACCACGTGGCAAAAATGCTCTTCCAACCATCCGATCCTGGCCATCCATCAGGTGGGCCACACTTAGATAACTGGTTCTGACAAATCGTATCGAAGCGGTCTCAATCCATCCATTGGATTGTCAGGAACGTTTGCGGTGGCAGATGGCGTTAGTAAATGAGTCTAGGAAAACACATTTATTATTTCTACCGAACCCATTGGGCCACCACCCCCACCAGCCTGATCGTTGATCAAGAGTGGGCCCCACATTGAACGCCATGCTTTTGTGTAAAAAAAAAAAATTGAATGTCGCGGTCAGCAGTGTAAGCCCAAGAAATAATGACCCAGGTCCAAATATGTGGACCAAAACCACAATCCATTGCAAGTGGTGGGGGCCCACTGAAGCCGCCTATGTGAAGAGTAAGGATGGAAATGATAGATTGTCTATTACTAGATTCCTGAATTTAAGTTGTGTTTTTTTGTTTTTTTCAGGGGAGGTTTCAACCCTTTGTACCCAAAGAGAGGTCGAACAAAACCTATTTGGTCAAAGATAATAACATTAGTGGATTCAACTTTTAATTTCTAAAATAAAGAAATTGGTGATCGATATAAGGACCTTTGGCTCTTGGAAAAAAAAGGAACCATGGTCCTGAATTTAAATTTGGTTGTACGGTCATTACCTTTTAATCAAAGCATACAAAATGAATGGCCCGTTAGACTATTATAATCTTCAAATGAAAGTGAGATCTTAGCCATACACATTGTGTCCAAATTAGTTGATACCCAACCATTGTTATACACTTTGGGATTCAAAGTGGGCCCAAAGATTATTTGATTAAAATCCCAACAATTTTATATTAACACGTGAAGGAGCATTGTACACATGTCCTGTACTACCACATTAATACCCATCTACACGTGAGAACGTCTGAACGTGTCATATATATGTCACCATTAAGTCATCCAGCAAGTGGGGCCCAATGTAATCCATTAACATGGTGAAAAATGATGCAGAAGCACTCACCGTTCATAAGGCTGGAGTTGACGGATGGATTATTGCTCCCGGCCCAAACTCATGTGACGCACATCAAGATCCCATGACTACTATAGATTTTAAAGTATCCAGGGTTTTTCTACCACCGCAACCATTAGTGATGAAAATTCTTGTCTAGGGATGAAAGTTGAGAAAATTCTCAAGACACCCTCCGTATCACTATATTTTTGCAATATCATAATACTTTTTTTTGCAGTATCATAAAATTTTAATTTAATTATATGATATCGTATAAAATTACCTTATTAAAAAGCCAAAGGGACACATTTGTCTCCGTATTTTATACAATATTCAATTGAGATTTTACAATATTGCAAACAAAGTAGCAATAGAGAGAAAGTATGGGAAAAATCTCATATGTGTATTCCTATAAAGGTAGTTAAATCAAAGGAACACAAAACTCACAAATAACTATCAAGTAATATCACCTTTGATGATGATGATGATATTATTATTGTTATCCTAAGAAAATCACCGAGGGTTAGCCATGTTCTGCTAAAAATTTGTTACATAATGCAATTTATTCACATGATGGTCCCTCCAAGGGAAATTTCTTGTTTCCACCGCTGTCTATGTCTTTACTTTGTCACAAGCTTCACTTTTAGTATTTTCAAATTTGTATTTTTAGCATAAACGAAGACATATTAAACCACAAAATCAAGCGAGCCAAGTAACACAATCTATAGCCACTCTCATTAAGCTTTGGACATGCTTAAGGCCAGCCATCTCCATTTCTTTAAGCTTTGTTTTCTTCGTTAAGTGATCATCGAGACATAATTATTTTTCCATTGAACTAAAACAATAAGTGGATGACTTTAACGAGACAAAATTAAAGTCATCATTTTGACGCCCAATGACCTTTTAAGTTTTAAATCTCATGGAGATTAAAAAAAAAATGATTTGTATTAGATTTTCACTAAACTCATAACGAAAAGAACTTATGCTTTCATTTTGGAAAAAAAATGAACATTTTTATATGCATATGCATCGGCTCTCCAATGCATTTCTCCATCTTGATCACATGATTAAGTTTTTTAATGTTCTCTTGAGAAGGTCCCTTAAAACAAACAATCAAGCTCATGTATTTCCAAGCTCCTGATTAAATGGCTCCAATGATTAAATCAATTTGAAATATAAATTTATTTGTAATGAACATTATAGCATCTTAACCTACCCATGATTTTTGAACTTAGTGGAAATTACAACTCTATCATTACCAGCTTTTATCTTTAATGTTGTTGTTTTATGCACATTAAAACACCTCAAAAGCAAATAAAAAGGAATATTTAGGTACTTTTGTTTTTAAAAATATATTCCTAAAAATATTTTTTCCAAACATGTAAAAAAGAAAAGGAAATAAATCTCAACCTACGAGCTAATATATCTTACTATATTACAAGGTTATTTGTCTTTTACACATGAGACATGAAAAAATGAAACTTACATATGCAAAATTTGCATGTCTTCACCATCATCAAACCCTTATTCCAACTTCAAGCAAAAAAAAAAAAAAAAGGAAGAAAAGAAAAGAAAAAGAAGAAGAAGAAGAAGAAGATGAAAAAGAAAAGAAAAGTGTCAACTATGTTGGAGTAGGCTATATGAATTTTAATTTGACATTTCAATATATCATAAGTCAAATCCTCAAATACATTGCACTTATTTCTATCTATCATTGCTACTTTGTTATATGTCATTTTCAACTTACCTTGTTTCCTTGATGTTATAGATCTAACCAATACGCCAAAAGCTCCGGGACTGATGGAACGCACCAAAGCAGATAGTCTCCCTCCTGAGATAGTTCATACTCTTCTCCAGGTAGCCCTTTTCTCAGTTTTCAGTTTTTTTAAGACAGTTCTCACTTTATATCTCAAACCCAAGATGCAGAGATTGACTCTGATACCAAATATTATAGACTTAACCAATACGCCAAAAGCCTCAAAACTAGTCGAACGTGTCAGATCAAGTCTTATAACTATTTAGAACCATAATACTTGATGGGCCTTCAACATGTGACACGCAATACCACGTGTGTTTAGAAACACATGTTCACATCAGTTAACATCGTCGGATTCAAATGACATGTAAGATCTTTGAATATTCCAAAATTAATGAATATTTAAGACATGAAACTAAATAATTTGATGTTAATTTAATAGCATATAAAAAACCTATCAATTTGAATTAAAAATCTGGGACCCACATGGATTAAAAAATGGTGAAAGGAATTGATACTTTGCCAACCCCTGGAAGCTCTTTGTATTGAATGATTCATGATCTGAAACCTTGTTTTGACCCGCAAGCCAATCTACTGCTATTTTTAAAAGTGATTACAGCCATCAGTGGGCTGATGACTGCTATTATTCTCCATCCCCATTTCTCTGGTCTGACTTCATACAGATTTGACTACTAATATTGATTACAACTGGGATTTGACATAATGGGTTGGTTGGTTAGTAGGTCCCAGCCTAACCATTGAATCCAACCCACTTTTATATTTTTAGAGCAGATTAGCCCTCACATGTGCAATAAAAGGCCGGCTATTTTTTTTTTCTTTATCCATCCATCCATCTTTCTGCATAGTGTGGCCCACTTTCCCAAAGCAGTCAGACCCTTGTTTATGTTAGGCAAAAATGATGGCTGAGCTTCTCCCACTCTCAGGGCGGTCCACTCAGAAATCGTCTTTTAGGTCATTTTTGGCAACTAAATTTAAAAAAAAAAAGATTTTCGGTTTTCCCTAAAATTGTGATAAATTCATTTTTGGCAATTATAAATTCATGAGGATTTGGACGAATGAAAATTTGCATTTGTTAGGGTTTTCAGATCCGACCACCCTCATAAAATTTGAAAATCTTCACTTAGGTGGATTGCATATCGAACTTTATTTTTCTCAACTATATGCATTAATACACACCAATATCAATGTAAGATCCTCAGCTATACAAATCCGCAGTGAAGAATTTTTGTTTCAGTGTAGTAGTGAAAAATCATTAGATATTTGGATTCTTCGCCTGCTACCAAACATGCTCTTAGTCTATCAACACTTAACCAATACTGATGGGCTCGTTTGATATTCGAACGGATCAAAATCAATGCCTCGTATTGTTTTTATCTATATACTAAATCTCACCCCCATTTGAGATTATAGCAACTCCTCCATGGATCTCGAGGAGAAAAAACGCCATGAAAAATAAGAAAAAAAGAAGTGAAATTTCATTTTTTTTTTTTATATATGTAATGGATCTGATGGGGGGAGCAAATCCAGCTTGAGTGAAATTTAGCTCAAGAAATAAAACAACATGGGAGCGTGACTTTGATCTATTAGATGTTAAAATGGGGATTTTCTGCTGGTTCATGGTAATGAACCGAGAGAATTGACTTATATTGGCTATAACCTCGCAGGGTAGTTTAGTTGGCTTAGGACCACGGTTTATTCCTGGAAGTTGAGGGTTCGAAACTACGCTACCACGGTGGAGCTACTGGGGATATACCTAGCTTTTCCAGGCTCGTATGGATTAGTCCGGCCCAAAGGCCTGGATAAAAAAAAAATAAAAAAAAAGAAAAGAAAAGAAAGAAAGAAAAAAGAAACATGTGATGCATGTGGAAGACATGATAGAAACCAATGACCAAAACAAAAACAAAGAAAAGGACCAGTGACTTGAAATCCTCCTCTGTTGGTAGGTGCCCTCCATTTCAATTGGCGACTTACCCCATCTCTGGTGCACAGTCCTGGGTACACTTGTTGCTACAGGAACCAATCACCTCCGGGCGCCCACAGTTGATGGCCTCAGCTGAGAATTTTATTAACCATACAGTGGGCAGGTTAGAAAAGTTAGTTTTATCAACCATACAATGGGTAGGTTTGAAAAGTTATGTAACCTTAAAAAATTCTTTCGAATTGCTGGTCTTTGAGTTGGGTCGACTAAGCTGAGTCTAATGGAGTTTAGGGTTTTTGAGCAATGTGTAGAACTGAGAAAGATTACTTGATAATTGAACTCAAACCATCAATATGTTTTGATGAAATGAGTTTGTCAAAGGCTTAATAATATTGCCAGCAACATACATGTTTGTGAGATCTAGACCCTTCATTAGAAGAGCCTTTAAATGTCACAATAGTTGGTTGTTGGCTTCTCAAGTAGACCACAAGTTTATATGAGATCATGAAAACAACTAATTATTGCTTAAACATATAATTATCTTTGACTAGAGTAACCAGGGTAAGTTTGGCAAAGTTTTTGCTTTAAGAAAAAAATCTTCTCGACTTGTTGTCCTTCTACTTGAGTCGACTCAACTCACTTTAGTCAATAGGAACCTAGTCCTTTACTTTTGCCATGACTAGAAGGATTACTTGATAATTTAACTCGAATAATCCAAGTGATTAGATTAAAATTGAGCTTGCCAAAAGCCAAACATTCATACATGTGCCAACATTAGTTACATATGCCTGCTTGTGTGTAAGAGTAAAAATAAGAGCCGTGCTACACGTCCCGGATTTTGTCCCGGGCGGTGGCACGGCTCCCATGGGAGCCGTGCCACAGCTGTGTAGACTTTTTGTAAAAATAAAGTATAGGTCAAATCATAAATCAAGTAAAAAATAAAGGTCGTAAAGTAACAGACACAAAATAAAAGGCACCTTTTCACGAAGTTTATTTCTCTCCAATTATCAAGCTTAGATGTAATTAAAAAAGGGGATATTTATAGTACAATTAATTACCCATAGACTTATCATTCGCTTATGAGCAGTCAAAGTCTAAGTATTTCCCACAAAGTTTCTCGTGCAATATCTCAGGTCTCTGATGTCACTATGAGAGATCTTACATCCTTGCGATATTGCACATATTGCCTCGTGCAATATCCTAAGGCAATGTGATATTGCATCGTTATTGTATGAAACAACTTTGCGAAGAATATTTAAGCTTCAATTGTCCTGAGGCAAATATCAAGTCTAATGGCAATCGTACGGTCAAAATTCAAAAAAAAAAAGTCAAATGAGGGGTAAAGGGGCTTGGTGATGTCGTGCCGAACTTTAGTTATGATGACCTAAAAACATCATTTCACTACTTTACTTTTGGTTCACCTTTTTCATTCAGACAATGAAGGAAAAAAAAAAACACACACACACACACATCATATCCTAATTTTGCCCCTCTTACCACTCCTTTTATGCTAAACAAACAACCTACCTAACCGTATGGGACAATATTCTTCTCTAAGTAGACTACATATTATTGATATACACTTCAGGTTGTGGAGCCCGCTTAAATACACTTTTATCAAAGGAATTAAGGGAGGAAGGCACATGGAAATGTCTCATTGTGGATTAAAGGAACCAAAAAATCAGCCCCACTAGGTTATTTCAACCCTTAATTTAACTATGTTAAAGTTTAATGTCAATCCATTCATTGAAGGTTCAATGAATGGAAGTGAAAAGACTAATTGTCTAATTAAATAAATACATTTAAGTCTTGTTTAGAGGTAAAAAATAGATATGCCAAATAGGAACTTAGATATGTACAAAATGAACGTACCTATATCTTTTTGTCGTATCCAGGATTTCAGGGACCTGATCTTATATCTTTCTTATTCGTTTCGGTCGCTCGGCTATCAGGTACCCATTTTCATTCCCACCTCTGTTAACCCGAATAGATGCTGGCCACTTTCATATATATAATAATGGTGCAACGGCAAGTGGTCAAACTACAAGTAGGCCATGCGCAAGAAAAAAAAAACCAACACTTGGGCCATGTTATTAGATTCCCCACCACAAATGGACCGTTCATTACAAGTTTCCAAGGATGCCGTGTCCCAACCAGTTGCCACGTTATCCGGTAATGTGAAATTGACATTTGTAGGCTGTTGGATATGGCAGTAGCCTTGAACCTAGCCCCACCTAAAACAAGGTTTTATACCTATCTTCCTTGGGACTATGTGATTCCATGAGTGGAAGATAATCAAAAACACCCTAAAAGGAGTAGGCCAAAAAAGACGCGGATGGATGTAGAAAAATTAAATACGAAGATGTACAGCTTTTTTAAGGATTAAACTCAAGATGGATCGGAACGGAGAAGCAAAGTTTTTGTGGCCAACGCTAATATGGTTGGGATAAGGCTTTGATGATGATGATGATTTTGATTTTGCTATAAGAGTTCATGATACAGTACTCCTGTGATAACTTATCCACCCAGTGATTTTGGGGTTTTTTGAAAAAGGGGTTCATTTCTTACATGCAGGGCAAACATGGGTATTGTCGTTTGGGGGCACTCATCACTTGCCCTTGGGCGACCTGGAAAAAAGTTTTAAACATGCAAGCCTAAACATAGAGAAAAAGCCCATGCATCCATGAGAAATAAGCCATCGCCCCTATCAAGCATTAAAATAATGACGAAATTAACATTATGGTTATCATTTGCCTTGCTCCAATAAAAATTTTAGGTTCACCCGATGATTATATAAATAATATATTAGAAATTTTTGGGTGCATACCTTTTCCCCACCTAAATCACAATCAAGTGTACCATATACACACCCATCTCCCACCTATCACCAATCTCAATTTTCAACAAGACCTAAATGAACTGGACTTTTGGATTGAGTGTCCTTTTTCATACAAATTTGTTGAACTTGCGAACCACAGACGAAGGGATTATTTAGGATGATTTGATAGCCGTAAAATTTTATAAAGGGTTAGGGCCATCCAAGTTTTTCAATCCCCCACAGTCCCATTGATTGGTGGGGCCCCAAGTGTACTCCACAACGATAGGCCTAGGATGAAAGGGTGGGACTCTTTCTTATCCTAACATTGAAATTTGATAATTAAATTTCAAGGTTAAGACTATCTATTCAAAGTGACCTTTTTGTGGTCCTCAACGCCATCCCTTGCACATGCAATGAACCGAAAGCGCCCAAAGTGGGCTCACAGATAAGAAAGCAAACTTTGAAAAGCAAACAAGGGTTAACACTTAACAGGTATTAGAGTTGAATAAAAGTCAAACCAAATCGCCACCCAATTCTGCCTTGATTTCCAATGTAGAATTTTTTGAAAGCATGTGGGACCCACTTTTTGGTGATAATACAGCCTTGATTTAACATGAACCAACTGAAGGCCCCACTCCACTCAATTGTAGCTAAATAATCGGCTTGCTTGAGTTTCTGGTTAGGAAAAAATAATATCAAGTCAGACAGTAGTGCTCTAGATAAGAATATCTGTAATTAAAAGATCACTGCATGGCCCTTTTGGCTAATTCATATTGAATTCCTAAAATCTTTAATAGCAAATTGCACTCTAAAGAATATATATTAAAGAGCTAATATAGGCTATGAGGAGGACTTTTTTTTTTTGATAACGCAGGGTTCTAGCTCTTTGGGCCAAAATAATTCCTATGGGCCCACAAGAGAAAGCCGGATAAAATTTTCCTTTAGCCCCGGTGTGAATATAAGGACATGCAAAAGGGCAACTTCACTTATCTAGCATTTGATTTACTATTGAAATTGGTGATCATATTCTAACTGAGAGATATTTCATGACCTTTTTGTGGATCTTCAACATATAAATCTTCAATTCTTAGTCCCTTTGATGGAAAGGCTTTACAAAAGGAATTATTTAGAATTCCTAAGAGTTCAGTAGGGTTAACAATGGGGCTCTAATTGTTGTTAAGCATTTTTTAAAAAAATCCATTTTTTGAATTTTGTTTTAAAAATCATGGTGAGATAATGTAGATAATGTTATATTTATTACACTTCAGTAAACAGGAATTTAGGTGGAACCATAACTGCTGAGGGCATAAAGTCGATCCACACCTGAATTTTTGTGTGCTGATGTTGTAGCTAGCGGCCATATTTGCAAGAGTGAATTGATCATTTGGCCCTGACCAAAATAATAAGTCTAATGGGTTCTACAGTTTAAGGATGAAATCATGGTGGGCCTCACAAAGTATAATATTAGAATTATAGAGACCATCCAATCACGATGGTCCTATTAGAACTAGGACGAGAATATTAATGTCACAAACTTTTAGCCCTCGGTTATGAGGAAAGAAGCCTAATCATATAGAAAGAGGAACATAAGATCCTACCTTGGGCAGTTAGGTTGAAAGCAGAGAAACCACTCGCGGAACCAAGGAGGGGGGTTGGCAGCGCCCCTCGACGCCCCAAAATTTTTTAAAACCCCTTTCAAGTTTAAAGAATTTTAATAAATCTTTACATATGCTTCCCTCGAATCTTGAGAAATGCCCTTATATATTCTGAAAACTATATGTATTTTTCTCCTGTGGGCGTCGCAAGATTTTTTTTTCTACATAGTGGCCCATCCAGGGAAGTGTTCCTGGGTCCGCCCCTAAGAGAACCCAACAAATTTGGCAATCCCTTTGCTCTCCAGTAAAGTAAGTCAAAAGAACCTACTCATAAATTAGTTATTGAAATAAAAATGGTATAAACTTTGCTTTAAAGTCCCAAAAGATAAAAGGCTACAAAGACTAATTCCATTATTGAGGCTCTGTTCCTGCTGATCTATTCTGATGCAAGATGTACACGTGTCAAATAGCCATCACCCGACAGGTCCTCATGTAGGTGGGCCACTCTCAATAAAAAAAAATGTCCCAATTTTAGAGAAATTTTGAGGTTAGAGAACAATATGGATGGCTGAAATCCCAATTCAAGAGTAGTAGATGATGAACATAAATAAATATACCTACTACATTGCATTGACTTTGCTTCAGTGCTACTACCTTTATTAGCTTAAAGCCTTTTGCTGTATCTTAGCAGCCACAACTGCCCATTTCTCCTCCTCCCTCCTTAGAAAAGCAGAAACTGATAGAGAGAGGCATCAATAAAATAAGGACAATGCATGTGGAGGATCTAACTGGCCCCAACTGCAATGCCACCAGGGCCTATGGAAACTTGACACTAGTAGTGGCAATGATAGGTACTCAATCTTGTGGAGTTGAAGTTGGTGGGACCCACAATTCCTCATGTGGTGTTAATGGAAGCACTGCTCATGGAAGAATATTCAAATGGGTTTTGCATTAAGATAAGGTAGATGACCCCAGTGCCACTAGTGCTATAAAAGGCCAAGATGAGATGCAGGGCACCAATTGAAGGGCTCATTACCCTTATTCATGGAGGGTCATGGGTTAGGGTTGTTCATGGGCCAAAGCATGTCTAAGCCTAATCTGTTTAGTTATTGGTCCTATACTAAGTTTTTGGGTTAACCCATGGGCCTGATTTAGGAATGACATGGGCAGGACCAGACCAAGCCTGACCAAAGCCCACCCTGTGTTGGGCTTGGATTTAGATTCTAATTTTAGGCCCGAGGGCTGTACGTGGACCTCACTTTCTGGTCCAGTTATAAGTTGGCTTGGTGTGGACCAAGACGTTCATTCTTTAAGGCCTGCCTCGGCCTGACATCTTTAACACAAAAGGGTGTTTATATTTTGCAATATTTTCTGGGTTTGGACCTGTTACCAGTCCTATGAGCTGGATTTGGGTCTGAATGTTAGGCCTGAGAACTAAATGGACTAGCCCTGGACAAGGTTTTGCCAGATCCAGCCCTTGAAGACCCCTATGTCTACCCCATTATTCTAAATAAACTGGCCTTTAGAACAAGTGGCCCAGCCCATAGAAATAGGTAAGGCCTCAGCCCAAGGATGTAGAAAGACAGCTCAGATCTAGATTCTAGCCTAATGAGTGCCAGACTCAATTCAAGATGGACACGGCCTAGCCCATGAAACCCCCTTGTTGCTTGCTATTAAAAAGGGAAACCAACATGACTGCCTCACAATTGCATCTATCAACCCTAATTCTGATTCTTCTGTTTCTTAAGATCATATGGAGCACATAAAATAAGTGTTATACTAGAAAAATGCTATCCCTTTTGTCATTTTACAGTGTCCACAAGGGGTGCCAATGGGTCAGATCAGGCTAACCTTTTAAGCTAAAGGGCAATTGCCATGCCTGAAACTTAAAATACTGGGTCTGCAGGTCAATGTATAATAATTCAGCTTACTCTGGGCTTGGGTCAGGTTGTCATGTGTTGAATAGCATGTATGGACTCAAAATCGAAACCAACTGATTTCATTTATTGGCAACTAACCCTACCATAATAACCTTGTAATTGATTTTTCATTGTTATGGCTTACAACATGCTAAACTATATGGTTTGTATGTGTTTTCTTTGTGATATCCACATGGATGATTGTGTACGAATTCGATCAGAGTGTCTTAGCATGTTCAAGGTCTTCGATTTACCTTTTTTGAATGGATTAGATCATGCAAAATATTGCAATCCATCAACCTTTGTAGGTGATTTTGAGTCCTATTATACTATATTAAGCTAAGAGGTTTTTAATCTAATTCTGACATTCTCTTCTGATTTTGACTGTCAGTTATTCCCTTCTCCCTTATCTCTTGTAACTGTCATTTTTTTATCCCATGCAACACTAATCATCTCATATAACTACCCATTCTTCACTACCCATGTTTCTTGTAACTTTTCCATTTTTCCTTTTTAGTTTTTACAAAAGTTTCTTTCTACTCACATCTTTTATTCTCATTTCTATATATTTTTCTATTTGTTTACTTCATTTCTCCTATTTTCTTTCTATTCTACTTCTCTTAATTGCGAAAATATGTGCAGTCATAGGTATTCTTCTTTTATTTTCTTTCAGCTGTATTTGGTTTGAATTGTATTGATAAACTTGTGCTCATCACGGGTTCTTGTGCTAGTATATGACTATGTTTAAGTTAAATTGATATCCGACATGTGTTCCTGTCATCCTAGCATATCCAATCCCTTTTTGTAATGCGTATTTGTGATTTGACATAATGAATTGCATCATAAATCACACCACAACCACATATATCAAATCAAACAAAGAATCCCAAATACTCCAAAGACATGTTTTTAACACCATTGTCAGTAATTCTCAGCATTTGCAAAACAAATAGGTCCTCAAAGCTTTTTCCTAAGGGTCCATTTTATGAACTCTAATTTAATTAATAAGAACTAATCATCTTAATGTCTAAAATAAAAGGTCCTACTTTTAAGTTCTAATTTATAATTAGGATGTTTGGTAAATAAAAAAAGCTCATGTTTTATGAGGTAATTGGCGCCCACCTTTATGAATTGTGGTAATTAGGGCCCACTTTTTTATAAACTCAATAAAAAAATCCGCCATTTGTGTCATTTTGAAAATCTATGAGATCATTTTCATAAAAAACACATAAATTTTGCATTATCTACCTCCATTTGCAATAGTTGAAAAAGCTCTAAACACAATTCCCACCCACCCCCCCCCCGCCCCCGCCCCGCCCCGGCCCGGCCAAAAAAAAAAAAGCATATTTTTTTAAGAGGCAAAAGTTCTCATTTGTAAATAAGCTAGTAAAATTAGATGTTTACCAAATGCTCTAAATGAAAATATGCTCTAAATCACAAAATAAGAGCTTATTTTTGGAGTTAACAAGTGCACCCAAGATATGAACAATCTTTTTTTTTTTTTTTCTGTAGAGATACTAAATACTAAAGTCAAAAGAAGCATAACATTCAGGTGTTTCCAAAAGACGAGCCTTGATGGGTATAACATTAACTAGGCCCATTTACTCCTCTTCATTACACACTTTTATGTCGATGTAGATGAACCCTAAGGGGTAGCTCAGTTGGTTTAGAACTACGGTCCCGGAGGTTGTAGGTTCGAAACTGCACTACCACACTGGGGCAACTAGAGAGTTTACCCGAATTTCCTCTAGGCACGGTAGGATTAGTCCAGCCCAAAGAGTTGGGAATCCTCCCATAGCTTAAAAAAATTAAAAAAAAAAAAAAAAAAAAAAAAAAAAAAAAAAAAAAAAAAACTAACTGGGGATGCAGATGAAAGGTTTCCTGTAAACCGCAGAGAAAAACTCTCTCCACTTTCAATGTAAACCACAGAAAACTCTTTCCACTCTTAATGTACCTCTACTGTTGGGTGAGGTCAATGTGGTGGTTGATGTCCACCACCCTCTTATGTAGTAACTGCCCTCAACCACTGGAATGCCTCAGTCCAGACTTGGGTGGCAGAGCAGGCAAAATAATGTGTTTTTGTGTTTTGTCAATGCTTCTGGAATGCCATTTTCAATGATCTTTAACCCAGGTTTAATGATGATTGCATCATGACCAATCAACAAACTACCTCATTAATGAAATATTGTAGATCTTTAATTTGATGTGATTTCAAAATAATAGACTGCCCATGGACTGGAACAATTAGGATTGATGTGCAGCTTGCAAAGTGAATAACTTGGTTTTCTTGTTTTTAATTTTTACAACTCGCCTGAACCGAATTAGAAGAAACAAAGGACTAACAACTTATCAGACAGCCACTTGCTCTAAACAGTGCACACTTCTGCAATCTTATACAATATATACAGACCATAGGTTAATGTAATATGCTCTAAAGTTCCAAAAGGCAATTTGGGTGCAGCATATATGAAAGAAAGATCTCTAGCTTGGTAGCTAGCCTTTGCTCTGCTCATCAATAAGTTTAGAAGGTCATGAAGGGAGGGGTCATGTTTAAGGATGGAAACCAGATGACCTGACCACTATATGCTCAACACTTTGATTATCTGGGCCCATTGATTGGAAATCATTTGCTGAGCCTGAAGGAGTGGAACACCATACTGGGCCCATTAATTGGAAATCCGGGCTGAAAAGAAGATCTAAAACTTTTCAATGAATGGCTCATTACCATTATTCATGGAGGCTCAAGGGTTAGGGTTGTTCATGGGCCAATGCTTGTCTAAGCCTAGTCTGTTTAGTTATTAGGCCTACAGTAAATTCTTGGGTTAACCCATGGGCCTAAAAGTTAGGCTTGACCTAACCTGATTATGATACACATGTGCACCTAGAAATGACATGGGCAGGACCAGACCAAGCCTGACCCAAGCACACGCTATGTTGGGCTGGATTTAGATTCTAATTTTAGGCCCGAGGGCTGTACGTGGACCTAACCTTCTGGTCCAATTGGCTCGGTGTGGACCAAAATGTTTAACACAAAAGGGTGTTTATATTTTGCATATTTGCTGGGATTGGGCCTGATATCAGTCCTATGAGCTAAATTTGGGTGTGAATGTTATGCCTAAATGGACTAGCCTTGGACAAGGTTTGGCCTGACCCAGCCCTTGATGAGCCCTATGTGTGGCCCATTATTCTAAAAATAAGCTGGGCCGAGCTAGTAGTTGCAGATTTAAGCATAAGTAGCCCAGCCTATTGAACTGTCGGACAAGAAATGGGTAAGGCCTCAGCCCAAGGATGTAGAAAGACAGCTTAAATCCAGCATAATGAGAGCCAATCTCAATTCAGGGTGGATACGGTCTAGCCCATGAACCCCACATTATTGATTGCTTTCGAGAAGGGAAACTCACATGACTGCCTCACAAATGCATCTATCAACACTAATTTTTAAGAACGGATTCTTTTTCCAAGTGGTAAGGAGTGTCGGTCTTACGTAGCTGTTCGGGGGTTTAAACCCCGAGTACGTCACCGCTTCCCACTTGTACGGATTCATTTTTCATTTGTGTGGGCTTTCTTTTCGCTTGTGCGAGCTTCCTTTCTACTTGAGTGCGAGCTACTTGAGTGAACCTTCCTGTGTATGCGGGCTCCCTCTTGTATGGGCGGCACTATATAGATGTCAGTTGGGTCAATTTACCCTACTGAGATCTGAAAATTTATAAATTGTTTTTTAATGAATTGAACTTATGTAAAGATTTTGACCCCACGCAATGCCTAAGTTAATGGGTCATCTGTCTACCAAAATAAATAAAAAATAATGGACCCAACTTTTTTTTTTAAATAAAATTTCCTTTTTTAGACATTATGTTATTAACTCTTCATTTACTCTGACTTAACCTCTAAATGCGGTATTCTCCCCATATTAGAAGGAGAAAACCCTAACATTTAGATTTAGGCATATAGACTCCTAGCCCTAACCGAGCAGCAGAGATCAATGAATGAATAACTGTTTGGTCACATATATTGAAAATGACATGTTTTTTAGTGTTGATAATGAAGCTATTATGCAACGATTTCAACACATGAAAACCTGATTGAGGGCAGCTGTAGGAGTTTATATTTTGAATTTTCTATTTAGATTTTTTTTTTTTGGATTAAGAACTATTAGTAACAATGTATTAAATTTTATATTTATTTTTGTTTCGAGAATTCAATGTTATCTTTGTCGAATTGTCGGAAATAGATTATTTGAGGATTGTATATTATATTTGTTGAATTATCGAAAGTAGATGACAGATGTTGATAAAAGGGAAAACAACCTTATTCAATTTGTGAAAAATAAGTCTTTTGTTGACCTACTGACTCGACTTCCTGGAGCCGCCACTGTCCTCTTGGGTCCCAGCCAAGAGCTGGGGTACCAAAAAAACTGATCAAATTAACATAAATTTTTAAAAACACTAATTTTTAAGAACGGCTCTTTATCCGCGTGGTAAGGAGTGTCGGTCTTACGTGGCTGTCCGGGGTTTGAACCCCGGGTACGTCACCGCTTCCCGCTTGTACGAGCTCATTTTTCATTTGTGTGAGTTTTCTTTCAGCTTGTGCGGACCTCTTTTCTACTTGAGTGAGCTACATTCTCGTGTGTATGTTGGCTCCCTCTTGGGTCCCAGCCCCTGTGGCTGGGGTACCAAAAAAAAGAAGATCAAATTAACAGAAATTTTGAATGGTCCATATCAAATATTTTCATGTTATCTATCTTAGTGGACTAACCTGATCTTCGGGCCGGGAATATCCATACTGACCTGCAGTTAGCCCATGTGGGTGTGTAGGTTCGGGCTGGGCCTTCTGGAGTACTCTTATCACCCAGATTTCCTGTTCTGTTAACCTGCAATTGTCGCTATACCGCCGCTAATTATGGCGGAAATCGTGGCAGATTAAATTTTATCACAATACTTAGCAGCGGTGAAGCTGCAATTCTAACCACCCCATCCTCTGGTTGCTTGAGAAGGGTTCTAGAGGCTTGTATCCTCTCCATCATCCATCATCCAACAACTTTGATTGTTTTTTTTTTCTTCAAATAGTTTTTTAATTGTTATTTTGATTATAGGCAAGTTATCCTATCATAATTACGGATGTAAATTGGATATCCGATTCTCCGATTTTTAAGTTCCGATTCATATACAGGGTGCGTATCCCGACTGTCCGAGTCCGAACCTGTCACCAACACTATCCAATATTAGTTGATACTAACATACTGCATGTTTGTGGAGGACAAATTTTTTTTTTTCAAGGCCTTTTGGTTGTGAAGTGGTTTCACTTTCTGTGAAAAACCAGTTTCTGCTCCTTGGCAAAACATTTTTCACATTCGGATGTTTCTACCTTTAGTATAAGAAACGCAGGAAAAGTGGTTCTCTGCCTCTTGAATCCAAACTTGAGGTTGCCAAAACTTGTGGTAGAGATTAATACCTACCTCTCCAACCAGGGGTCGCCCCATGTTAATATGACATGGGGCAACCAGATCCAAAAGTACCAAAAGGTGGAATGGGCCCTTGACCCATGACCCAATTAAGTTAAAATGATCGGCCCACCTAGTTGACCATTTTCTTCTCTTCATTGGTGGAAAGGAACCCAAAAAAACTCTTTTCCTTCGATATCTATAGGAGAGTAAGACCACACAATCCGTCTCTATGCTTTGCCTGAAGGAGGAAGACCTCAAGGTGTTAGTAGAGAGCAACTAAGGGGAAGCCCACTTCCTCAATACTCCCTCTCAGGTGGAACTCGGCCGTCATACTTTTGGCGACACGCTTTTTGTTTTTGGCCGAGTCATTCATCCTGAGATTTGAACTCATGACTGGTTAGCTATGATACCATCTTAAATTTCTTCAGTTAGTCATTCCTACCAAAACCTCAAGGTATTAGTAGAAGCAGCGGAAATACTCTTCGATAATTTTGACCTTGCTTTCTTATATGATATTTCTCTTTTTATTGGTTTTATCATATGCTTCGTCTCTAAATCTACCATTGTAGAAGCTTTTGAGGAAAGATATGGTGGAGCTTGGAGTCCGTTGTGACACAGGAAAAATGGATTACAAGAATAATTATACGTGGTTTGTCTGAATGGAATTTGAGAAATTAGGGTTAAATCTGAAACTCTTAATTTTTAAATCCAAATCCCAAATCCCAAATCTCCAAATCCCCAAATCCTAATCGAAACACTAAGCCATAAATCACCAAATCCTAAATGCAGACCCTAAGCTCTGATTCCCCAAATCTCCTTTTAATGTGAACAAATCTAGTGAAAAGAATGATTGACGTTTTCAATTGACCATTATCCGCCCAACTAAAACAAAAATCCTGAGTCCGCCCTAAGTCTCCAACCCAAAAAACTGGTGGAGATTAATGTTGCCGACACATGTAAATTTTAAGCCTAATGAATATGGCCCAATACAAAGTCAAAAGACAAATACCAGAAAAAGAAATTAAGTGAAAGAAAAGACACTGAACTCTAGGTAAAACCCAAATGGTCCAGATTCCAGACTCCTTGCTGCTTTTAGTAACAAGATAATTTTTATTGCTTTTCGAAATAGAACATTGGGTGGATCCTGTGGCTATTTCAAATATAAGTGTGCTTTACAACCTATCCAATTACGATTTTTTTGATGATTAATTCTCTATGCGGCGGCAAACACTAAATTGCACAAATGGACAAATTTAGAGAGATTCGGAACATAAGATGTGGAGAGCAAATCCATGCCTTAATGCGACTCAATCAACTCCGATGACGCGGGTAAATCAATTTAATTTGATGTTTGTAATCTCCTAATTTAAGACTTCAAGATGGATCGTCAATGTCATATAAACATTCAAATGGTGCGCATCACGCACAGTAGCGCAGCATACGTATCCTTGGCGCGCAAGGAAAGTGGGATGTGGACCGTAGTCGTCGGTTGCCGGTTGCGGTTGCGTTGGGCGTAAATCCTCCTCTCTCTTCCATCTCACTCATACCACACGCGTTGAGCAATCCATACCGTTCAAGTGTTAAATCTGTGAGATTAAGATGGATAGGGGCAGATCTCCCCCTGCACTTTCTCAGGCCCGTCTTCACTTTCAAAAACCCATATGAAAATTTTGGTCCGTTTTCACAATCCACATGAAAATTTCTGTATCCACCCTTAAAAACCTTCACTTAAAAAATTTCTGGATATTACTACAAAACTACATTCTCTTTGTCTATTTTGAAACGCTCCCCTCAAATAAAAATCATCGTCCATCAGTCAAAATTTGCTTATGAAAAATCATGACCCTTCATTTCCAAATCAATGTCTAGGAGCAGTCCACCTGTCCTCTTTTTTGGATCATCTTCCACACACTTTGTCAAATACTCCATCACTGGAGTCAGGAGGAGGAAATCAGCATCGAACCCGGTTCAAATCGTTGAGTCTTCTAAACCCGGTCCGGTTCAAAACATTTTATTAGTCCATATCTCCAACACGCCAATCAAAAACCATTTGCCTCGCGACGGAGAGGAGAAAAATCTCATCGACTTCTCCTCAGTCCTCGAAGACTTCCGCTCCCTCTAAACACCAATTCCCCAAATCTCTCCCTCCAAAACCCTAAAAAATCTGCAATTCATCTCCCCCAATTCGAATTCAATTCAATCAAATCGAAATCCATGGCTGTGAATAACGTGATGCTTGCGATCCACGAGAAGAAGACGACGTCCGTCGATCTCTACCGCCCACTCCGCCAGCACATCTCCTTCCACTACTCAGAGCGCGAGGCCCAAAACCTAGAAGACGACCTCCAGACCGTCCGCCAGATGCGATCCGATCTCGAGCGCCCGGCCGACTCGCCGGAGGCCCGCCGCGACCTTCTCCTGTCCTACTTCCGGGCCCTCTGCTCCATGGAATCCCGATTCCCCTTCTCGCCGGAGCGGGATCACGTGAGCGCCGTATCCTTCACGTGGCACGACGCCTTCAAGTCCAACAAGAAGGCCACGCTGCAGAACATCCACCTCGAGAAGGCCGCCGTGCTCTTCAACCTCGGCGCCGTCCAGAGCCAGATCGCGCTGGCTGCTGATCGGACTGTTGCGAATGGGCTGAAGCAGGCGTGCAATTCGTTCCAGGCGTCGGCCGGCGCGTTTGCGTTTATGAGGGATAATGAGGCGGGGAAGGTGGCGGCGGCCGGGGGAGCGACGCTGGACTTGACGGCGGAGTGCGCGGGGATGCTTGAGAAGTTGATGCTGGCGCAGGCGCAGGAGTGTTTTTTTGAGAAGGTTATTGCTGATGGGAAGCCGCCCGGGCTCTGCTCTAAGGTCTCCAGGCAGGTCGGCTCCTGGAACTTTCTCCTCTGTCTTTGTTTTCAATTGAATGACTGTTTTTTTTTTTTGGCAATTTCATGTTTCCACATTTTTTTCTTTGTGAGTGTTGTGTATGTGGTCGTTTTTTAGAAACTTGGATTCCAATTGGTTGCGTTTCATTGATTTCTTAACTATTGGATATGCATTTGAACCTGGAGAGTTACCAGGAATATGACTTTAAATTGAGTTGAGGGGAAGAACATAATTCGCAAAGGGGACTATGGCTAGATGGGACTTAGGACTGCGTTTAGATGTTGTGTATTTTAGGCTGTGATGCCTAGATATGGATACTGATAGAGACACTAATAGGATATGACTTGTCACTTTTGAAAATCTAATACATGAATAGGGAAACAGGTGCCCTAACTCTTTCTTTGTATCACTTTCGAATCAATGAAAATATCATTGTTACGTCCCTGTCTGGTATCTTTTAAAATTAAAAGATCTAAACTTGGTAAGTAAGATATGTTAAACTTGTACCCTAGAAGTATAGGTGAAGTATTGGGTACCAATAAGTGTTGTATCGGTCCGGCAGATACGTTGGGCTTACGAGTATCCGGGTATCATAGATTTTAGGGGTCAGAGCTGTAATCTTGTATACCTTGAAAATTGGATTAGAACAGCTGCAATGTGCATATTTTAGTTCTCAATCCCTTTGCCAAGGTTGGACAGTTAATATATTCCTATCTGGAAGGTTTTTGGGTCATCCTGAACTCATTGTGAAAGCTCATTTTGGATAAGATACTGCAGTTCAGCATGTACACCATGAATGCATCAATGCAGTGAACACGTCCTAAGGCCACATCTGGGTCCTTGGAATTCAGTTACCCTGCACTTGGGTTATCTGTAACTCTATTTATCTGTAATTGGTTATGGCTAGAAACTGAGGTGCATGTAATTGGACCCTAATGTAATTGGTCAACCTTCGTTTGGTAAACTGTGTTACATCCATTAGATTTATGAACTTCCAAATAGGCCCTAATGTATGTGGACCAGAATGCTTCCTTTCTTGGTAGCAAGCTAAATGCAACTGTTTAATATTGAAATTTTGGGGTAGCTTGAGCCTTGAACTTACCCTTGCGCTGTGTTGGTTGGTGGTGTTTTGGACTCTGAAATTTAAATTTGCAAAAGCATTTGTGCTTTGAAAGTGGGTGGGTCTTTATTCTACAGATCGGAATTTTTTTTTTGAAGTTAGTGTTTTTTGCTTTTCCATACAGTATACGTATGCTGTATTAGCTGTTGATTATTCTTGTAAAGTTCTTTGTAATGTACAGAAGTTAATGGTACTGAAAAGAAATGCTTTGAGGGTGTTAATATTTTCTGTTATTTTTTGAATTGTTGTCACTTAATGTTTATAGAGATGAAATTGGGACTTTGGTATGACAATTGTAGGTCGGCCTTTACTACGAAGAAGCCTATGCTGCCCTAAATGTTCAACCTCTCAACCAGCATTTCGACCGGACCTGGATCTCTCATGTGCAGTTAAAGGCAGCTCAATTCTATTCAGAAGCATGCTACAGGTCTGGTTTGGAATTGCATGAGAAAGAGGAGATCGCAGAAGAAATTGCACGGTTGAGAAGTGGTATCACTGCACTGACTGATGCAAAGAAATCAAGCAAGGGAGTTGCTGCGCCACTTCTTGAAGCTGCTACCAAGTTGGAAGCTAATCTAAATCGTAACTTGGAGAGGGCGATGAAGGAGAATGATAGAGTTTATCTTATGAGAGTTCCTGCAGCCAGCTCCTTATCACCTCTTCCTTCAGCCTCTCTTGTCAAGCCCACTCCTATGAATGATATATTGGATGCAAGCAGTGTAAAGTTGTTTTCCACCCTTGTTCCTGATACCAGTGCAAAAGCTCTTTCCAGGTATACAGAGATGGTTGATGATATAATTCGAACACAAGCTGAGAAATTGCAACAGGGGAGTGAGATAACCAGAGTTAAGCTCAAAGAAATGGACTTGCCTGATTCTATTCTTGCATTGGAAGGGAATTTCACTTTACCACTAGATCTGAAAGAAGATGTAGAGGCAGTGCAGATTGTAGGTGGACCATCCAGTTTGGAGGCTGAATTGCAGCAGCTTAGGGATTTGAGAAGGGTGAACCAAGAGCTGCTGGTCCAGACTGAAGAACTTTTGCAGAAAGAAGCGAGAGAGGATGCACAGTTCCGTAGCCAATTTGGTACACGATGGACTAGACCTCAGTCAAGCACTTTGACAAAGAACTTGCAAGACAGATTGAACAGATTTGCGGGCAACCTGAAACAAGCAACAGAAAGTGATGCACGGATTGAGCGTGCTGTGAGAGAGCATTTGGCACTCATGTCAATCCTCGACTGCCGACCGGTATGTTTGATACACTTTCATGTATTTTCTTTCTTATATTAGTCTTGTGTGCTCAAGACTATAGGGCATGAATTCCGAATGCTTAAGTTATTTAAACCACCAGCTATGGAATTGTTAATGTCGTCTTTTGGATAACAATTATGAACTTGTCGAAGAACATACTAAATTGTCACCAGTTTCACACACACTCACAAAAGAACATACTAAATTGTCACCAGGTTGTCACAGTGACTACCTCTCAGTGTAGATTCTGTAAAAGACAATCTTATCTCTCAGAAATGTAATTTATCCTTTGTGCAGTTTTCTCTTTACACACATTGTTCTTCCGGATGCCGAGTCCAGAAAATCTTGTCCCCTCTTTATCCACCACCACTTTTCGCTCCCTAGTTTCCCCTCATTTTCTCACTTGGTAGGGATTCCCTGCTTCCTTTTTCAAAGAAAACCTTTTTTTTTTTTTTTAATATTTACATTCGTTCATTGGGTGTCTACTTTACTACATGGTATCTCCTAAATTACTAGCATTCACTATAAATATAATATTTGGTAGGGAAAAAACATACTAGCATTTGCTATGTTAGATCTGATAAAATGATGAATCTTATCATTTATCTAATGGAGAGCTAAGTTTTGTATTTTGTTTTTGTTGGTAATATGCTGGGCTTTATGGTGAAACAAACACATTTCCATAGGCACTGATTCTTTTCATACTTGAATGACAGATAGAATCTGCTCTTCCAAGTCTCGCAAGGCCAATTATGTCTTTAGATGGCAATGAAGATGCTATTGTGGGAGCCCTGAAGCAAAGTTTGGTAATTTCTTCTTTGAGATTCTACAATGCATAATGTTCCTTCTTGTCTTTTTACAACTTGTCTCAGTATGTTCATTCATTCATTCATTTATTTATTTTGTCATTGGTACATATCACACATATTATTTGCTCATTTACTGCACAGAGCATCTGAAACACATGTTTTAGCTCATAAACGCTTTTCAAGGCTGTATGGCCTTGATGGAGTTAAAATGTATCTGTCTAATCTTCATCGAGCAAATGATCCGTCTTACACATCTGTCAAAGTGAGAAACAAAGAAGAAAATATTTTGCATTACAATCTTGGGTTTTCCATTTGGAAGTTTAGGTTGTGATCATTATATTTCTACATTAGTTTGTGAAGTTTCATGCTAGAAGATGGCTAGGTTTCTCTTGCCTGAAATGTAAGTTTAATTTCCATTAATTAATTCAATAAGTTAAAGGTCACAGGTTTTTTCCCCCTGTCCTTAAAGATTTGTTTGAAATGTCGACTAGTTCATTCTTTCTCATAAGAGGAGTTAAAATTTTGTGCATGAAGTAGGCGGGTATCTACTGTATAATTTCATACACCTATCCCTCAAAGTTGCTTTAGGGCATTCTGCCTTTATTATATTCACTACTATCAGGCATGTCCTTGTGTTTGTTTTTTTTCCCCCTCTTATTCCTTTTTTTTAAAACCTTGCCCATTCTTTTCAGAGGCAACTGGAGACTCTTGGAGCACAACGAGCAGGTCTTGAAGACATGCTAAAAGAGATGAAACGAAAGGTGTGTTGTATATTATTAATCTTGAATTCTTCATTTTAGGTTTTTTTTTAACATTTATAGCTTTGAATCACATTGTAGTCTGTAATGTATGGAGATGAAGTTGCATAAAGTTATACGTCGTCGAGAATTTACAACAATAAGGGATCTTTGCCATTACTTATTTCTTTTCAAAAAGTCTACTTGGACAAACTTTTTGGACAGAATTTTGGACAAACCCTATGGTATGGCTTGAGTATCCCCTATGATATTCAAGCCATACCATAGGGTTTGTCCAAAATTCTGTCCAAAAAATTTGTCCAAGTAGCATTACTCATTTCTTTTAATTTGGGTGCTTTTGTATTTATGAATTAGTGAAGGTGGGTAAGATGGAAATTACACTTAATAAGAGAATTGAGGAGATGGTGTAAATAGTAACAATGTTCCACCTTTTCTCTCTGTCCTTTTCCCTTTTTCTTGTTCATGAAATCTTTCTTATTTTCTTTCTTATTGTTTGCTTTTAACTTCGTATTAAAGCTCCCATCATGGTTCAGAATACCAGTTGTTACGGCTATGTCAGCTGATACTTACCGCATATTGTGTTTGTGCAAAGTCCAACCAATACACTAAATGATATTATAGGTGAATCATAGCATATCCCTAAATCAAGGCAAAGATATCAGCCTTATCGGCTGAACAGTGCAACCAATAAAACCATTCTCCTCCCCTCCTCTCAGTTTTTGAATTTTTTTACTATATTTAACATAAATTTATGATTTTTTTTTAAAGATAAGTCTAAAACACATGCAAGAATGTGTTAAAAAGGGCTTAGATTTGGCTCTAGATTCTTAGTTTTCCTTGGATTTATTTATTTTGAGCCAATGTTTTTAACATTTTACGTATTTGTGCAGACAATTTGGGTTCTCTTTTTGAAATCTTTTGATTTTTTTTTTCTAGTTAGTATAGAAAAATGTGTTTTTAGCTCTTTTTTGGGGTTGTTGCCCGCATTTTTGGCGTTTACCCTTTTCTTTTTTGGTTTTGGTTGCTCTTCTACAGTGTTTTGTGGTTTCTTGAGGTCAGTATATATATCTCTTATATTGTATGGTTCCCTTTGAGCAATATACAGTCATTTTTTCAAAAGAAAAGTGATGGTGTGGACTCTCATTCATAAATCTAGAATTTAAACTTTCTAAATGTCTAGAAATACATGGTTTTAAATTTTTTAATCATTTTTTAGTTTGTTTATTTTCTGAAAAATATAATGTTCAAATAAAATATTATGTAGTTATATTTTAAGTGTCCAATTTAAGTACTGTTAGGTTGGCTAATTTCATTAACTTATCACATATATACTTTCTTTTTGAATGGTTGTTGGTTAAAGATATTTACCTTATTTGCTTACTATTTATTTCTTTAATAATATTCCTACAAATTTTAGCAAATATATTTTATTCACTCATTAATTTGAATAAATTAATTGCAAGATGGAATATATGGAATGCAAGTTTAGTCAAAGTAGGACACCTGGTAATATAGAAGTAAGTTTGGGCACACAAAAGATTGTAGAGAAAGAAAACTTTAGATACCTTGGATCTATGGTGCAACAGGATGGAGGGATTGATATTGATGTAAGTCACATGATTCAGAACGGGTGGACCAAATGGAGGAGTGCTTCGGGCGTCTTGTGTGATCGGAAAGTCCCCCTTAAGGTTAAAGGAAAGTATTATAAGGTGGCGGTACGCCCAGCGTTATTATATGGATCAGAGTGTTGGGCAGTAAAGCATAATCATGTTAAGAAGATGGAAGTTGCGGAGATGAGAATGCTAAGATGGATGTGCGGGATCATAAGGAGAGAGAGGATTAGAAACGAGGAGATTAGGGGCAAAGTAGGAATAGTACCGATTGAAGATAAAATGAGAGAAAATCGACTGAGATGGTTCGGCCATGTTAGAAGGCGTGCAACCGAGGCACCTGTTAAAATGTGTGAAAGCATGGAGATTGCCAGGAGTAGGAGAGGGAGAGGGAGACCTAAGAGAAGTTGGAAAGAAATCATTAAATATGACCTTGCCTACACGGATCTAACGGAGGACATGGCCCTAAACAGATTTGATTGGCGTCATCAAATCCATATAGCCGACCCCACTTAGTGGGAAAAGGCTTGGTTTGGTTTGGTTTAGTTTGTTTTCATTAATTTGAATAAATTGAACACTTTCTGACAAGATAGCGATATAGAATTTATATCATTTTTGGTGGACCAATAAATTACCTTATAATGTGCCCTAATGAAAAAAAGAAAAAGATTTTAGCATTTTTCAATATTTGAAAATTTTTTTATTGGGGACAAAAAATTATGCTGAGACAAGCTGCAATAACTGCAAACCATAATGTATTATTGTAAGCTACGTATCAGTTTTCAGGCTCAACTGCGACTCTTACTGCTATCTCTATTTTGAACCATGGCTCCAAGGCTACCAGAAGCATCGATGTTTGTTTCTCTCAAGCTGGTTGATGTCTTCTAGGGCTGATACCAGCATGTGAATTGTTGATGTCAGCAGGTCACAGTTATGTGTTTTAGACAGTGTGTGGTACTCATCTGAGGAAAAAGAGTTTGTTTTCCATGTCACCTGGAAGAGTGGTTATATTTCTGCTCATTTTGTTGTGCTAATTTTAGCCAAAATTTTCGTGCATGCTTGGCTGTGAGCAATGATTATGCCCATATTTTGCTTATATGTTGAATGTGGTTGCAGGATGATATACTGCCTAAGTTGATGGCAACAACTGGTTCACATGAGGATCTTTTCAGGAAGGAGATTGCAAAGTATGACCCAGTCTGTGTAGAAATTTCCCAAAATATAGATGCACAAGAGCAATTGTTGCTGCAAATTCAGGTCAGTTAATAATTATAATTTATACAAATTTTTTGTCAGCGTCTCAAAAGCTTCGGAAATCTAAATCTGCACCCCTCCTTTAGAGTATCTCCCTTTAGGGTAGTTCACTGATACCTCCTCAATCATATAGAATTCTATATTTGAATCATCTAGAATTCTATATGAACCTTACCAGCTTCGTCTTGATTCATTGTGAGGACCAATGCTTGAGTGTTGGGATTCATTATCTTCCAAACTTTTTTTTTTTTTGGTACCGCGGAATATTTCATTTCCTTTATGCTGCTTTTAAATGCATATAGAGACATTTACAAATTCAAAATTTGTGGTTTTAACTGCTTGAGAATTTTACTATTCACATAAGAATAGTGGATATAAGAGGATCATGTCAAATATGAAATCACACGTAATTCCTTCTTTGGAGTAGGTCATTATTACTTGCATTTTCTTTATGAGTGCTTAAGTTGTAAATGCTTTTGACAGGGACAAGAGATGCTATTTCCCGAAAGAGTCGTGAATGAGTCAGTTTACTTTTGTCATAACTGATAACACCAACACCACCTTTGAGATTTAGGTTTGATTTGTGTAATGCCGAGGGAGGAAATGCCGCTGCGGTTTTTTTTTTTTTTTTTGGGGTGGGGTGGTGGGGGTTGGGTTGTTGTTTACCTTTTTTTTTTTTCTTTTTATTATATGAGTGAGTCTCTCTTGCATCCTTCATTTAAGTAGTTTGTTATTTTTTGTAATGGATTTTGATTTTATAAGGGGCTTCCTATAGCCTTTCATCCTTTCATTTGTAACATCTTTGAAAAAAATTGGAACTCCTATCTTTTTTTCTCACTAACTTAGTGGTAGGAAACTAGATGCATTGCTGCTTAGGCTTCTCATTGCAATAATTACCTGTATTTCAGTAATTTATTTATTACGCATAATAAATTGATAATGATTTAAGTTATTGTTCCATTGTTTGCAGGCTCAAAATGATCATTTCGCTGCTATCTTTAATCTGGAAGACTATAGAGGTGGGGTACCATTTACTGTAATTTTCAAGGGATGAATAGGTTGGACTTTACCATAATTTTAGGATCAGTTTAGTAGTAATAACAACCACAACAGTAAGAATTGTATTATTACTGTCATCATTGCCATCACCATCACCGTCACACTTAATGTTTTAGGAGAAACTTCAATATTAGATGCTGTGGTTGCATGTTGATGTCAGCCCGGACTGCTAGGAATCATCAATAGGATTAGGTCTGGCTGAACCCATGCTTTAATGGTTTGATGACCCGTCTGGATTTTAAAACATTGGGTTACTATCTGAATTTTGAACGAACAACATTCTAAATAGGGATGATTTTCGCATGCCCTGTTTTACACTAGCTGGTTTAAGGTGGCTGTTGTAAGGATTGTGGTTGAACCCATTATTGCTGATCAACCTGCCAATATGGCACAAACCTGAACCCAACCTGACTAGTTGCAACGGCCCAAGAACCCAACCTGAACCTGACCTCTTAATCAAGAGTTCATGTTGAGCCTTTTAACTTTTTGGGTTAGGTTTGGGTTGGCATTTTCAACCTAATTAATAAATGGGATGGGTATGGGCTCTACATGTGACCATAGTTCTCAACCCAACCAACCCAATCAATTGCCAACCCTAGGCCATTGTATTATCAAATATTATTCAGAATTGGATTTGTTTTCCTGGGACTTATGTATAATTTTACTATTAGCAACTTAGGATATGGTGTCTCATGTAAATATTTACAAGATGAGTTTGACGTTAACGCCTGTCGTGAATAACTTCACAGAGGCAGTGTAGGGCTAGATAGTCCCCCAAGCTGTTGAGCAAGAATCAGTCTAGTGCGGTAGCAGCTGATTTTATTTCCTTTCTAGGTCTGTTTTGATTACCGGAATATACATGTCTTTTTTATTCTTTGGAAGAAATCTGACATGCTTGTGGTGTCCAACTGTTCAAGAATAATCTGATTCTGTGCATCATAGATACTCTCACAATTGGACACAAAATAAACAAAGCAAATATTTAGTAGCTTTTTGTTGAGTTTTTGGTTGGCATAAGCCTGTGTGTAATCAGTTGAAATCTTTAAGTCCTGCATATAATTTTTGTTAATTTTCAAATGCTTCTTTCAGCTTCTCGTGAGAAGAGTTATAAACAACTTGCAGCTGCCATAGCAAAGTTCCGAGAAATCAAGGATAACATTAATGAGGGGTTGAAGTTCTATGTCACTCTTCAGGTATGAAATTTGCCAATTCTTTTAATTTCTTTTTTTTTTTTTGGTGGTAATATGATAGAGCTGTCATGGTTAAAAAAAAGAAAACAAAATGATAGAGCTGTTTGGCCTGGGATAACATTAATGAGGGGCTGAAGTTTTATGTCACTCTTCAGGTATGAAATTTGCCAATTCTTTTAATTTCTTTTTTTTTTTTGGTGGTAATATGATAGAGCTGTCATGGTTAAAAAAACGAAAAAAAAAAATGATAGAGCTGTTTGGCCTGTTTGTATGCATTATAATACGTGTGAATTGAATACATAGGATTTATACCTTAAATGGTTAAAAATAAAGATCAAAGTTCATTTGCCATCTTCTTTTAATTCTATTTTTCCCATACTTCTCAACATCGTTGGCCAAAATAAGAAGCAATTGCAGGTTGGCTCCACACGACCTGCAAAATCTGCTAAGGTGGAGCAGGTCGTTTCAGAGAAGAGCCTGCTTTCCTTCAATTTTGAGTGAAGGATACTATTGCATTGCATACACAGTTTTGTGACATCATAGGCTTATGAATTAGATCATCTTACCTGTTAAGTTTCCTCTCCTGAAGAAGTCTCATATCAGCGTTCAAAATCTTTAATCACCTATTCTTAAATGCCCAGAATCAAGCCTTACTCGGATTGTAGGAATTATGCACAAAGCACATCCTCTCCCTCAAACAAAAAAGAAAGAAAAAATCTCAAATAGAAGGGACCATGGGTTTGTTCCTGGAGGTAGACCAAGATACTTAAATGGAGAACTTAAAAGACAGCAACCTGTATGCTTGGCTTGGGAAAGAAGAGCCACTTCAGATAAGAGCCTGCTTAACTAAGATTAAGAATAATAACTAGCAAACCCTAGCATATAGCTCTGACATGTCACATGCATAATATGATTTCCTGCTTTGCGCATGTGCTTTTGGTTTTCGTACTGCGTTGTAGTTGTGGTCTGACATTCAACATAAGTGGTTTTCTGTATATTACCATTAATATCAGTTATGTTTGCGGACTCAAAAAATCCTTTCTGGTCTCCAACAGGATGCAATCACAAATGTAAAGCAGCAGTGCAGTGATTTTGTGATGACGAGAAACATCCAGTGCCGTGAAATGATTGAAGATGTGCAGAGACAAATGGCAGGTCTCAACTTCAGTGCCGATGGAAAAAGTGGCTACAACTACCCTACTCCTGGTCAGCAAAGCCATCCTCAGAGAACTATCTCGCAGCCACCAGATCTCCAAACTTCACCACATCCTTCACGCCCCCAGACACCCTACTACCAACCTACGGAGCAGCCAACAGCTGGATATGCTCAGCCTCATTCTACATATGGTTCATCAACACAGCCGCCTTATCATGCACCTCCTGCTGGGAGTCATTACCAGCCTCAGCAGCCAGTGGGCCATGAGTACGGGCAACCTGCTTATCCTGGGTGGCGTGGTCCATACTACAATGCCCATGCTCAACAGCCCGGATCACACCCTCAATCTCCTTACACCATCCCACCTCAACAGCCCGGATCACACCCTCCACCTCCTTACAGCATTCCATCACAATACCCTCCTCACCAAGGTAGTTACTACAAGCACTAGTAGAGGAGTTCCCCTTGTTTAATCTGTTTCTTGTATTTTCACTTTTTTTTGTTGGATTCCAGATAAACTTCCCACCAGGACATAATCAGATCCCTTGTATTGGATTCTATGCCTTTGCACTTGCATTTCCTGTGAATTTATGCATTCATGTACTCTGTGTGCACCCTACCCATTATATGATTAGCTGGGCAAGTGCGTTTGTCCTTTGGATTATATTTGTATTTACTTGAATTGAGCTAAAAGATTGTATTTTTCTTGACTAATGCAACATCTGTAGTGGAGTGTAGTTATTCTTTTGGGAGACTGGCTTTCTTTTGTATTCAATCAATCTGATCTGAAAAACAATGCCTTGCTGCGAAGAGCAACAAGGAACATGTTACTGGCTGTTTATCCTTCTCCTATGGGGAATTGTTGGCTGAATTGGCCATCCCAAAATAGGCCCATGTGGATGAATGACTTGGATAGAACAGGGTTGGGCCTCCACGTGGGTCGCTATAGAATTTCCCATGTTTTTTTTTTTTTTAACACGATAACAAAGATTTCATTAAAAGAAGGAAGAACAACACATCAAAATTTTTTTAAAAAACAAGAAGAGTTGAAAGGTATAAGAGAGAAGCCCTTTGCTAAAGAGGAATTTCCCATGTTATCATCATGGGATCATTTCTCTGAAAAAAAAAGGACCGTTCTCCCTTTTCTAAATCCGAAACCCTTCTCGGGTTGTTTCGTTTGAAACAAACTCATAAGAGGAGCTTCTTTCAAGAAAGTTAGATTGCGTTGTTCTCTAAATTTCGTTGGAGAGAGAAAATCTAACACCCCAAAATGGAAAAAAAAAGAAGGGGTGGGAGGAATAATTATGTGATAAGAATTTTGCGAAGGAGTTGGGATCCTCCTTCGAGGCTTTGGCTTAAAGAGAAACACCGAGTTAAAAGACTGAATCTCTACTTTTTGAACTCTGAACTGGTAAAAATTAACTCCCGTCAGATTGAGGGGGTGTCCCCACCCAATTTTATCTCAATAGGAGTTGTTTTCACTGTTGAATTAACTATTTTATAACAAATGTGATAATGAATATGTATAAGATTGCGGTAATCATGTTTTTAATCAAGCATTCTGATTTAACTATGGATTTCCACTCTGTCACTTCAGCTTCTCTCTGTGAATTCTCCAAATCAACAAGTAGAAGACATAGGCCCAAGCCTAGCCCACAATCGCACGAAAATTTCACTTGGGCCCTAAAAATGGGCCTAACCGAAGGCCATCATCATCCAATCCACTTGGCCTGGGCCCAGCCCTTTAAAAAAAACAAAAACAAAAAAAAAACCACGTTCATTCCCAAATTTTTGGCGCCAATTGCAGATAGAAATGGCTCAAAAGCACTGAGAGTGAGAGAAAGAGATGAAATAGAGAAAAAGAGATGAAATTTAAAGCAATCCTGACAGATCATGGCGTCAATCTCTTGGAGAAGAGTAAGGATCTTGAACCCTCTACTCTATCGCTTGCATTCCATATGTTTGAAAGAATGCGCGTATGAAATTCAAATGAGGAATTGGGGTTCTGTTTTGATTAGGGTTTGTTCCGGCCCTGGACAAGATCGGGAGAGTGTGCCAGCTCTACCTGACACGCGACCACGCCATCTTCCTCCACAACCTCCTCTCCGGCAACGGCGTCCAGTCCATCGCCCAATTCCGCAAGGAGACTCTCTTCGACGACTACCGAATCTCCAGCCAGAATGATGACCGCATCGCTTTCACGGTCGACCTCGGCCTTCTCCACCGTGCTCTTCGCAGCAGCCTCAGCATCGAGGGCGGCGAGCGCCTTCAGATCAAGCTTGTTAAAAAGCTTCCAGCTGGGTCCACGCAGCCCATGCCTTTTCTCACATTCGAGACCAAGGTGTTTGTTAAAATGCTTCTATGATATAAAAGGAGTAATTGGGTTCTTGGTTGACCCCCCTGAAACTCTCAATGATTTAGGAAATGATAGAAATGGCTTTGTATTTGTGGTGGGATGGAAATTGGTAATTCAAATTTAGATAGAATTTGTTTGCTTAGTATTGAATTCCTAGGGATTCATGGTGAAGAGGTTAGGGAAGCGGCTAGGGTGGAGAAGTAGATGGGACCATCACTTCCCTAGAATTTAATTTACTAGGTTGGTTGATGAGGGGGTGTGATCATTTCTTATCAAAGTGAAGATTGTGTTTTGGCTACTCTTGGGTCTTCTTCACCTCTAATCAGTCTTTTGTCTAGAAATATGAGAATCTCAATTTTCAAAACCAGAAAATCAAATGTGCCCTTAGTGGGTTGCTGTTTCATGACTTACAGAAGAAAAGCAATCGGCCATTGCGATTTAAATTTTTTGCACCCCCAAATTGCAGCTTGATACTTGTATATAATGTTTGTTTTGTAGTCGTCCAAACGTAAATTAACACTCATGTGAGTGTCATTCCAATTTGCTGTTTCAGGGTTATAAATCAGCAGTCATCCAAGATGTGCCGATTTCAAAGCCACTGTCCAGATCTGATGTAATGGAACTTCAATCTGCTCTTGACATGGCCCAGGATATACCCCAGGTCCTAACCATTAATTTGAGTCCCTTAATTTCTTGAACAGTCATGAATGCTGTTCATGATCTATTGCCTGTTGGCATTGACTTACCTTTGCTGTGCAGACTTTGGTTCAGGTTCCTGATCTCCTTCAGTTACAAAATCTAGTGGATCGCCTCAAGCAAGTCGGTGACTTACTCACTGTCTCCATCTCACAATATGGGGATCTCCATTTACAAGTCTCTACTTCTCTCATCACAGTTGGCTCTGACTTTCGCAAGTTGAGAGTTCTTGGTGTTCAAGGTGATTTTTTTCCCTTTTGAGAAACTACAGTGACGATTTTATTAATAAAAGGATTATGTAAAGCAGAGCTATCTATTGACGTAAGAAATTCCTTTTTATGCTACAAGGTATTACATATTTACTTTTCCTACCACTAAAGTGTTTCTCGGTACTCCTTTTCCAAAAAGTTGCTTCCTCATTCTAGTCTCTTTGAATATTATGGAAAGAGACATTTGAGGATTCAACCATCTTCCTAATTTCCTTCACAATCAAGGCCAATATCCAAGGAGAGCTGCCCAGTTAATGGCATTGATGGAATCCGCCTCCACTACAAAAGGGCCATTTCATGAATTTTTGAAATGCCATTAATTCTCTCTCTTGCATTTCCTACTTACAATACATATTTTAGTTTCTTTTCCATTGCTGTTCTAAATCCTTCTCTTTAGTAGTAAACATGATATGCCGGCATGCCAATAGTCCAAACATCTCTGTGACGGTATTGGATATCATTATGAGAATGCTAGGTTCATAAAAAGCATAAAACATTGAAAATGTACTCACTAGGGGGAGGTGCCTGTTTGATTGCATTAGAATGCATAGGAATTTATGGTTAAATGAGCTTATCTATAAGACTATTAAAGAGGTTAGGGATAAAGGATATGAGATGAGGGGTGAAGGATATGAGGTATGGATATGAATTACTATAGTGATGGCTTTTTTCGTAGTGTTAATTTTGCATATTATTTATAAAAAAAAAAAAGATGTTTTAGAATTTGCTTAAACATTATGATCAGCCCATGAACCTCACATCTTGTGATTCAGTGAATGAGGAAATGTTCTTGTATAGGATGTTAACGAGTCAAATAATAATCTTTCCTCTTCCCCTTATAATATTTCGTAGTAGATACAGATGCACCTAAGAAATATGCAATCTGTACTGCTAAAGGATCAGTATGTTGGCACCAACATGATGTTTGATTGTTTTGTAGCAAATGCTCCACCTGGGGATCAAGATATGAGTGCTCAAGCTCGCACTGAAATGGCAATACAGAGGGGGGAAGCCCAGACTGTGGTTTGTTCTCTTTCCTTTTAATTGTGAGTCTCCATTTCACATAAAACTGCCTTTATGAAGGGAGTAACAGGATCTGTGTTTCTATGAACTCAACAGCAAGTAAGCATAAAGCACTTTGCCAAGAGCTTGCAGTGCCACCTTGCAAAGCCGGATTGTGCCTTTTATGGTAAGTGTTCTGCAATAAGAGCTTACTGTATGCTGCATGTTTTAGTGCTGTCCTCATTGTAAGAGTCAGAGATCCAACCTAAGGTTATCTTCTGACAATCATCTTTTGTTGGGCCAATCGATGGCTTTTATGATGCAAACATTTGAGAAAGGTAGGTTTATTGCTGGAGCATCTCAGGAAGCTTCTGTAATTAGGGCACCTTTATAAAACATGGTGTTATCTTGTAATGGTAACATTTATTCTAACCGTTGGGACTGTTCAAGAGGGAGCTCTCCCCAGATATAAGTAATGGGCAAAATACTTCACACTATAGGTGGCTCTATGTAAGGCTTAACCATATAGTCAACAGACAGAAACTTAAAAAAATGATAAACAGTTAAATTCATTTCAAGACCATTGATCAAATGGGGAAGATCAATTGTAGGATAAGCTGTATGGCCATGGCCGCCAATCTCTTGTTGGCCTGCCTATTGATCGGTCTTGAATGTAAGGGGCACATTTGTTATTAGTAACACATACACATGCCTTTTAGGAAGGTATGCAGTTTAAAAGGTGCTCCTTGCATCCTTAGGTATGTAAATGGCGGGTTTGGAATGGTCCATGGTTGACATAGACCCAGACCCAAATCCAGACCTGGTTTAGCTTGTATACCTGGGCCCGGACCTGACTCTGATGGACCCAATTGGACCAGAGTCCAATTCGACCACTAAAATATATTTCAAATAAATTAATATATAATGCCTGTTGATGCGGTCCTATAGTGGAGAGTGGTAGCCACTGCCAGCTGACTTGTATATTCCTTTCTTAACTTTCATCTCATATCTAGTATTCTTAATACACACACATATTATACAAAATACTTGTGTACACGGGTATTTTGGTCCGGATCTGAGTGGAGCCAGACCTGGATTCTAATTATCAATTGGGTCCAAAAGAGGGTCCATACTCAGATATTTCAGGTGAGGTCCTTTGAGTAACTGGGTAATTAGAAGGGTCCATTGGTATCCCTACTTGGTGCATGCTACTGGTCCTCTTTCGTGTTCCACATAGTAGTCATTGCTGGTTTTCCACACGTTTATTTTTATAAAACTAAATACTTTGATGCTTTTGAGTTTCAAAATGATCATAGCCTTTTTTGTCTATTTGTCATCATCATCATTTTGCAGGTATAGCTCCACAAGGTGCTTGCTTGACTGTGATATTCCAGTTCTTCATCCCAGGCACCAGGCAAACAGATAAATCAATCAGTTTACATTGCAGGCTTCCTGTACTTGACATGGGCTCAGATTGATGGCAGATGAGATTACCATCAATTGGGTAATTTTTGTATTTAAAAAGATCTCTTGTTTGACAAGCTAGTCGCTTCTTACTTGGAAGTTTTTATTTTTGAAACTTGATACTGCTTCGTAACTGTAGTCTGTAAATGCTCATGCTTTGCTGTTACTTCCCCCTCAAATTCACTTTTCCTTTTGAGTGCTATATGCTGCTAATTAGCACATGTCATGTTCCAATTTTTCTGTTCAATTTGGTTGTATACAATTAAAAATAACAAGGTTATTTTTCTTTTTATTTATTTATTTTGTTAAGGAAGGTTGTTTCTTTTGTTTATGGAAATGTCTGCTCTTGTATCTTTATGCAGCGTATTCAGGTTTTCTTTCTTCTTTTTTTTTTTTTAATCCTTTCTTTACAGGGGGCCTTAAAACCCACCCACCCACAATACGTCCCTAGCCAGCTGAGCAACAGCCGGGGACAGTGATTTCATGCTAATACTTGGGAAGAATCTTCTTTTTGAAATAGTGTGAATAGGTCTCTCTCTCTCTCTCTCTCTCTCTCCCCAAAAAAAGAAAAGGGGAGATAAGGAATGCTAAAACTTCTGCATCTATTGCATCTATAAAATTGTAACCTCGTGTCTGAGACATGGTTAGCAGTAGATAGAGTATTTGGAATAGTGCCTTTATTCTTGGAGGAATTTGACCCTCTTTAGCCAAAAAAAAAATCACCTGTGAATGCTAACCCTATCTGTGGATATATAACTGCTCGGTACTTCCTATTATTATTTTTGTTGGGATTTTTTCTCTGAGCAGCCGCATTCTGTTCATATGCAGCCCAGCTTGCAGGGCTCACCTAGATGCATGCCTATTAGCAGGTTAGATGGATGGAGTGGTGCCACCATGGATAAGAAATTAGGCAAAAACTCAATGCCATCTGATTATCCTAACCCTTGATGTATATTTTTTTTTTAAGATCAGTGAGTAAAGATCAAGAATAGTGCCAAATTGGACCAGGTGCCAATTCGCACCTGGGTGGAGGGGTTGGTACTGATTAAGAGTGTGAAGGGGGCAAACTGATCAAAGATGTGCCCCCAAAGCAGGGATGAAAGTCTCAAGCTAATGCTAACTCTATTTTATTATTACTATTATTACTACTACTATCATCATCATCTTTCATTTTTAAATGTTAGCACTGATCGGTTAAACACAAACCCTTTTTTATTTTTTATTATTCATATGAAATAAATTTCTGCCTAATTTCACTTGGGTTGCATTGAATTTGTTTCTCATTGGTCATGTGATAAACATGAGTCAATCATGTGTGAATTGTGATGTGCATCTACCTTTTGTCTTACATTTCAACAAGAGTTCTGTGGGTGGTTTTCACATGACCTCACCTACAATTTCATGCTTGTCTTCTTTCACCTACAAACTTCCACCACCTCTTGTAGAGTAGTAATGAAGAATGAGGGTGAGCCCACACATAATTATTTAGCATGTCATGTCCTGAATAAAACAGGGACTCATTTATCCACTCCGGGCACCATACATTGGCCCATCTCCTGGCTGCACTTGATGGTGTCTGATCTTTTCACATTCCATCTCATGATGCCTAATGGCTTACTGATGTGGACCCATAGAGTTGCTTGACTCCTGAACCTGAGGAATTGCACTAGTTAACATTGGGCTCTCTGCAGGTGTGGTCCCATTTGGATCCTGTTTCAGTGATCCAGTGTTGATGTGGTGTGCTCGCCATTGAGGTGGGGAGTGCTCTGGGACAATCTAAGATGGGAACATCTTAAGTCTTTATCATTTGCCTTTCTTTTTAATCCTTTCTTAGGCTGCTTGTGGTTTCCTCTCATGACTCTCTTCTTTTATTGGTCTTGATCTAAGGTTTGCTGCATACTTGGAATAAGAGTCCTAGAGTTTGAGAGTACTTCTGCCATTATCATGGCTCCACCATATTTAAGGGGGTCATGTGTTTGGTTCATTTGGATGGACCAAAGGTAGGCCCTACAAGCATGAGCTTACGAAATTTTCTCCTAAACAGGAGCTTAGGAGAGTCTTGCTCTGTATATATATATACGAAGAGAGAGAGAGAGAGAGAGAGAGAGAGAGATTGGTAAATTAGTTATCTATCAGTAACTATTTTTGTCTAAAGTTGTTAATCATCTTTTTTTAATGTTATTATTATTTTTTGAATGTTAGTATGAGAAATTGAGAATAGAGAAGAGTTTAAAATCATTGGTTTGATTGAACAGAAAATAGCATGTTGTAAGGCTGATCTTTCATATGGTGAGGCCAAGGGGCCACATCCATATGTCATGTATTCAATTATCAATATGGCAATGGTAGATATTCTATATTATGCTCTGAACATTACCCCTTCATATAGTAAGGACAAGTTTGTGCAACACCAAGAATAGTACGAAAAAGGTTTTGATTTTTTGTGCTTGCCATCCCTTTAGTATTTGGTGCAGCACTTCCTGTGCCTAAAATTTTCTTAAACTCCACCTAAAGTCATTTCCTTTGAGAAGGGTAGGAATTGTTTTTCCATAGCATTGAAGAAAAGGAATTTGCAATGGTACAGAATTCCAGTGTCTCAAAAATGCATCCTAAATGTCAAAGGATGCTCAAATGCCAATTTAGAATGAGTCCATGTAATTTGCTCCCACTTTCCTTGAATCGAAGCTGCTCATATCACATGTCCAAACATGTGTAGCCATATAGGCACCCATAGAAATGCTTCTCAATTCAATTAGAGTAAAAATCCACTCTCGGTTTTTTTTTTTTTTTTTTTTTTTTTTTTAAGGAACCCACTCTTGGGTTGATCCCTGTAGTTGCATTGTGATTGGAGTGAATTTTGGGGAGTGCCAACTGACAAGAGAAGCATTGGGTAAGAGCTGGTTGGATTTATGATAGTTAAGCCCTTGCATCTATAATAATGCCACTTTGTTTGATATATCTTGGGCAATGTATCTTTCGATGTGGCAAATGAATTCTCGATGTAGACATTTGGATATTTAGTAGGGTCCACTAGGTCGACATGATAATCAGTGTTGCACAGATTCCTTTATCTCATTGGACATTTCTAACTGTTCATTTTTGCATTGGTTAACATCCAATGGAGCTAATGTTTTTATAAACACCTCATCCACAATCCACCTTCGTGTGTAGTTGGCAGTTGATTTAATTAATATAGGGATATTGCTTGGGAGAGCTTCCCTTAGACCTCATTTTAACCTACATGAGATATCAAAGTTTAAGTATTTTCCTCGCGAGATATTTTAGGGCCGTATGACATCACAAATATTACTTGCGATATCATAGGGCCATGCGATATCGCACCATTATCGTATGGATAATTTTGCGGAAAATATTTAAAATTAAAGGGCAGTTATATGGTCAACATTCTATTAATATATGCACATACAGCAGCAGTGATGTAGCCATTGCAACTCATGAATGTTCGGATGTGGAACTTACATGACCACATTTGTTTGTAATAACTTGCAAGTTGCAACAATGTTCGGATGTGGAACTTACATTAACACACTTGTTTGTAATAACTTGCAAGTTGCAACCAAGGTTCCGGACATTGACTTTGAAATGACCAACCACCACTACAAACCTTAAAAAGAAGTGAGTGATGGTAAGAAATACAAAGAAGTGGAAGTCACTATACATCATAAAAAAAGTTGGACATGCAGAACTTGTAACAGTAGAAAAGCTCAGTTCTTTTGAGTTTATTAGAAGGCATGCAATAGTAATAATTTAAGGTTGAATCTATACTTGCGACATTTACCATAACTTAGAGGGCATTCTCATCATTTCATTGTTGGGTAACTTCTGTTTATGACACATTTCAATCACCATCATCATTATTTCTGCGTTGAGTTTAAGTTAACGTTTGGAATCTGATTGATTATTTAAATGATTGGGCCTGGGTTCAATCAGTATTTGCGATGTGACCTGTCAGTCCAACTTAAATTTGATCTAGCTCACTCACCCAATATTCATTAACCTGATCCCAACCTACACTCTTTTAATTTAGGGTTGGACCCTTCTTTATTTTCTAATTAGGTTTGGTTGTCATTTCCAACCTATTACTTTACTACGGGTTAGCCCTCTAATTACTAGTTAACTCATCAAAGATGGAGAGATGAATAATTAGGTTCAAATATCTTCTGTAAGGTAGTTTTTATAATGTGCCCTATTGCATGGCCTTAAGATATCGCATAGTATGGTATGTGCGATATATGCATATCGCTAGATATCACACAAACAGCTCAGCTGAAATTTAGTAAGCTTCAACAGTTGACTAGCTGATTTCAAAATCTAAAGAGTTGTATGGGCAAAATCCATTGAAAGAACATAAAACGGTGGTGCCCCAAGTTGGGTTGGATTGCTGATGCCTCAACCTAAATTCTAGTAGGGCTATATTACTTTGACCCCGAGCTCAATTTGAAACCAATTCACTCAACCCAACACTATGAAAATTCGGGTTGGGTTACTTAGGTTTGGTTGAGTCCAGCCCAGGTTGCAACTTTAAGTGAATTGTCCTCGAGTTTCTTAACTAATTTTAAGCTTGCAAATGGAAATCTGATTATCTGAATATTTGTAGTCTCCGATTCTAAATAAAAGTGAGTATAAAATCTAATTTTGGATGTAGATATATGCATATTGGATCTAAAATTGAATCTCTATATGTTTCGACTTGAGGATTCGAATCTAATACAATTACATTCAAATATTGAAAATACATGTGTATGAGTTTGAAAGACCTACATGATTTAAGTTACATTTATGACTGAGTGTCTACTTAGCTAGACTTAACCATATGCCATTTAATAGCGTCACTTACATGTTAAAAATATATATTTTGAAGCTTGTTTATCCAACTATATTAATACATTCCACATCTAATTTCAGATTTGAATCCAAAGTTGGATTTGTTTTCTTAAATTGATGTCAAATCTGAATACAACTCATGGGATTCATATCTGAATATGTAAAGATAGATCTGTGGCCAAATCCATCATGGTTACACTCCGAATTTAACCCGTTTGCATCCCTACCTGATATAAGAAAACTATTTGATGAACTAATTATATATCAAAAGGCTCCTTTTCTGTTTGGCTTTGAAGGGAGCAAATCTACCTCTGTTTATGCACATAAATGGTATTATGCGATGCGCCAAAATAACTTAATTGCATCTTTGTCCCTATGATCTTATCAGGACTATTGATTTGCATAATTCAACCCCAAATGTGACCAATCCGATCATCAGATGGGCTTCATTGGCATTGTCAAATCTTCCATGGACCATTTTTCACCTTGGCATTGTCAAATCTTCCATGGACCATTTTTCACCTTGCATCAACTATATATTCACTCCCATTCTAATGCAAATTGAAAACCCCTTCAAATATTCATAAAAGTAGTTGAAAGGAGTTTCACATTTAATACAAATTTTGCCAACTTGAAAGGAGTTTGTTTCCTTACTAATGTTGGTTTCAGGTGGTGCTCCCAAACAAAAAATATCTCACTATGGTTTTAAATGTTGGTCAAAAACAAATTAGATCTCCGTAGGGTTCATTTGTTTCTTGTAATTGAATATATAGGAATTCTAATAGCGATCTTTCTAAGGTGCCAATCGCATTATTGCCCCAACTGGTACGCAAATGAAGAGGAGATGAGATATGAGTCGTATGACTACCCGGCCATCACCCTAGTAATCCGAACATCAGAAAAAGTTACGGTCTCTTCTATATCTCCACCTTATATATTTCACTCGTATCTTCTTAAAGAATCCTCTTGCTTATGACCATCAATTCAAATATATTCAATTCACCCAAACAAATGGGGTGATTATATGGGTCTTTAGTGGGCTGGGTCAAAGCCTATCCATGCACAGCACATTTGTTTATCAGCGGCCTAGTATTTGGACTAGGATTCAACCTCATGGCCTGAAAGTAAGGCCCAAGCCAGCCAAATTGAAAAATATATGTGCATTTATGGATGTAAACAAGTCAGATTCGATATAGATCCAGAACTTGATCCAATTAAAAGCATATAACTTGACTTGGGTTAACTACTGATGGATGCTACTAGATTTAGACCCGACTTAAAGCTCGAGTGTAATTCCCTGTAAATACAGTGCCTTAGTAGTAGTTGTTCAGCTGGTTAGGGATGCATGCGTGCGCGTGTGAGAGTGCATGAGATCCAGGTCCCATATAATTAAAAATAAATAAATAAAATAATAACAATATTATGCTCATTAATATGTATTATATATGATTATGCTATGCATGGTACTCTGGCTTTTGCGTACTTGGATGTCGGTTCAGACCCAATTTTTCAAGTCCAAATTTATAGGCGGCACTACATGGATCCCAATGGGGTCCATTGACCCCACTAAGATTTGGAAAAATATTATAAAAAAAAATATTTAATGAATTGAAGTTATGGGAAGCTTTTGATTCCACTCAATGCCTAAGTTAATGGGCCATTTGTCTACCAAAAAAAAAAAAAAAAACTAATGGGCCCAATTTTTATTTTTTTAAAGAAAATTCCATTTTTTACACATTTTGTCTGTAAGTATTCATTTGCCCTAACTTAACCTCTAAATACGATATTAACCCCGTATTAAAAGGAGAAAACCCTAATATTATTAAAAGTAGATGACAGATGTTGATAAAATAAGTTTTTTGTTGACTCCACTGACTCGAATTTCTAGAGCCGCCACTGTCCAAACTCCAAACCCTCTGATAACCTAGTTATTAGAAGTCCTTGATAAACTATTTGTGTTAAACATGTCGGTCCAGTCCTTTATGAGCACAAATAGGCTTAGGCTTGGCTAAATTTAATATTTGGCCAAAAAATTACGTCCTTAGTACAATGCAACCCAGATCCAGCACGGTCCATGCTGGGATCACGTGGGCCCCTTGTTATTATATTCTAGATAATCTGTTGATATATGTGTGTGTCTATATATAAGAAGAAGTTTTTATTTATCTCTAATAGTAAAGTAAGAGATGTTTTTATAGAAATATTATATATATATATATTTATAATATATGAGATAGCGAGGGACAGTTCGCACATGAAAACAAATGAGTGTACCTACGACTGTGGGTACTTGAAAATCTCATTTATGGAATATGGTGAGGGATAGATGCACATGAACACTCCCTTATATATATATTTATAGTATAATAGCGGTATCGCAATGCAATGTGATAGATAGGATGATGACCACTATGGGAGGAGATGATGAGACATGTCAACCATTTGATATGACACATTCCAACCATTTTTCTATTTGTTTATGTCTTTTGAACCATCTACTTAACTTAAAAAGGCCCACGACCACGGCCAAAGCCGTCTTGCGGCTGAGAGAAGATAGAGAGAAATACACTACATATAATATATATATGAAAATGTGGTAGGCACATCAGGCTGTGTGCACATGTGACCATCAAATATGACTTATATGTTTGGACTTTGGATTCATTATTTCAACCAAGTCCCAAGGGTGCCTTTATTTTCATCAAATTGAATTGTAGATATTTCTGGTAAAATGAATTCCAACCCAAGTGGGTGATGATGGGGGGTATAGGGTAGATATGTGGAGGAGACTTGTTGATTTTTTTAGGATTTGATTTATGGAATGATTATACAGTATTCATTTTTTTCACTAAACGTGAGACTATTTGAGGATCATATAAGAATTTTCACCTTCATTTTGTTTTTTTTTTTTTTTTTTTTAGTTTTAGTTACTTTGGTAGGAGTACATTTGCTTAGAGCTTTAAACAATTTAATTCCATGCAAACAAATAACTCTCCCAATGTAAATTTTGTTAGTTCACCCACACCGAACTCGAGATACCACATAAAATGCGATATATAGATCAACCTCATAAGTAAATTGGTTGAGTTTGATTTGAGCCAATACATTTACTCATAGCACTCGATCCAACTCAAATCCAGCCGAGCCCAGCCCAGCCCAACCCAACCCATTGTCACAACTAGGGTTTGCAATAGTCGTAGGTTCTGATCATCACTGGTGGGCCCCACATGAACATGGATTAGAAAACATTGTGGTGGCAATTAGAAGTTAAGTGTCTCAGCAAAAGACTATATAACTACTTTCCATTGTCGATTCCTTTCCCTCTATTGCAGAAGAAATCCATTCAAAACAAAAACCACCCACTCAATCAAAGTTGTTAACTGCTTTTCTTTATAAAACAAGCAAAGACAATTCTTCCTCAATCATGGCAATGATTCCATAAACCACATCAGTACTCTGCAGAAAAGAAAAAGCCTCTTTTCTCTCTCCTTTGTAAATACATCTACAGATCTAAGCAACTGACTTGTTTTTTGGATCTAGAAATTAAGCACAAGTAGCATCTAATTCTTTGGTTTTATCGGTAGGTACAATTACGATATGATTTAAATTGAGTCTAGTGCCATTTCATGGGAGAGGAGGAGCGAGGAATAGAGAGGTTAAATTGATCATAGGTGAGATTCATATTGAGGATTATGCAGATCATCCTTGAGAGACATCCCTTAAAATAAAATATCAGGATTATCAATAATGAACCTCTAATGACAAATGCATCACAAGGTATGAAGAGGGATATGGTTGGTACTTCAAAACTCATATTACTAGACTTCATTCTTTCATGGTGGTGCCCACTTTACAAGAATAAAAACCATTGAATCACAACCTCTGCTGATCATGATTTAAATTAAGGTGATAGGTACCATCGGATAGCACCAAGTTAGACCCAATGGGACCTTCGGGGTTTGCTTTCGCATGTTGTTATACAAAAGGTCATTATCCAGTGTGGGTCGCGCCGAAGTTGCATTCTCCGAGGATCTAAACTAGAAACAGATCTAACAATTCGCTCTGCTTGCACGTCATGAACCTACATTATCACGTATGATACCCGGTACTTTTACCAATCCCATGTTATTATACATGCAAGTCTATTTTTTAGTTAAAAAATGGGACCCACACTGGCCCACTTGCATTTCCTTCGATAACCAATCCCAACTCATCTTTCGGGTGGGTAGGAAAGATAGTGGGCCCTCATCAACACAATCCATTAGATAAAAAAGAACCCAACTAGAAGTAAGCCTTCACAATCTAGTCATCCATATACTTCTCCGACATAAGAACGTGCATAGAGGAGAAAAAAAATCAAGAACTTTCATTTGGTAGGCAGACCAAATTCATTATCACAGTGCAGCATTACACGTTTCAAAAGCAAGCAATTGAGGGTATCTTGATATTTCTTTCTTTACAAAACATCTGCTTTGTATAACGATAAGGAGAGATGATTTGACACTGGTCTCACCAGGAGTAGCACTACAACTATCATCAGTTAATTTGAGCTGTTGCAAGGATAGAAAGTTTTGTTTGCTAAGTTTGCCACTCCATGTGAGCCTTGTGCTTTCTCCCCTTCTTCCATGTCCATGGCTCATGCAGCCCATGTCAAGGTAATATCACAACCATCAATGGGCGATCCACGCCTTTGAACTCTTATGAAATTTCTCTGAGTTTGTTAGGACGCAATTGAATCGTTAGAAACTCATGGTAAAAATGGGTTAAAACGAAGGCTTAGAGAGCTGTGAATGACATAAAGTGGAGATGCAGATGTGCCCCTAACTTTCCTTGGGTAAGCCTTGTGCTTTCCCCACTCTTCCAATGTCCATGGCTCATGCAGCCCATGTCAAGGAAATCACAACCATCAATTTAAGGGGTTATCGTATACATCGGGTAGGGATGGCCTTTGAGTTCTTATGAAATTGCTCTAGGTTTTTAAGGATGGAATTGAATTGTTAGAAATTCATGGTAAAAATGGGTTAAAACGAAGGCTTGGAGAGTTGTGAATGGCAGAAAGTGGAGATATAGATGTGCCCCTAACTTTCCTTTGGTGATGATTGAATATTTATTTATTTTCTACAAAATATAAGATTATTTTATTGTCATTTGTGAATCTTCACCATTATTATTCAATTTCAGTTACTTTCAAAATACATTTCTAAATATTATTAGAAATTCAATTTCATGCAAACAAGCTGGCCCTCATTAAATGCATAGACGTGTTGGATTTCTTGACGAGTTAGCAAAGAGGATATCACTATCTAGATGAAGCTCGTAAAGAAAAAAAAAAAAAAAAAAAGTCTAAATCTAGAGCAAGTTATGTCGTTTATATAAAGAATAGCATCCTGTACGCTTGAGATTTTGGAGTTTGGGCTATCAATGTTGTAACCCACCAGATCAATGGTCCCATTCACCTTAGATGTAAGGCAAGACAACAGTAGAGAAGGAAGGAAGGAAGGAAGGGAGAGCACAAGGCACGTTTTAGTTGGCGAGCCTTCAAAGAATAAAAAAATACATGTGAACTGAAATTGCCAAAGGGAAGTATAAGGTAATGAAACTGATAAGGAGACTATGACAAGGGAATTTGGTGGGGTACCTATTGATTCTGACTTTGATTTTCAAATAAAAAGAATGGATTCCAATTACACCTTTTTGTTACACATATATTTTATTTGATGCATCCATCCTAAAGATTATGCATCTCGTGTTCCCTTGAGATACAAATACAAAACCGAGCGAATCATACCAATCTCCTTTGTTGGTTTTTGAGATTTTTTATCTTTGGGAGTACTCAAAACTCATGCGCTCTCTCCTCCTAGTGGGGTGTTGGGTATCCCTGGGCCGTTTGGTAATTTACTTTTAAAATAAAGTGAAGTGAAGTGAAATAAAAAGAATGAATAAAATATAAGTGGGTTATGATAGTATTTTATTTTTAGTCATTTGGGATGAAATATTTTTGACTTTTTGTATGAGAAAATGGAGTTTTTTTTGTTTTTTAGTGAGTAAATGTAGTTGCTTTTGACTTTTTTTGAAAAAGATGGAGGGAATTTTGGTAAAAAGTGTTTTTGATGGAATGTTTAACTTGACTTGACTTGACTTTACTATATTAGTAAAATTACCAAATGGGCCAAGCAGTTTAGCGCATGAGGGTTTTCATGAATCTAAGACATTCCCTTTTTTTGTGTATAGGGATATGTAATCTTAATATATTTTGATGAGAGATTAATTGTAATAGTTTATGTAGGAGAAAAGAAGAAAAAAAATAATCTATGAAATTTTGTATTTTCTTCCTCTATTGAAATTAAATTTCAAAGTTTTAAAATGTAGATGAAAACAATTTATTGATAGCTAAAAACCAAGAGTCCCTTTTCCCAAGTCCCACCCTCGCTCAAAATGTGGTGTAGCGTTTTAATGATTTAGAGTGTGTTTGTGCAGTAAGATAATTCCGCTCTCTGCAAATCTTATTTCTTGTGGGAATAAGAATTCGATATTCCTACCTTAAAGGAAATCAAAATCGTGTCTATATGGAAAAATCACCTCATTTTTTTAATTTGTGGAATGAAATTGTGTCTCCAAATAATTAAATAATGGGTTACACTAAGGATTAGAAAAATTTTATTCTCTATTGCTGGATCCTTTCATCACATAAGACACATCCCTACCAAGTGGTCCTTTCCATCCTCCCATCCCCCTTCTCAAAATAGTGTCCCAAGTGGGAGCCACAAGGTACCACCCACCACTGTTCCACCATCCTCGGCAAGAGGACCGTTATTAAGTATTTGTAGGGATGCAAATGAGTTGGATCTCAAGCGCAGCCATGATGGACCAAAACTCAAATCTGTCTTTATAGATCCAGATTCAAATATGAATCAAATGCTAAACTGAGCATAAATAATAAAAAAAGACATTTGATTTCAAATCCAGATAAATTCCAAATAAGACGTAGAGTGCATTAGTATCATCGGTTAAAAAGAACTTCAAATTAAGCTTTTTAAAGATACATACAAAAAAGCCTATTAAATGGTACAAAATTAAAATTAACCAGACTCTCAAATACGAATACAACTCAAGTTATATATGCCCTCGAAATCTATTTGTGTGCGTGTATTTAATATGCAAATGTAATGCTTTGGATCCACATTCTCCAATTAGAATACATAGGAATTCGATGTCGAATCCGAATATTATACTTCCTACATGCAGAGAACCAAATCTAGATCAGAATTTCTCCATAACCAAAAAAAAAAGAAAAAAAAAGGAAAGAAAAAAAAACAAGAAAAAATGACATTGGTACAAAACCTAAGACAAAAAGAATCAGCACAGGAATTTATCATAAGTTCCATTAACACACCATCCATCAATATCATATACTCACTGGATTTTATGACTTAATCCACAATTCAAAATCTCATGGGGCCTTCACACAATTAAAACAAACCCCAGGAGTCTCCCCTGAAATCCTTTCACTCTAAATCCACATCCCCAGAGTATTTTTTACCGGTCAGAGTCGCAAATTCATACAGAAAGAAACAAATCAGCTTCGTCCTCTCTCTCTCTCTCTCTCATCTCTGTGGCTTTTGAGCGACGCTGTTATTTTGAATCCACGAAAGCAACCAGTCATCTTCACAGCAACATTCCCTCTCTCTCTCTCTCTCGTTCCTTTTTGTTCCCACATCGAACGAAGACTAAGAAGATTTTGAGCTGCATCCACACCACCGACCACCAGAAGCTGCTGCAATGGAGGTCTTGAGGCTCTCGTGTTTGATGAAATGCCATGTACGGAAGCTATCCCTTTCTTGAGATCTCTCTTTCACCCTTGATTTCTTTTGGAGCAAAGGAGCAGTAGTTGCAGAGATGCTGTGGTTTCTCGAGATCCGTTGGTGTGTTGCCGAGAGCTTTAGATGAAAGCAGCGTCAGCTACGGAGCTAGGGTTTTTGATCTTTTGTGTTTTCGGTTATGACGACCAAACGCGCGTACAAGCTACGTATCCTTTTATTTGATTTCTAGGGTTTTTTTTTTCTTCTACCGATCTCGATCTAGAAAACCATAGCATTGTCTGGAAATGCGGTGGGTTTGATGGATTGGTTAGAAAGTTTTGTTCTTTTTTTGGTTTAGTCATGTTAGGGGAATTGGAAGAGGGAATTGCAATCTGGTTTTTTCAGATCGTGTTTTGTTGCTTTCAGTTTCCTTTAGGTTTCTGTGTTTTTGTCTCTCTGTGTGTGTGTTTTTATCTGAGTTTAAAAAAGGGGCTAGCCCTGAAAAATTGAGATTTGGGTTTTGGTGATTGTGAATCAGAATGGGGGGATTTGGTTTTCTTGACTAAGTTGATGCAGAGGAGTTTGTGGCGCACACTTCCAGCGTGAACTGCCTCAAGATCGGGAGGAAATCGTCGAGGATTCTTGTGACTGGTGGAGAAGATCACAAGGTGAACTTGTGGGCAATCGGCAAACCGAATGCCATACTGGTTAGTTCTATGATCCCAAGCTCACTCAGCATTATAGAGTTTGATTTTCATTAGTTTTTTTAAGGTGTGTTTGGATGTAGATTACATACATCACAAGCAGTTTGCCGTTTGGTGAAATAATAGTACCCTAAATTGCAAAAAAGTTAGGATTTTGGCGAAATAATAGTTATCTGTGCCACTATGCATTAAGCTGCTCAGGAATCAGAAACCGCATTGGGTTGGAGATTCTTTTTTCTCCTTCGCCTTTCAACTGCAGATATTACAATGTTGATGTTAATTTGGGGCAGAAAATTTGCAGAAACAATATTTCACATAATGTGGTTTCTGATTCCAACTTTACTGCAGATTTGTGTTCTCTCTACATCTATCTGTATCTCTGTCTTAATGGCTGCATGTGACTGTGTCTAAATCTAAATTGCTCATGCTTATTGTTTTAATCTGCAGAGCCTATCTGGCCATACGAGTGCTATTGAGTCTGTGAGTTTCGATTCTTCTGAAATCCTGGTCGCTGCAGGAGCAGCCAGTGGAACTGTAAAGCTGTGGGATTTGGAGGAGGAAAAGAGTACAAACCTTATTTCTCATTGATTTGTTAGCTTTATTCATAAACATGTTTATAATGATAAATATGAAGTAACTTTTTGCATCAAGAGCTTCTACATTTTTTTCCCTTCTCTTTCATTGATTTGGTCTGTTGTATACAGTTGTGCGCACACTTACAGGACACCGGTCAAATTGCATATCTGTTGATTTTCATCCATTTGGAGAATTTTTTGCATCTGGCTCTTTGGATACAAATCTTAAGATATGGGATATCCGAAGGAAGGGATGCATTCACACATACAAGGGTCATACTCGTGGGGTTAGTGCAATTAGATTCACTCCAGATGGCCGATGGGTTGTTTCCGGTGGAGAAGACAACGTTGTGAAGGTGATAACACTGCCGCTGTTTATTACTGCTGAGACCTAGCATTGGACCTAGACTCATTTGTTTACTTCTATTTTGGTATGTTATGTGTTTTCTTTCTTATAACATCTGTACTTACTATTTTTACAGCTATGGGATCTGACTGCTGGAAAGCTCTTACATGATTTCAAGTATCACGAGGGCCAGATTCAGTGCATAGATTTTCATCCCCATGAGTTTTTGTTGGCAACAGGTCAGTAGATATTTAACTTCTGGCCTATTTGGACCTGTCGGAATATTTTGTGATATTCTGAAGGCAATATAGAATGATACAAAAGGAATAAAAATAGGCACAACTCTTTTTACTTTTCAGAGGCTTTCCTTCTCTTGCTATTATTATAGGTCTTTTTTTTTTTTGAAAAAAAGAAATCTTGTCTCATGGTGAGGTTATTGGCTTAATGGGCCTGGCTTTTCTAATATTCAGTTTTTACTTGGGGACAATCATGCATCTCACAGACATGACCTAAATGGTATCAGAGAAATAGGACAAGTTTGAGGAAAAATTTAAACTATCATGTGCAATTTTGGAATAAAAACTGGAAGAAAATATGGTAAAAAAAAAAAAAAAAAACTGGAAGAAAATTGAGCCGAGTGCTCTGAAAAATGAAGGACCTACAGCCAAGGAATTTGATATCAATTTTCAAAGTTAGCGTCGCCACTGCTTCAGTAAGAGCATCTGCCTATTGCTTTGCTTCCCTCTTCAATGGTTGATGGGGCCTTTAAATCTCAACACAGTCTGGTAGCTCTCATATTTGATCTGCCAATACTTCTTTTTTTTTTTCCCCACAAATCAAGTGTGTATCTGGTGATCACCTTCAATGATCTACAAGTCTGGAATATTTGGCTGAAAATTCAGAGCACCATAAGTATTCCTATAAATTGATGCGAAGGACTCCGTGGCACCTATCTTCAAACCACCATCAATTATAAATGGGCACTCTGTCCTATTAAGCTTAGATTGACAAAAGAGTGAACTTCAAACCTAAACTTAAAGGCGTCTTTGGTTGTGGGCAAGGGCAGCCAGAATTTGGTGGAGGGCTCTAAGGTTTTGTTAACCACTTTTCTCTTTACATGATTGCTTTCCATCTTTAAATGAAGTGAAAATCTTCAGGAACCTAAGCCCAGAAACTGGATCCTTGAAACCAAATGTCTGAAAGCCTGTTTGCTTTTGAAGCTTCTTTCTAATTTATGGAACCATCAACTGGGCAAAGAGATGTTTGTTATGTTTAGTGGGGGTATCATTGAACTGAATCAAATTTGGTTGTAAGCACAATACAACAGCCAATACTAAGGTATGCCACTTTTAATGAAGAGTGACTTTGGTTTTGCCTGCATTCAACTGGGAGCACAAGTTCCTGAGGGGAAAAGTATTGGCATTGCAAAGATGGACTGGTTTTCTAGGCATGGTGCTGGGGCAATGGCATGTATCAATAATAGCATATGCAGTATGCTGTCAACTGGTTAACTAGGTCGATGTCTTATTAGCATGATATTCTCAGATTCACAGATGGAACATCACCTTTTCTCATTCCTTTTTGAGAATCTTCCTAACTTACTGGGAAGATGGCATGTTCAACTTATTCTAGTGGGCTGTGGGATGTAGGTTCTTTGAGAACCTAATTTTTATAGACATATTTTGTTTAGGGTTATTTATGCTTGAAGAACATAAATTAGTTTATTTTCATGTTCCTCATTGCTTAAAAGAAAATCTTGTAGAAATCAAATTGGTACATAAATATATTGGTGATCATGCCATACGACCATTCCATAAAAAAATTTATAAGCAGCATTCCTGTGGTCTTCTTTTTCTTTATCTTCCCCCCCTTGAATCATTAAAATATGGTCATTCAACTGTAAATTTGTAAACTCTTGAGTGGAAAGAGAAGGAATGAACTAAACAAAGAGAAAGCAAGATGCAGGTGGAATTCTTTCTTATTTTAAGGAATTTTACATTTGGTTTGTATGCTACTTTGTGTATCTAATTATAAGTAGGGGCATTTATGTCTTGTTTAATGTACTTTGCAGGTTCAGCTGACAGAACTGTTAAATTCTGGGACCTTGAAACTTTTGAGCTGATTGGGTCAGCTGGGCCAGAGGTATATCATATACTTTTAGCTTGTGGCTTTGTCACTATTGGCTGTTAAAGTTATGGGCCTTTTTTGCCATGATGCCTACAGAGATTTTCCCTGACTTTTGTTCTAGTGGAAATTTTATAGTTCCATGTTCTGATTTCTCAACAATGGTCTCAAGTTATTGATTCAGTTATTTGCTGGATTTATCATTGCTAAGCTATTAATATAGTTGATCTCCTTGTCAATTTTCTTTTAATACATGGGAAGTCCATAATAAAAGATGGTTTACCTCAAACCAACTATTTCTTTGTTTTGTAAATGTAGATTGTGGTTATTTGAACTTAGTTAATTTTCTTGGTCATCATTTGAACTTAGTTAATTTTCTTGATCATCAAGTTTTTGTTTTTGTTTATGTTTAGTCCAGCTATCATCATCATTTCTATCTTCACATCATCTTAGCTTGATTCCATTGATCTAGGGTCGGCTTTCTAAATTAAGTGAAATCAAATTAGCTAGAAATTCAAAGAGAGAAGAGCAATTTGCAGTGATTTTTGAAGGCATATCTGCAAATGTGGCATGTGCAACCAAGTTGCTCATATCAAGTGTCACACTAAAATTTGCCAGTAGTAGTTAACTCTTTTTTTTTTTTTAACAATCTAATAATAATTCCTTCTTAATGTTAAGAAGTGTTTCCAATGAAAGAAGCAGAAATATTTGGCTTCTGATGGCCATCTATTCAAGCTTGTAATTGTTTGTGGTTCTGATGCCCCTAAAAGTCAATGGCATTTCTGTGATTGGATTTTTTTGACTCTACAACAGGATGTGTGCAACATCTTTCTTTCATTTTTTTTTTCTATTTTTTTTTTTAAGGAACATTCAGAGGCTTTCTGATCCAATATGTGACTAAGATAAGGGCAAATATAGCATTGGAAAAAGTGGAAATCTTTTATAATTAGATGTGGAGTTTCAAATAAGAATTACATAAATTAAGATTTGATGAAAATTCCTTGAATTAAGGTATCTTTCAAAACAATTTATGTAAAATAAGATTAGAGTATTGAAAGCTTTATTTTTGGACAAACTGTAGGAAACTATTACTCCTATGGCCCACATGTATATCTCAATGCATGTTGTAAAGATTAAGTAGCTTAGAAACCTTTTGTCTTCTACATGGATTGTTGTTGACTTTTTCCCTCTTAAATCATCATTATCATCATGGTGAGAGCTCTATTCCATTATTCAGTCTCACTTTGTGAGTTCTAATTCTCCATACATCTCATTTTGGGGTTTGGGTCTCTGTCAATTCACAATCTAATATGTTGCTTTTAACTACTTTCCAAGTCCCTATTGGGTTATGGTCTCTGTGAATCCACAATCTAACAGGTTGCTTTTAACTACTTTCCAAGTCCTTATTGGCCTTTCTTTTTACTTTTCCCTCGTACTTGCATAGGCTAGCCGAAGAAGCATGAAAGAGAAGGAAATGAAGCCAAATCTAGTTGAGGGAAAGAGTTTGACCTCTCTCTAATAGAAGTTTGGGAAATTCTATCAAGAACCAAATCTAGACTAGGGAAAGATATTGAAGAAAAGCCCAAACCCAAGCCTTTTTATACTTTCTATAAATTGTTTGGTCCCAACATTTGATTTTTCTTATGTTGTAACAAATAATGCGATTTTTATACCTTGTTAGTATTAGTGTATCAATCAATTCTTATATGTTTGGATCCAACATTTCTTATGTTATAATTTTCATAAATGATGAGGGGTAGCACAGTTGGAAGGTGCTCAATGTCACAACCATGAGGCTGCAGGTTCAAGTCATGCTACACATTTAAAAAAAAAAAAAAAAATGAAGATAACTAAGAAGAAGAATTAGTGTATTTGGTAGGAAATAACATTGATGAGCAAAATAAAGTCTTATGTTTTAATCATTAAAAAAAGGGGTCTTATGTTGAACAGATTCAGTAGCAGATTCACAACCATGAGGCTGCAGGTTCAAGTCATGCTACACATTTAAAAAAAATAAATGAATAAGATAACTAAGAAGAAGAATTAGTGTATTTGGTAGGAAATAACATTGATGAGCAAAATAAAGTCTTATGTTTTAATCATTAAAAGAAAGGGGTCTTATGTTGAACAGATTCAGTAGCAAAATTCGGACATATGACCATCTTAAGCATTGTAATGTGCCCTGCAAGTATGCATGGTCTGTAGGAAATCGAAGTACTGATATACCATCCATGTTGAGAAGCATGCTGAAAATAATGATAATAAAAATAATAAATTCATGATTTAATTTTAAATATATTTAAAGAATCTGAATTTCTTGTCTTGTTTGGCCCTTCTATTTCAGACTACTGGGGTGCGTTGTATGACTTTCAACCCTGATGGGAGAACCCTGCTTTGTGGATTGCATGAAAGTCTGAAGGTAATCAATCTATCACATCTATATGAAGAATGCAGTGGACTTAGAGTAATGAACAATGACTGAAACTCGATATGCTAATGTCCAGGTTTTTTCTTGGGAACCAATAAGGTGTCATGATGCTGTTGACGTGGGATGGTCTAGGCTGTCAGATCTTAATATTCACGAGGGGAAGCTGCTTGGTTGCTCCTATAATCAAAGTTGTGTTGGAGTATGGGTTGTGGACATCTCGGTACAGCTCAGATTGCTCTGTTTTTTTGTGAATGTTTCATTACACGCATGCAACTTTTGTCTCCCAGAAAGACATTCAAAATTTTATTTTTTTTGTAACACTAAGCTCTTGTATTACAGAGGATAGAGCCTTATGCAATTACTAGTGTTGCTAGATCGAATGGTCATTCCGAATCAAAATCTACTTCCAGTGGAACTATATCTGTTCAAACCGAGAATAGTATAAAGCAGAATATGGGAAGGCTATCAGTTTCACAAAACACAGATCCTATAGCAAAGGAGTCTAAACCCATGGCATCCATGGCATGTAAGTTATCTGCCCCTCTGTTTTATTTACCTAGGAAGTTTCTTCCTTCACATGTTTATTAGAGTTAGTGCAGCCTTGTTTCACCTGTTTATTTATTTTTACTTATGGTCGGTTATACATTTCAACATGAAGCCACAGGAAGTGTTCCCAGTACTCCTCCAAGAGCTTCAGTAAGCACTGGTCCAAAGACAACCGCAGCGGGTTCAGCAGCAGGACCTAATACAGCAACACTGAAGAGAACTGTACCAAAGGTTCATTCAACAACAAATATTCAGATCTTCAACAAGTCTGATGTGGTACCTGTCATTGTACCTAGAACTAGTACAAGAGTGGAGCAGGCTTCTGATTCCAGAAAAGAAACTACAACTGCGGGAAGAACAATTCCATACAATGCCCAGTCTAAGATAACTGAGTTTAGGAAGCAATCAAACAGCAGAGATGATTTGGAGAGGGCAAATGTTCCTGTTCAATCTGGATCCATTGGTAGTAAGAGCTTCAATTCAAACGAAGTTACTGCACAGAATTTCATTCCTGGTGCCACTGATACTACTCAACCAGTCATTGCAGCTGAAAGGAACATGGTGGAAGCCAGATCCATTGGAACTGGGAATCTTGGAGCAAATTTGTCAATGGAGCCATCCACGCGTGAAAATTGTATGTTTCATTTTCTCAAATATTACAATTCAACTTTACTTGATATCTGTTGCTTCTAGAGTTCTAGCAACTTGTTTTACGGATTTGCGTCATTAGTGTGTACTTGAATGGCATAGTTCCCTTTTTTTTTTTTTTTTGTTTAGTCTTCTTGTTTTCAACAATTACCTATTTTATTGGAAGAACTCCACCATTCTAAGTGAATCTTCTTCCACATATATAAAGGTGTCTCTATACCACGAATCCCTTTTCTAGGCGAATCTTATGGTTGATACATGATTTATTGAATCTTATGATTCATGCGATTCTTCGGCGTGGGAGCAGCCATGACCAAATGACTAATATTAACATTTTTTACTCCTTTTTTAGGGGTTCTATTTTTAAGAGGTAATTCAGTGACAAATGAAACCTCTTAAGAATTTGTGAAATTTTGAAGAGGTTTTAGAGATAAATAAAGAATAGGCATGTGATTGAAACTTTTGACTGTACATATGTTTCGTCCTATATTCTTTTTTAATTTTTAATTTTAGTTTTTCTTCATGAGACGCATCCTAACCTCGCCCCTCCCTCCCTCCCTCCTCTCCTTAAAAAAAAAAAAAAAAAAAAAAAAAAAAAAAAAAAAAAAAAAAAAAAAAAAAAAAAAAAAAAACAACCGGGATGTAAAGTTTTTCAGCTCTAGAGTAATCATGATTACCCAGCAAGATGGTGCCTTTTCAGCTTCCAAAATCAGACATACTCAATTTGTCACTGTCAGCTTCTTGAAATGATTTTTTATTTATTTATTTATAAAGATCCTCCATCTGGTATTACGTAGAAGCTTACCTGTCTTGCAATTGTTGCGCTTTTTTCTTTTATCTACTTGAGCTGGCTAGAGACATAATCTCTTACCAATTCCAATCTTGTTGGGTTCGTGGAGTCTTCCATGACCCAGAGTGTTGCTTTAAAAATCCATTCAAGTGGTGCACTAAGCCTGTCACATTTGTGTGCTTGCTGTAATAGATGAACTGATGTCACCTGCCCAAGGGGAAACAGCTTTATCAAATGAAGCCATTTCATCCTATTTAAGTGTTCTTCAGGTTCTTCATTGTCTCTATTTCTGGTTAGTTCCGACCAGCAATTCAGAGGGGCCATCCAAATATCATTTAGAGTTTGTAAGATAAAAATGGGCCTTCCAATCCTCCAATATTTGGAATTTCAACTTAGCATCCGCCCTTTCTGATGACTTGGTAGTCATGCAAGTAATCACTGTTTTTGAAATTCGTGTGGAGTCTGTGGACACCTAACTCATAAGTATTCACCATATGTGTGGTTTAAAACAAAGTTCGCCATACATGTCTTACCCATCTGATCTCACGAGCTGGCTGCATATTTTCTAAATTTATCATTGTAAAAATTAAACACTAAGTGACTCAACTGTGTATCAGCTGCAGTAAGAGAGAGATTGTAAATAGCTTGCACATGGTCTCATTTCTCAGGCATGGTGTATATTGGGTTAGGTGGTGCCAAATAAACTTCTCATCAACATGGTTGGCTCACTTTCTTTTGTTGGTGCAATGATCTTGGTTAAGCATGTGAAATGTTTTCCACCTTTATACCAAATATGGTAAAATGGCTGCTTTTATCTGATCTGCTGTAAACTGTGATTGAAGTAAAAAGGTTATTTGCCAAACCAGGTTCCCAACAGACCCTTTATCTCTCTCTCCATCTACGGTGGTATCCTAAATTACTGTCCTCAGTTCCCTATGTTAAAACCTTTGGATGCGTATTCATTTGATGTTCCATCGTCACTTGCCGCATGTTTTTTGTGCATCTTGATAATGGTTCATAAAATTTTTGGCAGCTGTCTGTCATGTTTTGTTCATCATGGGCATCTTAATTCTTAAGTGTTAGTCATATGCTGAACCGGCATGTGCTTATGTTAAGCATCTCACACAGCACTGCCTGTAAGTGTTGGTTGCCATAGTTGTTTCTCTTGATGCTTGGTGACAAATCTATTCCTAGAACTTGCTCGAACATTCTGTCCTTTACACTGCCTGCATGTTTGTAGAATTGTGTGCTCATTTATTACAAATAAAGGCGCTCTTTCATGGCATTAATTCACAGTTGGTTGCTATTATACCCTGGCCATATACGTGATGGTATGTTTTCTTGCTAAAATAATTAAAGCCAAGTTCTCTAACCTTTTGTTTCAGACAACACTAGGCTGCACAGACCTAGCAGAGACACCTGTTCTGTAGAAGTTCCAAAAGGAGGTATGTCCTGTCATAGTCCTCAGCAATTGACGTTGATGAGAAATGTAAGTTAATATAGACTCTTGTTTCCTAAAAAAAAAAAAAAAGGAAGGACGCGTTCGCTTGTTGCAACATGGGAACAGAGAGAAAGATCTCCTAGCTATGAAGGAACGTCGCCCGGTGATTCCTCTGAGACGCCTGCTGCTAGCGTGGTCTCATTTAATATGGTATGGTTGTTTCCTTGACCAATTTTGACCATGAAAGAATGACACTGTTTTCACTATTAGTCATAATTGCCTGACAATGTTACTTAGAACTTGGGGAATGCAATGTAATAGAGGGAATGTGTGTGTATCTCCTAAGTTGGAGCTTATGTTATCCTAAACTGAAACAGTGCTGATCCCACAAATCAAAATCAACTATCTCTATTTTTGGATTTTTCTTGATTTTGGAGATGATGATTTGAAGCAATTTACGATGGAGAGGGTTTTGCAGACGATTTCAGCTTAGGATAATATAAGCTCTAGCTTAGGAGAGCCCCTCATATATATATATATATATATATATATATGAGAATATTCATGTGCCTCCATCCCTCACCATAGGGTAAGGGACACTTTCATAAATGGGAATTTTCAAGTACAGAGGGTGAGGTACACTTCCTTGTCTTCATGTGCAAAAAGGAAAAATGCCCTCACCCTATAGTGAGGGTTAGATGCACATGAATGTTCCCAATATATATATATATATATATATATATATATATATAAAAAGAGTTTGAACACTGCTAGGAGTTGGGAATCGTCAAGGTTAAGACTTAAGACCAATCTTCTTGGACACTGCTAGGAGTTGGGTTTTTCTTTTCCTTGAAGAAAGGTCTGGAATATGTTTTTAGATTCCAAGGTTGAATTAGAATAATCTCGAAAGTTGACCAAAAACCCAAGAAGAGCAAAATAGCAACTTAGAATCTTTTTTTTTTTTGGTTAAAAAAATAATGGGGTAATCTGTAACGATTAAGCAAACATTGCAGAAGCAATACAATAAAAAGTAGTCAAATCTGGTTGGTCTACATTGTGGGACCCACTTCTAATTAAGGTACACAATTAATTCAAAAACCACTAGCCCAAATATCGCTTGAATGTGTAATATTTGCTGTTGGATCTTTATCACGTAGTGATCTCACAACCACAATGATCTTACTTTTCATCGCTGTGACATACAACTTAAATCGAACAGGGAATATGACCAATTGTGGTGGTCAGTTCACAAGTGGAATTTGTGACCCAATAATGTAGCTTGACGAGTGTGAGTTCAAGGTGCAAGTTTGCTTGACACTATCACCAACAAGGGTTAAAGTTGACTATAATTCAAGTCTCAAGGGGATGGGGTGTTTTACTTCGAATGATACCGGCCAATGCATCTCCTGTTTGACACTTGTCCATTTAATGTATTTAACAGAGATGTCGAAGTCCATCTGCTGAAAAGGAAACTGTTTCTGCAAGTGATGAGGATGCTATTGCAGATGTTGTGGAACAGCATGAAGAATTCTTAGTCTCTATGCAATCTCGGCTAACAAAATTACAGGTGATTTGATTCTTTTCAGATGGAGAAAGGCTAAACCTCCTGTTTTTATGGCATGAGAAGAGCTGTTCATCTTGTATCTGACTGTGAGCTTCATGCTTAATACCACTTAGGGTTTGCAGCAGTGAATTGTCAGCACAAATCAATTGCTTCATGCATTAGTGATTGGTTAGTTTAGTTGTATCTAAATCTAGTTTATGAGTAATGGATTTTATAATATATAGTCCTGTATAAAGCTAAAATGCAGTTCACTGCATCTTTTAATATAGTGGACATGGTAATATGTTTTTATACCATATGAAGGACTATGCGATCTGGGTATCCAACAGCAAAGTGAACACAGATGATATATGAAGTATTTCATTATATTTTGATCTGTTATTACCATGAAATGATAACTAAACTGCATGAACACTTCGCAGGTCATACAAAGGTTTTGGGAAAGGAATGATGTTAAGGGAGCAATTACTGCATTGGAAAAGATGTCTGATCATGCTGTATGTTTTTTATTGCTAATGTTACAACTTCCAATTACAATCTCACTAAACAAACTAGTATTTAATCATCTGCTTTTCTTGGAATGTAGGTTGTTTCTGATGTAGTCAGCATTGTGTTGGAAAAGAGTGACATTGTCACATTGGATATTTGCACTTGCCTCCTACCACTCCTCACAAGCCTCTTGGAGAGCAAGATGGATAGGTGAGTGATGTAACTAGAGAATTAGGTCGATCCATGTAAATGGGGATAACTGTGTCAGCCTGGGTTCTCCCGGTTGAACCTGAGTAGACTCACAAAATTTCCAGATTGATATTGACCCACCAATGGCAATGTCAATAACAGTTCAGAGGCAGTCCAAATCATGTGGAATCAAAGAGGCTCCTTCTGACATTTGTAAGAATTGGCCAAGATGTCTCCAACAGGCCCCTATAGTTATTTAATACCTCTATGAGTGCAACAAGCCATCAGTGGGACAAATTGAGGCCCAGTTACATGAAAATATCTGGCATTAAAGTGCTATTGATAACATAATCAAATGGTGATATTGTGCTTGATTTTACCAATTATTGTGCAGATATGCATACGATCAAACAAACAACAGATCATCACAAAACAGTGCTGCAATCAATTCACTGTATCAAGATCCACTTTGATGCTTATGGACAGCAGTCGATGTTAAACAACAGCAGTCGATGTTAAACAATCCAACTCAGAAAGGGGACACGATCACCTATTCTATAGGATGTCAGATTCAATAAAGAAAAGATGTAGATCAGTGCGTGTTTTATCACAGTACTGATATGGTGCACCTGTAAACCTTGCACTGAAATGGTTTCTCAAATATGAAACTTAATGAGAAAGAAAGGGCTCCTCTAGAAGACTCCACAATAGCAATCTTATTAAAAAAAAAAAAAAAAGGAACCCTAAAGTCTGTTTCCAACGGCTGTTATATGGCCTTTTAAAAGAATCTCAGAGTTCAAGACTTCTAATCCTACTTTATGCTAATCCAACGTAGAAAAGTAGCTAAATTGAAGGATGACCCAGTTGAGGATGTGTGAAACTCGCTGTAATTCTGTAACAACCTTCATTCAAGCCCTAAAGTTGAAGGCCCCTGAAGTTGGGGCCTTGCTTTGTCTTGTTGTGGCAAGTAGGTATGGGCCTCGATTTGGGCACCACTTGCCTGGGTCTGGTTCTTGCTTGGGCTTGTTGGGCCTAACCTAAATCTAGCTCCTGCATCAGTGAGTGCCTCCTGAGCAGTAATTTTAAAATTTATCAATGTTCTGATGCTGTATGTACTTTATGTCGATGTTAATTTTGGGGTTTGTCAATCAGTGAGCAAAAATTATTTTGTAAAGATGTCAATTGACTTTAATTGTATGCCTTGAAATGCAGACATCTGGGCATCTCATTAGAAATGCTGCTGAAGCTAGTCAGAATCTTTGGTCCTGTTATTCATTCAACGATATCAGCCTCCTCATCTGTAGGGGTAGATCTTCAGGCAGAACAAAGGTATGCATTTTAACATCCATATGTCTTTATTTTATTGTCTGTAGCTTACAAAGGCATCAAGTGGGATGATATTATGCTTCACTTTCATTTGTATACATTCTCCATCTTCTCAATTGATTTCAGGCTGGAGCGCTGCAATCTTTGTTTTCTGGAGCTACAGAAGGTCAAGCGATATCTTCCTTCAATCACCAGGTGTATATGACCCTCTGGTTTACTGCTATATTGATTCCTGCTGCTTATTATCTGTGTATTGAAACCTCTTTTTACCCTTCCAGAAGAGGAGGATCAGTTGCAAAATTTGCTCAGGAGCTGAATCTAGCTCTTCAGGAAGTGCTCTAAAAGTCATTCATAGATGCTGAGGATTGCCATTCTTTTTGCTGCGCACCCCACTGATTTCTGTTGCTTCTGGAGAGTTTCTCCCTCGAAGGCCCTAACTGCGCTGCAACATTCGTCCCCTTTTCCCCACTTCTCTGTGTATCTCTGGCCTTGTATATGCTGATATAGTTGTGTTAACTTGAAAAAAAAAAATGAACTCCAACGTGAAAAAGATAATCATTTTGCAGTGTAACTGACATAACACCTCTCAGAACTGCCAGGGTTGGGGTCAGCGGACTGTAGAGACCCGCTTGCCCATCCACAGAGAACCCTTAATTGATTTCCATTTGTAGCAAACAATCATATGATTTTGTAACGATTGGCTGCATGAAGAAGCCTGTATTTATATTCCATGGTTTAATACAAATTATATTTTATGATGAGATGAAATGGCAGAAAGAAGGGTTAGCCCAAGTAAAAAAAAAAAAAAAATGAGCTATGTATGTAAAACTCGGTAACGCACTATGGTTGTTTTCCAGGTCACAGTATGAAGAGTCACAATTGGGTCTAGGGCCCAGCACCAACAGACATCAAACAGAGTGGCCCTTGGTATACAGGAGAGATCTCAAAGATGCCAGTATTGACCTAACATATATTGTTTTCGGGTACTGGTTGTCCTTAGCCTTTGGATACGTGAAATACCAAGGATTGACATTACCCGTGAGATGGAGAGACCTGATGGCAAGTTGTTGACCCTGGAAGATAGTTGCTTGGAGGGGCATAAAAGAGCATATGTGAAGTGAGAATTATACTGTGCTGATTTGGGGCCTGCCTCTTTAGAAAGTTCACATCGAGCCCGGGAAAATGAAGGTCTTGCTCCCATTGCCATGTGAATTTACACCTGCAGGATTTTTTCATCCCTTTTATCCACAAAGCATGACACAATTGAAAATCCCACGTCTGCTGTGTAGGACTCCTGTTGACGACTTAAACCCGTGTAGAGGACTCTGTTGTTCCCTTTCAATTCCTTAAAAGATTCACGTGCCCCAGCTAAGTCTGGTTGTGCATGTGCTGTTCATCAGGTGGGGAGACCTTATTAGAAATTGTAAAGGAAACAAACGACCCATTCCCAAACAGAATGTGGGTTGGGTTACCGTTTCAAATAGAACTGGTCCTCAACACTTTCCTCTTCACGTATTCTTAAAAAGGTACTGACCTGCTCTTGGATTCCTCCACCATGTGGTTTGAGGAATTTAAAAGGAGGTTTGACATAAGATACTTGTTTAACCATTCAGCCTAAGTGGGCAAATTAGCATCTACAAACGTTTGTACATTCATGAGCCATCAATTCATTGGCTAAGGTCATCTAATTGGGAGCCCTCTCTATAGATGTTCTCAAACATTTTTGTTGAACTCATTCAAAATCACATGTAAGCTCCACAGCAATCAATTTCATTCCACACAACTCATGAACTACTGCTCGCTCATCTAATCAATGGCCTAACTAAACGGTCGAGATCGTCCGAATAGTTTGGTTTTGACCAATACCTGAATAAGAGGGCCACCAAAATGAATTGTATTATATGGGACGTGGTTTTAGCAGTAGTCAAAACATCCTCGAACGACACATGACTTCACAAGACAATCATTAGCAAAGAATCCCCACCAGCCCATATTTTAGTTCTAAAAAAGAGCCAATGGGTTTGTCAATAATGCAATTCCTAATGAGAAGGAATCTGCAATGTACCTTTTAGAAGATGACATCATATCTGAGATTGAACACCACGATACATGATTTTTACATTTGGTGGAAGAAATGGTTTCTCCACAGTAAAGTTGAAGAGAGAGAAATCAGCAGATCTTAGGCAGTCTGGCTTTGATTCTCTTAGAAACTAAACAAATTTATCTTAGGCAGCCAAGTCTAATACCCCAATTCTTCTTGAGAAAATTGTAACATTTTGATTGAAGTCCAACATCATTGACTGGCATTCCTTCCTACAAGGAACAGATGACACAGGAGTATTGAGGCAAAGACAATACGGAGAGTCATCTGGAGGCAGGCAAAAGGCCCAATATTAGAATTTGCAGAGCAATATGATCTCCTCCCCTTTTAGGACTAAATTGTAGGTTACATAAGAAATTGCAAATAAAAGAAACTAGATGCAGGCAGGAGACTTGAAAGAAATGACCCACTTAAAAGGTCGCCTATTTTGCAACCAGAAGTAATCAAGAACACAAATTAGTGAAACAGGATTGGCTCAGAACAATCATCTGGGTCGGTATGAGCTTTGTCCATTCAAAGGAAAATAGTTAATGGATTGGTATGAGCTTTGTCCGCTCAAAGGAAATAGACCCGACCTAGTCTCTGTTCTTGTTCAGTAGAAAGTTCATTGTAAAGGCACTTGTGGAAGAAAGTGTGGCATGTGTAAGAGTGCTAGGAGAAAGGTGATGTATTCAATGTACAACCTATCCTGTGCTCTAAGACACAGGAAAAATTCCTACGACTACAGACCCAAAACTGATGCTCCATCACATAGAAGCATGTATTAGCAAGATAAAGGTGTCTGGCTTCTTCTTTTTGCATGCTATCCTGGATCTACATGCATAAAAGAATGCACATGCCACATACAGAATGATAACTGCAGAAATGCTGTTAGCAGAGAAAATACATGAATCCTGAAGAACAGTCAAGGCAGCATCTAATCCTGACCACTTCCAAACCCACGCTTCTCATTCTGCCAACCATAGCCCTGACCCTCACGACCTGCATCACCAGATCCAGAGAATTTACCCCGTTTGAGCTGCGACATTGGCAGAGGAAGTGGTGGCGGCGGTGGAAGTGGGGCTGGTGCTAAGACACCCTTGCTATCCTTGTGATCTACGGTGCCACCTTGCAGATCCAACCCCTCTTTGCCCATAGGCGGAGAATTCATAGGCATGGCTACTGGAAACCGACCATAATCTCCCTGGAAAAATGTTGTTCTGGCCTGAGAATCTGGCAGGTTCGCATGGCCATCCGGTATCCCCTGACTTGTGGTCAGTGGTTCAAAAGGTATGTTTGGAAAACCCACCCCCCATGGCCGAGGATAGCTGTCTGGGAAACCTGCTACCCCTGCAGGAGCAGGTGGAAAACCTAGCAAGGATCCTTGCTCTGAGCCACCATCAGACATCATTTCTGGTCGTGGGATCTCGTAATGGGGATTGTAAAACATCTGAGATCCCTCTGTGGGAAAAGGAGGATAACTAAATTGTGGTGGGGGATTTGGTCCTTGGTTTACATTTGGTGGGAAACTTGGCGGCTGATGTAGGTGCAGAGGAGGATACTCCCCGAAAGGAGGTTCAGGGGGAATTCCTGGCTGTTTGTCTGGAAACTGTTCGGAATCTCGGCGATAGTGAACGCCACCCTGGCCATCAAAATTGGAGTTATGCTGGAATCGATTGTAAGGCCGGTCGAGACCTTGAGGAGGATTGTTCTCAAGCAGTGGCTCAGTGGGTTGATGTGGGTTTCGATGGTAGAATGGTGGCAGTTTTGGTTGAAGCGGTGGCTGCTTGAGGGGTGGTTGTTCTCTTAGCTGATGGTGGCGAGCTTTATCTTCACGCTCAAGGGACTGAGAGTTCGAATTGGGTGAAAAACTAGGCCTTGGCTGTGACCGGGCAGTCGACTGATCTGGCAGGGCAGGTTGCTTGGCATTTGGATCTGCGGAGGAAGGCCTTGTGATGTTGAAACCATCTGTTTCATTGCCTTCTTCTTTCTCCGCATTGGGTTGAAGGAGGTCTGCATGGTTATCATGGATATGGGCCATAAATTCAGTTCTCTTAAGGAAGGACTTGAAACAGTGGGGTGCCGCACAGATATAGATCTCCTCCAGCATTTTAATTGTCTGGATCCTCTGAATGCGCTCGTCACAACTGTGAAAATTGAAATGATACATGAGACTGACTTCAATGAATTTTACCACATTTATCATCTTTATGAACTTCCACAAGGTGGCTAGTAGACATTATTGTTAACATCAGAACATAAATCAGCAGCACTTAGCAAGCAAAAAATAGAAGCAAATATTCTCACCATAGGTGAATAATTCTATCTCCTTCATGGCACCTTTAGCATTTTGTGCTTTCCAACTACCTGGTAATTTCCTAGAAAGCAGATAGGGATAATTCTTGATGAGAGAAATACAGCCATGGTTGATTAGAACAAGCAAGTGGATGGCCAAGATCCTTGGAAAAGTAGTTCTCCACCCTTCACCCCAAAAAGATGAATTTCAGCATATGAGGGAAATCGACTGTTGCTTTACTTGTCCACCCTCGAACATATAAACAACCAATGGCAAAAGCATTTTGTTCCTCCAAAATGCTTCTCCACTGCATATGTTACAAGAGGTAACAATCCATGGTTCTATATTTGTGCATTGTGAGTAAGAAGGTTACAAGCTAAAGTTGTTGTTATTATTATTATTAATTTGGCGGCACTTTGGATCCAAGTGGCATCATTGGACATGGTATGTCATTTGTAGAGCCCTATCAAGAGAAAGCTTTGTTTGTGACACTGATCCATATCGGAAAATGGGCACAAGGAGTCCATATTGGTAAGAAAAAAAATCCAGCTAAGCAGGTTGCCGTGGCCCCGCACCCCAGACTCCACGATTCCCCTCTTCTGAGGACGAAGGTCTCGATCCTGAGGCACTGGGTAAGTACTGGGCTGGGCGGGCGAGGCTGGGGATTTCTTTCGAGGGTAGGTGGAAGAGGACATAGATGAAGGTAGTAAAAATAAATTTAAAGATGTGCAACTTATCTAAGGACTTGGCTTGAGATAGATTGGAATGGAGAAGTAGAATTCATTTAGCTGACCCCAACATAGTTTGAACAAGGCGATTATGATGATGATATATTTATAGAAACATATATGTATGATAATAATAATAATCGCAATAAATATGAGCAGGCTGGGCCCGGTATTGTCTTAGCTCGGCCCTTAAATTGGTATAGCTCACAAAAGGTTTGCCCTACCCTACCATCAGACCTTTCAAAAAAAAAAAAAAAAAGTTACTCATTTTGCAGGCCTCTTGAGGGCCGGGCCGGGCCGGGCCAAGTACCCCTATGGGATGGCCCTTTTGACAGCCCTACAGGTGCCCATTTTTTCTTTTATAGCTACAAGATCCCCATTATAGAGAGTGATTCTTCTAATGCAATCTCATGGAAGTAGGTCTGATGCAAGGCATCAATTACATGGCACCCACTTGATCACAAGTCTCAATTAAGTGGCTAGTCATGACTCATAGGTGGGCACGATTTTGGCTTTAATTTTTTCTTATTTTTCTAACAATGATCTGATGTCAAGTGTCGAATGATGTCAAAATGACCTAAAATTGGATCCATAAATAACAAGTTCAATTAGATTTCTGATAAACTCAAGTTCGTACAATTCTAACTTGTATTGAGAAAGTTATGGCCAATTTTCTAGTAGGGTATAAAAGAGTTATGAAGTTAATGATATTTTTGTCATTTGTATTTTTAATTGTGTTTAGATGGCTACGATTAGCTCACTTTTAATGAGTTAGACTGATTACACTTTCTTTTTTCAACTTAAAAGAGAGGTAAAGATTTGTCATTCTATTGGCGACATGGCTATTTCTCTATTAATGAAACCATACCTTTTTGGATTTTTTTGTGTGAAGTTCTTGGGGAGTCGCCAATTCTTTTGACTTTTTCTCGTGTTAGTAGCTGAGAATTGCTTTTATTTCTGAACCATTTCTGCTTTCTTTGGTAGTGCTTGGTGAGGTAAAGGGGCGTAGCCAACCTTCAACTATATTAGATACCTTTCTTCGCAATTGCAGCCATTTCAACTTTCAAGGGCCTGCATCATGGTCCTTGGAAATTTCACTTCATCTTGTTGAAATTAAGTCTTTGAACTTCTTTGATGCAAGTTTTGTTCAAGCATGTGAGGGATGTCAACAACATTACAGATGCTTTGGCCAAACAAGGGGTCGATAGAGAGGTACCATTAGTTGCTCCTACTTTCTAATTTTCCTTTCTTTTTCATTTGTATCCATCATGATCTAATCTTTTGATTGGTTTTATACATTGGCTGATCATTTTCATCTTAATATATTTACCAGTTACCAATATATATATATATATATATAAAGGCCAACACAGCAGCGATCCTAGTATGGGGAAAATATAAGGTAAAAGCTGGAGAAAACAGATTGCGATGTCATCATTTAAAGAAACAAATCCATGAAGTTGCTTTCCAAGTCAGGACATTAGCCTTTTTTCATCTTCTTGTGTTCCTAAGGACCAGACGCATCTCAGCAACAGTAACATCAGACTAACAAACAACCACAGCAAACAAGCAAGGAGCATATCATAGTTGGAATAAAAAATGAAAAGGATAGCTTACAGGTAGCAGCTTGAATCACTCCTTGCACATTCCAAACAGAAAACATGGTCGCATGGGCTCTGCAAAAGCAAAAAACATTCACTAGTTTTAAAATATATAAAAAATAAAAAAAATTACATGTCTACATCATTTAAAACTTTTATGGAGTATTATCAATCAACATCAACTGCTAAGGATTCCTGAAATATTTCAAAACACAATACTTTTAAGGATTCAGATTAATCAGATTAATATATACAATGGTGCAAATGAAATAGAATTGCATGAGAATAAACATTCTCTAAGGGCGTGTTTGGTAATTTTACTAATAGAGTAAAGTGAAGTGAAGTCAAATTAAACATCCCATCAAAAGCACTTTTCCAAAAAATTCCCTCCATCTTTTTCAAAAAAAGTCAAAAAGCAACTACATTTACTCACTAAAAGACAAAAAAATTCCATCTCCCCATACAAAAAGTCAAAAATATTCTATCCCAAACAACTAAAACCAAAATACCATCATAACTCACTTATATTTTATTCATTCTTTTTATTTTACTTCACTCCACTTTATTTTAAAAGTAAATTACCAAACGGGCCCTAAGGGTCCGGGCCAAGAGTAACGGAATACATAGCGATTTTGCATCTTTTCTTTTCACCCATGCTTTCCACCGGTCATCAACTGACTACCAGCTCTCATTTATCTCATTTAGTTCTTGATTAATCATACAGGAAGGAGTCTCTTTCTGTCTAGGGGATTCTTTTTTTTTTCCTTCTCTCAATAATGCAAGCTTCAATGATGACCATGATAATAATGAATCTGATGACTTTTTTCTCACTCTAAATAAAAGAAACCACCAAATCACAGATCGTTCAGTGAGAAGGCACTTGTAGTTTCACTAGAGAAACCAGGGATCGATCCCTGGTCATTACATTGAGAGTAACAGTCACTTACCACTGGTCCAGTCTAGCCAATAAATAAATAAGATACGATCATATGTCAACACATTGAGCCTTCATATTGGCATCAATCAAAGCAAACCCCAAAAAATAACATTGAGATCATTGAGATGTATGAAAAAAAAAAGTGCAATAAAATATGGATCTTCCTAGGTAGAACCCCAATGACCACAAGGTGAATGCCCTGCATATTACAAAGTCCTAAAACACTCTTGGTGTAGAAATGAGGAGATCAGACTTTGTGGAACATAATTGGAAAGAGAATAAGTTTTAATGCACCCAGGTAGATATATAGATAAAAGGGGGTCTGATAATGCCTGTAGCGATAGTATTCCTAGCCATAAGCCAATAAAATTGGCAGCACCATCATACCCTTTCATAGTAGACGATATTCTCCTGCAATAATGAAATAACCAAGCTAACTGCTACGGTGGAATCAACCTAATTAATTCCACCATGGGAATTTGAAGAAGAACAACAAAACAAGGCCCCAAGCTCAAAAAGGTGTGTACATACATACATACATACATACAATGCAAGATCAAGCATTCAAGCCTCCAAATCTTCATGTCAAAATTCTCTGCTGCTGGTAGAACTCTAAGAGTCTTCACCCAAGCATGTTAACAACCACTTACTTCCTCTATGGGAGAACACAGGGCCTCCGCACGGGAGAGCACAGCACCTAAACTAGAACACTCATTTCGTGCTCTGATACGCATAACGATGTATGTATATCAAGAAATCATCACTGATGCAAAGATTGAACCATCTCTTTAAGATTACTAAATGCAAACAAACAGAAACTCATGATCTCAACTATCATCCAGGGATTCTATAAACAAACATACAATTTTGGAAATTCGCCTTTTCATCTTCATTTATAACCATCCTACGTATCTAATTCCTGTGTATTTCAATCCAAAACAAACAGGGCCCTAAAAGAAGATTCAAATCAAATCCAAACAAAACAAGAAGATGAATTGATGTTGTGCTATTTAGGGTTTCGATTGGGAGTACCAGGCGGCCGTAGATGGCGATGGGGAAATCGCACTGGACGCAGAAGTGGACTCTCTCACAGGGAACGCGGCGGGACCTGCGGCCGACGGACTTGACGACAGAGGAAGAGGGAGTGATGCCGAGGCCCTTGGCGACAGGCAGATCGGCCAGGACCAGGTGGTCCGGGCATGCTACCGTCACCGTCTCCACCGCGGACGGCTTAGCGCCTCCACCCCCGCCGACTTCAGCGGCCGAATCCCTGATCAAACGGATCTGAAGCATTTTTTTATTTTTCTCTGTCTCTCTATCGAGAGCCCTAGTTCTCCCTTTCTCTCGACCTCTGCCCTGTCCTGCTCTGCCCCTCTCTAACTAAGTACTAACTACCCTTGCCTTGCTATGGTGTGGTGGCAGATGCCAAACAATGTGGTTTGGTGGTCCCATTAACAACATTGTTTTAATTCTTTAGTTTTTGTGCCATCAACCACATTGTTTTATTTCTTTATTTTTATGGTCTCAAATTCATGATCTCATCCGTTCGCTTAATTTGATAAAAATAAAAATATTAAAAATATTTCATTTCATATTTTAAAATATTCATGAATTTTTAAGATATTATAAAATAAAAAATAATGAAAATTGCCAACTTATAACTCTAATTTCCTATACTTGTATCGGCCCTTTAATAGTGAGTGGGACCGTTCGATATCTTAATAATAGTGATAAGCATCAAAGTGTTCAGTTCGTTCTCAGTTCTTCATGTATTTTAAGAATTTTGTGAAATGTCCAAATAAATCTAAATGCATATATAACTGTCTGATGTACTCATTTTTTAGTGGGTTTTTAATGGTTTGGATGTACTCATTTATTCGTGTGAAAATTGTGGTTTTGACAAATTTGGTAAAATTTTCACTTGTATGGCATTTGCATAGAATTTCTCTTCGTAAAACTCATTTTCCCATCCCCTAATCCTCATTAACATGGCAGGATACTCTTGGACTTCTAAACCATAAAATCTCATTCTATAAATTTAAATTCAAAGATGGAGAGGCGTATGGGCCAATGTAAAGAGTCCATGAAAAAAATTAATGTCCATGCTTCCTAGTAGATATTTATATTTACATCATGGATCTTTTGAGACTACGGGGGATTTACCCGGCTCCTGCTGAGCTCGTAGGGATTAGTCCGGCCCAAAAGGAGGGTGTGGGCCGGGACACCCTCCATTATTAAAAAAAAAAAAATAAAAAATAAAAAGAAGATGGATCAAGACCCATTTGATTAATCGAATTGATCCAAACAATTAAAGGGAGGGATCAATCACATGATCCACCAAGTCTAGACTGTCCACTATTGCATCTGCTTCTAACGTAAAGCATTTTGGATTTTTTTTTTTGACCCAATTGAATCTTAATATTAATTTTTCATTTATATGCATACCCTTGCTTTAAGTGCGATCAAACTAGTACAAGCTGTGTCCGCCGATATATTCATAACACTTGATTTCACTTCATTTGATGTTTTTATATTTTATCCATGTGCTTTTACGTGTGATCATTGGGATAAGATACCCAACTCCTATTAGAATGGAATTTGGTACGCTCTAACTACACGACATTTATTTTGAACGATTTTGACTTTTTAATTTAGCCCATTGCTAGGTTTGGGTGTCGTTTAGATGGAGTATCAGCTAAACAAAATTAAATAAGCTGGATTCAGTAAATATAAATTAGCTTTTAGTTGAGAAATATAAGTAGGCCTTGGGCCAGCCATGCTATACCATTATAGCATATCTGATAGGACCGTTCATGGGCTGAGCCCAATCTGGGCCCAACCTATTTGTGATGGGCCTAGATAAACATTCGGGCCCTTTTAATAATTGGGTTGGGCATGGATTAAGTGATAGGAAGCCCTTCCTAAAGCCTAGCACAGTCTGACTCGACCTAACTAATATCATGTTCATGTTAGCCAGTGCTTGGAGATCCTTGTCTTTGGTTGAGCCACGTCTAGCGAGTAGAGAGCAGCCAGCGCGTATGACCAGATCGCCGCTTGCTCTGTTGTGTAGACAGTAGAACCGAATCTTCATTCTTCACAGAGAAAAAAAAACGAAACCAAATCTTACAATTTAGTCATCTTACAAATATATGCATTATGAAAGGTTTAGGTGAAACTAATCTTGAGATTAGAGAAAGATTGATGACTAAGTTATGATTAATTCTGAGATTTAGAAATAGAAAGAAAATTAGAGATACTTTTTTTGGAAAGAAGTATACCATGCCGAGAGTCCAACAGGCTTCGATATTGCCTGCATCCGCACAGAGCTTGATGAAACGATGAGCAGGTTCGCACCTGTTCCTGGCTTTCACCATACAGCATTTGGGAGAATATTTTTTCTGATAAGTAACAAAACTAACACCAATGGTGGGACATTACATGTCAGAGCATATGAATATTTACTTTGTGACAGAGAGTCAAAACAATACCCAAGTCTTAGGCAATGTTTCTACCCAAAAAAAAAAAATCTTAAGGCAATGTCCTTTTGCATTCAATTTAGTAATCGAGGATTATACAGAATTATTTGCATTCAATGGACACGCGAAAAAAAAAAAAATCAATATCTCATGAAAAATACACATGCAAGATCTTCGGGCGAGCGTCGATATCGACTATAGCGCTAAAAGACGAAAAAGAAAAGAGAAACATCAATTTAGGGCCTATTGCCTTTTCTATTGGGGCTAAATTCATTAATAGCCTGTTTAAGAGGGTTTTTCCCGTTAAATCCCCTTAAAACTATGATCATTGTACCCTTTGCAATTGTTTATTATTTTATTATTTTTATAAATTTAAAAAATTTGTAGATTTTTTCATTCTAAAGGGGGATGTTGCCAGTTGTCAATTGTTGACTAGTTGTCAATTGTCAATTTTTATAAGTGGTCACCGAAGTAGGGGAAAAAGAAAGTGACCAAAAAAGAAAAAAAAAAAAAAAAAAACGTTTTGGGTATGTGATGAGTTTTTTTGTGATGGTTTTTTTTGAAATTATGCATAAAGTATAAAGAATTGGGCAAAGTTTCAAAATCTTGTAAGGGTGGTTCCTTATTACCAGCAAATTCACAAATCGTGTAATATAAAGATATTAAAATGCCAAAAGTATGATGTATTTTCAAGTCTGAAACTACATGGGCCTATTTATAAATCTTAGAAGATCTTGAGGTATATTTCTTAAAAAAAAAAATTTCTTTTTATTTATTTAGCTTAAAGTTGGACAAAGGTTGCAAAAAGGGTACCTGAATAACTGACTATTGGGAGCAGGGGCGGACCTACATTTAATGGGTTGGGTGCTGAAGCCCCCTCCAAAATTGGAAGAAGCATAAAAGGTTGTTATGGCCTTATGTCCAAGCCCCCACTTAGAATTAACTAAAGACCCCACAACCCTTTCCCAACTCCAAAAATCCACACTTTCTTGGTGTCTCTCTCTTCTCTCAAAAATCCCCAAATCGAGAGAAAGTGAAACCTTCTGTCGATCTCCGTCTTAGTGACCATCGGGCATCAACGCACGACCGTTGTCTACTTTGATGTTATTCTAGATCTCATCTTTTCTTTTAAGTAATTTTATGATCTAGAATAACATCAATTTTACATAGAGCTCCATTGAAAAAGTATAGCTTCATTTATTGTGTGAAAGTCTGAATTGGTGGACATGAGAAGGGTGAAACATGTCTAATCAAATTTTGGGCAAACTTAAAATTGACAAGATCTAAGTTCAACTTGACCTAACTAATATTCCCAAATGTTAGAACTTGACCTAACTAATATTCCCAAATGGCTAACATGAACATGACCTGAACCCATGAATTCGTTTCGATTCTCAGGCTAGGAATTGTCAACAACCAAGACCTAAATCCGCCAACCTAAGTTTGAAATTTGGTCAGATTGAGCCAATGGGGTTAATTTAGGCCCAACCGAAGTTTGACAAATGTGTACTAAGTGCAAGAGTGACAAAGATTATCTCTTAATTATATGCAATGCATTTTCTCTTTTGCCGTAGTTAATGTGAAGAAAGTACAATAAAATTGTGATTAACATTTTTAAGTGACTACCGTCAGCCCCCCACAAATGAAAATCTTGGATACGCCACTAATCGGGAGCATTCAACCTGCATGAAAATGGATCTGGAACCTTATTTGAATTTTGATTGTCAATCGGGTTCGTGTCCAGAGCTTGATCCATCATTTTCTGACCCGAGTACCTGGATAAGAACCACTTATAATGCCTTATTTAGACTCCTTTGAAATAAAAGACCTGCGACCTCTATTTCCCCTTCTTGTATTCATTTCTTCCATCTCTCTTCTGAATGTGAATAAGAAGAAAGTAATCCACGATACTTCTTCTAAAAAAGAAAAGAAAAAAAGAAGTGAATGTATGTATAGAAGATTTCCAATTTTAGGGATCTTGAGTTTCAGTTGGAGTTGGAGGAAGTGCCCATTCATGGCGCTCCTAGTTATTAGCGCTTATCCATATCTAAATCCAATCAAAATGGCAACTTAAGACGGCTGACAAATAAAATAAGGCATTTTACTTTGGTTTTTATTTTAACCATGTGTTTTACACACAATAAATCTCCGTGGGCTGACCTCTAACCAGTAAGATTTCACCGCAGAAAATACAAAGAAGAATTATCTTTGCTGATTTGGATTTTTAGATGTGGGCACTAGCTAGTGTTGGCTAAGCATGGACACTAATGAATTTGTTCCTCGTATCTGTCAAAATTGAAGTGCGAATTAGACGAGGTGCGAACCAAATGAACCTACTCTATCGAATTCATTGATCCAGCAATTACTCGAATTACAAATTGTGAACTCCATTGCAAATTAATTGAATTGTGAACTGGGTAACTATGTGGTGGAGTCCCAACCGGAACCAGTTCGTGCAGGTTCCTGTTGGGGTCCAGAACCCTCCTCTACAAAATGAGTCCGGGTCTGGATACAATTAACATGGTGACGCCCCGGACCAAACGCATTTGCAATCCTAAGCCCTACAAATCTTTTTCCCGCTGCAAGTATAAGGCCATCGGAATTCTGCCTGATCACAACACATTCAAAAATGTATTTACAGTGAGTCATCAGGATTCTACCTAATAACCAAACTTTCCAAAAACGTATTTATGCTGAACCATCAGGATTCTACCTAACTAATTTCAAGATTTTCCAAAACTTATTAATAGCACAGAAGCAAGCAATTTTCCTTCAGCAAGAGTAGCAGCCCTCTTTCCTCTCACAGACATGTCCTCGTAGTTTATTTGTCATACGATGACGACCCCTGGTCAACCTCTGCCCACTGTTATGGTGGGCCCTATTCATAAGGCAGATATTATATTTGGTACGTCGATGTTATTAGCAATGTTACGCTTTATTTTCTGTCTCTGTTACGCCAAAATCAGATCTGAAGGCTGCTCTGAAGACGACTCTGGAGAACCAAAGAGTACTGAGCCACCATATTACTCTACGACGGCCAAACTCAACTCGAACTGTGCAATTTGTTTGGAGGATTTTAAAGAAGGAGATCGTTGTCAAGTTCTTCCGAGTTGCAAGCACATGTTCCATGATCGCTGCGTGAATGCTTGGCTGAATAAAAAGAAAAGGTGCCCTACATGCCGCAGCCTACATTCTCCCCGATATTTTCGGAAGGAGATCATCTCTTTTGAAAGGGGGATGACTATTGCTGATGTTGTGTAAGATTTGTTGGTTTTTTTTTTTTCAATGCATTGACTTCAGCAGTTTTGTTCTTGAATTAACTTAAAGCAATTTGTTCTTGGAATTGATTGATATTACAAAACCATGCAACTGCTCGATTCTAGTCTTACTTTTAGAGAGAGTTGGTAAGATTAATTCCAGTCTTACTTTTAGATGGAGTTGGTAAGATTAATTCCATTCTCACTACTTGGTTTTATTCGACTAATTGGCATTAAGTTTTATATTAGTATCTTAAGTCTGTACCTGATCCCAAAAACTTAATGAAGGGTACTGTTAAATGCTTTGTGAATGCTTTTTTTCTTTTTTTACAAGAACGCTTTTAATTGTATGGCTGTGTATTCCACATAGAAAGCTCTCAACTATCCAACCATGAGAAGGGTTTTGAAGTTTTCAAAATAACCTCCAAACCTCATTTTATCGAAAATAATTCCGGGGGCATGTGATTGCACGATATATAATACAATTATCCATTTAAATCTACAGTAAATCCTATCTTTCTATTTTTTTTTTAATCTAAAAGGCAATTTGTATTAGAAGAAAGAGATAATTAGCGAAAGATCCCTATAATTGAATATATACAGCCTCCACTCCAAGCAAATTCTTTTTAATAGCTCTAGTCCAAGCAGTTAGACTGTTTGTAGCCAGAGGTCCCTGGATACATTTTACATGACTAATTTGCCCTCTTTCAACTGTTTAGGCATCTAATTTTGTATTTTAAATTTTAAATCTTTCATTTCTCCCACTCATTATTTCAAACCGAACATGGATATTGACGGATTGGATCTCAACAGTTGAAATCGATCTCTGAAGAAGAAAACCCCTGCAACGAAGAAGAAGAAGAAGAAGGAGAAGAAAAAGATTGCAACGAAGATGAAAACCCCTGCAAAGAAGATGAAAAAGAAGAAGAAAAAGACCCCTGTAAAGAAGAGAAAAAAAAAAAAAAGAAGAAGAAGAAGACCCCTGCAAAGAAGAAGAAGAAAAAAGAAAACCCCTACATAGAAGAAGAAGACCCCTACAACGAAGAAGAAGAAGAAGACTTGCAGAACACAAAACGAAGAAGAAGACGATCTTCTGCGTCATCGCCAGATTTCTTGTGCCACCGTCATTCCTACTTGTTGCCGGAGAAGGAGAATCGCCACCGGACGCCGCGCCATGCCATCGCCGGAATTGAGAAAGAATGCGAATGGAAGATGGCTTTCGTGTTTCTGATTCTCAAACGAAGAAGAAGAAGAAAGTGGGCATAGGATCTGCAGCAGTTCCGGGTTGATTATAGGTCCAGAAGTCCATCCACATTTTAGTCAAAGTTAAATTTATCTGAGTTTTGTATCTATTTTTTTTCATATTTTTTTGTGTATTGGACAAAATCTATCTCAGTTTTTGGCTATTTATATGACTTCTGGCACAAATTTATCTGAGTTCTGGATGAATTTATCTGAGTTATGAACAAATCTGTCTGAGTTCTGGATGAATTTAAACAGAGGGAAGAGAAATGGGGTTTAAATAGAAAGATAATCCTATCCTAGCTTTCTATTTAAACACAATCAAATCCTAACATGGAAACTTCAGCTAAAGTACCCCTATTATAGAAGGACAGTGATAGTTACATTATCTCTTAATTAAATGCAATGCACTTTCTCTTTTGCCATAGTTAATGTGAAGAAAGTACAATAAAATTGTGATTAACATTTTGGAGTGACTACCGTCAGCGACCCTCAAACGAAAATCCTAGATCCGCCACTAATCGGGAGCATCCAACCTGCATGAAAATGGATCTGGGACCTTATATGAGTTTTGATTGCTAATCGGGTTCGTGTCCAAAGCTTGATCCATCATTCTCTGACCCGAGAACCTAGATAAGACTTAGTTATAATGCCTTATTTAAACTCCTTTGAAATAAAAGACCTGCGACCTCTATTTCCCCTTTTTGTATTCATTTCCTCCATCTCTCTTCTGAAAGGTGAATAAGAAGAAAGTAATCACGATGCTTCTTCTAAAAAAGGAAAAGAAAAAAAAAAGAAGTGAATGTATGTTTAGAAGATTTCCGATTTTAGGGATCTTGAGTTTCAGTTGGAGTCGGAAGGAAGTACCCACATGTACAACAATTTATAAGGTGGGTCCATGTTGTAATTCCTACAGGCAGGTCTCATCTGTAGACACCTCATTTTGGCACCCTTATAGACAGTGTTAATACTCATATTATTGATGCCCCAATTTCGCCCCATTTGGATATTTTTGAATAAATAAATTAAATCGTCATTATCCCCCATTTTTAAAGTGGATCTCACCAAACTTTCACTCTTATAATTAGATTTCACTTACATTATGGTCTACTCATTGTGAGTTCCCCGATGGTATATATATTTCAGAAATCCAACGGTCCGATTGAGAGACATGTTTTTCTTCACCTGGGTCTCACTAGAAAGTCCAAATATTTTTTCAGCCTTCAAATCATTGAGATCTTTATGCCATCTTGATCCATTTGATGAGTGAATTCCAATGGTACGATGATTGCAAAAATCTAACCATCGGATAAAGAGATACTCCCTTTTCACGAATTAAATATATGTGGGACCCCCACTAAAAATTGAAATTTTCATCGGGTCTTTAAATGGTCCAAATCTATATACCAGCATGATCTTCTCATCAAAAGCTTTCATGATGAATAAATTTTGAAAATTCGACAACCAGGATATAAAGTTATGGATTTTTGTCCCAAATTAATCAGGCCTGGCCCCCTAAAATATGCGCATCTCTCCCCTAAACTCTAAACCCTAAACCTTCTAGGGCCCGAATCCATTTTAATCCGAGTCCAGCCCAAACCCAACGCAAGCCTTAAACCGATTAGCATTTTGGGCCTGACCCGTGACCAACCCAACCTGACCTGCGCCCGAACTACCCTTGACCCATCACCTGGATAAGGGAAGAGAGTCCATCAGAACTGGGAAGGAGAGTCCCGGATCTGAGGACTCTCAAACCCCATAAACCCCGTCTCCCTCTCATCTCTCCCTCATGCGCAGAAACATCCCCATCTCCATCCTCTCTTCTCCAAGCCCACGCAGACCTCTCCTCCTTCACATCATCTTCATCCCTCTTGATCCCTCACACCCTGCGCAGACCACCATCTCCTTCATCTTCCTCACGGAACCAGCAGCCTTCTTCCCCATCGCTGCCCTTGCATGCGCAGAAGGCCTCCTAGCAGGGGCGGACCTACATGCACACCGCCCTAGGTCTATTTTGAAAATGTTAGAGAGTTGAACGAGCCTGGACTTGTCCCACTTAGAATTAATAAATAGTCGCACCATGTCTAAACCGTGTGATCGCCCCTTGTCACGAAACCTTGGTAAAAACTCTCCTATCTTTTGACGTTTTCTTCCCGTCGAAAGTAACGGTTTCTCTTCTCGTCGTTCTCTTTCAACATTTTCTTTCTATTGAGAGTGTAAGGTCCTTTTTACGTACAGTGATCGAATTTTTCATCGCCGGTCCTCTCGTGTTAGTCTTTTTCACACCAAACAACCCTAAATAAAGCAATCTGTCTCCCTCCTCATATGTAGCATAATTCTAATCACTATGTACCTAAATTTCTCCAAGTCCTATTTTCAAATCATAATCCAAACCTAAGCCCTAAATCACCAAATCTGAGCATATCTACAAGATAACCAAATCACCGTTGGGCATACATTAATTTTCAATTCATACAAAAATCGGGTCTTGGAGTTCACGTGTGAATAATTTGAGTTACATTTAAGTGGTGTTTTTTTTTTTTTTTCATGAGCCCATGACCAACTATAGAGAATTATTTTTACAGCTAAGGTATTAAATACATGCAACCAAATTGTTTAGATCCAAACAAAACTCATTTAGGAGCCTAAATTGGGTAATTGAGTGTTCACCCAAATCATCATTGCAGGGCATTCAAACGCCTAGGATTAAAAAAAATGTTACCTTAAGTTATTTGATGATAATGAATCGATCATAACCTGAATTTGGGAGAGGCGGTGAGAAGACTCTTTAATTGAGCAGGAAACTTGAGCATGGATTTTTTTTTATTTCTATTTAAATGTAATAAATTTGCTCTTTTGATATTATTCATGTGAAAAAAGTTAACAAACCAAGCAAATGTTTAGCTCCACCCAAACAAAAATCCTGGGTCCGCCACTGCTCCCATCTTTGGACCATCGTTAGCTTTCATTTTGAGCATCATGTCGTATGTGTTTTTGACCCCTTTTCAAGCATCCTTACATGCATGTTTTCAAATAAAGCCTACCCTTTCCCCGCCAAAGGATTAGGTATTCAGTGAACAGAGTTGATCCCCCTCAATGATTATTGACACCCAGCCCCCCTTTTTATTTTATTTACTTATTATTATTATTTAGTACTTTTTTTAGCTGAATGAAATAGATAAGCAATACTTGAATTTATTTTTTTTTGGGTTGCAAATCGAATGAATTGGGAGTGTGCTAGACCTTACAGCTGTTGATTGCACCTTTAATCACATGTACGCGCAATTTGGAGTATTTGTTTTTTGGGACTCGTGATTATGTTGGAACCGTATATGAAAAAAAAAAAATTTTTGTTTCACATTAGAATTTGAGTTCTATATTCTTTGAGATCACCGTTTGTTTATTTGCATGAAAATCATCTTTTCAATGCAACTTACCACGTACGAAATTGATTTTCCTATGAAAAGTTATTGCATTTTCTATGAAACTGTAATATTTTTTTATGATATGAAGATGCATAGTATAGGGTGAGATTTCTACATCATCTTCTCCTTCACTCCATCTCATTTTTCATCACATCTCCATTTCACTTCCTATTGAAGATTCGATCTTTATTTACTAAAGATTTGCCCTCCAACCATAAAATACCTTTCAGTCCATCCTCATTTCTTCCGCTGCATTTCATCATTTTTATCTCATCTTTTTTTTCATTTATTTTTCTCATAAATGGAGATTCGGAATCCCATGGGAATCCTGCCCTCCAATGAAACTGAAATCTGGACCAAATCTGAACCATCTCCATCGAGATTCAGAATTGTTAGTCTAAAACAAGATATCAGACTACAACTCATGATAATGGGTACATGATCTGTTGCTAGCCATCTGGCAATTTGGAGGACTCATGTCTACATCTAAAGCATTTTTCTCCAATGGTACTCATAATTCATTTTAATCGGCTTCTCCACATATTTATGTCAATGCATGATAAACACAAAGCACCAAACCTCTTTCTGATAAGCTACCAAGAAAGTCTTTCAAACTACTCTTATTGTCTCAAATTTGTGCAATTTACTTGGATTTTTCCAAGAGCAAGTCTTTCTTTCAAATATATATATAAAAAAAATCTCTCTCTCGCACTGAGAGTTGTGCAGGTGTCGACAGTATTAGTTTCCTACATCCAATTTGTCATTACATGTGATGATCAATGGTGGGACACTACCTCAAATGTTGTACCATTAAAAATAAATGGACATTCTTCTACAAGACAAATATAAAACTTCCACAGAATTCTTAAATAAAAAAAAATGGTACAGAAATAGTCTGATAATGGTTCAGCCAAACAGACAGTCATGATACTTCATCAAACTACTACATAGAGATTCGGAGACTTACAAGGTCCCTGCCCTCCGTTAAAATTTTGATACAAGATCCCTATTAGATTTCTGCCCTCCATAGAATTTTGAATCCCTCCAAACAAACAGCATAAATTTTCAAACAGCCTGAACGGTGGATGCAAATGGGCTCAAGAATTGGCTCAAACAAAGACTGAAAACTAGCCTACATATATGTTGCATATGGGTTGAAAATTAGCCTGATAGCAACGATAAGAATCCTAGATAAATAGTCCATGCAACCAAGGCATCTCCACAAACCTGACTGAATTCTCTCAACCAAACACTTTGGAATTATCAGAACCAAACACAGAAATGAACTCAAATCTGATAAACAGATGACTTGGAATCTCACATCCAAACAACCAGAACAATAAACATGAATGGGCTAAAACTTGACCCAAACTAGCTTCTCTAAATGGGTTTCAGCACAAACTGAAATTGCAACGGCTTCTCTAAATGGGTCTCAGCTCATATAATGACAAGAATTTTGGGTTTAACTAAGGTCAGAATATTAGATCTAATTCAGGCCAAAATGGCAGATTCAAGTCAGGCCAGAACCGAGCTGAATGAGACATTCCAAGTCACCTCTTTCAACTTTTAACAATCATTCGGGACATGTAGACTTATGGTTCTTTTGAACCTGGGATCCAACGGCTCCCATGGGGAGCCGTGCCACAGCCCGGGACAAAATCCGGGTTGTGTAGCACGGCTGCACGTCAACAAGCCTGTGGGGATGATGTACTATGTCTTCAGGTCAAAAACGGAAAATACAATAGTTATTAATTTTATTTTTTTTTGCCGAAATGGCTAAAAATGAAATTTTGGTCCAAACTTTTTAGTTTGAATTTCAATCAATTTGGGCCGAAATTCAAGATTTCGGTCAATTTCGGACAAAATAAATTTTACATAATTAATTTTTTTTATTTTTTTACACATATATTTTGTATTTCTTATATTTTCACAAAATATATAATTTTAAAAAAAATATTATAATAGATTAAATCTATATTTATTATTTTTTCTATTTTTTTACTTATATATGTATATATATTATGTTATATTTTTCTCGAAATGTGATTCCAAAAAGTTTAATCAAAATTTTGACTTAACCGAAACTTTTTATTTTGCAAGCCAAAATAAAATGAGGCTCGAAATAATATTAACAACTATGAAAAATACGCACAGCTGCGGTATCATCCACATTCGTTTGTCTTCAGGTAATGATTATTTGGGATGATGGGGGAAGGTAAGTGCTGCGGTATCATCCACATTCATTTGTCTTCAGGTCATGATTATTTGGGATGATGGGGAAAGGTAAGTGCTGCAAATGGCATTGAGTGCCAATGAAATGAATACCGCAGTTTCCTAGTTGAAAAAGTCTAATTGGATTTGAACATTGGGATCGGTCCACATCGGTCCACAGACCGGTCCAATGTTCAGGCCATGTATCATATCTCTTCCTAGTTGCACAGTACAACCTGACTTAGTGTCTAACAGGTGGAAAGAGCATTAAATTAACTCACGTGTCAAAGCATTTATCACTACTAAATACTTCGGCTGGCATGTCTCAATCGATCATCTTACATGCTTGGAAATTTCACACGCAAGTCTGGACACTGTAAATTATTGGACATTCCCATGAACTCAAAAAATGTTTGTTTCTTTATCAAAATTCAAAAATTCATATTCAGGAGAATTTTAAATTCTTCAAAAGTTATCTTTTTAGGTGAAATTTTAAATTCCTCTTTTTGATGAAAAATTTAAAATTCCAATAATTGATATAACTAGTAAAATTTTAAAAATTTCAATAGAATTTTGGACAATTATAATTTAAAACTCTAATAAAAGAAACCACCATGTCAAAAACATCTAAGCCTTCATATTCTAAGTAATAAATTCCGATACTCTTACGCATGTTTGTTTTAAATGGCTTCCGAATTTGCTCTTACACATGTTTGTTTTAAATAGCTTCCGTGCAGAGCCTGCATCGCTGACATGGTGCAGCCACAAGCCATATCCAATAAACATGCTGTCCGTATTATGGGAATTTAAAATTCATTCACATCTACTGGGACATCTTTTTATTCTTTATTTAGTTTTGTCTCCAATACCAGCAACAACGCCCCGTGCTTAGCCCAGGGCAAAAGGTAAGATATTATATTTTAAATTTATGAGATATCAAAATTAATTATAAACATATAAGCATATATTCATGTATTTTTATATGAAAACAGTCAACACATCTTCAATCATTGAAAAGCAAAAACACCACCATAGCTTTTTTTTTTTTTTTTCTAGGATTTTAGTTTTTCCACACAAATTTCAAAGTTCAACCACCCGTTCTCTATTATTGTCCGAAAGTAAAGCACTACATTAATGAACTTCTGTGTTTTCAAATCCTCATTGAACACTAAACAATAAAACACATTTTTTTATAAGAATGAATTGCTTTTCCAATTTCTTCTCTGACTCAAATGAATTGAAGAAATAAACAAAAGAAGAAAAGTCCAATTAAGTAAAGGGGCATCAACTGAACCACAAGAATCAAAGAAGAATGTTGATGGCACCAAAGTTAAGGCCGTCCCTTTCACATATACACAAAACTATAAGATAACCTGTACCTATAGTAATGCCGTGTCCAATCCTTTTAAATGATGATGGGCAATCTTTTCACATCACTAATTTCCACCTCCTATTGATCATAACACTTTCCCCTTTTTCCCTAATAATAAAGACTTCATTGTCCCACCAGTTGTGGTTGGATAGTGGTGTTCATGTGTTAGCGGTGATGCATGTGAGAAACTTTCAAGCTTTTTTCTTCATCAGTGTCCTCTTCCCTGATATAAACCTGTTGGCATCTGAAACATGAATCCTTATACTTCTTCTCCACTTCTGAAGAGCAGTCACAGCCCTTAAGCCGCCATCCTCTCTCTATCCTGAAGTTCTTACTGACGGTTTTAAGAGAAGGCCTTTGGAAGAACAGAGAGGTTCCAACACTTCTTGGGTCTCTAGAAACCATTGTGTTGGAAGCTTGAGAATAACAAGAGCTGCTGTAGTCAGATGAGGTGGTTTGAATATTTTTCATGTCAGCTCTTTGCTGTTTATTGAGTGCCCTATTGATTAAAGAGAGCCATCTTGCTACTGGTTCATTGTCTTCTATAACCAGCACATTCCCAGCATTCAGAGGGACTATTTCTTAAAACCTGATATGGTCCAAAACCGAGAATAAATTAACAGGAAAACCAGTACTGAATTAAGTTGTTTCTGAAGCAACAGTTTCCTACGTGATTACAAAGAGGTTAAATTGAATTGAATGCAATACTCCCATTTTTATCGCTGGGGCAGGTCACAGGTGATATACTTTTCCATGCAAATTAAATTCCAATCCATTTAGGCTACAACTGAATGTAATGACTGTTTATTTGGGCTGCAAATGCAGAAAAACTACACCTAGTCTAATGTATTTCAGATTTTTAGTCTCTCCTCAATAGACAGCACAATGAACTCTCCTCAATAGACCGCACAATGAACAACCATCTGTATGGTCAGAACAACCAAACATATGGTGACTTCACATCCAACCATGGCCTTAAAGAAAAAAGAAGCATTTGTTCGAAGCCTGAAGACCCATTACCAATTAGGCTCTGGCAACGTTTGAACTATTTATAAATAGATTCAAAAGGAAAATATTTTGTTGAACATGAATTTAAAAGAGATGGAAAATTGTCTTGAAGACTGGATTTAGACAGTACCCATGGTAATCAGCAACTGGCTAATAATTTACTGAAGATGCACTTGCATCAAATGACAAACTGAAAATATATTAGAATACAGATACAATATTTTCACACTAATTTGAAAGAAATCTGAGAAAATAATCCGTACCCCAAAACATCTAATGAATCATCTACATGAAAAAAATCTTCCAGATTTAGACCATCATGAGGTGGTTTCCCTCCTACATTCCACGTCGCCACAAACACCCTAAAGGAAATAAACAAAAAGAGAACTCTTTTTAAGAAAGTAATCCTTACAGCAGCGTCTTCAATCAACAACAATTTGGGCAGATCCAAACATAGCCCAAGATAAATCAATACAAGAATACCTAAAAGGATCTGTTTCTGTGATGTTTGACATTGGAGATCTAAAGGTGCTGATACCCTGTGGGTAAGTCTAAAGGTGATGTTTCTGGACGCTGTAAATAATTGGACATTCCCATGAACTCAAAAAGGGCCCATTTTTTTATCAGAATTTAAAACTTCATATCAAAGAGAATTTTAAATTCTTCAAATGTTGTCTTCTTAAGTGAAATTTCAAAATTTTCTTTTTAATGGAGAATTTAAAATTCCAACAATTGATATAAATAGTGGAATTTTAAGAATTTCAATAGATTTTTGGGCGGTTAAAATTTAAAATTTTAATAAAAGAAATACAATATTTTAAATGATATGAGATAAAATATCACATCATGGCAAAAACCTCTAAGCTTTTAAATTCTAAGTAATAAATTCCCATACTCTTACACATGTTTGTTTTCAATGGCTTCCAAATTTGCTCTTACACATGTTTGTTTTAAATGGCTTCCGTGCAGAGTCTGGATCGCTGACATGGTGCAGCCACAAGCCTTATCCAATAAACATGCTGTACGTATTATGGGAATTTAAAATTCATTCACATCTACTGGGACATCTTTTTATTCTTTAGTTAGTTTTGTCTTCAATATGGTTCTTTTGAATTTCAAGTCACCTCTTTCAACTTTTTACAATCCATACGTATGGGTTCTTAACATGGCCCACCGCCTGTTGTTTTTTTTCCCTGTTACATAGTAACTGATTCTGAAGAGCCTATATGTTTATTTGAAATATACAAGAATTAATGCCGTAAATAGTTAAAAATGAAGATCCAAAATGAATAAATAAGCATCAAATGACATCTCCTTTAACAGAAAGCACTGCATCTGTCCCCACCCCTCCCAAAAACAAAATCACACAAAGCTCCTTAGAGTTGTTCAAAACTCTATGCAGTTTTTTCATATGACCCTTCAAAGAGTTTTTTTTTTTTATTTATATAGTAACCCCTCCAAGGAATATTTCCCCAATACGCCCCTAAATGGAAGGTGAATAAATGGGAGATGGAAAGTGAATATTTTAGCCATCATCCTTTCGTTTCAAATACTAAGGGCCCATTTGGATATATGCAGAATACCATATTTACATATTTAAATAATAATAGAATAAAATACTAAAGAATCTAATAGTATAATATTATAATGTTCCAATATTATAAATGTTTGGCAAGTTTTGAAGAGTTCAACATATTATGAGCTAAGCTATTTGGCAGTTGCTTGAAGATTATAATATATGCCGAGATTTGGTCTTAGGATATGGAAGTCCTCAAACCAGTATTCTTGATTGGGTGGATTTCATCAATACTCGTTTTATATTTTATTTTATTTATTACTTATTTATTTTGCAAAATAAGTCATTGTAAACCTTTCAAATTATATACTTACAGACAGGCTCCACAAGTGGCATCCTAAAAATGACTCACTAAAGTGCATTCCTAGACTCCAAAGTTGTGTCCATAAGTGAAAAGACCAAACTGTATCAAAGAGTTCTAATAACCATATTAATTCTCTAGTGACCTGAAGGTGGATGGGCTACATAAATTTTCCAAAAAAGTTTCAATTTTGAGCACCAGGATTTCCTAGGTACTCTGTCCTGTGTTGGAAAATTTCAAAAATAAGAAATTCAAAGTTTTGATTTTATTTTATTGGAAAGAACTTTTTATATTCATACATTTTTCATGTTGAAAAAGAATTAAAAACCCTACGGAAATTAACTCTTTTGAGAACTCATTTTTTATTTGGAAACTTGCCTTTTTTTATAGGTTACCTACATCCCACATATGATATATTATGGAGAAAAGAGACATTTATAGGAAATATCTCCACTTGCTTTGTTAGTCTATTAATAGACTTGGACCTAATCGGCGGACTTGGGCTTGAGTTTTAAGTCACAATAAGGAGACCTTTATTTTGTAGATGACACGGAGAAACAACATCAACTCGAATGATCATCATTATGTGGGTCTCCTCAGCACCATGGATGCATAAGACCCATTCACCATCCAAAGCTTGAAAAATGTCTAATAATGAAATTTGATTATAATTGGAAGATATCCTTGCAAGATAAGGTGTTCATTGAAAGGATGAGATTTTTCAATAATATAAAGGCCGGCCGAGGTTCCAACACTCATAGGAATTCTTGAACCATTAAGAGAACTGAAGCCACATGAGCTTTTACTTGATTCTCGTAAAAGGGAGAAAGAGAGTTGTTCTTCCTCTTAACATAAATTTCTCCTCTCCCATCTCTGTTTTTCTTGTTCTTGTTTCAATCCATTCCATTCTATGACCACATTAATTTCCTTTTGTTTTACTTTAACTTGTTGCATTCCTTTGTTGAAACCCATCCTATAAATTAAATTCCAATCCATTCAAGCATAGAAGCCCTAAACACAAATCGAACCCCATAATGATAAAGGCATAAAATATAGTTTGTAGTAAGTGATTTTGACAAGAAGATGTTGCGGATGGTGAGATAAAGTTGAGCATTTCGAACGTGATGAAAACCAGCCAAAAGCCATTCAATGCTACATGTAGTACCCGGTCAGCTAAGGTACCCACGTAAGGCCTTAGTGGAAGTGGGCTTGGGCCATTCAATCATGGCCGATATCTTGTCAGGATCCACAGCAACACCATGTTTGGAAATAACATGCCCAAGGTAATTGACTTGTGCCTGGCCAAATTGACACTTCTCCATCTTCACAATAACTTCTCAGGATGGATAAGGCCACCTGGACATGGAATAAATGATCCTCCCAATTCTGACTATAAATTAAAATATCATCAAAGAAGACCAAAATGAACTTACGTAGATATTCCTTGAAAATTTCATTCATTAGGTAAAACATAGTGATGCCAAACAAGGGCTTAAAGGGTTTGTGGCAGTCCTTTGTGTGTTGTACTTGGGGTTTTCCATTTCTTAATAATGAACTTTTTTGTTTAAACAATGTACAGATTGGATCCTTAACCTAAGATTGCAGGCTTGCAAAGTTACAACAGTACAATATACATCCTTATATTACTTATGTTTCTTTCTCCTACCTATAAAATTGCAAGCTTTTTGATAATTAAGTTATCGAGTAATATCAGTAGGGAACCCAAGGGGCCGGTAACTTAGTTGGCTTAGGACCATGGTTTTGCACCCGGATGTTGTAGGTTCGAAACTGCACTACGACACTAGGGCTACAGGGGAGTTTATCCGGCATCCCTTTAGGCCCAGAGGGATTAGTTCAGCCCAAAGGGTTGTGAACCCTCCGATAGCAAAAAAAAAAAGAAAAGGTAATAACAGTAGGGATAATGTTGGGTAATTTCAAGTTTTTGTTTGATCTGGAAGTGATTGTTTTCAATTTGAGGATCAGCGATTGAACTTTATCCATGTCTCACTGGTGTCAATGGCACAACTGCTTTACATGTGTTTTGTCGGCTGTGTTATGGTTTGCGTTTAGGGCTTTTGCTATGATGCATCGTCGTTGCACCCAATGGCGGATCCAGGATTTTTGTTTAAGGGGGGCTGACGATGGTCAATTGAAAATGTCAAATATTAACCTACAAAACCCATAAACCCAAACCATGATTAGCACATCAAATCCTTAATTTCTATAATGTTTAAACACCTTTGAACGTGAGAAGCACTACATGGTTCCTGAATTAATTTTCTATTACCATGAATAAACACCCATCTAACTCAATAGAGAACCTGAATCAACATTAAAAGCATAAGTTGAGCAGAATAGAAACAAAACTGCTACAATGAACATGCTTTTACTAACCCCATTGAGGTTAAAAATGGCATTTAATGCATTCAATAAGCAAAGGTCACAAAATTAGTTATTAGCATGACATGGAGGAAAAAAGGGTCTTTAATCACAACTTCAATAGAATTAGAAATTGGGCAGTGGTTGATTGTGCAAAGACTGTAATCGTCCATTGCATGCAATCCCACACGCTTGGCCGTTGCAACCAACCCATATGAGCAGTCTATCCACTTTTTGGTCATACTTTTCATTTTACATGGGTTTCAATTGTGAGCATCTTTTCTCTAATGAGGTTAAACAAAAGACATCGTTTGAGGGTGCAAAGGGTCACATAAAAGAGGAGAGATTGTGCATACATGGTGATGTTGGTGATGGAGACTGAATTGAGGAGGTTTTGAAAGATTGAGAGAGAGAAACTAAGAAAAACTTATTTGGGAAGGGGAGGGGACTTGATCGGCTCTTTAAGTGAGGTATGCCCTTTAATAACAATTACAACATGGGCCCTACCTATTTGAATTGCTGTAAAGCCCACCTTTAAAAATTATTACACAAGACTCGCATCTATTAATTAGAATATGGAACCTTTTTTTTTTATAGCAATCAGAACAATGGCCCACCTTTAGGAATTACATGGGTCTACTGTGTAAATTCCAGTAAAGATCCACATAAGGATTGCTCTAAATGGGATCCACTTTAAAAATCACAACATGGGCCCTACATTTATAGGAATTATAATGCAGGCCCACCTTTCTTTAAGTAGAGATTTTTTAGCTAAAGCAAATGTCGGTAAAAAATGCAAATTGGATGAAAATGAACTCATAGAATTTCTAAAATAATTCAAATGGCGGGTTCTTTGTTATAGAAAGGTGAGCCCCACTTATCATAATTTCAAAAGGTGGAGTGGGTTTACAATCACACAAGTGGTCCCATGCTCACAATCGCAAAAGATAGGCCAATGCGGTAATTCGTAAAAAGGTGTGCCCACACTGTAATTCTTATAAAGGAAGGGTCCCGCATATTATTTTTAAAAGTGGATCTCATATTGTAATTCCTATTAAAAATGGGCTCGAGTTTATAAATGTGAGTCTCAGTGTTATAATTTTTGAAGTATGCTATATATCTCTATGGCCAATAACTTATAAAGATAGGGCCCAATTTTTAATTTTGAAAGGTGGGCTCATTTTTTTTTCAAAGCAAAAGGCAGGTCCACATTTCAATTTTTACGAGGGTCTAACAACTCATTTCAGAAGAGGCAAGGCAGCCTTTGTAGAGGTGGGGTCATGTTATAATTGTTAAAGGGTGTGCCTATTTTTGCTATCACAAATGCGAGTCCACAGTTCAATTTCTATGAAGGTGGGTCATGTTTACAATTCTTAATCACAAGAGGCAAGACAGGGCTTTCAAAGGAATTATTGAAATTCATACGAAGAATTAATACACTGTAACTTGTAAAGGGCGCTTAGAACATGTGAATATACGGATTTTAAGCCCTAAACACGTGGAACACGGTCACTGGTGGGAATATCATGCACTGTAGCCTAGCCCTGTAACTGTAGCCTAGCCCTGCAAGGGATTAAAAGGGACAATTACCGTACGGCGTATCATAAACCTAAAAATAGCCCCAGAACAGTCCAAAGATCTATATTTACCGCAGAGCTGTCCGATCCGTAGGATATTGCACGCTGCGATATCCTAGGGATGTAGGATATCCTACAATCAGAAGAGAGAAGACTTGAACAGTCCGTTTTTTTCTTCTTTTCCTTGACTGTGGGACCACCAAACCACCATCCAAACCGTTGGATAGCTGTATGAGTGTAAGAACTAATATCGCACCAAATTTGAACCGTTGATCTATCACGGTTATCGAAAAATTTACAAGAAAGTCACGTTGTTTTGCAAATTATAAAAATAAATTATAAGCCATATTTTTTTTTATGCAAGTTTCTTGATAACTGTTATAGATCAATGCCTCAAATTTGGCGCAATATCAGTTTTTACGCTCATACAGCTATTCAACGGTTTGGATGGTGGTTTGGTGGTCTCACAATAAAGAAAAAAAAATAAATACACGGATTGCTCAAGTGATTGTAGGATATCCTACATCCCTAGGATATCGCAGCATGCGATATCCTACGGATCGGACAGCTCTGCGGTAAATATAGATTTTTGGAATGTTTTAGGGCTATTTTCATATTTATGACACGCCGTACGGTAATTGTCCCGGATTAAAAAGAGGTTATGTGCAGTCAGCTCAGGGTGGGGGCCACATAGACAGAATTCATCTCTGCCTTGATGTCTCTGCCCCTACTAACGGCTCTTTGAGAATTACCCTCAGCCCTTTCACTCTACCCGAACAAGTTCCTGACAATCTCTTCAATTCAACAAAAGGAGGATTTTAAATGCACCCACCCTAGTTACTATTTAAACCCACTCTAGATGCTTTTATAATATAGGCTGCCCATCAATCTTTTCCACTTGCAAAAAAGAGAACAAGTGACAGGTGCAGCTTTTGTTGAGGCCCAACCCAGTTCCTCGGTTTTTAATCAGGTGGATGACATCATCGTGATGTCACGAAGCGGGGCCCGGTCTACAGTCAATTATGAATTTTGACCGTCCATATTTGGTTCATCCGACTCCGATAAACAAGCAGTTTGGTTCTATGGAATCGTGGTGACGAGCACTACCCAATAGAGTTGACAAATTTGAGATCCAATGATAAGAATTTTTTTAGATTAGATGAAGTAATCTTTGAAGCTTGGAATTTGTCACGTGATATTTGGGTCTTGTGAGCTCCGATGGACAATATATTTGCTCTGCGGGCTCCTGACTACAAGATTTATATAAAGGCAATGAGAGATTGACGAATTTAACGGTTAGAAAAGTTTTTGGTTAGCAACCACTGTCAGTAATATATTGACTTTTCTTTTATTTATATGTTGGATATGTCTTATAAAACCTGCACTGTATTATCTCACCAAGAGCGATATCTTCGACGATAAGAACTCACTTGTGTAGAGATATCGAATGGGTATGACACTTTTTATTTGATAAGATAAAGTCAAAATTGATGCAAGATTGAGAGTTCCATGTTCTTTGAGTAGGGGACTCCAAAAGAATAACTGTTTCTGTTTGGATCCCGAGAATGAAGGGAATCAGACTCAACGAACACTAATGCTGATGGATTAACAAGAGTATTCCACCATGTTCAAGTCCTTAAGCCTTGCACCCACTCTAACTAGGCTATGACCTGATTGACGTGACCAGCTGGATGTGATTGTTGTGAATGGCTATGAATCTGTACATACATCACACCCACCTAGGGTAAAATGGGGAATCTAGTACGGTATTTGTTACAATCTGGTGGGGTCCATTTCATGGCATGGCATGGCATGGCATTTTTTTTTTTTTTTTTTTTGGTACGTTGCGTGACTTCTTTTTGACTCTTGCATTCTGTGAATCTGTCCATATTGTTTTTACTGGGAGAAGAAGAGTGGGATGTGGAGTGAGGGATTTTCAATTTGGGGAATTAGTTTAAAAAACCTTTAATTGAATTTTAATTTTATTTAAAAAACCTCTAATTTTATTTTAATTTTAATTATTTTAGCCCTACATCTAGTGTTGTGATCAATATGCAAATTAGTAAGTTGGCTACCATTTTATCAATTAAAGTCTTGATCATGAGATTAACTTTCTTTTTTAACTTTTATCTTGTCCTTGGGTAGAAAGGGAAGAAGTCTCCAATGTGTGAAGTAGGATGATCAATCTAAAAGTTGGCCCACTAAGACTGACATGCTGGAATGAGTCCTGCTATCTGTCCCGATTCCGGGACAGATAGCCTTTTTGTGCTGGAATTCTCTCCCTAGTGAAAAAAATAAATAAATTTGTCACTATGTAAGTTAAGAATTATTTTCTGAAATCTATGGAAAATTCTTTACGTTACACGAATGACAATCTCCAGTCCCCGACGATACAATCACTATCTCTTTAAATTTTGGTGGGCCCACTGGCTGCATGTATTTTGACTCCATGCAAGAGTACCGCCGTACACTTTCACTGTCGTTCACACCATTCAGCATCGTATGATCCATGAATGCACTTGTACTTTTACACCCACCCTATTACACAGCACAACCACTAGGGTGGGTGCAAATAGCAACACCCGTTTAGTTTATTAAAAAATTTACTTGGACAAATTTTTTGGACAGAATTTTAGACTAACCCTATGGTATGACTTGAATATCATAGGTGATATTCAAGCCATACCATAGAATTTGTCCAAAAAGTTTGTCCAAGTAGCATTACTTTTAGTTTATTATGACTCCCGGAGGAGTCCTTAATTCGTGGGGGTGTGTCTGTGGGGCCGGACCAGGATGAACCTGACCTGAGACAGGCCCACATTGAGCGATATTTTTAAGCCAGTGGTCTTTACCTTAGCCAAATTTTGGGCCCAATCCTTCCGTGGAATCGGTCCGTGCCTACTCATATTTGAAGGATCGTCCGTTGATATGAAAATGGATGAGACCAGACCTTATTTTCTGACTTGTGGGCTGCATCTGTGTCTGTATATCACATCACATCTAATGCTAAACAAGAACTTTTTATAAGCTTCAGCACGGTCCATCAATGCACTTGTACTTTTACACCCACCCTATCACACAGGACAGCCACTTGGGTGGTTGCAAATAGCAACACCTATCACACAGGACAGCCACTTGGGTGGTTGCAAATAGCAACACCCAATTCAAAAATGGATTCACCGTGGGATTTTTCAAAGTTGCATCCTCTCTCTGGGTAAGGACCGATATGGAACCACAGCCTGCTCCCTGGTAGCTGTCAGCTGCTCTCGTCAAACCATCCGCAGGCCACTATCAGCGTATCAGGTGCATGGCCTCAGATGTTGGTCACATGCACTCTCAGATCGCTACAAGGATGAGGAACGTCAATCTGATCTAAGCATCCTCAGTTTTGCAATGGGTCGGGGCGTTCTTTTGCTGGGTCTTTCCTTATTATGCTTACTTTGTTTCTGCGAGAAAAGCAGAAGCCAGGCCTCTGTCACACACCATGCCTAAAACTACCAAAACCCGCCTGTCCATCGGACATTCAAAAAACCCACCATTGCAGGATTTCTCTCCGATCTTGCATTCTAACTCCGGTGCTCAACGGTCGTGACGGATCTTGGTTTTCCGGCCACGGCAAGAAGAAAGAGGTGTGTTTCTGCTTCTTCTAAGCATGTAGATGATTGCTGTGATTTTTTTCCCCCTCTTTTCTCTTGTTGTTTTGGTATTTTTTTTAGAGGGTTTGGACGGAGATGAAAATAAAGTGATTTTTCCCCCTCTCTTCTCTTGCTGTTTTGGTATTTTTTTTTAGATGGTTTGGACGGAGATGAAAATGGAGGATGATTACAGTGATTGTAACCAAATCTGTTTTTTTTTTTTTTTTCTCCTGCTCCATTACATCTCAAAAGATCTCTAGATCCAGAGTGATTTGTGATTCAAAATTTTAATTTCAGTATGGTTTTATGATCTGAATCAGTTCCAAGAACCTAGTCTTAGGATTTTATCACCAGAAGGTTGTCTCCATGTGGATTATATGTTTTTTCCTATATGTTTACTTTTTATTCTAAAACTTTTAGCGCAAAAGAGAAAAAATGGCTTAAATATGATGCAAATTTTTACAAATAATTAAATGATGTAATAACAAGAATATGCCACACATTATAAAAATAATTCAGAGATAAAATAATTAAGCGAATATAGCATCGACTCAAACTTTATTGGGTTTAGGTATTTAATAGGCACCAACTTAGGCCCCTATATATATATTTATCCTAAAGGAATCAAATTTAGGATGTAGGGCTTGTTTTGGAGCATCAGAAAATATGAGATTCAGCATATATTTTTTTAATAAAATATTTTTTAACATGTGACACTGAACAATATTAATTTATTTCATGATGTGTGAACCGAAGCAAATTCATTATATATGTGGTACAAGTAATTTGACTCGTAATTTAGTGGATTTTGTTTGATGAATCATAAATGGAAAAAAAAATCTAAACAAATAGATAATAATAACCATCCAATCAAAGGGTTTAAAAACTAATGGATTATAACATTTAAAAGAAATATAACTTGTCTCAATAAAAAGTCCAATTAGAGGGCCCTCAACTAGCTACTTAATCATGCTTCTTTAACACTAGATTAGAGTAAAATAAAATAAAATATGTAATATATATTTTTCATTTGATTTATCCTTCAAATAAAATCTTTTCATAAAAACTAGAAGATAAATTTCTTGAATATCGAAAAACAGATTGTAAAAAACTAATATGTAAAATTGATTTTTTCTCATTTTTATTATTTTTTTCACAATTAGGTTGATTGTTAGAGTAACTAGAAAAAAAGAAAAATACAGTACATCAATTTGATGGGCCCACTCGAATTGGATTGATTAGAGATAAGATATGCAAGAGTGGGTTGTGAAACATATAATGAAGGGTATTCTAGGAAATATATATATATATATATATATATATACACGCAAAAACACATATTTCACAACGAAGATGAAAATATGGTTGAAAAAACTCTCCGAATCAGTCTATCTCATTTTGAGAAACGATAGGAAACTTACCACGCGCCTAATAAAAATACCAGCACATTGAACTGGCGCACATAAATTGCTGTTTTCTTATCGTCCTCCAACCGATATCTATATACATATGATGGTTAATCCCATATTTCATACAAGAACTAAACATATAGAGGTGGACTACCGTTTTATTAGAAAAAAAGTAGCTCTTGGAACTTTTATTACAAGGTTTGTGACATCTTCTCATCAACTTGCTAACATTTTCACCAAACCTTTTTCCTGCGATTTGTTTCATCAAGTTTGTGAGGAACTTGGTCTATGGCATGCAGCCTACTCTAGTTTGAACGAAGATATTAAATAAAAGAAAAAAGACATAAAAGAGCCTAGACCCAACACTGACCCACTTCAGCAAACCCAATCCAAGGACCTAATCCAACATACTCAATCAAAAATCAACATCAATCATGGATATATCATCAAGGACAATTTTCAACACGGTTTTAAATCACTATAATGCTTTGATTTGGGATTCAAACTAGAATTATGATATGTAGTCTTGATTTCCTGCCTTTCTATGTAATCTCTCAAATCAAATCTTGTAAACTGACCATACTTATCTCTTCATGTTAGGAAGAGAAAGGAGATAAGTTATTCAAAACGAAATGCATATTCAATTTTTTTAGTATCAATTTGAAGTTTCTAGTGCCTAACATCATTTATCCATTTTTCAGTTTACCTGATTTGTAATTCTAGTTCACCCACCACCATCACCATCAAAGCCAGGCCTTGTTCCAACTATGTTGGGGTCCAACTCAATAAACATAAAAAAATTACTTAGATAGACGCAAAAACACACACACATATATAATCATTAGATAAATTGCTTAAAAAATATTTGGAAAATCATATTTCACAAAGAAGACGAAAATATGGTCGAAAAAACTCTCCAAATCAGTCTATCTCATTTTGAGAAACGATAGGAAACTTACCACCGCCTAACAGAAATGCCAGCACATTGAACTGGCGCACATGAATTGCAGTTTTCTTATCGTCCTCCAGCCGATATCTATATACAGAAAAGACGTTTCAAAATATAATCAAATAAAAAATCAGAGAGCTAAATTGAAAAAATATATTTGAAAATTTTTACTTATGTCTTTTTTCATGAAATGAGAAAAGGAGAGAGTGATGACCAAATAGAAAATGAGGAGGGAGACGACCGATAAATGGAGGGGGGCACGCAGAGGGGATTTGTGCCAAGAGGTCTTAGTAGAGATAATAGAAATATTTCTCTAAAGACAGAGAGAGAGGATAAGAGACAGATGAAATATTTCTCTAGAGAGAGAGAGGAGAAGAGACAAGCATTTTTCTCCATTTCTCCATTTTTCTCCATCTGTCTCTTATCCTCTCTCTCTGTCTTTAGAGAAATATTTCTATTATCTCTACTAAGACCTCTTGGCACAAATCCCCTCTGCGTGCCCCCCTCCATTTATCGGTCGTCTCCCTCCTCATTTTCTATTTGGTCATCACTCTCTCCTTTTCTCATTTCAGAAAACAGACGTATGTAAAAATTTTCAAATATATTTTTTCAATTTAGCTCTCTGATTTTTTATTTGGTTATATTTTGAAGCGTCTTTTATGTATCTAGATGTCGGCTGGAGGAAGATAAGAAAACAACAATTTATATGCGCCAGTTTAATGTGCTGGCATTTCTGTTAGGCGCGTGGTAAGTTTCCTATCATTTCTCAAAATGAGATAGATTGATTCGGAGAGTTTTTTCGACCATATTTTCGTCTTCTTTGTGAAATATGATTTTCCAGATATTTTTTAAGCAATTCATCTAATGATTATATATATATATGTATGTGTTTTTGCATGTATCTAAGTAATTTTTATATGTTTATTGAGGTGGACCCAAATATAGTTGGATCAAGGCCTGGCTTTGATGGTGATGGTGGTGGGTGAACTAGAATTACAAATCAGGTAAATTGAAAAATGGATAAATGATGTTAGGCACTAGAAATTTCAAATTGATACTAAAAAAATTGAATGTGCATTCCGTTTTGAATAACTTATCTCCTTTCTCTTCCTAACATGAAGAGATAAGTATGGTCAGTTTACAAGATTTGATTTGAGAGATTACATAGAAAGGCAGGAAATCAAGACTACATATCATAATTCTAGTTTGAATCCCAAATCAAAGCATTATAGTGATTTAAAACCGTGTTGAAAATTGTCCTTGATGATATATCCATGATTGATGTTGATCTTTGATTGAGTATGTTGGATTAGGTCCTTGGATTGGGTTTGCTGAAGTGGGTCAGTGTTGGGTCTAGGCTCTTTTATCTCTTTTTTCTTTTATTTAATATCCTCCTTCAAACTAGAGTAGGCTGCATGCCATAGACCAAGTTCCTCACAAAATTGATGAAACAAATCGCAGGAAAAAGGTTTGGTGAAAATGTTAGCAAGTTGATGAGAAGATGTCACAAACCTTGTAATAAAAGTTCCAAGAGCTACCTTTTTTCTAATAAAACAGTAGTCCACCTCTATATGTTTAGTTCTTGTATGAAATATGGGATTAACCATCATATGCAAGGTACAAATGTTGTCATAGAATCATGTAAGAGGCCGATATATGGAAATGCCAATATCTCGAAGCAAGAACGCGGTCCAAATGAGTTCAGCAATTGTAGAGGCCATAGCTTGATACTCAGACTCAGTGCTAGAATGAGCAACTGGAGATTGCTTTTTGGCACTCCATAAAATGCAATTCAGATTAAAAAAAAGGGTCTATTACCAATTGTGGAATGGCGAGTTAAAGCACATCCAGCCCAATCCATATTAGAAAATCTATCTAAATCAAGAGAAATGCCGTGAAGAATATGAATGCCCAAATCCAAAGTTTCCCTAGCGTATCTTGAAATACGTTTAACTGCATGAAATTGGCCCATAGTAGATTCCTGCATAAATTGACATGTAGAATTCACTGAAAATGACTAGAGATTAAACTGAAATGTAGAATCGATTCAAAATGACAGGTCAGGCCTGATTAATCATCCACGATACTCTTATAGTGCGACGGATCAGGGTAAGAAGTAGAGGCAAATGGCCAATAGGAGTAGCAATGCTTTTACATGAATCCATTCCTAATTGGAAAGGTAGATCTTTGACATATTTTGATTCAGATAAAGACTAGAAGGACTAGTATAAACTTCGATGCCAAGAAAATAATGTAAGGGCCCTAGATCTTTCATTATAAATTTAGTGCTTAATATGGCAATGAAGGTGTGTAGCAACTCAGGATCATATCAACATATCATAATAGAAGTAACTCCTCTATTGCGCTTTGCACAAATAAAGAAGATTCGGTAGTACGACACATGAATCCATGAAGGAGAAAAATACTAGATCTAACCAGGCCCGTGGGGCTTACATCTTCACATATAAAGTCTATTTAGATGGCACACGTGTAGGTTATTTTTCATCAATAAAACCCAGGGGTTGTTCCATAAATACTTGTAGACACATGAGTTGTCTAATGGACCATTGCTTAATAATGGCAATTGTTAAGATACGTGCGAATGCCACTAGACGTGACAACAGGACTAAGCCCCTGTTTAGCATCACTACTTTTTGCCCTTGTTTCTCTAAGTCTCTAAAGCGGGTAGAGATTTTGAGAATATAGGCGTTTGACAGAATGGTGTAGAGAAGTAGAGGCAATGCCTCTTTTTCCCGCGGCCCACCTTTTGATGCATGTAGAAAGTGGAGGGGAAAAAATAGAGGGTGAACAGTATTCTAGCCCAACAAACACCCCAGTCCGATTTTTTTTTTTGTCAAAATCTAAGAGTGTAAATCAAGTTCCAAACCGTTGGATCATACCAATCTCGAGATAGGAGCAAAAAATGTGAGCCATTTGATAGTATTTTTTGGATTATGTGGGCCCCAAACACAAGATCCAAACCTTTACATTTCTTTGAAAACAGCCAAGGGGAATGTGGGTTTTGTGAATTGCTCTCAATGGGCTCTACAAACTTTGCTTTACACTGTAGGGAGAAGGAATGCTGAAAAGGGATAGGATCCATCTATCCAAACTACATATACAAGTCACCTAAAATCCTAGTGTGGTGAGGGTCCCATCAACATCCAACAGAGAGTAATATCAGATATGCTGTAGACGACAACTTCAAGGCACCTCTCCTGTACACATATATGGTTGGGTGTTTTCACATGATATATGCCTGGGTGTTTTCACGTGTAGTACATGTACTGATTTATAATCACCATGCACGCTGCCCAACCTAAACCTTTTATAGCATCATAGTATTCTCCCTCTTCGACAAGTTCTCAATTTCTCTAAAAACACCCCCACTCTACTAAACTTGTCTCTGCTGGGAACGCAAATGTCAAACGAGACTAGGAGTCCTTTCCACTTAAACCAACAGAAGTACAGCAAACACAAAATGGTTCAGCACCAAATAAATTACATAAATAGATGCTAATCCTTTTAAATACATAGATCGGATGAACCACACAAAACCAGCTCAAATGAGAAGCCATTAAATCATAAAGATAGATAGATACTGCTCTCAATGTAGAGTTTCATAGTCCTAAAGTGGATACTCCATAGTCTGCTGCTCTCAATGCTCATACACTTTAAAACATGCGCAGAAATCGTACTTTGGATTTCTGAATTTCTGAATTTCCTAATGAAGAGAAAAGAAAAAAAAAAAACCACAAACCCAATAGTAAAATAAGAACTGAATGGGTATAAAGTAGCCGGTAATTATATTGTCAAGTGTCAATGGATATGACAATATAGGGGGTGTCAGAGATCACGATTACTGAGTAACTATCAATCCAAAACCTGGACTAGAGAATAAAATTTTATAAGTATTTGCTCATCCTAATGTGTAAGTACTACTTCCAGGATGTCAACCCAATTATTAATATAAAAAATAAAAAACTCATTTTAAGTTCTATGTCAGGATGTTCTTGTATTCAAAACTTTGTTAGTAAACAGTCCTTTTTCTTGATTATTCTTCACATTTTTTACGGGTTTGACATATCACTACACCAAAACTAGCGAACTGGAAGTGTTGAAAACCGTTCCTACTAGAAATAGGAACGGTCCAAAAACCGTTGCTAAACCCCCTGTTCCTAAACAATTGGAACGGCTCTAAACCGTTCCAAATGAAAATTTTGGGAACTGTCTAAAACCATTCCAATATTCTCATAACCGTTCCAAATTATGCATTTTGAAACAGTTTCAAACACTGCCAAATTTTACTTTACCGTTCCTAATTTAATTATTTGGAACACTTCGTGGTCCTTTTTGGAACGGTTATAAATGCTTCTAAAGTTTCTAAATCCGTTTCAAATTCTAATATTTGGAACCGTTACTAATTCGTCCCGAATAGACAGAAAGGGCTTAAAGTCGTTCCGTATTTTGATATTGGAACGGTTTTTCTATATTAAATGTCGGTTTTTCGCCGCAATGTTTTTTATTTGCCATTAAATTCAGTTTTTTAAATCACAAAAAATAATTAAAACCCATAAATCGTAGCATTCACATCTACACATTAATATCACACACCATCAGTCAGTTTATTTTAAAAATCAATATACTAGCTTGAATTTAAATGTACAATTTACAATGTTAAAAAATACATAAATATATAATACAAAATCAACCCACAACTTCCTTAGAAGGTTCATCCAGTTCATTTATAAAAGAAATAAAAGTCAAAGAGTTTTCTCGGAAGGAGGACTGGGGCTGTTGGCTGTCTTCAATAGTTAGTCATAAAACAGATAGCGCGTCTGGTATGATCAATACGCAGCTGGTCGTGTAATGGTTATAATGAGAGAACATCATCTATTACATGTGCGCCTGCAATGCTGGCATGCTCTTTGGTCCTGTGCTCGCTTCTTGAAACTGAGTGATTCTAGGGCACTATAATCACATGCCAACAACTATAGACGCTACTGAGATGTCCAAAAGGGTTGAACCCATCGGTCGCAAGTCCTAAACGAACATTTCGATGTTCCTCAGAAAAACTTGGCCACTTGGTATTTACTACCACCCAACTTGATGAATCATATGGATGCCGCATAACACCACCATTCTCTTTTGGTTGAGCATGCCAAGTCATTTGCTCTGCTGTCCACGGCACACTACATAACAATGTAAAAATAATAATTAGTTATTAAAATTTAGAATCAAAGGCAAATAGAATGACCTAAGGAATCTATCATTAACCTTGAAATCTAACCTGTATAGCCTCTGTAGCCTTGGTGTCAATGGAAAATACCTCAAAACCTTTAATGGAACTCTTAACACTTTTTTTTTTTTGGCCAAGTAATCTGACTTCCATCTGGATGTATGACATATTGGACAACTTTGTTTGTCTTTGTACTCTTTCCAATAAAGAATATAATCTTTTGGGCATGCATGTATGGAATCGTAGGTCATTCCCAACGAGTTGATCATCTTCTTAGCTTGATATGTGCTTTCTGGTAATGTGTTTCCTGTCGGAAGCCACTTCTTCACCAATTGAAGGAGATCATTTAAACTATTGTCCGACCAACCTTTTTGTGCCTTTAAACTATATAACTCAACAGTAGCTGACAATTTTGTGAGTTCCTTAAGACAGTTAGGATACAAAGATTGTCTTGCATAATCAAAAAAAGACTTGTAGCTCCTTTCTTCTCCTTCATCTTCGCCTTGAAACTCTTGGGAGCCTTCAAGAATATCTCTGTTCCTTATGTGATCATCCACGAGAGCATCAGCATTTTCACCGATTCTTCCAAATGCATCATTAACGAGTTCCTCCATTCTAGGATACATATTATTGGGTTGTTCATTAGGATTTGATCTTGATGTTTTCTCACTGGTTGTTGCAATACATTCTCTATGTAGAATCCAATGTGTATATGACTCATCAATACCGTTAATGAGCAAGTGCTCATGAATCATATTAAGGGCGATCATTCCACTCCCATTTCGACATTTAGCACATGGACAGGGAAAATGCTTAAATCCACCACCATGTTTTTTTGTAAACTCAAGGAAATGCACAATTCCATCTAAATACTCCGGACTTATCCTATGTTTGTTCATCCATACTTTGTTGCTCGAGGATGACATTATGCAACAACTTTCCTTACATAAGTTAAATGAATCTAGCAAAGGTAACCTCAGTTAATTCAAATAGATGGCACATAAATAAATGATGGTATCATTTAAGTTAGAAAAAAAAAAAAAAACAATGTTTAATGTAGAAAAAAAGAATTATAGAACACATGGATTCCTCTCATTCTTCCCTAGATCCTAACTCAAAACCATTCATTCATACATGGAATATGAATGAGGAATATTTAGTACAAACTTGGTTTGGGCAATTGAGAATGCCAGCAAATGCTCAAGATCAGATTCAAGATTGGTGTTAGATCTTATCCATGAAAGGTAAACAGTATCCAGCGTAGAGTTAGATTGGGCTTTTATTTTGAACTATTTATGTTTTATATCCCTGATTTATTTAGCTTTTATAACCAACAGTATTATTGAGGTTTGTGTTATACTAGAAGTTTATTTATAATCATCTTAGATAGTTCAATCTTACCCGTTCACTAGCCTACCAGGGGCACCATTGTTTATATTATCATGGTTTTCTTTGACCAGATCATTTGTTCTTTTTATTTTTGAAACAGAGTCTTTTTAATTATTAATTTCTTTTCCATTTTCTCTTTCATTATTTATGATATGATTCAGTTTTTGTTTCTTGTTTGTGTAAATAGGAATCATATGGAAGGCTATACAATAATAAATTTTTGTTTTGACGTTGCACCTGTAACATGCCTAAGGACTAGGTGGTATAGGAAAGAAGGTAAATTATTTATTTTTCGTTCTTCATAGCTAGTAATGTTTTGAACACTTGTGGTTAATGTTACATTTTTTTAATAAGTTTTGGCTACATATTACAATTATTTTTAGTTCAGTGAAATTAGTATAAATTTCTTAACAACTTATGTTGAGAATTTGAAGACATTGGGATGAGGCAACAAGAAATGGGTCATAGAAACAGGGCAACAAGTGCAAGCCTTTGAAGTGGGTTAGTGCCGGGTCTAGGCTCATTTCTTGATCTTTTCTTTAATAGATACTAATGTCATGTTAAAACTATGAACTCAAATGTGAATTAGCCCACTTGTGAATCAGGTCAGGTAACTATGGCAAGTTACCCTATTTCGCAGTTGGATTGGGCTGATTGGCTAGCATTCAAGAATAGAAAAAGTTTGTAGTTCGATGATTCATTCCAATGTTTTGAAAGTAGTAGAAGAAAAATAAAGAAAGTAAAAGAAAAGAAGTATACTTGAGAAAGAATATAAAAATAAATAGCTGCAACATACATTGATTCATGGCCTCAGCTTAAAGGCTTGGGAGCTTTCTTAGTAGATGCAGGAGTGAGTTGAACCAAATAGTGAGACCTTCCTAAGTGTGCTATTGGCGTGCAGCTATTCAGGACTCGTGAATGAAGGCTGCATAATTTTCAGCTGCATGAGCAAGGAATTTGGCATTAGACCCAACTTTTCAGCTCCAAGCAAGGATAATTGAAACAATGAATGTTGTGTTAGCTGCTTGTAGGATAGTGCACTTGGTTTGTATGCCACTCAATCCATTTTCAATATGGAGCTTGAGAATGCAGGTTATCATGTACTATTGAGAAATGTTCTTGTGAGTGGAAGGTTGAATGAAGCTGAGAATATGAGGAATGATATGAAAGGGGTAGAGACTCGATGAAGAAACTGGGGTGGAGTTGTATAGAAACGATATATTATAGTCTTCATCTGACTAAATTTATCGATGTAAACTTGACAATCACATATCCAAGATCAGAACTTAGACAACTCATAAAAAAACTAAAGCCCTAAAGAGCAATGCATAAGTCACTCCCAAAAACCTACAACATAATAGGGAAGGGGTCCAATCGAATAAATAACAAGGCCTTTAGCAGTCTTTCATTGTAAATTACCATAGGGACCCCACGGCTGGGTCTTCTCATGCTCATTCTTATTTTCTCCATTACTTCTAAATAATTCCCCATCATGAGATTATGGTTTTGATACGGCTTTCATACAAATAAATTCCTACATCAAGCCTAAGAAAAGGCTCTAGAAATTGAATATCATGGAGACAACAAGAGAATCAGACATGATGCTTTCTAAATTTCAGACTGTCCACTTGCCTGAAATATGTCAAGAGACTTCTTTTACTCGATGGTCGTCGAAGTCTTCTTATAGATGGTTAGAGAGAGCGTTGGAGAGAGATAATGTGCGAGAGAGAGGAAAGTCGATGAATACATGGTTATGGAGAGAGGGTTGTCTGGTGTATTTATTTGCGTTTGGTGGGGATTCTTTTTAGTTTTTACAGCTCTCAAGTCCATTATAGCAATGCTATTAAGGGTCGCATCTTACCAAGTCCTATTTCAATTTGGTATCGAGAGCTGCTAGTGCCACAGCCAAAGCTTCTCCTTCCGCATCCCTTTTTTTTACCAAAATATCCCTGTATAAAATTTCCTAAGAAGGCATCTATTAAAACCTTCGCCACCTTATTTCTACACTCAGCCACCCATGCCAACCCCCCCGCCCAGCCACCCTCGCCCCCCCGGTAGCACCGAAGGAGGGGTTGAGGGACATGGAGAAGGAGAGAGGCGGCCGGATGAGGGCGACGACATGGAGGGAGAGACAGGGAGAAGGAGAGGGAGAGAGATAAGGAGAGGGCGACGGGCAGGGTGGAGGGCGGCGGCATGGAGGGAGAGGGAGGGATAGGGAGATAGAGAGAGAAAAAGGGAGATAGGGAGAGGGAGAGAGGAAGCGGGCGACGACAGGTAGAGGAAAAGGGGAAGGAGAGTGAACTGAGAAGGGAGATAAGGGTATTTTGGGAACGAAGGGGTGTGTAGTGAGTAATTTTAGAAAAAGAAAGGATGTGGAAAGAGAAGGGATGCGGAAGGAGAAGCGTTGGCTATGGCATTAGCAGCTCTCTTTAGTATTGCATATACGTTAGGCTGCGAAATTGGTATTTCTTATTCCAATATAGTCCTAACTAGAAGAGGGAGGCCTAAATCAAAGTTTTTATGTAAAAGAAAAACAAATATAATTTCAAATCAATTACAAAGTAAAAAATATAATTTGTTTCTAAAAAAGTAAAATGAGATTCGTAATGTTATTATAAAAAAACTAAAAGTATATTTCTTATATTCACAACAAATACACAGATCTGAGCACAAGTTTGACGCATTCTTCAATTTTGAAATAAATATAATCATTACTCCATTTAATAATGAATTATTTGAAAAATATAAATTTGGAATAAGGGATTTTTACCAAAAGCATCCTCAAATATTCCTATACCTCCAAGAGCATACTCAAATACATGTAAATACCCAATAGCATCTTATTACATAGACTTCATTTTTTGCTAGACCAAATTACCCTCTATGTCTCGCTAGTTAGATACATGAAATTTTTTGTTCAATTCCAATCACTAGCACTCCCCCCCCTCCCTGCGCGCATTTATTAAGCTTCTCTATCATGTTAGACTGATTTATGTTTTTTATGCTTTTATAATGCCCTCATTTTGAATGTACTCTTACTACAATTAGTAAAAAATTAGCTCAAACCTATGGGAATCCTGCATAGCCTCACCTGAAACTTTCCAAGGCACATGGCTGTCATGTCATGCTCAAGAATGTGTGAAGTCAGGTTAAATCAAGGTTGGAAAGCTCGTGACTCAGTCTCGACTCGTCGAATGCAAAAATATTGACTCGCATAGAGCAAACAGGGAGACTTGGGGGAGTCTTGTTTTTTAAATAAAAAAATTAAAATGAATACATTACTTATAAAATATAAAATATAATAAAGAAAATAAAAGAAATATTGCATATTACAGAATTTGTTAGTCCGAATATCGAATGTAAAAGATCAAATATAAGTTTCAAATTACATTCCAGTCATCATTTTAATTTACTGACTCTAAACCTCATGCACGATTACTTATAAATAAATTTTAGTTGTTTAAACTTAGTTCTGCCTATTAAATGGTTTCGGAATGCAAACAACTTATTAAAAAGAGATGACTTGGCCAATTCTCACCTATTTTTGACTCGATTCTTTGTCAAAATGAAATGACTTAGGAGAGTCAAGAGTCAACTTGGAGAGTTTTCTAACCATGGGTTGAATAACTCCATTGTGACTTTGTTTAACCGTTAATGTACTAATTTTGACCCTATTTTTAGTACAATATAGAATGCTCTCCCCGACTTTCCTCACTTTCGAATATGAATTGGATATTAACATAATTAAGTCACAATGTCAAGAATAACTCGCGATGTCAAGTATCAGCTTGCGATGTCGAGAATCAACTTACGATGTCGAGTATCAACTTGCGATGTCAAAAAGGGACTCACAAGTTCAATAGTTAAAGTTTTCTCAAATAGGACTCATACCGATGCATTAGGTTTGACTAAAAATTCTAAAGTTGAAATAACTATTTCTGTGAATGTATGATTTGAACCATTCCATTGTGAGTTTGTTCAATAGTGAATTTACTCACTACGACTCTTCTCTTAGTACAATCTGTGACGATTCTGCTAAAAAACTTATTCATTTCATTTAAAGAAAACGCTACCTTCCTCTATATTCCCTATTTGTAACCCTACTTTAACTACACTATAAGGAGGATTGGCTATAAAGTTGATGTTTTCCTCCACGTTTATCGCTTTAGAATATGAATTTTGTTAGGTTTTTTAGTGTTGGCTAAATTCATTGGTTGGACGAAACTCTGCGTTTTTTGAGTTGTAATTTTTTTAGAAAAAGTCTCTGGAAGGACTCAGATAGCTGAAGAAAACATGCTGGTGCTGAATTTTCGGATCAACCATAATGTGGTCCGCTCTAGCGATCGTCTCATCCGCTCGAGCGAAGTTAAGATAGAAAAGCCCAGATGCCTGACAGAAGAGAACTTGCGCTGAGAGAGAACCTCATCCGCTCAAGCGGATGGTGGGTTCGCTAGAGCGAGCTAGTGCGCAGATTTTGGGAGAGTCTCCTAATTTTGATTTTAGTAGTGTTTCTTTTAAGACTATGTTTCCCAATTTGAGTCCTACTTGTGCAGTAAGTCTTAGGCACGTATTTGAGGCTATTTATAGGGTATTTCTCTCAACCCTATATGGGCACCACTCAGAGACCACCACTACTTTCATTAATCTGAGTCAGAGATATTTTAGAGAGAGTTTATTTTCTAGAGCCATTGAGAGACTGTTCTGAAAGGCTGCTCTAGAAGGTCATTGTTGCTTCTACCTTTCTTGTAGAAGATTGATCATCTTGATTGTCAAGGTATTAGGAGATCAAGTAAGGAGAACGGGGCACGGTGAATGTCGTGTCAGTGGATTCTTTGCAAGAATAACTACAGTCCTTAGGTCGAGGTACAGACTGAGGTAAAGGAGCTTGTGAGTATATCTTGTAACTGTTCGTGAACTCTTGATATCTAGATCGTGGTTTTTCCCCCTCGATAGGGTTTCCACGTTAAATATTGTGTCTGCCTTCTTGTGGTGTGTGATTGGTAGATAGCTAGTTCTATATTGCCTGATTGGTTTATTTCCGCTGCATTGTTTGGTTAAATTAAAAACTAGTAATCCATTCTAGTAGCACCCAAAGGGAATTTCAAATTTAAAATAAACATTAACTACTCGTGATGATTAGAATAAACTAGTGACTTCGAGAGTTAAATAAAAAAATAATGAATTGTGAAATGCTTCATGGCTTGAATGCAGTCAAATCTCGATGTCACAAAAAGTTAAGTGAGTGTCAATTTAGTCTAGAAAATAACGAAGTCTACGGTATAAGATGCTTTTGGGCATTACTTGTATTTGTATTGGAGGATGCTTTTGGAGGTATTGAGATATTTGAGGCTTCTTTTGGATGCACATGAATATCAAATATTCATGTGCATATGGTTAGGGACAAACGTAATGGGGCCTACGTAGAGCCCCACTAATCATGGGACTTGGGGGGATGGAAAGAGACCTCTTGGATGGGCCCATATGTCAAATTTGGGGTCAATTCCTTGCCTTTAACCTCTTCATCCGTGGCCCACAAACTTAATGACTTTATATTAAAGAAAAAAATGGCCTTCGATCCAATGGTCTAATCAATTTTGATAGGTGAAAACTTGATGGATCTAGTGTACTTAAGGAGGTTCCATGTATGTAGATGGATCGGCCGGGGTGGGGCCCCCTTGGTGGTCCATAATCCCTTTGAATGGAAACCTTCACACCGCCCACCCCCCCGCGGAATTTCACATGCCCGCCTTCACACCCATCCGATATATTGTACACCGTTGGATCAACTTCACACCCATCCGAATGGACTGTACACCGTTAAACTTGTGGAGCCCGGATGGAGATGATAGAGGTGAGTGATGGGGCTGATCTTTTGTCGAGATGAAGGACCATAGGAGATCTTTCGACCCCCTGTCCTAGTCCTAGGTATGTCCCCATGTGGGGGCCGACGCCGAGGTACACACAGGATGACTACTATTTATATAAATATATATTTAGAGAGAGAGAGAGAGAGAGAGAGAGAGAGAGAGAGAGAGAGAGAGAGAGAGAGAGAGAGAGAGAGAGAGAGAGAGAGAGAGAGAGAGAGAGAGGAATGTTCATGTGAATACATCCCTCACCATAGTGTATGGGGCACATACATAATTGGAAATATTGGTGTGCAAAAGAGGAAACGCCATATATTGTCATTTATAGAAGAGGAATGTTCATGTGCAAAAAGAAACCATAAGTGTCCCTCACTTTATGGCGAGGGATGGATGCACATGAAAATATAAATATAGGCCCCTTCAGCTTGCACTAGTGTGCTTAATTTAATTACATGCGATGCTTAATCTCGTAACCTCTTAAGAAGCTCAACGGTCGAGATTTAAAGTTTATCCGAATCCCTCCTAAAGAAATCTAAACAGATTGGAAAGAATAAAAAATTAACAGATGTTTGTTTCCCACACACATCCATCTCTCTCTACCTGCCTTTCTCTCTTTTTGTCTCTCTCCTTATGTTCAATCAACAACCTCTCTCTCTTTTACTTTCTATTTCTCAGATATCCATCTTTCTTAGCCTCTCTCATACAATCATTTTCTCCACGCAATGTTCTCTCTTTCTCTTTCTCCTCTTTCATAGATGATTTTCTTTCATCATCCACCCATAACCATCAACCTTTTCCAATCCACATGTTTTAGACCTACTGGTTTCTTATGCAGCCTACTTCATATTCGTGAGATTTTCAAGACAACAACCCAACAGCAAGGTTATTGTCATGATTTCTTCCATCTGAAGACACTAACTTCTAGATTTTTCTTGTATTGTAGCGTCATGCTCAAGGTTTCTATCCAGGACTACAAAGAACTGAGAAAATAACTATATATTTCTATCATAGTTCTACACCCATTAGAAGGTTGCAGGAAATAGGTCGTGGTTGCGAACCAACTTAATTAATAGAATTGGTCATGTTTGTGAACATCCAGTCATGTGGTTGCTTCAAGTATCATGGAAAATCTTGATTTTAATTGACTTTAGTTTCTTTGGCAGATTTGAGAATAGTTGGGACAAGGCTTTTATTATGATGATATATATATATATATATATATATGGTCCTCACGGTCTTACAGTGAGGGCCGCCTAGTGGGGCCCTTCTTAGGACCCCACTGAGCATGGGATATAGGGGGATCAGCAGATCCAAGTGGGGCCAATAGAGATACCAAATTTGAGGTCAATCTAATACCTCTAACCTCTTCATCCGTGATCCAGAAATTTAACAACTTTATATCAAATAATAAAAATTGACCCTCAATCCAATGGTCTAATTCATTCGAATTCGTGCAAATCCATGGGATTCGGTGTTTATGGGAGGGCTGTGAAAGTGTGTTCCATTTGGATGGGCCCCACTAGGTGGTCCTCATTTTAAGACCATGAGGACCGTCCTCATAGGATCACTTCCTATATATATATAATTAATAGTGAGTGTCGAAATGAACCCATGGTGTAGCTGTGTGGCTATAGTGGGCCCCACAGGAATTATTAACAATGTTATTTGAGTTAAATCTAATTTTAGTCTAGCCATTTACTATCAATTATATTTAGATTAATTAATTATCTATGTTGACAATCTATTATATTCGTTATTATTTTATTATGAAATTACATTTAAGCCCAAATTGAACATAATGAACAATCGAGGCAACTAATTAACCTAACTATAAATTGAGATGGGGAATTTTGCAAACTGTAGTATTTAATCTTAATCGTCAAATCTATTTGGAGCTGAAATTCTAGAAAACCCTACCAATTAGGTATTTCTGAGTTTAGGTCCTTGCATTCTCCCCCACAACTTTGGTCTCCAAATTCACTTTAGGTAGGTAGAAAGAACATACACCCTTGCCCACTTAAGAGAATTTAGCATCAATAGAACACAATTATTGAAATTTACAAAACTTATAAGGTCCATTATTTATAAGTATATGGTGTATCTCACATAATTAATACTTCTCTTGTATGCCAGCCCATGGATTTCAATCGAAAACGTCCCTTTTTTTAGGGATGAATTTATCCTGCGCAGCGATTGAGTTTACAAACATTTTATGGTGTATCATAATGCATGTACCAGTCAATGAGAAGTGCACACTAACACTTACAGGGACAACGGTGGCTGCTACAGTGTTAGTTATTGTAGATATCCTAGTATCTTTAGTCGTGCTTGAGGGAAAACGTAAAAGAATATTTTGTGCGTGGCTTTATGTGTTGTCGAGTGGAGCCATGTTCGTGATTCCATTATTAGAAATGGTAAGAGAGAGTCTTTACTTCATATCTTGTGTGTCAAGGTCTTTCTAAGGTTATTATGACTTCCCTAAACTGTTTGAAAACTGCAGATGTGGACGCTTTTCAAGGAGCAAAGTCTTGAAGTCATGCCAATCATTGATGCGATATTGATTTTACCATCTTCGGCTTGCTGGTTTTATTATGGGCTGAGTAGAAAAGATCTTTTTACATGGGTAAGTATTTTCTATCTTTTTCCTTCCTTTTGAGATTTGCCTCAACCATACATTCATTTCTTTAAGCAGTTTAAAAGTCCCTTATAAACTTATGTCTCTAAGAATTACAATGCACTTATGCTTTTGATAAGGAGGTTCGATCACACAGATTTACTCCCCCACACACAGTTTTTATAGTGGTTGGATCACACAGAAATAAGCCACTCTTACAATGTTCAGAGATACGGAGTTTTGATGAAAGTAGTACACTTGCCTCTTGACGAAGTCTTGAGAGTGTTCTTGCAAAGCTTGAACCGCAGTTGAAGCTTTGACCTCTTGATGATAGCTTGGTAAAGATGATGAAGAACCAGTTGGAGTGCTCAACCAAGTAGAAGAGGTTTAGGTTCTATGGTGCTATAGATTTCACTCTTGAAGAACAAGAACCTAGGTATACTTCTCAAATCACACACTCTTTGAGCTAAGATAGCTCTTGGATTTGCTTAGATAGGGTCTAGGTGTGTTTGGAAGAAGCTTAGAGAGCTTGGTAGAGAGCTTGGGATGGATTAGCAATGTATGAGAATGAGAGCTCTTGATAATAGCATTGGATAGGGTGAAAAACGAGCTCTAGATATTTATAAACCAAGCTCTAATGGCTCTTTGTTCGGCTGGCCAAAATGGGATTCGTCTACCTACTGTTGCCAACTGATAGTACAGCGGTCATAAGACTTGAATTTTATGCATAGAATTTTAATATTCAGCTGGCCGAATGGAGGCCGAAGGTAGGTCGAGCATCTGGCCGAACATAGTTCTGCTAAAAGCTGCAAATTTCCAGCTTACTGAATAGCTGGCCGAAATCTGGGCAGTTTTTAAGAATGAAGAGGCCCAGTTTCTTAGCTCTAAAAACCTATTGAAATATACTATAAGGCAAGGGTTTTTAGGGCTAGTAAGGGAATGGTTTTGGTCCTAATTTCTTAGACTTGGTTGCCACAACTTGATGTCAATCTTTGACGAATCCAGGCCTCACAAAAGCTTTACAATCCTCTTGCTTTGATCTTCCTTGAAATAGATTGAGAGGCAATGTCTTCAGGACTCTTATGATTTGAGATAATGAGATAAACACTCCCCTCACTCCCACACCCACCCACCCACCCGCCCAATTCTTCCCCCAGTTCACACCTAACATCATGTTTAGCACACCATGATCCTAGTGTAAAAATCACGTCAACCTTGAGGCTTCTTCCAGCCATGTGGAATTGTTGCCATGTGGAATTGTTGACAAGAATGAGAGGAAATGGATACGGTAGCTGGCATAGGAAATATCTAAAATGACTATGGTCTGAGTTCTATTAGCTACGGCCTTTGTCTCAAATGGACATCAAGGATGCTTTTCTGCATGTAGATCTTTAAAGAGAATGCCAAAGAAGTATCTAAAAAAATAGAGCTTACATTGATGAAGATGTACATTTTTTGTAGCTCTATTTTTTGTAGATCTACAAAGTTAGCTCCATTTTTTTGTAGATACTTCTATGACATTCTCTATGAAGATTTACATCTAGAAAAGCATTCTTTTTGTCCATCTGAGACAAAGGTCGTGATTGGAAAGCAACAATAGCCTAATAGAATTCAGACCAAAGTCATTTTAGCAATTTGAGCAAAAATCTCGCAATTCATCATAGTGAATACCATATTTTTGGCAATTACCCAAAGCCACTAGACATGCTTTATACATGTCCATGAATGTTTCATTGCAGGTGCCAAACGCCATTTGGTTTGGAACCGGCATAGTTTTGATTTGCATCAATTGTGTGAAGCTGGTGAGGAAACATAAACTGACCAATGCAAAAAGTGGTAAGTGTGTTTTTTTTTTTTATTCTATATTTCTAGTTCTTTCTTTTTCTAATTATTTATGTTTTAAATGATGTCCTGCAGAGACCATCCTCGATATCCGAGATTACATAAATGTTTTGAAGAATCAGACACCCGATATGATACAAGATATTGTGCATCCTCTTAATGCAGTGATTGAGCGCCTGTACCAACTTCGTGACTGTGAACTCTTTATTGTTGGGGTGACTGAAATTATGAGATTGAGTGCCGAGTACATGAGAGCGCAAGACGCTCAAAATGAGGTGGCCTTTAACATGCCTTAACTTTGACCAATCAGGATCAAAATGTGAGGCTTAGCACTGCTCATGACAACAACATCCTCAAATATTTGAGGAATGAAATCGGCCATGGTACAGAAGCTTGTGAGACTTTAAGGGCTGAGAAAGTAGACATACAAAACAGAATAAGAAACTTTAAGAAGAGAGTAACGGTGATCGAGGATGAACTGAATGGACTTCAGACACACATTAAGAATTTGAATCGGAGTTTGGAAAAAGATGAGCGAGTACACTAGAGGGCTTCAAATATTTGACAACAAAATGTGAGGCTTAGCACTGCTCATGACAACAACATCCTCAAATATTTGATGAATGAAATTGGCCGTGGTACAGAAGTTTGTGACACTTTAAGGGCTGAGAAAGTAGACATACAAAACAGAATAAGAAACTTTAAGAAGAGAGTAACGGTGATCGAGAATGAACTGGATGGACTCCAGACACACATTAAGAATTTGAATCGGAGTTTGGAAAAAGATGAGCGAGTACACTAGAGGGCGAGTACACTAGAGGGCTTCAAATATTTGACAGCAAAATGTGAGGCTTAGCACTGCTCATGACAACAACATCCTCAAATATTTGAGGAATGAAATCAGCCGTGGTACAGAAGTTTGTGATACTTTAAGGGCTGAGAAAGTAGACATACAAAACAGAATAAGAAACTTTAAGAAGAGGGTAACGGAGATCGAGAATGAACTGGATGGACTTCAGACATACATTAAGAATTTGAATCGGAGTTTGGAAAAAGATGAGCGAGTACACTAAAGGGCTTCAAAATGAAGTTGATCTCCCGCAGCTTCGTGATCCTGACTTCCAATCAAGGAAGCAGAATTATCTGGATTGGCTTAAAAAAAAAAAAAAACAAATGTACTTGAAATTTTAGAAAAGAAGTATTTGTAGTTTTTTTTTGTTGGTTATGATATGTGGTATGGGTAGTTTTTGGTTGGATATTATGGATATGGTTGTTGGATATTTTAGAATTGTTTTGTCTATTATGGTGTGGATAATATGGATATTTGGCTATTATGGATATTAGTGATTATGTTCTCCTTTATTACTCTAGGCTTTTGGGAATGTTCTTCTTCTTTGTTTTTTTTTTTTTTTCCCCTTTGCAAATAATGAAGGGGGAGAACAATTCTCACATAGAATGCGCATCAATGATTAAGATTATAAATAGTTTCTTCAGAGTGTGCTCTAAGAGTCATTAATATGGCGTGGGCTCTTCCATCTATTTGACATAATATGGTGGTACCGTTTTGAAATTTTTTTTTCCTGGGCCCACAGCCAAACTGGGTGAAATAATTTTTTTTATTTCTTTGTAATAGTTTAATAGTAAAATCTGATGGCTGTGCACTAAGATTATCTATGATTGTACGATAGTGGACCAACATTGATACTAGTAAAATTTGGTACATAGCTAATAATACAAAGGGTAATGATATCTGATAGTGAGTCCCATTTTGTTTGTATTTCTTGGCCCACCATTAAATGATTGTAACAAAAAAAATCATTTTTTTTTCTTATAATTGTTTAAAAGTTATTAATCCAAGATGGCCAAATAACATGAGCACTTAAGGGCAAACTCATGCATCTAAGCACGCTTAGGATCTTTTTATTTAAACAAGATACTCAATTATCATTATCATTACTCTCTTGTTTATAATTCTTTTATACTAATTTCAAAGCTAGATTGCATTAGAGTTACAATCTAACTGTTATAAACAAATTAATTTAGTCGTGAATCTGAGCTTGTGGCTTTCTTTTTTACAATACATGTTATTTTATGCTATTTTCAATTTAATAAAACATTAATATTAAATATATTTTGATTTTCTTGGCACGGGACTTTGTTGCTATACACAATCTCTCTTCATTGTCTATCTCTTATGTCTCTCTTTGTTGTAATCAAAGAAAGGCACCGCCCCTCTTCTTCACCACTTCTCATTGCTTTTCTGAATTCAGTTAGTCCTTTTTGTTTTTCTTCCCATTCCAATGACGTTTTCCTCTTCTCTCTCTTTCCTCTCACAAATCTCTGTTGTTAACCATGAAGGTAAAATTTTGTGATTCAAAATTAGTGGGAGAGGTTCTGGATATCATACTCATGATGGTAAAACCTTTTCCTTTTTTTCTATGATATTTGCTTCTCATTCCTATTAATTTTGCACCATCAAATTCTTGTGGTTTAATATGAAACGAATACAAAAGAATTTTGTTCATTATCAATTACATATATATATATATATATATATATGAAGCGAAATGAATCCAAGTGCCAATTTCAAATTCTGTTTTGACTCACCTATAATTTTGACAGCCTCTTAATAGCAGTCCTTAATTGAATTTTAGCAACCGCCACTCAATGCGTGTTAACTTCTTCCCAACTTTTGTACTCAATTCTTTCCGTTTTTTCCCATTAATACTCTTTTTATGTCTTATTAGTTCACAATTTGAAATCGATTCAACCTTGGATAGATCTCTTATCAATTCCTGCAAAACGACTGCATTAGCATAACACTCCTCCCCGACTCCTCTTCTTCTTTCAAGTTCTCTTTCTCCGCAAGCCTCAGTTCTGATTGGTATGAATTGAATAGTGAAAAAGAAGCTCTAAATCTCATGGCACCCTCTAGATTGAAGTCCTAACCCTTTTTTCCACAGCAGAATCTGCATCTAACAGCAAAAGCTTGGAGATAAAATTGATGGCCATGGCATAATCAACTTTGTGCACTTGCTCGTGCAGATTTCACCCTACACTTTCTCAACCATTGGCAGCACCATCTCAATAGCACATCGGTCTTGGGAGCCACTTGGTATGAAATATCTATGATGTGAATTTCAGTCTCTAAGAATTAGGGGTTCCTTTGTAACATAATCAGGGGTTTTATATAACGGGAAGTAGTTTGATCAATGTGACAATCAAAGCCTGTCTCGCCAGGTGTGCATTTTTTCCTTTCTTTAATCCATTTATATTGTCTTCAACAAAGCGTAGTTTGTGTCACATTGTGGATTTAAAGTGATCCCTGAATTCCAGTTATGTTACACCAAGTTGGCCATCAGGTGTGCATTTTTCCCTCGGATGTGCTCTTTGTAACTCACAGTTATGGTACACCATGTCCTTCAATGTTTGTTTTACTTGATTTGTAATGACGATACTGTTTTGTTCCAAACTAACAGCCCAAGTATTTCAAATTTTCAATGTGCTTGGTTGATGTTGGGATTTGGTTCACTTTTTCCTCCTACCTTGTAGGTAATTATGATTCCTTACATGTAACTTGTACATGCCAATCATTTGAAAATTGTTTTGGATGTTTTCTCTCAAATCTTAGTAGGTTTCAAACTCATGTGAAATGAAATGTAATGTTTGACAAATGAAATTGTGAGTTTGATGATGGACATGTGAAATGAAAATTGTTTTGGATGTTTGACAAACTCTGGGGGCTTGCATCCTTGCACCGTTGTGTAGCCTGCACACATATTCATATTTCTAGTTAAGATGTAACTATGCAAAATTAACTGATTGAATTTCTTTTTTTTCTTTGTTTGCATACTAGTGAAACCTGGTCCATCTTATTGGAAAGATGTGCCTTTTTTCCTGGGTTTCAATTCCTTCATGTACTTGGTCCACTCCCAACTTTTCTGAGGTTGCACAGGCCATTCATGCAGTCGCACGGGGATCATATACTTTCATATAACTGGTTGATACCTGAATGAAAGCAACTGAGTTTCAGATGACAGCATAATCTTCTTGACCATTCCAATTTTTGGGTGGCCCTATTCCATCCTGAACTGCCCTTCTTGCATCATTTTCTTGCCAAAGATTATTACAGCAAGGCAGAGGAAGGGTAACCAATGATTACTGTCCAAGTCTAAGCTTGATGCCCACCAAATGTCTAGATCTCATACCATAGATAGATTTGACATCAAAATTATACAGAGAATAATTGTGCTTCATTGAGGACAAGAATTTGTGAAACAGTGGGAGGTGCTCACTGGTCACTATTGCAACCTGAGGATGTGTTTCTTAGTCAAGTTACCAGTCAGAAGGAAGAAAAACAATTCTGCTTCATTGACTGCCTTGGAAAAAAGAGAGTACATCGTTTTATAGTGAACCTCCCGCAATTATGCAAATCCCTTCGCATGATTGATTTTATCTTCATCTAAATTTTAGTTACCAAGGATTGAGAAAATCCTTTTGAATTGTTTTTTTGTTTTGTTTTGTTTTGTATCTGATTGACACTGACTGCTGGGCCCAATGGGCCAGTATACAGCCTGCATCAGTACTGAATCAATTTTTTGCCAAGCCCCTTGTACATACCACTTTAGAGATCTTTTCTTCTATATGTTCTCCATGATCCTGATACTTAAACAATTACTTCTGTTTAGCTGCTCAACTTTTGTAGCATCGATGTTTTTAAGTTGCCAACCACTATATAGCTTCCATTTTTTCTTCTTAATTTTCTGCAAATTCTTATGGTTTTCTTTTCTATTTTTTTCCGTGTGATAACCTGAGGATGATGTACTTTGAATTTATTTTCTGCTTGTTCTTTATCTTTAGTTAGCCATTAACTGTCCTATTAGCGGCCGATATTGTTCAAATACAAAATGAAGTGCACGCTTTGACACACAACGAATATTCCTCTTTTTTTTTTTTTTTTTGAATGAAATCCTTCTTGCATGGATATCATAAAATTTGAGATAGGATATAAGACAATATATTTCATAAATAGATGGAATTTGGCTATGGTGATGATGTTGATCTCTGGTACCTTTGATCCTTTCATTTTTTGCAGGTAGATATTGTCTGGTTTAGGCTTTTCTTGTTCGTGTTCTTGTTTTTTTTTTTTTTTTTCTCTCTCTTTTTTGATTGAGAACACATTAATTAATCTCAGATTGACGGAAGAAGACTAAGATAGTGATGATGATGATATATATTTTTTTGGTAAATAGTGATGATGATGATATAAGACACAGCATATCTTCTACTTGCACAAATAAATAATGGAAATACTGTAAACAAAGTGCTGACATAAGCATCTGAATCTTTGACTGTAATATACATTTTATTATCACAAAAAGAGAGAGTGCACCTATTTCATGTGGTATTATTGTGATGTTTAATTCTCTTAAGATGCACTTAAAACATACTAGTGCATATACATTGGTTATTATTATTTTTTTATTGGTTGCATACAAACTGTTATTGGCTATAGCTTTTAGATGTGTACATATATTTGTGTGTAGGCTAATTGATATAAGAAGAGAGGTCTTGGGGTCATCACCTCAATCTTCAACCCATTGCAAGCATAGGAGTTGGCACCTAGGATTACTCCTAAGAAACCCATCCTGACTCAACTGACTAAATGGGTGGTGGGTGGGCTTAGGCCATATGGACTTGGATTTACCTCAGCCCAGCCCAGCCGAGCCCGGTAGGTTATAGATTACATTAACATGTAAGAAAGGGGTATTAGGGATTGTAATGGATTGGGTTAAAGAAGTGACCCATTTTTTACATGGTCCTCCTAAGAGCAAGTTTGTTGGTAGTTTCTTTTTGAGGATCTTAGTGAATGTGCATATGCGGCCTCAGAAGCATATTTAAATGAAGTCCACTCATTAGAATTTTAAGCCACTCCAAATAAATGATTCACTCTTGTCCTAGATAAATTTTCAGGCAAATTCACTCCAACTGCCTCTTTATTTTTTCAATAATTGTGAGGATTCTTGTATTGAGAATCCAGGTGTTCTCCAGGCCCGTTTATTTACTAGAATTCTAATAATTTACATATGGGAGGATTTCAAATTCTCAGAAAACTATCCCCCTACTCTTATAGCGTAGCATTTAAACTTCCAACAAGATATAAACAAAGTGGAATTCAAAAAAGGTCATTTAAGACCTTTTAGACGACTTGAATTTGATATTAAGTTGAAAGGCACCTGACATTTCAAATAAATGGGACCATCCAAAAAAAAATAAAAAATCATAACATCCTAAATTCTTGTTATAAATTCTGATACATAAATATGCCATATTTGACATCGAATTCCCATACAGGCATAGCCTTTTGTAATGGAGTTTAGAATTCCAACTATGAGACATAGCATTTTATAAAAATAAGGACCCTCAACATGCATGCTTTGGTGACCGTCCCAACGTCCACACCCAAGTGAGAAAATTTTCCTAGTATTAACAAATTCTTGTTAGAAGTACCTATCAATAAACAGGGGTGGCGTTTCCACTCATCCATGAAAAATCAATTCTACATGATTTTCTCTTTTGCAGAATTTTTTCTTCTAACTCCATTGCTCCATAAAAAATGACTTTTTTGAGGCATCACATAAAATTTAGATTGTGTTATTGTGAGTTTCATCTTATAAAAGAGGCTGCACCAAATGTGAAGTGTTTTAGAAAAAAAAAAAAAATGCGGCTAGATTTTCTACACCTTTTTAGTGAAAATGCAGCGCTCAACATGCCCTTAGTTAAATTAATTAGGTGTAAAAACAAGTCATTAAGGAATGTAAGTTTTAATCAAAAATTTTCGAAGCCATCAATTCAGCGGTAGAACCAACTCTGGTTGCAATAAAATAAAAATCGCCTCTCATAGGATGTGCATGGGATATGGGAGATATGCTTTTGAGCCGTGGGATTTATGAAGGTGCCTCCCACTTATTGTTTATAAAATCAGCGCTTTAAGGCCCGTGTCCAACCCGAGCTTTTAATTCATAGAAGAAAAACCCAATAAATTAATTGGTGGTCCCTCTGAAAACCCCCATGATATTTATGGGACTCTTGGAATATTAGCAGTTAGCACATGAGAATTATACTCAATCAAGCAGGCCATTGGAGCCCGCGCCCCCTCCCCCCCCCCCCCCCCCCCCACATACTGCACACAAAAGTCATGTTGACTCCGAGTCCTTCAAGGCCCACAAAAAATGTAGCAATCAATGTAACCCAATTTCAAAACCCCAAAACCCTCAAAATCTATGTTATCATTTTATCCATAAAATTAATTCTAAATACATCTGAATTTTTTTCACCCACAAATACATCACATATTGAATGGTCTGAAGTTCATGAGAAAGCCTCAAATCCAATGCCTCCACTGATTGATGTCATACCTGTGTTATTTGTGAATATAAGGAAATATCCTCCTCCTACGAGTAATAGTATATACCGTTCAATTCCATGGGGACTACTTTTGCCCATTTTTGAACGCGAGGTTTTACACTATGGTGGGCCTATCAGTTCCACTCTCACCAAACATTTATCATCTAAGGTTCGATCTATTTTAAAGAAACTTCATTGGTGAAATGCCACTAAAATTAATCAAGGACGAGGATAATTTGAACCGATTGATTGGTTTTTTAAATCCCTCCATATACCTCACGGTCCTCACCCCATAAACGGGCCCACAAGAGAAAGTTGAAGTAGGAGAAACTTCAAAAAGGTATCGAACTTCTTTCTTATTTCAAAAAAAAAATAAATAAAAATATATAAAGATCTAAATATTTTAAAAATATATATAAAAGTTGTTCACAATTCGTTCAATCAATTCCTTTCCATAAAAAATTACAAAGAATGACAAAAATACCCTTATACAACTTATGACTCATTTAAGAGAGATAATAAAGTTCAATCCAAATGACCCGGCGGGGCTCACTTTAATTACCTTGTGCATGAATGATTAAAGGAGCATATTCCAAATCATTAAGAAAAAACTAACTTTATTAAATAGATATGCTAATTAAAATCAAAATGACTAAATTTAGAAAAAAAATGATAAAATTCTGCCAAAAGAGAAAAGGTATTTTAGCCATTTCTCAAAAAATCTCACGAAGAGAACTTAGATAAAATAATTGTAAATTCTTTTTTAATATATTTTTTGAAATATTCAAATCTTTAAATACTTTTTTTTTCCTAAATGAGTAAATTCTTTTATACCGTTTTGAAATATTCATATTGGAGGGCTCGGACCAACCATGTGTCGTGAAGCCAAGTGGCTCGACCAATAAAACACGCATATGGATACATCTTGTCCTGTGCCGCGATCATCACGAGGAGACAAAACCCACCCCCCAAAGACATTGAATTAGCTGGAAAAGTAACTCCCACTCTCTCACTTTCTCCCATCAGACAAAAAAAGCGGTTTCTCCAATCCCGTTTGGCTCGAGAGGAATCTCTTATCTTTTTCTCTGAAATCATCCTCTTCTCGAAAAAAAAAAAAACCAACTTTTACATGAAACGCTTCGTAATGCCTCTCCTCCCTTTTTCTCAAATCGAAGATCGATCCATGGAGAAAAGAACGGAGCTGAGAAAAATAGTGTTGAGATCGCGGCTTTTCTTCGGTTTTCTTGCTGTTTTCATGGCGCTTATCGTCTTTGCCACCACTAAATTCCACTTAGAGCATCTGAGCGTATTTCATTTAACCAATTCCTCTTCATTTTATGCGATTTCATCAATTCTTTCTCAAATCGATTTGATTTGATCTCTCACCTTCATTAATGGCTGTTGTTTGTTGCAGTTGGAGACATTGGGGGGTCCTTTTGCATCATCCAAGGTGAGAGACAGAGAATCGAAGAAAGGAGCCCCTGTTTTCTCTCTTTTAGTTTTTAGTTTTTTTTTTTTCTTTCTTGATGTGTTTGGTTTTGGTTTTTGTTAGGATATGGAGTTGGATCGGTTCGAATTTTCGGGATCTCTACCTCGTGGAATCGTGGAATCGAACTCTGACTTGGAGCTGAAATCGTTGAGGGAAGACTCAAGGTTAAAAGTAACTATTCTGTTCCCCCCACTTGAATGATAAATTTGATGTGTTGTTCATGTGTATTTTGCAATCCATTTGTATTTTAATTTGTTTTATTGATTCTGTTTGTATGGAGTTTTTTGCAACTTTTATTTTTTTTGGCATCAAGTGTGTTTCTATATTTGGTGATGTGGAAAAGCTGGTCCAATCTCCCATGGGTTAGAGTTCCAAGCAACCAGAATTCATCAATTGTGCCAAAAGTTTTCATTTCAACTGATTGGATTTTATTTGCATCCTGATCACATGCTAGATTTAGGATCTTGTAGATCTCTAATGCCTTTTGTGGTCTTAAATGGGCTGATTTTAGGCTTTGTTAATCTCTCTGCTTCTCTAGGTCACTTGAGAAAGAAAATGTCAAGAAAAGATTGAGTAAAGGATTGCCTGCCTCACATATGACCTTGAGTCCATAGTGGTTTTTGAACTGGTCTTAGGTGATCATGCTGTTGAAATTGATACTGTCCAAACTTAAGTTCTATTTTAATGTTTATTAAATGAATGAATCCATGTTCGGACACCTTCTAAGTAAACTAAACTGAAGTGCTATTACACTATGTACTAACCCACTGGATTGTCATTATAGTGTAAGCATTGGATGGAAACAAGGATGAAAATAGTGGTAGCGGCCCGTTGTGAAAACGCTACGTCTGCGTAGCGGTGCGATTTGAAAAAATCGTCAAAAAAATCTGAAAGTTTTGTAAAAAAATCTAGAATATTGGAAAATGAGAAAAAATATGTTTTTTTTTTCAAAAGTAACTAAGATAGGGGGGCATAGCGGTCCCCTCATTGTATGAGATCCTGTATCGCTATATAAATAGAAATAATAGTAATGATCATTTTTTTCCACATGTATTCATATTGTTTAGTTATGCTAACTTAGAAACTAATTGAAAGGCTCATAAAATTATATAAAAAAAAAAAAAAACTGTCATGAAGTCAAGACTTAAAACTTACGGTCTGTTTCTTTACTAGAATTCTAGTGGTTGGGGTTTTAGAGACATGATGTGACATCATGTCCCCTTGCCTTTTCAAATGCACTGTTTCTTTACAAGAATTTATGAATTCCAGCACATGATAAGTCCCAATTAGCCTTTAGGAATTCCTGGAATTCCACCTTCTTTGCCTTTTGGTGGAATTCCAAAATGCTCATGCCCTTAGTAGAATTTTGGAATTCCACCTTGTCTAGGAATTCAAGAATTTCCAAGACAAGAATTCATGGAATTCTAGTAAATGAACAGGCCCTTAAGAGTACCTAGAGAAAAGAATACCTCTACCAAAGGTGGTGTCTAATACGATGTACTTAGAAAAGAACTCTTTATTGATTGTAATTTGGCGAGATCATGTGCTTTTCAGTGTTTTTTTAAACATAAAAGGGTATAAGAGTTAAGTAGAAATATTATTTAGAGAGAACAAGAAAAGAAATAAGTCTTATTGTGCATTTAAATTTTTTTTGAAAAATACAAATTTGTCTCACTCCGTAGCAGCCCCGTAGCAGGTGTAGCAGCCTCGTGGCGGCCGTAGTGGCCACTGCGGATGTGAACGCCGCTAAATGCATTTTAGTGTAGCGGTCTTCACCGCTACGCCCAATATAGCGTAGCAGCCGCTATTTTCATCTATGGATAGAGCTTTATAAGAGATTTTGCTAGGAACCGTCATAGTTGCCAATTGAATTGCTTGCTCTATTTTTCTTCTTAATGCAGATCGCCTATGGTGTTCAGTGACTGGTGACTGTAAGTAATTGTAGGCTCATGGTATTTTTTAAACTTTTGACTTGCAGGGAACTAGTGAGAACTACACTGCTCTCTTGGCAATTCCTGTTGGTATTAAGCAGAAACAGAATGTGGACGTTATAGTTCGGAAGGTATTCACATAGACCACCTTGTTCTTTAGCATGACAAATCCAAATACTATGATTTATTTTTGGAATGGTCCCATGTTATTGGAATTCAGGGATCACTGATTATTAATGTACCTTTCTTTAGTTCAGTTTCTCTCAGACAATTGCTCCGTCATACTTTTTCACTATGATGGTAACGTGGATGGATGGAATGATCTTGAATGGAGTAACAAGGCGATACATATACTTGCGCTAAACCAAACAAAATGGTAATATTTATTTTCTCTTCATTTTTCATTTCATTCACTCATGAAAATTATTGCATTTCTAGGAGAGGATACCTGCTTTATGACCGTCATGTGTTTTTTGTGAGCTAACAATTTATGTTTTCTCGATGATGGTTTGTCTATGAGAATTTCCTGCATGATTCCATCCTTTTGTGAATCCAGGTGGTTCGCAAAGCGGTTTCTACATCCAGATATTGTGTCCATCTATGACTATATTTTTCTATGGGATGAAGATTTAGGAGTGGAGAATTTTCACCCACGAAGGTACCTTTTGTAACTCACAGTCATGTTACACTGTCTCCTTCGATGTTTGTTTTACTTGATTTGTATGATGATAATGTTTTGTTCCAAACTACTGGCCCAAGTATTTCAAACTTTCAATGTGCTTAGTTAATGTTAGGATTCAGTTCACTTTTTCCTCCTAACTTGTAGGTAATTCTGATTCGTTACATGTAACTCGTACATGCCAATTATTTGAAAGTTGTTTTGGATGTTTTCTCTCAAATCTTAGTAGGTTTCAAACTCATGTGAAATGAAATGTAATGTTTGACAAACCATTTATAGAAGCCTTGCGAGTCTGATGATGGAAATGTGTTTGAGGAAAATATATCTGGGGGCTTAGAGCCTTGTACCGTTATATAGACAGCTTACATATTCATATTTCTAGTTAAGAAGTAACTATGCAAAATTAACTGTTGAGTTTCTTTTTTGCTTTGTTTGCTTTCTAGTGAAACCTTGTCCATCTCATTGGAAAGATGTGCCTTTTTTTCTTGGGGTACAATTCCTTCATGTACTTGGTCCACTCCCAACTTTTCTGAGGTTGCTCATGCCATCCATGTAGTTGCACGTGGTGTTATATACTTTCATATAACTGGTTGATACCTGAATGAAAGCACCTGAGTTTCAGCTGCCAGCAGAATCTTCTAAACCATACCAATTTGTGGGAGGCCATTTTCCATCCTAAACTGCCCTTCTTTCATCATTTTCTTGCCAAACTCAATACAGTAAGGCAGAGGAAGGGTAACCAATGATTACTCTCCAAGTGTCTAGGTCTCATACCATTGATAGATTCAACATCAAAATAGAGAGCGAATAATTGTACTTCATTGAGGACGAGAACCTGTGGAATAGTGGAAGGTGCTCACTAGTCACTATTGCAACCTGATGATGTGTTTTTTACTCAAGTTGCCAAAAAAATTGTACTAAGTTGAGATTTGAGTGCCTTGGAAAAAACAGAGTACATCTTTTTATAGTGAACCTCCAGCAATTGTGCAAATCCCTTCACATGTTTGATTTTATCGTCATCTAGAAGTTAGTCACCAAAGATTGAGAAAATCCTTTTGAATTGTTTTCTTTCTATCTGATTGATTTCTTTCAACAACTAATTATCATAAGATTCTAAGATGGACAACTTAAAGAAAGTAAATATTTATTGATTTACCAAGACAAGACTGATCATAAATCTCTAAGATTTATTCTAAATTTACCAAGATAAAGACTCAAGGGACTGTGGATCTCTACAGACTCAAGATAGATCCTACAAATTTATTCTTCAACAGGTTTGTTGTGCAAGGGGCCCATGGATCTGCTGCTCAACTAATAAGGCTTGGGCTCCTGCATAGACTGCTGGGTCCAATGGGTCAATATACAGCCTGCATCAATACTGAATCAATTTTTTGCCAAGCCCCTAGTACATACCACTTTAGAGCTCTGTTAAACAAAATGTTCTCCATGATCCTGAAACTTAAACAATTACTTCTGTTTCACCGCTTGACTTTTGTAGCATCGATGTTTTAGAGTTGCCAACCACTATGTAGTGGTTTTTTTTTTTTTTTTTTTTTTTTTTTTTGTGATTTTCTGCAAATTCTTATGGTTTTCTTTTCTTTTCTTTTCTTTTTTTCTGCTTATTCTTTATCTTTTAGTGAGCCATTAACTGTCCTATTAGTGGCACCTTTTCTTATCTTTGTGACAGTTCTGATATTGTTCTGATACAAAATGAAGTGCACGTTTTGACACAACATGAATCCTTTTTTTGTTCTTTTTAAATGGTATCTTTCTGGCATTAATATCATAAAAATTTGAGATATGATATAAGATCATGTATTTATAAATAGATGGAAGTTGGCCATGGCGATGATGTTGATCTCAGTAACTTTGATCCTTTCATTTTTTAAGGTAGATAACTTTGATCCTTTCATTTTTGAAGGTAGATATTGTCTGGTTTAGTTTTTTCTTGTTCTTCTTTCTTTCTTTCTTTTTTTCCTCCCTCCTTTTCTGATTGAGAACACAGTAATTAACCTCAGAGTGACAGAATAAGACTAAGACAGTGGTGATGATGACATAAGACAGAGTATATCTTCTACTTACATAAATAAATAATGGAAATACAGGAAACAAAGTGCTGACACAAGCATCTCAATCTTTAACTGTAATATACCTTTTATATCATCATAAAAAGAGTGCACCAATTTCACGTGGTATTACCTTGATGTTTAATTCTCTAATATGCACTTAATACATACTACTGCTACTGCATATACATTGGTTATTATTATTTTTTTGATTGGTTGCATACAAATTATTATTGGCTATTGCTTTTAGATGTGTACATATATTTGTGTGTATAAGCTAATTGATATAAGATGAGTGGCCTTGGAGTTATCACCTCAGTCTTCAACCCATTGTAAGCATAGGAGTTGTCACCTAGGGTTACCAATGATTTTTCACCGATGGAAAGAAGTTGCTGGGTTAAATGTCGGGTTGTAGTGTTCGGCATGTTTCTTGTTATTCTCCATGTAATGCTTGTCCTGATGGGGGCTTATGCTTGTATCCTTTTCTTTTTTTCCTTTTAAGTTTTGAGCTTGCCAGTATAGGTCTTTTGTACTGCTTGCCTTTTTCATTAATGAAAGCGTAGCCATTAAAAAAAAATGATTTTTCACCGATGGGGCTCGGCATCTGCTGCGCCCAACGAAGAGAAAATTGCACAATATTCAAAGAAAACAATCATGACTCATTATCCCGAAAGGTACCGCTCATTACATATTTAGAACTTAGAAGGCATGGCATGCTTTGACATGTGACACTTGTTCTATATTAATTTTAGTCCTTTTTAACCAACTTCTTTCCAAAAACTGCGATACAGTTCCACATCCAGGACATTCCTTAAAACAACTACTAACTTGGCTTTGAAATAAAATGTGAAAATAGGAAGTATCTTAATTCTACTTAAGCTTTTTAACTTTTTTAACAGAACATACTCAACAATAGAAATAATTCAACTGACTATATGCATGAGCAACCCTTTCGGCTTTTGCGCTGGTGGGGCCTATGAATTAAGTCGTGTGTTCTCTTTTGAGTTTTACTAACCTTGAGATCTACATCACTGTTTTTAACCCATGGGTCGGTGTGCTATGGGTTATTTGTGGACATCCTTGTGGGGACCATCTGGTTGCATGCCAATCAGTGGGAGTTGGAGAGGAGAGGTCTTATCATGGACTAGGATTGGAAAAAAGAAAAGAAAAAGGAACAAAGCTCCATAAGAAGATTATTTTTGTTCCGGATGTTGACTGGCTGACTTTTCTTCTTCTTTTTTTTCCACTCCCCGAGTTATTTGCATAACTCACGGAAGTTAATCATAGAAAATCCTCATACTAGTCACTTCCAGTATTATTTATTTATTTTCTATGCTTGGATGTTCAGATATCTGCAAATAATGGCATCCGAAGGTTTAGAGATCTCACAACCTGCTTTGGATCCCGATCAATCTGAAATTCATCATCGCATCACCATTCGCCATAGGATGAGGAAGGTCCACAGGTTGGTAAAATCATGGATGTGCAATCTCTTTCTTACATTTTATGAGTTATTTGGGATATCCTTGTTGAGTTACTCATCTATTACAATATGATAGGCGAGTCTATATTGGTGGGAGTTTGAATTGCTCAGATGAAAGCAAAGGGCCTCCTTGTGCTGGGTAAGTTCCTAGTTTGTGTTGCATATACCGAATGAAGTGCTAGTGATGATCTTCCCATTACCTTAAGCAATGCGAAGCATTCTTTTCTTCTCAGTATTCATACAATTTCTTCCCCTGCTGTGTCAGTTTGACACATCATGAAACTGACATAACCAGCTGAGTCACTTAAACCCACCCACACTCGCACACGCACCACCACCACCAACAACATTACCTTTTCATAACTGGGACCGCCCACCACTATGTTGTTCACCTACTATTGCACATATATAATTTTAAATAAATACCCATAGACATAACATTGCTAGAGATCTCCTGGGTGATGTCGCCTTTGGGACTACACCTCTGTGGGGCTTTCCCCACCATGTTGAGATCTGAGATCAAGGGGTTTTTGTTGGTTGATTTGGCATGGCCCATATTTCAATCCTGATAGGTCTATTTACATCAGTTGGACATGAAAAAGACTCCTTCCCCCATCAAATTCTTGACTATTTACTATTGATAGGTCCAATCAGTGCATGCTTTACATTAATAAAGCATGTGTCCAAATGTTTAAACTATCAATTTGAGGATAATAACTTTTTGGGTCCAATGATTCATGGCTGAAGCTTTGATAGTTTTGTTTCATAAATGGTCAGATTTATTTAGGTTTCTAATTTATACATTTTGAATTAAATATTTTAACATGACTCCTAGAGTTCTGTGCTCACTCGAAGGAAAAAAAAAAAGGATTTAATGTTGGTTTTGTGCTGGTCAGGGCTGAGACAAGTTGGCGTTGCACGTTGCATGTGCCAATTCATGTTGAACCAGTTGGGTCATGCTAATTTTAAAAGAATTCAAAAAAAAAAAAAAAAGACAAAAGAAAAGGAAAGAGAAGAAAGAGATAAATATTGGGAAAACTAAAAATGTGCAGATGTAGTTGTATCCTAAATTAGTTGTTGAGATGTTTAGTTTTTATGTTGCTAATCATGCAAGTAATGCATAAACAGTACCAAATTACCATTATGTAAATAATAATAATTTTTTCTGATCAGTGACATTCACATTATAATTATTTTTAACACCAGGGAGTAATATTTACTTGAGAAACCATAATATTACCTAAGGGGCTGAGGATTAGACAAGATTTTAAGAATGGGATGGGGGACGACTTGGAACCTCGAGTCGAGTTGACTTGAACTTAGTCACATGTGACAGCCGAGAGTTAGACTGAGCTGCACCCTAGAGCCCAAGAACTATAAAAAAAATATGATAAAAGAATCTAAAAATTGAACAACAAAAGTCCTATCAAATAAAAGTAGATGTTGTCATTTTTTTTTTCATTCAATCAGATAACTGCGCATCTGACCTTTGAATGCTTAGATTGTATACAAAATGTGGTTTTAATCTTCAAAAATTGGTATAAAAGATCCCCAAAAGCCTGTCAAAGCTTCTAATAAGAATTAGGGAGAATATGGTGTGTTTAGCTTTATTGCTTTTATAGGAATCAGTAAGAAATGAGACTCGGTGGGGTGACTCGCCTCTATAGGCGCCAAGTTTGAGTTGACTCGGCCAATTTTTAAGACCATGGCATGGAGTGGGGCAATCAAGTTTCAATACCAGAGTTTGAAGCCGCCTTAAACCTATCTTCAACAGCACTATCATGATCTCTCCTTATTTGATAATTTGGACACCTAGTCAATAAGTCAAGTTGTCAAATTGTCAAGCAACTCCTCCGGTTCAATCTTCATATTGATAACTCCCTTTTGCTTGGTGATGATCATCGGCCTTGTGGTGTCCAACACCATGATATTGCTCACAAGCCCCATATCCATACTGATGAGTATAAACATTTGGATTTGGGTGTTCATACTGTCCATCATACTGAGTATAATGAAGTCAGTCGTCAACTTTCTTCTTCTATAAACCAGTGTAATTCAGGCTGGTTACTCTTCATTTTTCAAATGCTACTTCAATTTCTCCCCAATTATCATGATGATTGATCTTCATCAAGATGAGCAAAACCATGGCCCTCATAGCTGGGTACATTACCATCACTATATCCATCAGTTGGTGTGGAATGGCTATAGGAACACATTGTTTTTCATCGAGTGTCATAATACTAGTTCTAATGTCTTTCTTTTCCTTTTCTTGTTCTCTTCTATCTTTCTCCTTGCTCTCGTTGGTAGATTTAATGTTTTCCTCTTTGGAAATTGAACCATTTTCAAGTTCATAAGTTTAGTTCTGCCAGTATCAATTTTTCATTTAAGTGTACAATTTTAGGCGAATTATGTGATGTTCAATCAGTGTTTTTTTCCCTTTCTGATATCACAAGTAATGTAATTGGTGCCTCATGATGAACACAATTACAATATGCAATTCGTAGTGCAATCTACCCAAATAAAAAAAGTAATGCTAAAGGAGGGAAGTTTGGATATAAATAGATGTTATAATCATTCCTAATGCTTCAAATTTTATGTGATTAATTAGATTACATTAGCAAGATATGTGTGGGATCTACCATTAAAAAAAAAAAAAAAGAACAAAAAACAAACAAACAAAAAAAAAAAAAAAAAAGGAAAAGAAAAGTTTGGGATGTAGTTATAGTCTAGATAACTCTTAATGGTTAATAAACTGTTATTATTGTCAAGATATTAAATCCCGGTGCTGGTGTCCAACTTGGTCGCCTCTGGTACTAGTATGGTTCATCCAAATTGCATTTGACCAACTCGAGTAAGTTTGCTGATCAAGTATGATTGCATCATAATCGTCGTCGTCGTCGTCGTCGTCGTCACATCATCATTAATTATAACAAGAACTACTTATCATCCAAATTGCATTTGACCAACTCAAGTAAGTTTGCTGATCAAGTATGATTGCATCATAATCGTCGTCGTCGTCGTCGTCGTCGTCATCATCATCACATCATCATTAATTATAACAAGAACTACTTATCATTATTGCTACTACTACTATCATCATTATCGTTATTTATTTATTTTTTGTTATATTATTATTAATGGTTGTGAAGAAGATTGATGAATTTACATCTTGAACAGATGGGTGGAGGGGATGGCACCTGTTTTTTCAAGTGCTGCTTGGCGATGTGTGTGGCATCTCATCCAGGTGCAATTTTGGATACTTATGGCTTCCGTTAACTATGGTGTAACAATTCTAGTTATTGTTTGCTTGGCAGCATGATGTGTTGAATTTTTAAAGTTTATATAATTTTTTTTTTTTTTTTGCCATTCATGTTTCATGACTGTTTTATGTGTGTGAATTTTTATTCATTTCTTCACTGAAGTCCTTAACTGTTACATTGTTGTATGTTTATAACCGGTTTTGTTGAGAGTTTGAATTCTCTCAGACTCCATTTTGCTGGCTTTCACTTTTATGTCCAAAGAGGGGCAGGCTCCACATCCATAAATCTTTTATTGAAAGGTATATTTAATAGGTGAAAATTCAGATGCAACCGCTGAACAGCCAAGTGTTTGTAGTTTGGGTACATGGTTTGTGATACATATATGCATTCATTTTCCAATGTGCATCGTTTTATTTTTATTTTTTTTAATCTAAGCACCATGAACACCTTCCATCTAGGGCCCACCTATGACTGATTTGATCCCCTTATACTTGATAATGTTGCTGTATAATCTAGATGGCTTAAGTATGAACTTCTATTACTAAGCATCTGTATCTTTAGGAGTATTGGCTGGATGTGTAGCATCGTTTTAAACAACGCAACCAGGCTAAATTGATATTGGCTTTCAACATTTACTGTACATTTTTCCAATTTAGAAACGAGCATGCTTCTCTATGTTGGGACTAGAACAATTATGATCCATTTCATAGGAGTTTAGGTGTTTTTTATTTATTTATTTACTTCATCAAAAATGCAATGAAGTTTTAACAAATACAGTGCTTCTTTATCATCATGTAGAATGATCTAATTCATGGGTGGGGCTTGGACATGAAGCTTGGCTATTGTGCTCAGGTGAGATTTCATTATAAATTGCATTCCGATCCATGGTCATCGTTAATAAACCCATGTACATCCAGTCACATCATTAATAAATGAAACGGAATATTTATGGCCAGAAATAGAAATAAGTGGCACATAACAAACAGTTGTTAATTAACAAAAAAAGGAACTTTGTTATTCTCATTTAAATATACTAGTTGGGTATGAATTTACAAAATCAATTTACAACAACGAAGGCTTACTTCCTCAACACTGAATGCCATGGATATATCTGTGAGCACAAAGTTAGTTTAAGGGTTTTGAGTACCTCAAATACATGCAATCCTTCCTTGCATGCTTTCTTTCTACCTTCTTGTTTTCTATGCACTGGATACATTGGGCATGTAACATTATTTCTGTATTTCCCAGACACATTCTTGCATCTGGTGTACTTGTTTCCATTTGCTCTCTCTCTCTCTCTCTCTATATATATATATATATACGGATTTTTCCTCTTTTTTATTTTTGTTTTTATTTTTATTTTTTATCTTTAATGATTTATGCTGTTACCAATAAAAAAAAGGAACTGTAAGTTTGTAGTTTATTATCCGTTTGTGGATGTCTCGCACGGAACTCTGTGTGGACTACCCTGTGGGGCCCACCTGGGGCCACAACACTCATAGGGTAGGTGGGGAATCGAAAAATCTAGATAGGACCTACCCATGTGCAAAATTTCAAGTCCGTTCGATTATCCTATTCCATTGATCCATGGCCCACAATTTTAACAGTTTTAGAAGGCATCCTTTTTTATGATTTCAATCCAATGGTCAGCAAAAACCTAGGGCCTGTGACATTTAGGGGACATCTGCGCCTGAGCATTATTGTATATACATGTACATAGAGTCTAACTTTTCTTCTATGTGATAACTGATATATATGGCTTTGAATCTCAGGGAGACCGAACTAAGAAGGTTGGAGTGATTGATAGTGAATTCATTGTTCATCAGGGGATACAATCCTTGGGAGGAGCATCCGCAAATAAGGTTCAAATAAGCAGTAGAAATAGCCTTGGAAGCTATGTGATTAAATTCTCTCTCTCTCTCTCTCTCTCTCTCTCTCTCTCTCTCTCTCTCTCTCTCTCTCTCTCTCTCATGTCATTTATCTTACATTGATAATTATGCATCTTAGTAAACTTTTGGCCTGATTCTACTTTTGGAGTTTGATATAAGGTGCAACTTGGGACTTGGGTTGGGCCAACAGGAATTGACCGGTCCAGTTCAGGTCTGTTTGGGTTGGGACTGGGCCTGAATTTCCTTAGCCTGATTGCTGGCTGATTTGATCTATGATGTTTTTGTTTTTGCCCTTTCGACCCTTACGGTTGCCTGTTTCTGTGTTCTTTTGGCTCTTGCACTAGATTTTATCCATTTCAAAGAAGAGCCTCATTCAACTTATCCAAAAGATAAGGTCCTCTAGTTTCTGCTTAAACCAGGGGAAATTGCGAATATAGTTCCCCGATCAATATAAAATGCAATATGTAAACTCAAACTAGGGTTACACTGTTTAATTGGCCCTGCAAGGAGGCACAATTGTGCAAATTGAATGTGACTATTCTTGTTTCTTTCTTCATCGATAGATTTACAGAGTGCGTGGCTGAAAAAAGGTTGTGTCTAAGTGGAAGAGGATATAACAATGTGGAAGATAAAATTTTATAAGAAGCGAAACTCCCTGACATGTTTTCTGGAGAGGAGAGCTACCAGTAGGGCAGAGAATGTTCACAGATTTATATTCGCTTTATGGACACATCATACTATTGACAGTGGACTGACTCCAAGTAGAGATCAGTTATCTTGATCAAAGTGATTTTATTGATAATAGCCCATTGAAGAGGTGGTGAAATAAAACTGGTAATCCCACAAGTGAACAGCAGAGTTCTCTGTCCTTTGAAAGGTAGCTTCACTCTGTAACATGCTTGATATCTCATTGCCATGATACTCAGCCACTTCTATTCCATCTCACCCATTTTGCTTCATAGTTCTCCTTCATTGTGGTGTAAGTCAAAATATGGAAGTTCCATTTCTTGTATGTATGTCATCTTCATGGTTTATGATATCCATTTTCATATTGTTTACTGGTGTGAAGCATTTAAACACTTGTTATCTCTTCTATGGATATTTATGTCACCAATTAGAGATATTCCCTCTCTGCTCTTCACCAGCTCATGGTATTATTTTGTTAAATATTGTAGCTTTCCAGCCAAGGATCTCCAGAGCGTCTGGCTGCAAAGGTGTTTCTCTAAAATTTAAAACTCTCACTCTTGCATTATATTGTACTTTTGAGTTTGTCTTTCTGTATTCTTTCAAAGTCCTATAAAATGAAGCCATTGTGGTTGTTTTTATCTTTCTCACAGGTGCCAAGTGATAGATCCATTGATTTGAGATCCCATGTATGTATCACTCTTCTATTTGTAAAATTTCAGCTGTCCATTCACTATATTATTTGAGATATGGGCATGTGTGTTGGAACATGGCATGAGGCTTCAGAATTTGGAGCAAAATCTGACATAAAGATACTTGCATTCTTTTGATGATATTAAACAATGCTAGTCTATAAGGGCATGTTTGGATGCACTATATTTTGGTGGAATTGTCAAGGCATTTCTGGTATCGTAATTTGCATAACAATTTGGATTGGATTTTACAAATAGACATTTTGGCGATTCACGACAAACTTTATTCAGAAATCATTCCTTTTTTGGTAATCAGGTTCTTTTTCCTCCTAGAGTTGAAAACTCAAAACAATCCTATGATTAACAACTATTAAGACAAGATTGAGAAAAGGGCCAATATCTATTGTAAATGTCTATGCCAGGCTTCCATCATCCTCAATGCTAAATGATTGATGATACATTGCCTTCAAAATTGAGAGAAAAAAAAAAAAAAAAAAGGTATGACACTCCTGATGACAAGTATCTTTTGAATGAATGTAAACAAAATGCTTCACACCTCTGTTCTTAAACCCAAACCTATCCGAACACATTAATCGAACTCATTGTATAATAATCATAGGCCTGAAGAAGTAATTCTTATTACTCCCTAATGCTTATTGTAATGCTGAGATTCCTGTTTCATTAGTTTTTCTTTTTTTTGGACACCATCCTGATGAAGAGTACCTCATCCCTGAAAACTCCTCCTAGCCAGACTCTGAATTCCTTTAGCTACCTCCCAATTATGTAAGTCCATATGCCTTTAGGAAGTGGCCAAACATTTGAAACATCCTGCTCCGTATTGTTACCTGTTATAATCAATTATCATTTTTTCTTTTCATGATAAACAGAATTCCTTGTCTCTCTTTGTTCGGAAGTGCCCACTTTGTGATGTTCGCCTTTGTTGCCTTAATTATAGACTGCAAGTCTTTTCTTTGTTGTTGAAAACCCATTCATTTCCCTCCATCTGTAGGGAGGAGATATTTGCAGAGGAAGAATTCTCCTAAGAACTGACCTTTAGAATTGAAAGGTCCCCTGCCACTGGATCTTAGGAATTGATGCAATCCAACCCATTTGGGTGTATAAACATAAGCCCAAAATGACCAAAAATAGCCCAAATCCAATAAGCTTCAGGCCCAGCAAGCGAGTCAGGCCTTTTGGGCTCTCTTAAAAGGTAAAAAGCGGGGCCCTAACCTGGCCCAACCATCCACGGGACTAATGGACTTTCAATGAGCAAGTTTCCTAGGGTTTTTTTTTTCCTCTTTGTTTTTAGGATTTCATTCGGACCCATATTAATCTTTCTTGCTTAGCATCCAAATATGTTTAGGATTTCCATTGTTTCTAGGAGTTGTATTTAGAAAGTACTTTCTTGTAGGTTTTTGTTTTTTTTCTTAATAAAAGGAAGCAATCAGCTGGATGTAAGACAGGTTTCACAAGAGAAATTCCTTTGATGAGATTTTAAGATTGATATTTTCTTGAGAGAGTTCTCTGAGTATAATTTCTGGTCTTTTGTTGGTTTTCTTCTTAAGTGTTTTCCAAGCCCTACGCACCTTTTAGATCCAGTGAACTACATTGATTTGTAGTCCTTTTCTGCGAAAGGTCAGGTTGCTGAGTTTCTGTAAGAGAAGGTACGTAGGCAACAGGTCCAGCTGATTAACAGTCCAGTTCTTTGGTGTTGCGCCACAGCGTTTAGGATTGCATCAGAAAATTTGCAAGTGTAATGGAAAGTCAAAAATTTTATTTCATTTTGATCCAGAACATCAGTCCAAATCCTTATTCGTTATTCACAATAATAAGTTAAGGTGCTTATTCACAATAATAAGTTAAGGTGCTCCACTCCTGTTCAAACAAAATGAACATGCAAGGGGAAGAAGATACTGCCTCCATGGGGATGGTTAACCTATGAAACAGTGGGTTCATTGTAATGGTCTTAGTAAACTTCCTTTGAATGATACCCTTTGTTGCCATAGCTAATGCCCTGAGTTGAGGTGGATAGTCTGAATTACCACCTTGAAACCCAAAATACCCTTAATCTTTTAAGAATTATTAAGGAGTTCTTTTCTAGGAATCTTTAAATACTCTTTTTAACCATCCTCTCAATATTTGAACTTATTACTGAGTCACTGCACCAACCATGTGGGCCATTCGAAAGATCTCATGGCATGGTTTTCTAACCAAACCACATTTATGAAACAAGAAGACAAACATATTCTGATGTCATCTTTCAAAAATAAGCGGTGGATTATGCTTCCCTTGTAGCGATGGGGTCATTATTTTTTTAGTTGTTGCATTTCCATTGCTCCCCTTTAGTGTGATGAACTCAAATCAATTTCTGGCCGCTGGTAGCATCCTCATAATTATCTGCGATATGGAAATCTACATCTATACTCTATTGATGAACAGAGATGCATAAAGTCATAGTAGCGAGTCAAATATTATTTGTCCTGTTTTGCGACAGGTAAGGATTTTGGTAGTTTGATCATAGGCAATTTGTGAATTTCTACAATGTTATTTGCTTGAATATCTTGAAACTATGGACTGTCAATGTGTTTCACCATTTGAATCTCCATTTTCAAGTGACTAGCATATACTTACTTTTTTTTTTTTTTTTGTTTTTCTTATTTGTTGCACTTTGTTATAGATCCAAAGACTTGATTTTTCATTCATTTTCTGTTATACCACATTACAGATCCGAAGGCAGTCAACAGCTGAGCTTGCAATATTCCGAAAGCGGTGGGATCGAGCTGTGAGAGAGGATAAAAACTGGATCGATCCTTTTGAGCACTCTAAAAGGGAAAGGCAGTATGCTGTTGATTGATTATTGCTGCTGTAAATAACTAAAGTTTTGTGGGAAGCACTTCTATCATTCTATTAGTGGCACCATACCTAGCTATGGATTGGTAGCAAGTTTTCTGCATTATTATTGTATTTATATCTCAAATTTTTTGCAGCTGATTTCTTCACAATAATTTTACAGGCCTTAGAGATTCGACTAGAGCAGGATGCATGCACACTTGTTTTCCCATTGTGGGATTCAAAATAGATACGAGAGAAATTCTGAAAGGGACAAGTTCAAACACTGCAATTCTTTTTGCACCATTTTGTAGCCTTGATGACACGATTATCTGAGTCTTACTGGATACCTGACTGTAAAGTGGCTAGACTGTTTGTCTGGTTGCTGAAGTTTTAGTCAGCTTGTGAAAGATTTTTTTTTTTTTTTTTTTTCTCCCACTGATTTGTAATCTTGATGCTTATCTGATTAGGCACACTTGATCAAATTGTTGAAATCTTGGCTCAAATTCCAGGAGATTTGGATAATAAGATTTTATACAAGGGGAATATACGATCGTGTTGATGCATTTGCTAGTTTGCCTAAATTAACATTGTTCTTTCTCTGACAAAACTAGATTAGATGTATGTCCAATGGTCAGTTTCTATATTATTAATTTATTTATCTACTTTTTTGCTTAATTCTGATGCAGTTGTGGCTACTATGTTTGTTATAACCTTTACACCAAATGTGATCTTATTGATGACGTCCAAGTTTGCAAGCAGGATGGTTATTTTGACCGAACAGATGTTTGTTCCGCGTCTGGTTGGGGCATCATAGAAAGTAAGCTATGTTAAGGTAGGAATATTTTTCCTATGCCCTTTTACTATTCCTATCATCTTTAGCATCAAATCCTTATTCCATATATTTGGGGTAGCCTTTTCTAGTCAAATCAAATCAATGTCCAAACTGCTTCAGGTTTTGCTTAAGGGTCCCTTTGTTTAGTTAGTATATTGAATTCCTAGGACTTCTAATCAATGTTTCTCTTTGAGAGAGGCGAAAACCGAAGAATTGAAGGTAAATATGCAAGGGGGCCATCAAACAATCTCTCCTTTGATGGGGAAAGAATGCCCACCCATCCCAGCAAGTTAAAATCCTATGGTGGTGATAGTATGATCTTCATTTCCACTGGCTTTCCCCTTTCCTTCTAATACAAGGACAAAGGCCATTCATTGTGAACTCAATAACAAGTGGCCAAAATGGGCCCTGAATGGATTGTATCTACATTGATGGGAAAACGTTCCAACAATTTTGCAGCCCCTGAATGAATGGATGCAACTATCCAACTGGGGGCAGAACTGGGCCCCACAATTCTATGATTCCTTCTTTACTAGTCTGTTTCCTTGGAGGCTCAGACCCGCGTGAAACTTGTCATCATTTGAAGTAGAGAGTGGTGAAGAAAGAAATCTAAATTTATCATCATTACAGCTTTATCCATCAATCTTGGGTCAAGGTTGAATGGTGAGTCAACTCGTGATAGCTGAGTCAGCTTGCTTTTTGGGCAGGGTGAGTGAAAACTAGAGGTGACTCGGGTTGGCTTAAAAAATGGTACTAACTCGGATTGACCCTGCCCAGTTGCTAGATTACTCAGTAACTCAGTGGAGTCATATAAACCGTACCTGTCTTTTACAGCTTTAACTCCCTGTAAGTGCTCCACTAGTCAAGCTTTTAGGTGGTTCACAACCTTTTATTTATATTCATTTATTATGTATATTTTTTGATAACCCAGGGTATCTCCTGTCCCGCCCAGCCTAGAAGGCTTGGGCCTTGAGCTCGAGGGCTACTCAATTCTGGACAGCTAAGAACTAATTTCTAAGGGCACATGTAGACCCTCCTATCCACATGTGCCAGGTAAAACTACAGTAGATCTATATTTATTATTGGGTCTAATTCTTTTATATTTCTTATGAAAACATAATATTGTATGTGAACCGGCAGTCATGAATAAAGACTATCAATGCAGATTTATATTTTATTGGTAGTAGTAGTAGCCGCCGCCTTCTTATGACGGGTAGTGCCTTATCACTGCTCTAACAGTATGTTGAGACATAATTACACCGTTAGATGGAGGGCCCAAAATGTGGTTTTGCAGTCGACCAACATTCATTAATCTCAACCATCTAATTAGAATGTGAATGCCATTAAATGCAGATCATCAGGTTGCCATTGGGATGTTTGGGATTATCATATATTGAGGGCCCATAGGATTCTAATTGAAAAATCTCATCACATGCTTCTCACATTATCATCACCTGTATTCTCAACCACATTATTATTCCACCAAAACTGAGAGCCTGGAAAAAGACCTCAATAAGTGAGTGATTTGAACAGATTGGAACTACAGTGATATAAGCTTCTTCCTCAAACTGGCACCCAACAGATATCATAAATGAGGCTACTGGTTGATTTGACTATTTTAAGTTAATGGGGCCTTAGTCCCATCTCAATCTTCTTTTTTATTTGAATAACACCACCCATGTGGCCCTTGGATTTTAGGTGGCATATTTTCACAGTTTTACCACAATTTAAGGAGTCCATTTCAACCCATTTCCAGATATTCAGCATCATCAAGACTCACCTTGGTGTTGTCAACCTCCACTAAGAACTACACAGTGCTCTCCACTAAGTATTAGTGGGGCACTTTGGGCACAGTTAAAGCCTGTCCAAACCCAGCCTGTTTAGTTATGTGGTCTAATATTTAGGTGCAGATTCTTCAGTCCATACACCTTAGTGAATTGCCCGGCCCAAGCTCACTTGCAAAGTCTGTATACCTTATCGAGTCCAGCTGGGCCATTAAGAATACATAGGCCCTGAATGGGCCCATGAAGATCAGTCCAGGAAATTAGCCTGGGTCCAGCCAACAAGTCAAAAGCCAGCCCAAATGCAGCCTAATGTGGCCTGGCCACACATCTAGGAATGGCAAGGCCCATCCCATCGGCACCTCTTCTCCACAAGAGTATTACAGTTTCTTAAGGACTTCAGGATCTTAATTCTGTACAGGTGGGGGCTACAGTGTAGTAATCTGAACCTTTGACATGCACAGGAGATTACCAGGTTTGGAAGATCTTAGCCCATCCAGTTGTGGGCTTTTTTCTATTCAACATGGACCAGCATTGAGTATCCAATCGCGTTACCATTTGAATGGTTAGGATTTTCCTCTGGATGTTCTCTGTTGCATTAAGTATCTGGATGGATTCCATCATATGCACATTGGACCATCAAATTATTCAGCTCACTTGTAGGGATGGTTAGAATCATTAGGTTGTTTCCCTTGTTTATCAATGGACCACCTCATGACTGGTCCCACACTCTCTGCTTTTTGGAGCAAGATCATTGTTCTGAGTGAGGAATGACATCCCTCCAGGAAAGGTCAAAAGATAAAACTCATTGCAAGTCAAAACAAATAGAGAAAAAAACGAAGGCAATTGAAGAATAAGAAGAGACTTGCAAATTAGCATGGGCCATCATTTGCATCTTTTACTTTCTTCCTTGGACCTTGAAGCAATTGGAACATTGTCAAAGATTCTAACTTTCTAATCCCTTGTTAAGACTCCCATTAATCATGGGCGCATTTGCCGTTTCACGGCCAATGCGGGTCCTACATTGGACTGCATCAATCCGAACATCATCTTCATCCAATGGGGCCCTGAATTCAGCAAGTTGAAGAAGGGAGGAGTTGGAATGGAAGGAGGCAAGATAAGGTGGATTAGAAAAGTTTAATGGTTGTGATTTTGTTGGGCCTCAAGTGGAGTAGGGCTTGGTTGACTATGATTCATATTATTATATCCTTGTTACTTTTCATCCCCCATGGCCACCATTTCAACATTAGGCATTGATTTCTCCCTTCAAGCTATTTGATTTTCAGCAGAAAAAAAGCTTTTGATTCCTAAGACTACTCATGCATAGTCAATGCATATCTGGGAGAGATTGAGGATATCTGTGTAAAATAGTGCCTACACATCTAAAAGGGATAAGGTTTGAAAATGAAACATTGACCATTCTTATCTATCCAGATCCTGATTACAAATCCCAATTTTCTTTTATTATAAGATGGATCTGGGTATAACTATACATTATTTTCATTTTAACACTATAACTTACAAAGATTTTCTACACCCGCATGGATCCAATCAGTGGCGGACCCAGGATTTTCTTTTGAGAGGGGCTAACGATAGTCACTTGAAAGTTAATCACAATTTTATTGTACTTTCTTCACATTAACTATGTCAAAAGAGAAAACATATTGCACTTTATTAAGAGATAATCTTTGCCACTCTTGCACTAAATACACATTTGTCAAACTTTGATTGAGACTAAACTAACCTCACTGGCACAAACTGACAAAATTCCAAACTTAGGCTGACAGATTTAGGTTTTGGTTGTTGTCAATTCCTAGCCTGAAAATTGAAATGAATTCAATTCTTATTGGGTTCAGATTCATGTTAGCCCTTTGCGAACATTAGTTAGGTCAGGTTGAATTTAGGTTCTTTTCAATTTTAATTTTGCCCAAAATTTGATCAGACATGTTGCACCCTTCTCATGTCCACCAATTTGAACTTTTACACAATAAATGGAGCTATACTTTTTCAATGAAGCTCAATTGAAAATTGGTTTTATTCTAGATCTCAAAACTACTTAAAAGAAAAGATGAGAGAAAAAAGCATATCTTCGTATTAGATGGCTAACAGATGAGAAGCTTTAAGCTAGCTAAGCTGGCAAGGGATATATATGTCCTCCTTGACTAAATCATGAATGGATAACTTTTTCTTTTTCCTTTTTTTTTTTTTAAATTTGCATAAGTCTTTAGATAGAATATATGAATAAGACTAAACTCAAGTCCTAAAAATTAGGTTAATTAGGGTGTTTAAAACCATCATTCATTCTATGAAATCACTTTTAAAAATGAAGTGATTGATTTAGTAATAGATTTGGTTTTAACTAAAAGACAAGAAAGATCAATGGAAAGATATGTAAAGTCTTGATATTATTAACAAAATGACATCCAATGTGTGCCCCATCATGTAAACTGATCAACCGACTAAAGAAGTGGGCCATCCACTTTTGTAGAGACTCTAACCCAAGCAAATTCGATTTACAAGATGGAGAGAGACACCTAGAAAGGGATTTGGGTTTTTGGAGTTGGGAAAGGGTTGTGGGGTCCTTGGCTACTTTTAAGTGGGGACTGGGCCATAAAAGAGCCTTAAGGACTTTATGGGCTTTTTAAATCTTTGGTGGGGGCAGCCCCCAGTCCATTACACATAGGTCCGCCCCTGGATCCAGTGGGTCAAATCTGTAATGAATGATTGGATCTGAGTTTCAATCTAGGTTATGATAGGGTCCAGAAATACAAGTGTTTATGAAACATAACCTTGACTCAGCTGGGAAAATCACTGAGTTGTCAACTCCAAAACTGAAGTTTGTGTGAATGGTACACTTGTGCAACGAGGAGATTCTTTGATGAGAGGAAAATTGTTCTAGTTTTCTTACATACCAGTCTTTTATCATTTATTGCGATACATCTTTCTCATGGAAAAGGGGACAAAACGAGCCGCACTTCCTCCCGAGAGGATTTCAATAGGAATGTAGGTTTTGTGCCTCCCCTGAAAATCAAAATTTGCAGAGCATAGAATCCTCCCATTGCAAACACAACCACACTCAAATCGCACTTGTGAAAACTTATTGTGATAAAAATAAAGTTTTGAAAATTTTATAATTCTTCAAGATCTAGGCTGATTGAACCAAGTTGTCTTAAAAAAAGTAACAAAGATTTTAGGTTTATGTGGTGTACTCTGAAGGTTCTGTAGAATGATCTTCAAGATCTAGTCTACTCTTAGTTTTTTTTTTTTTCCTGAAAAATAGCCCATGCCCAATTTAATTTGGTGGACCTGGGAGTGGAACTCTGGTCATGATCAGATCGAATCCTTGAACAGAACTATTTATAAATTTTGTAAGTCGAGTTGGGCCTGGCTCGAATGAGCTTCGTGCAAACCGACTTGGCCCATAGGGCCAAAGCCCATTTTTCTAATATTATGTCCTATAAAATTTTATAACATTCCCATGAATTTATTTGGAACAGTAAATAATATGGCTATATGCAATTTTTTTCCTCCTAGCATTGAGAACCTTCAAAAGGTTGTTTTAGATGTCTCAATTATCCTCATGTTGGGAATTGATAGGATGGGCACTGATTGCTATACTGTGGAATCCATACATGGTCAGATAATATAAATATAAATATATATATATATATATATATATATATATATATATAATGGAACTTGAGAGCATTTGCCATGTTATGGTGATGGTCCAAGTGTTATATAATAAGTAACATTAAGGTGAGAGGAGGTTTTCATTGCTCTTTTGGTCAGTGGATAAGAGACCCACATTCATGGTCATGTTTTTATGGTTCCCATTTTGGAGGATCCCATAATGCATGACACCCCAGCAAATAGCTTCCCACTAAACAATTGTGGCCATGCTTATCTAATAATTGGCTCACAAGTGGGTTGTTAGAAAGAGTTCCCAAAGAAAGTCCATGTTCAACTACAAAAGTTCCACCACCCAAATGATTGGAAATTAGTTTCTGCAACTCAAAGCTGATATTAGCCTTTCCCAAAGCACCACAATCTGATTGTCAGAATAGACAAGAGCCTTTGGCTTGGATGATTTTTCTATTTGTGGTTTCAAATGTTTAGAGGACAGAAATAAAAAGGCACTTATTATTGTCTTTTTTTGCATTTTGGATGAATTCCCACTCTTTGATTTTGACATTATTGGATCAGACTTTCTAATAAGAGGAGAGAAGATTTTCAACCAACAAGTAGGAGAAATGGTTTTCTCCAAAATGTGGTGGAGAAAACACTATTTTCTATGATACAATTAATATTTCATTATTGAATAGTGACATTCACCTTTAAATGGTTATTTTTATTTAAATAAAGGTTTCAAAATGAAGCTCTTCTCCATAAAATTCATCTTTTAAGATCTTAAATAGTAGAGAATCACTGCTAGAGAAAAGTTGTAATTCTCCAAGGGGAGATGCTTTGCCCTGCGATTTTCTCCTATGAGCTAAGAAGACATGCTTCCCTAAGAATCATGATCATCCATTTATGGGGGCACTTTGTTTTGCATATGGTTTAAGAATCACTTAGAGTAAGATTATTGCAATTATCCAATTAATGGTCCACAAAATGGTCAAATCCAAAACAAATTCTAATTTGACATGAATATTGTTTGTCTTTCTAGTTCCACTTAAGATTGCCCCAGGCTTTTATGATTTGGTTTATAAGATGATGGTAAAATAGATTATCTCCACTACATTTATAATGCAATGATTAGTTTCACAAGTTGATAGAGAAATAAATGATCTTCATACAGCATGATCTAATTATCAACTTGAACCATCTCCACAATTCACATTTTCATTAACCAATTCAATTATATAAAGATATAACATTCACCAGTAAGAACTAAGAAGGAGGTGAAATTAGGTCAAATCATTTATATTTACTATGCAAATACACATATTATCTTTGGATGAGATTCTCATGGCTTCATAAAATCAACTTAATCATACCCAACCATCACATCAATAGCCAGAAGAATGTGTGGTACAAATCAATTAATATTAGGCAATTTAGATGTGACATATGGATCCCACCTTCAATTACCCATGTACTGAAGAATAATCTCTTTTGAGCAGAGTTTTCAGCTAAATTACAATATACAAGAAGAATGATCATTGGAGGAGTGTGTTGAGAAAATGGAAAAACTACTGAATGCTTCTAGAAGCTCAGGAAAAATGTGTATAAAAGCATGGGAAAGGCAAAATAGGAAAAATGTGTATAAAAGCATGGGAAAGGCAAAAATAGGGTCCTACACTTTCTTAGTGCAGGAAGTGGGGTTACTAGGAAATAAAGTGGTAGAAATTTGGGATAATGAAAATATGTAAAAGGAGCGAAACAAATGGTGTAATATTTAGAGAAAAGAAAAGAGTGGTGTACAATTCAAACACTAAGATAAAAGGAAAAAAAAAAAGCCATGAGAATGGGTATAACACAATGAAAAACAGAAAAAGACTTGTAGATCTTTTTTAAAAATAAAATATCAATAACCAAATGAGAAAATAAAAAGAGAAGGAACGGGTCAGGGTAAGTCCCCATTTAATCTCGACCCATTACCATCCCTATATGCGGGGCATGTGCTACCAATCTACCACTAGTAAAACAGGAACAAAAGTAAGTGTGCACATAGTTGGGCTAGTTCGGCCTTAGCTCGAGTCCATTTCTTGAGCTATATACGAGCTGACCTATTACACCAGATGGTGAAGTCCAGCCCGGAAGCGTTTCCCCAGTGAGTAAATGGATTGAACTTGGACTTAGATGGCCTACTCCAGCCCCATAGATTCAACACTAATGAGCCAAATATTCCCTTGTTGGGCATAATTTTTAGGCCCAGGGGTTTGATTTGGTCTTGTGCACTATACCAAGCCCCATGTGTAACCCTAAACAGAAAATGCATACAAAAGGAATTTTCATAGAAAACATTTCAGTGAACTAGTCAAGATTTTTGGCAAATGGCTCCCTACTTTCATCCTCAGAGAACTTTAGCAAAATGTTGTTAAATGGTGAATCTATTGATGAGTGACTAAAGTTACAAACCACTAGTCCCTACACAAAAGTCATGTGGGATGTGGCCTTAAAGATTGACAGATTTAACGGGCATTTCAGTTGAATTATTATAAACTCGATCGAGTGCTCCACCGACCATATCATTTTCAGAGTGTGGGTCCCATCCAACCAATACAATGTTTCTACTATAATGCAATAACCAGTGGAGTTTGGACTATTTTGATCCTTTGATGTGGCGACATTTGGCAGTTTGTCCCTTATGCATGCAGTGCATGTATATATATATATATGTATATTGCATAAGTTGATAAGCATATATCTAATATTTAAATATGTAACAACAACACCTGTATGTCTAAAGCAACTTCTACAATTGGTATCATATACAAAGTAGATACACAGTCTCAAAGGTTATTATTATTGAAAGAAAAAAAAAAGTAGGTGTTGTGCATGAGAACTTTTATGACCATAATTTAAGTGAACATGAGGCATGTTGATGGTTTTGGAGCCACAAGATGGAAATGTTTGTGGATTGGACGACTAAAATACTTATTCAGATTGTGGCTTTAACTATGGATTAATGTGTATTGGTTGATAGTTGATGTGAATCAGTATTTTATTAGACACCCAATTTAAAGTATTATCATTATAGCTGACAGGTGTCAATTTTTTCAGTGGGCCAATACAGGCCTGATCAAACCAATACTTGAACCTAGGGTTCAATTGAAGTAGCTAGCCTTCGAATCAATGGTAGTGTCTTTGGTCATTTTCAGTTTTTATTGTCATAGTCCAATATTTCATCTTTTCCTTTCAGTTGATGGCAAATAATGACTAATAAGGACAGTTTATTTTCATTAGATTACATAAGAATTGAATACATATGTCTTCAAGGTCAAATGAGCTCCACGAAGTACTTTTGAAGAGGTAAGAAGTGAGTAGAGAAGGAAATCAGGTGGTATTTACCATCTTCTCTTAATTTAATTTCCATTAAATGAGAGGTTACTTAATAAGTGTTTTTGGATATTCACCCTTGCTCTTCATTCTTAGCTAATTATGGCATGAAGTATCCTAATACCTATATATTCTAATCCAAACAAACATGCCCGTAGGACGTAAATTATTAAAAGATCATTGCCTTCCGATGATCTGATGTTAATTTTTTTCTTTATTAGAGAATGGGACTGATCTTGTTACTATTCCGAATTTTTGCAATCCTACAAATCATTAGATTCACAATGTAGCAATCAATTAAGACCATCCAATTTCTGGAGTCCAGAGTAGAATGAATTGACTGAAAGTACCACTGCATCACGGTTCACATTTTCTGCATGTGAAGTATCAGATCCTACGCTGTGCCTTGAATTGATTAGAAGGAACATCAAACAATGGCTTCACCAATCATTTGTCATTCATGAAAGGTGCCACCAACAAAGTTTTTTGCTTTTCTTTTTTTTTTTTTATTTTTTCTTTTCTTTTTTAATTACTGCCATATCTGATTATCAATTAGTAGCCATCTTGAATGCAAGACAATTAATTTAGCTGGTTGTGTTTATGATGATGATATTATAAGTGGAACGCTCCCTTGGCAAATCACTTGGGCCTGTTCATCTTCGGCACAAGAGCACTCCATCAGTGCTATTACATACTCTTTTAAGAGTGGCTGCTTCTAGACAAACCTCTATTAAATAGTAGGCTCCACCCAAAGGAGAATATGAAAAAGTATTTCCGCTGCATCTACTAATGACCCGAGGTTTCGATAGTAATGGTTAGCTGAAGAAATTTAAGAACCTCTTGCTGTCTCTACACCCCTACCTCCTTTATTATTGAGCGGTTATTTAGGGACTTTAGCTGGTGGAAATCTCCATACCTCCATTTATGAACCAAAACCACCGGAATGGTGACTCAAATTATATACAGAATTCTTGCTCAATTCATTCATGAAACACAAATCAGATACACATTCCAAAATTAACAAAAATGACAATAATTCGGAAGGAAAAGAAAGTGAGAAACTATGGAGGAATATTTGGGCATGGACTCACCATAACTTTAAAGTTGCTAACATGGTTCAGGGGTTCACCTTATCTGATGTCCAACAGCAGAGTTGGATGTCATTGAAAGGTTGTTTTTCAAAAATTAAGGAGCTGAAGCTAACATGCGCATGATCTGATGATCATGACCACTAGTAAAATTTGGGATCTTTGAATTGATGGTCACAATCACTAGATAGGACCCATGTAGGCATTGGGCCCAAATCGGCAAAGGAACCTTTCAATTCCACCAGATCCCATTCATAGACATCAAGTAGGTCCACAATCAGGTTTGCAAATTTAAAATTCAGGACTCATCCATAGTTGAACTTTTGAGCTTTTCCAGGAACTGTGGGACAGCTATTAAAATATGTGAATGTAACAGAGGAAACCAGAAGACCAATCTCTCCTCTTCTTGAGCTTACTGGGGTGTAATTGAATTCTTAAGGGCCTATTTGTTTGCATTATGTTAGATAGGAACTCATGGTCTAACATGCTTATCTAAGAATTATTAAAGAGCTGAAGTTTGAATTATACAAGGAAGACGTGACTTTGACTTTCGTTGCTACTTAATTAATAGGGTAATAGCGAGACTTTCATTTTATGTTTTCTCTTGAATTAATTTTCATTAATAGAGAGGTTATTTGATAATCAGTTTTAGATATACACCTTTGGTATTTTTAACGACTTATGGCATGATTCTATATATTCTATGCAAATAAATTAGATATAGGTGAATATAAAAAAATATGATCAAATAACCAACATTTTAATAAAAATATTTATAAGAGAAGATGGGAAATGTATATTCATCCATAACCTTAGTAATTCAAATTTGATGAAACTCAGAACAACCGACATCGTTACCTTACATCATTTATCCCCAAGCTTTTGATAATCTTTTGTGGAACTCGGTTGAATATGAATTTCTACGAAATCAATTCCATAGTATTCTATTCTATGCAAGCATGCATGTATATAATGAATTAATTGTGCCATATGCACTATTTCAACCCAGCACTAAGAATCACTTTTACCAATATTATATGCTCGACACAACACACTCCATTTTCATGTGGAGAGAGTGACCTGATTTTCATGTCATGCATGCCATGCATTTCCCCAACCCCATGAAGATATCTGTCTTCTTGGTGGGCCAGTATAAAGTTTAAGTGGATATGGACTGTGCCACGAGGCAGGACATGGTTTTCCTTGTTCTTGTTTTTCTGGTCAGTTCATCCCCTCTGTCAAAATCTCCTCCCTCGAGCCCCACCCCTACTTTATAGTACATCAACTGCACTAAGTGGCTTTATGGGATGTTTACTTTTTCGCTTTCCCATTTGATTTTTCCCTGTTTGAACACAATCCTAATTCCTTTGACTTTTCTCATCTTCCCAACTAAGTATTTATCAATGGTCAGTCTGCAGGGCTGGCCCACTGGATGAGTGACCCAGATCTACATTTAATGAAACTTGGAAATATGCAACAAGGGCCTTGTGAAGTGGGGGCTGGTGACCATCTACTCCTCTTATATGAAAGTCCTTGTGTTTCCTCTTGGAAAGAAAATTTATAATAGAATAGAGGAGAAAGAGAGAAAGTACATGAGATTAAACTTGAGAAATGTACTTGGAGACTGACCAAAAATCTAATCCCCTAAAAACATTTTCTAAGTTTTATTTTTCCTTACAAGAAGTGTCTGATGGCTGTTACATAATTATCATAAGGGCGACGGGTGGGCTAAGCTGGTAATCACCAACAACCCCGATGTATCTCTATTAATTTCGATTATGTTGATATTCATGAACATGCCACGTTTGGTTTCCATAGGGATGCAAACTTTATGTGGCCGTTGGGGTCTGTTCCTGCAGAGAGCAGGTCACCTCTTCCGCGGCATTCAATTTGTGACTGGTTGGATGAGAAAAAAAGGTCACGTCTATCGAGGAAATATGACATGTCATGGTGGAAAGATGTGGTTTTCCTTACTGCACCACATAAGGAAATATGACATGTAATGGTGGAAAGATGTGGTTTTCCTTACTGCACCAAATAAGGAGATGAAGGCGCTGGGTCGTTGGCACCCTATTTCGGCTGAATTGGTGAAATGGTGGATGCACGTACCCTAGAGTTTTTCCAGATGAAAAAGTCTATTTGGACCGAATTTTGGGACCGGTCGTTGCACCGGTCCCAAAGTTCTCATCTAAATGACTCTTTTCAAATTGGTTGTTACTAGTTAGGGCTGTCCGAGGCTAGAATGTTAGATAGGCCTTGAGGTCCTTTTGTTTCTTTCTTAGCTTTACTTCAGTTATTTCTTTAGGGCCTGTTTGGGGGTTTTATTTGTAGAGTTGAGTTGGGTAAATGTTATTTTGAAGAAATAATAAAATATAAGTGAATTATGATGGTATTTTATTTTTAGTTGTTTGTTAATGAATCTTTTTGACTTTTTTATTTAAAAAGTGGAGGTTTTTTGTCTTTTAGTGGAGAAATGTGGTTACTTTTTGACATTTTTTTAGAAAAATATGGTGAGAAATTTGAATTAAAGTGGTTACTTTTTGACTTTTTTAGTGAGAATTTTTTTATAGAATTTGGAGCTTTACCTTACTTGATTCTACTATACAGGAGAGAGAGGGCCCAAATGGTTTACATGCCAACAGTGCCCACCCTATGCTAGGCACATTGAGATATCTTACCATTAGTGGCGGATTGAGGATTTTCGTTTGGGTGGGATGGAAGATGGTCAATTATGAAAGTTAAAATCATCACAACTACCAATCATCAACGCCAACTACAAATAATCTCTATTGATTGCATGGATAATTTTTCTTTTTTGGTAAATTAAGGATAAAGAACTCAGTTCTCATAAAAGCCTTCTAACTACATCAAAGATAGAGCAATGACTATTTATCCTTAATTTAAGGTAATGCAAAGTGATAGGATCTTCATCAATTGGGTCCCACAAAATTATTATTTATATGGGTGGATGGGTAAAACAATTTATATAAATGGTCCCCCAAAATAGTGAATGGTTGCACGTTTAGTTTCATTCTGACCTTAATATGTATTTTGTAGGGTAAATATTTAGCCACAAGTCCCTAAGCACGGTCTTCTAAAGCATCTTATCCAACAACTTTTTCTCTAATGTCTATAGTCCATACAGCTGGAAATATTTTGGTGAGAGGTCCCTAACATGCCACATCATATATTTTCATGACTAATTTGCCCATTTCAACAGTTTGGGCATAAAACTTTGGCGATGGCTCGGCGATGGAAAAGCGACCAGTCCCGGCCTTCTCCGGCAATGGGTTCTAGCGATGGAAATGTCTAAGGCCATCTCCGACTACACCAGCCACGATGGCGACGGCCCCTGGCGATGGAAACACGACCAGTCCGGCCTTCTCCGGCGACGGGTTCTACATAACACAAAAACCCGTTGCTGTCTTGCCTTTTCTTTCATTTTTCCGTTTCATATAAGTCTATCTCTTGCAATCATAACAACAAAAAATGGGGTTTCTATCTCTTTCTTACAAGAAAGCTGTTGCTATTTGAGTTTTGAAAATTTATCTAAGTTTTGAAAATAAGTAGTTTGGAAGGAGATTTTTCTATTTCGTTTTCTAGGTTGTTTTCGTTCTGCCTGTTAGCAGAAGCCTAGCACATAGCAACAACCTTCTTCTTCTAAAAAGTTATCTGAATTTAGATAATTTATCAGAATTTCTAAGAAACTTAGATAAACTTCTTAGAAACTTTGATAAACTGGACAAAAACTCAAATAAATTTGCCAAAAACTCAGATAAATTATCTGAGTTTTTGGTAAATTTGCATATGGAAATACATAAACTACTAATATATGATTGCCCCTCTAACTTAGTTATCTGTGGCCGTTATTAAGAGAACTTATTTTATGTGATAGCATTTTTTATGGATGGGAGTTTATATCATCTAAACTCAAGCAATATTTTTTTAATCAACTCCATGATAAACTGTGCATACTTATGTCAGCCTGCTAATGTTCTTTCAGTTCTGCTGCTATCCAATGCTCCAATGCCTCATACGATGTAAGAATTTCTCTTAATTGATGTGCAAATCCTCCATACTTTCTGTCAAGATACTGATCTCCGCATCTAAAGCATTTTGAACATCTAGTTACTGTTTTAGTTGAGTTTGGAGTTTTATTATTCTCTCAGTAGCTTCTGCATTGTGTGATTTGAGCTTCATCAAGTGCTTGGAATCCTTTCTAAGTTTGCACTCAATAGGGGATATGCAATGAATGTCATTTTTGAGCTCAAGAGCAGTATTGTTTATCAAATAAGCCCTGGCGTACTGAATGCTCAAAGCTGTGATCTTTGTAAATGATTCCTTGAAGAGTTATGTCGGATAGTTTATGGCCTGAATCACATCAAGCATGTCGGTGACCGCAGGACCGTAGATAGCAAGCGTCGCGGGCGGGGTATTCTTGATGGCAATAACAAAATTTTCTAACCGCATCAATGCATCTCTCTGCTCCTCATTAGGCTTGGGCATGAATTCTGGCTGAGGAGACGCATCTTTCCCTGCCTCATTAGGCTCGGGCATGACTTCAAACTGAGGAGATGCATCACGCATTGCCCCATTAGGCTCGGGCATGACCTCTGACTGAAGAGGTGCATTGATCTCTACCTAATTAGGCTCGGGCATCACCTTAAACAGAGGAGGTTCATCTCTCTCTAACACATTAGAAGATGTGCCAAATAAGGTGTCCTCAGGAAGCAGAGAATCGCGGAAAGATCGCCTTCTAATGCAACATTGTCTTTATCTGAGTTTTGGAAAATTTATCTTTATCTGAGTTTCCGAAAAATTTATCTAAGTTTCTGACAAATTTATCTCCGTTTTGAAAATTTTAATTGAGTTTTTGAATAAATTTATCTGAGTTGTTTGGCAAATTTCTTTGTGTTTTAGCATTCTTCATCTAAAAAGATATATGAGTTTAGATAATTTATTAGAGTTTCTAAGAAACTTAGATAAATTTGCCAAGAACTCAGACAAATTTCACAGAAACTCTAATAAACTGAACAAAAACTCAGATAAATTTCCTAAAAACTCAGATAATTAACTCAGATAAATTATCTAAGTTTTTGGCAAATTTATCTAAGTTTTTGAAAAAATTATCATTATCTGAGTTTTGGCAAATTTATCTTTATTTGAGTTTCTGAAAAATTAATCTAAGTTTTTGAAAAATTTATCTCCGTTTTGAAATTTTTAATTGAATTTTTGAATAAATATATTTGAGTTGTTTGGCAAATTTCTTTGCGTTTTATGAAATCTATTTGTGTTTTTTAATTTTATTTGTGTATTTTGAAATTTATTTGCGTCTTTTCAAATTTATTTGCATGTTTTGAAATAAATTTAAATAAATTATTTGCAGATTGAATGACGCTCTGTATATTTTGAAGCGGTTTTGAGCATAGAGCTTTTGCCGACGTATAAAGGGACATTTTTGTCTTTTTGTCTGTCTCAGTTTCAAATGAGGACTGCCACCGCTACAAGAAAGTATGATGGACTCTAGGCTATAAAACGCAATGTCGAAGGACTTGTTGCCAAATGCCCCTATTTTGTATTAATTGGGATTGTAGAATGGAATGTGATAAAATTTTAGAGAGAGATTGTAGTAAAAGGTAAGGTGAGAGAGATTTTAGGAGAATATTGGATTGGAGATTGTAGAATGTGCATTAGCGAATTAGAAAGAGGGCGTTTTCTAATCTACCTCATCAAATATTGAAGATATCAATTGAAGTTATCCGATCACGAAGATCAGACCTGGGGCGGTCGCCCCACATATTTACAACGTGGGTCTGCCCTGCTTACGCTTAAGGTGATTAGGTATATTTAGTTTTGGATTAGGGGTTGGCTGAATATCTGTGTGATTAAATGATCTTAACCTATGATTTAGCTTCAAAATATGATGTCTTCATAATTTTTGTATTACAGATTTATTGTTTATTAAATTGAACAATAGATAATAGTGGAACTAGGGCTAATTTACGAGGCTAAGTGTGCTTGATGGTATTAAATTAATAAATGGTGGGACTCTTTTGTAGAAACCGCTTCGGCTCATGGACTAGTGTGTTTCTGAAGTGGGACTTGTGCAACACTGCTTGCCGGACCCAACGCCCTTCTAAGGGGGCCACAGGCTTGACACAAGGCCTTATGTGGATCAATGACAGGTCAAACACAAATATATCCAAGATCAGGACTAGCGTTCTGATGTGGGACTTGTGCACCACTGCATATCCAGTCATGTAGAGTTTTTCCCGCCCTCTCACTCTAGGCGAATGCTCGTCGGACCTAACGCTCTTTTATAACAGATATGACACATTTAAAAAAAAGAATACATCATAAAAACTAAAAACTTATTTGGTTTTAAAAGAATTGTGTTTGTAAAGCCTTAGTGTACCAATTTTACAATGTCTATGAAACGACCTATGGAAGTCCCTATCTAAACCCTTTCACCCTTCTATTCAAATGTTATTTTTTCATGTGATCTTTTTTTTTATTCTCAATCGCTATTAACTGCTGTCATAATATCAATAATTTGCTACTCAATTGGCTGTCATCTATTTTAGTTTTTTGCCTTCCTATTTGTTTTGCAAACATTAGTTCTGTCATTTTCTACTTCATGCCTTAATTATTCATTTCTTATGTTTCGCTTCTCAATTTCAATTTTCATTTGGATAACTTTAAAATTATTCTATTCATGTCTTAGTTTTACCTTTTTGAAAAACAAGTGGTAATCTAAAAGAAAAGTAAAAGAAGACTAACTCTCCATAATGCTCTTTCTTGTGCTCATCTTTTTAATACTTTATACACAACTCATTTTATGATTAACTGAATGGCTTCATAGTTCATACACACTTGCCACTTTAGCATTGTGGTTTTTTTTTTTTTTTTTTTCAACCCATCCACACCGGGACTTAAGAGAGAGCCCACGTGCACACATGAAAAGACAACCCGCACAAATACGACGAAGGCGAACACAAGTAGGAAAGAAGCCTTACTTTATTATTGTATTGATCTTAGTTGAATGTCTCCGTAAATATGGGTGATATAGTCATTTCAAGTTTCTTATCATCATTTTTCTTAATAGCTTTCTAGAGGAGAACTTTTTGGGTCTGTCAATTCTTATGTCATTCTTTTTTGTATGAATTCTTATGTCATTTACTTGTTTAATTTTGATAGAGGTTAAATCTACATAACACATGGTGTTTCACTTAGGGCCTAGTTGGTTGCTAGCGTTCAAAGATTTCTTATCCGAAATATTTGAAATTTTCCAAATCCCATCTCTCACGTTTATCTATTATTAATAATATTAATGAATCACATGCTAAGTTTTAGGATGGGATGGGACCAACCATATAATGCGTCCGAACTATGATATTATTGTGCGACTGACAGACATACAGCTCTCCGTGAAAAAGAGCTCTCATTTGTGGTCCCAATCCGGGTGGACCCCACAGGAGGTGGGTATTTTTTGGGAAAAAAACCAAGCTCAGTAGGTGGGACTCATTTGATCTTGACGCCTGGAGGACCCTGATGCCACTGATTTCCAAGACAGCACGTGGTGGAATTCTTTTAAAACTTCGCTCAAAATAAGTGAATTCCACCGCCCAATGTACACAGGACATAATTATTCCCCATCATAGTTCACTTAAAGGAAATCGAATATTTAATCAAATGGGGAGTGTAGTGAAATGAAGTGGATTTAAAGTGAAAAGAAGTATGTTAAAATAAAAGTAGAGAACTTCACTTCATTTAATTTAATAAAATAAAAATATCACTTCATTTAATTTAATAAAATAAAAGTAATTAGAGTCGAAGAGAAATTGAATACATGTCGCTTACAATATTACTTTATCTACCTAAACTCATCCAAATATGATAGAATTAAAATTTTAAATTATTAGGATCCATTTAACCTCACTCTACTTTAATTTTCTCTATTCAAATCGGCCCGGATTGAGTTTAAAATAAGTGAATTTCACCATCTAATCGAACACGATGATGAAAAAAGAGCAATTGGCGCTGATGTTATGTTATTTACGTTTCGGTCATGTTGCTTGATTGGACGGTGAGATCCCTCCTTTTGGATTGAAACTTGATAGAGGGAATCAGACTCATCCTGATTGGTCCTAGGGATCTACATGTGGTCCCCACAATGGAGTTTAAGAGAAAACCGTTATACAAATTTCCGTGTAACAGCTGCTACAGAGTTTCCGGAATCTTACAAATTTCCGTGTAACAGCTGCTACAGAGTTTCCGGAATCTTGAGAAAACACGGGCAGGGCAGGGCAGGGCCGGGCAGCCATGCCTGTTTTGGGGCCATGGGTAATCTGAGCACGTGCCATTTACGTACGGCTGCACAGGTGCCCACGTGATTATTGTCCACGTGCTATCTTTCGATACGCGAAGACCGTACGAAGCGGACCGACCAGGACAGCGAAACTAGCGATAAAGGCCGGGACATCAGACATGACCTGTTCATATCTTTATCTTATCCGAGGGAAGATAAAATCAACAATCTAGTTCGAACATGTTAATGGGTGCACTTTGGAGGGGCAAAATCTGACTCAACCAACTAACCAGACCAATGTCTAACCCACAGCAAAACGAATTAGGTTAGGGCTGAACCACAAACCCATTTTAATGGGTCGGCTAAGGTTGACTAGCATATCTAAACTGATTTAAATAGTTTGCCGTTTACATGGGGCTGGATCAAGTTACGCGCGTTGACCAATGTTGAGTGCGGGTTATACAGGTGGCGTCAGGTAAACCAAAACTGGGTGCGAGTTAGGGTTACCTCGCTCAATCTAATAACAGGTTGAATGTGGGTTGGCCTTCAACTTGTAGACAACCCCTGAAGCTTTGAACATGTTGTTGCGATGAGAATGCAAAAGGCAGACTTTATTTGAACCGTAGTATCCACCTATGGAAGATGGGTTGACCATCAAATTCATCATTTAGCAAGCTCTCAATATGCATGCGATAAGATTCACTATCTTTGATTATTTAAATCATGTATTCTCCTCGTGATCAATGATCAATATTCAAGAACCACAACTTGCTCAATTGATAGTGATCTCTCTCCCACTTGCCTTGGGTTAATCCTGACATCCCTGTCCTCTCCCACATGTCGGGGTTCTCTTCATGGGTGGGAAATGGGCTGGGTCTAGCCAAAATGGGTCGCTTTGAGAAAGGTATAGACGAGTTGAAATCCAATCTTTATTTGACATGTCTTCAACCCCAAGGGGTAGCTCAGTTGGCTTAAGATCACGGTTTGCACCAGGAGGTTATAGGTTCGAAATTGCGCTACCACACTAGAGCTATTGGAGAGTTTATCTGGCTTCTTTCTGGGTCCAAAGGGATTAGTATAGCCCAAAGAGTTGGAAACCCTCCGATAGTAAAAAAAAATAAAAAAAAAGCCTACTTTTAGTGGGGGTCAAGCCATTCAACCCAGTAGAACCTTAGCACAAACTCAATCCATTTCACATATTGAGTTAATATTTGACTTAAATTGTGGTCTACCAAAAAAAAAAAAAAAAAAAACTCACCTCATTCCATATAAAAAAAATAAATTATTCCAAGTACCAAAAGATTAAACGTCCAAGTTGTTTGATGGGTTTAGAATACTTTAGATATACGGGTCAAACCCAAACCAAACCCATTTAAATAAGTGAGGCGAATTATGCAAGTTGAGCAAGTTCACTCTAATCTAACGTATTTAAATGTAAATTCCAACCCAATAAAAAAAAATGTAGGGCAATTTTTCATTATCTGGCCTGTATATAGTACGGGTCAACAATGGGTTGAGTTTGGGTCCTGTTAGTGGACAAGCTCAAATTTTGCCATCCCCACTAACAAATTAATCACAAGGAAAAGCAAAGTGGTCCACGTCATGAAAACGATGTTACAAAACTTGACATAAAAGTCTAGAACTAGGGGGTTAGATTTAGCTGTTATGGTCATTTATTTATTACTAATTAGTGCAAGATGGAAAAGTGATGTTTCTTAACCCGACTAAACGTCAATGCAATCAAGCTTAATTAAATAGGGAAAAGGGTTCATCTTGGACTCACCGACAATTTCTCCACTCCCTCATTAATAATGGTCCCACTCCCACAACATTACGGGTTTGATTTGGTAGATGATTGTTGACCCTTCATCACTGGTTGTCTAGACGCTAAGCAAGGAAGAAATCCATCAAAGCGAACAAATGGTAATCCATCAAGAGGATGAGCTGCTCCAATTCGCAATGACTTGTTTAGTTAGTTGGCAACCTCCTATGTCACCGTCTCCGATTTGCCTAGGGATCGAACTCCTTTTAAAATTGGGATCCTCACATGGCCTTGTTACCTTATGAATCGGGATTGTCTAAGTGGGTCTACACTTATGAATGGTCCACTCACGACAATCATGGAGTTTTACCTTGGGGACTTACTTGTTCTTCAAAGAGTTCAGTGAGGAGTGGGCTCCATCCGAGGGGAAATATTGAAAAGTATTTCCGCTGTATCTATTGAAACGTTGAGGTTTTGGTATAAATGGCTAGCTAAAGAAATTCAAAATGATATCTGAGCCAACTAATCGTAAGTTCAAATCGCAAGAAGAATGACTCTTACTTACACACGTGGGAACAGAGTGGAACGTTTATTTGTCTTCAGGGAACATGGCATTCCAGAATGATCTCGATTTTCGAATATACTCTTTTTAGATTCGGATATTGTGCGGGGAGTGGGGACCTTGGAAGGGCTTTTAAACCTCATGTAAATAGGAAATATGGGAAAATCAATTGGGAGTCCGGAGCCTCCGAGTCCACTTCTTTTTCAGAACCCATTTCTTATTCATACAATTGGGAGTTGGGACCACTTGCGAAATCAAAGCACTCTTTTGGTTAGAGTTGTTATTTGACCAGACAGGGCTAATTTCTAACAAGTTCACCCACCTTAGCACTATTTTCCCCATGCACATTTAAATTCGGAGTTCTTTATTTTAACAGCATGCAAAATACGTAATTGATACTTGTGCCTGAAAAGGAATTAGATTGCGTGTCAATGCATGAAGGCAGGGATTTGGATGATTTGATTTTCATAGGTCAGCAGTACCCATTTTATTTTGTAGCTCCTAAAGAGAAATTACCTCGTTCTCCTTCAGACGTAAATTTGGTGGTAGGCTTCGAATAATCGCCCTTATATTAGTCACATTATTCATTAACGATGTGTTCAGTTCTTTAATTGAAGAAACTCTTACTAGAATAAAATTTGGGGACATCAAAAGTTACATATTTCACTGCCTAGATTAAGAGAGAAGGATCACAAGTAAAAGAAAATATATGGCTTTATCAGTTATGTCCACAATTTTCTCTACTAAATGAAGTTTACATACTTTAACCACATCCACACGAATACTTAAAACAATTGAAAAGGGGTTAAGGCATAAGTAGATAAGGTTCTTCCAAATATTAAAAGGATTCTTGATAAGGACAGATTGAAATAGTGGCCAGTGGTTTTTGACTTGAATTGGTTTGGATTCTAGTAAGGTTTGTCTGATGAGGGATGCTACTTGTCCCGGGTGGGCCCCTGGGATCCAACGCCCCCCAGGGGCCTGTTTGTCCAAGTCCCGGGCCAACGCCCGGGACAAGTAGACTTTTGCTTGTCTGATTTGGAAACCGTTTGGATGCCACCAAAGTTAGTTTTGGACTCGTATTGCAATGGGAGAAACGTTTTCATACTTTAAAGTTAGTCTCGGTGTGCTTTTTTTAAGAGATCTACTATGTATAACTTTCAATCTTTCATCCCTCCTTGTCTCTGCTTTGGAAGTTTGAAATGAATTCAAATTGTAGTTGTGAATTTCTAAGTCATGGTTGATATCTCAGTTTTTGAACCACTTCTTCTGAACTTATTAGTCAAGTTTTAGAAAAATGTTGAGAAGGTTAAGAAAAATGTGAAGCTTCTCTTTTAATTAAGGTTTTTGATGTTAGTAGATAATGAAATATAATATAAAGGTAGTGAAAGTAATGCTTCAATTCATAATAAATAAAACTCATAACAAAGTCATCACGGGAGAGATACATGAGGGATGGAATCTTAATTTAACCGATTGAAAACCATCGATTAAATTTCTATGAATTTAAGTAAACGTATTCTTAGAAGTCGTTGAAAACTTAAAATTGAGAAAACAAAGGGGAAGATTCATAAATGGATATCAAACAATATTGTCATTCATGAAAAAAAAATTATGATGGAAAATAATAACCAGATATATTACTAATAAATCAAATCCCAAGAAAGTCAAGGTCTCTCATCGACATTTTCACTTCACATCCTTCATCTATTTACACTTAAAGGGGCATATTTGTTTGCATAGAATACCTATAAACCTAACATATATGAATTCATCGTGTAAATGGTCAAAAAAAGATTCAAGTTGAATGTACAAAAATGACCATCAAATAACCTTCCAATTAATGGTAAAGTGAATTAAGTTGATATGAGAAATGAATACCTAGCCATCACCTTAGTAATTCAGTACTTATGAAAGTTAAAATCTCCTCCACATTGCTACTTTATATCGTTCACCCCTCACCTTATGTCATTCCCACTTCAATGTCTCGGTCATACTTCGGTGGAACTAATTTGATTATGAATTCCTTAGTATTCAATTTGTATGTATTATATTGCCAACAAAGTGGCCCTAATAACCCTTTGTTGGAACCCATCTTACCATGAACTCGTAAGGAAAGGACCAAAAAGTTCAATTAATTGGACCCAAAGATTACTGTAAGTATTTAATTCAATTTACCTTTTAACCTGATCATAAATTACAGAGATTTCCTACCCTATATGCCTAGTTCATAATAAATACCTACTATGAAGAAGCAAACATCCTTCAGAAGTGATGAATAAAAATAGAAATCAACAAACAAATGTTTTAGAAGGAAAATCTCACCTTATAAAAGTTAAAATACCTTTTCCCACTAAATTAAATCTTGAAAACTTTGTTGTTTACTTCAAATATCTCTCCTTTGTCTTTGGTCTTCACGGTGAAGAAATGAATGAGTATCATATATGAGTCAAGTGAAAGTAATGTAGGATCAGTTAAAAACTTCTTTTTTTTTTTTTTTTTTTAGACGGTGAAAGTAGAAAATAAAAAAATCAATAAAATGAATGAGAATAAGTATCATATTTTCCTATATGGATCAAGTAATTTAAAAAAGAAATGAACAAAAATGTATTGTCCAAACCTAGCCCACTGAGTTCAAATTTTTTTAAAAGCTCTGTATTTTAGGGCTTGGGACAGGCAGGGCCTCCTCTACCTAGTCCCAGTCCTATTTTGGCCGGGCTTTAAAATGTATTGTCCAAACCCAGCGCACTGGGCGCAAATTTCTTTTAAATGCCCTGTATTTTAGGGCTTGGGATGGGCCGGGCCAGGCTTTTTACCCATTTCATCCCGTCCCATTGACAGGCGTATCTTCACCTGCTCAAGGCCCTTTTTTCAAAACCTCTAAACTTTTAATGGGGAACTAATTGCAAATGAAGACTAAAATCTCAAATTCTGCAACCACATGATAATGACGATAGTTGGTGGCGACAATCACAAGGCCTTCCACATCTTTTGATAACTATAGATGTCACATGATACATATAAAACCAACGTATAGTAGCAATGACATGAATTTGAAAAAAAATAAAATAAATAAACTCAACTATTACAGGGACAAATAACAAGAAAAAAAGAAAGAAAAGAATGGTCTATTTTTTTTAGTTGGCATTGAACTTTTTCCGATTTATACCATTACTATCAAAGGCTATACTAGAGAAAAATTGTTGAGAAGTAAAAGATTTATCAAATAATCCCCCATCTTATAACGAAAGATTATCTGATTATCAATTATGTATAGTAAATAACCCTAAGGGGTTGGCCGAGTGGTCACGACCATGGTTCTTCCCTCTTCTAGAACTAGAGGTTTTGGTATCGACCCCTGGTATTTCCTTTTTCAGGAATCGAATATCGAGTCCACTATTGCTACCACCTTAAGGCCACATGGGTGTTTATCCAACTTTCCTTTGGGCCCAGAGGGATTAGTCCAGTCCAAAATAAAAAAACTAAAAAACTAGATATAATAAATCTTGAAATAGTGACGGTCTCTTCTAGATCTTTATATTGCATGTGGACCCTTAACTTTTTAACCAAATATAAAGTAGACCCCCTTTACAATGAATTCCTAAGATTTTAGTGCAAAGTAGGCAAAAGGTCATAAATGTTATTGGAAAAATGTAATAAATGACTCTTTGTACTTTTAAAGTGTTTAGAAATTGGAGTAAAACCTGAAAACTTTCATACTTAAATATATTATAGAATAATTCAACCCTCACATATAAAATATTGCAATCTATTCCGAACATTCGTAGAGTGTCATACTTAAATAGTGATAGAATTGAGAATATGTTAAATGATATAATCATCCATTTGGTGATAAAATTACCATATCCTTGCTTTGATTTTTCATTGATACTTTGGTAAGAATATCAAATCATAGTAAGCTGTTTTGGACAATGATAAAGAGTACAGTTGTCTCCGTATATGATCTTCTTGTGAGACCCATATGTGTCCAATCAACTTCCTTACACTAGGGTTATGAGTACTGGCTCTTTATTGTTCACTTTTGATTGCATTATTTGAAAATTCTGTCATCAAAATTGGCCTTGGAATCATTAGATATCATCATTCAACGTCATTTTGGTATATGGTTCTGGAAATATTTTTTTTACAAGGATTTATTATAGAAGTTTAGATCTCTTGTGTGCATTTGAAGTGAAGTTTTGTGTGGTGCCCCTGGCAAGTCAACTAAGGGCAATTTATTTGGATGGCAATCCGCCAACTAAGGGCAATTTATTTGTACGGCAATTCCACTTGTCACCTGGTTGTTCAAGATTTGAATCCATGGCATGCTATTCTTTCGACTTTATAGGTTTTTCATTCTATTTGTTTAGGCTATTCTTCCCATTTTGTGTGAGTTTTCTTTTCTTGTCTGTATGGATATTTTGATCCTAGCCTCGCTGGCTTGGGTACCTAAAAGTAAAGTTTAACAAAGAGCATCATTGTAGGTAAACTCGCAACGCTCAAATACAATGGCCATAACTATTTTAGTAGGGGGAGGTCAAACAGCTTTCGCGCACTTGCTTTTTAGCAGAGCATTTTATCACAATATTTCATGAACAAATCCGTTGGAGCTTGGTGTAATGATGAAATTGAATGCTCCTTGCAACACTCTTACTCAACATAAAAAGCTTTTAAGGAGTCGTTTGCTTGCACGCATGTCTAATATCTACTTATGAATTAATTTAGTTTATTTACTCAGGACATGGATAAATGAGGTATGAAAATGTTGTGTAAATGAGGCCCAAGTGAATACATAATGATATAATAAAAAATAGTTACATATGTAAATGAGGAAAATGTGTCAACTAGTACACATGTAATAAGTCATATATCCATATAGATTATGAGATCACATTCCTTCTATATATATATTTTACTTTTATGGGTTCCGAATTGGTGATCTGAGACGTTCATTCTCTTTATTGGTCTAATAAATCATGAGATGTTTTATTTTAATATCTTAAATCTTAATAATTTTTTGAGAAATTTGTGAAAAACATAAAAAAAGTTTCAATATATATATATATATATATAGAGAGAGAGAGATTTGATTTCTGCACTTCTTTTGGCCCTCAATTCATGATATTTAATGTTCCATGTCCCTCCCTTTCCCCCCTCCTCTTTCCTCGCACAAATCTGGCTCTCATCGCCGCCCCCCACCCCACCCCGCCCCCCCCACCTCCACCTAAACCACCATTTCTACCCTCCCCTTCCCAGCTTGCCTTCTGCCCCAACCTCCAGTCTTCCCTCACTCTCGCCTGCTATTCCCCCCGCCCCCACCTCCTCACTCCCTGTATTCAGCTTAGCTACTCCAGCTGGATCCCTTCAACCCCTTCCCCAGCTTCCTAACTCATGGACCCTCAACCCACCATCCATCGTTCCCAACCCTCCACTGCACTTTCCCCCTTTTCCCAGCTTGCCCTCCAGCCCTTCCCCTACTCCCTATTTCTAACTTCCCCTGTTCAGCATTGTTCACTCAGCTGGTCCTCATCAACCTCACAACCTTCTACCCTCTTCCTTTGCTAATCTTTTGCAGCCCCTCAACCTTCTCACCATACCACTAACTACCCCCTACTACCTAGAAAAATGGTCGGCTAACCTTAACCATTCCATTACACCCCGACCCGAACTAATCATGATTAAGACTAATTAAGTGAGATTAATGCTAATTAAGCATGAATAATTGGATTAATCGAGGTTAATGACCAAAGAGAGACAAACTAGTCTTAAATGATACATTAAGCATAATGGAATGGATTTGGATGAAATTGAATTGATTAGAATGAGTTTAGACTCAAACAAGGTAGGCTAAGGACTTTTTCGTAAATACAGGTTTTCACGTATTTCGTCAAATACGAAAATTCTTAATACCAACGTGTGTATCTCAAAGAGTACGTTAACTTTCATAATAAGCACAATTCTATTTGACCTCAAATGGGCCAAGTGAAGCCTCATTTGACTCAAAATGTAAATAGATTAAATGTGATGGGGGTTTTATTGTGAAAGCTCTTATATTAAAAACTCACAGAAACCCTAGGCACTCTCCACCTTCCTCTTTTCTCTTCCATTTTCTCTCAATCAATTGTGAAGCTAAGAGTGATTTGAGTGACTTTTGAGGAGTCTACTTTCAACTTCATCTTCTTCCTCAAGTAGCTTCCTCCATTGTTGAAGTGTTAGAGCTTGGAAGAGAATTCTAAATCTCTTTGCTTGGACCACAAGTAAGTGATTAATGTGTTCACATAGGATTTCTAAGTCCTATTAATGGCTTTGTAGTGATTTCTAGCACAAATGACTCATGGGAGTTCATTTGTTTGTTTTTATGGATTAGGGTTTGAAATTGGGGAAGTTAAGTATCAAGCCAAGCTAAGCAAAAGAGGGCTTTGAGTTCATTCGCTCAAGAGAGGCAAGTATAAACCTTGCTTGTAATTAGTGTTAATCATGATAGAAATGCATGGTATTTTCATGGGTTTTATACACTTTTCCATTAGATTATGGAGTGGATTATGGTTTAATGAATGATTAGAAGTATGGAGTTGTGAATGGATGATGTATGAGGGGGAACAGGAGGTTCCAATTATCTTATGTAGGTGGTGGAAATTAATAGAGAAAGGAAGTAGAATAAGGGAAAGAGTGTATCAAAATTTCGGGTGAAATTCTGAGGGGTTCGCTCGAGCGAATGAGGTTCTGTTTCGACTAATAAAAGTTCTGAGGAGTTCACTCAAGCGAAATTAAGTGCGCTCGAACGAACATAGTTCTGTTTGGGTCCGCTCGAGCGAACAGTAGGTCCGCTCGAGTGAACAACGTTCTGTCTTGGTCAGCTCGAGCGAACAGTAACTCGCTCGAGCGGACCTGATACTGGCCTAACGTAGTTAGTGAAAATTTGGATTTTGGATTTTTACGAGAATTAGTAATGTTTCAAAAGGGTTCCTTGGACGAACCATAATCGATAATGGCCTAAGCTCCATGTGTGATAATTACGGGGACTAGTAATGCATATATTAAATGTATATATGTGATGTCCATCAAGAATAACACGTACATTTAGAAACCAATGGTTACACCCGAGTGGTTGCTTAGGATTGAAATAGGAATTGAGTAAAACCATATGTGGTTAATAATACTCTCATAATAGCATTGTGATCCAATCTAAGGAGATTGGTATTATTGTTATCCCCTTCCTTTGTTATGAAAGGAATTACTGAATTGAATTGAATCCATAAAAGGATTTCTTACTGAAGATTATTGACCTTTGTGTCTGGTACTACCTAGCTATTGTATTAGAGCTCGAAATGAGTTCAATGAATAATGAATGACTAAGCCTGTTGCAGCAGATGGATATTGGGGTGTTTTGGAGCTCCGAGGTGATGTTAGTTGTCCCTGGCCCGGACACTAGTAAGTCCCACCAAATTTCGATCGTATCTTCGGATATTGATTGATACCTTCCATTGGAGGATGAATCCTCCCTTTGAGGGGAGATGATAATTAAAATGAATCATTCCTTTGAGGGAAGACGGTAATGGAATGAAGTGTAATACAATGAATGCTATGGTAGTTGCTATTTTGTACATGTATATTGACTGACATTGTGTCTCTTATTGTTATTGTAGAATTGTCTAGATTTTTTCTAACATTGAAACTATTATTAATGCAATATGAATGTATTAATATACTATTGCAAGAATTGTTTATACATTGTTGAACCGTCGTGTTCATTAGTGTTATTGATGGCATTACATGCCCGATTACCCTTGCCGGTGCAGCAGCGCCCCCGGCGGCAGCGGAGGAGACCGCTTCGGTTCCTCCAGGAGGACTGATTGAGTGGAATAGGCGGGATACCATATGAGATGGGTATCCGAGTGCGAAAATGGAAATTGAAACGTTTTGAGAAATATTTTGAAGGAACTATTTATAGATTCATTTTGAACTGTAATTAATTATCATCTGCATAATGTTTTGATTATGCAGTGTTGATCAATGTATATTGGAAATGATGAGGTGATATGCTGAATGAGAAATGGATAGAAAGTAATCGATTGACCCAATGTAGGACCCACTAATTAGTAATCACAAGTATTAGCAATCATGGTTGGACCAATCTATTATTAAGGATCACAGATTAAGTGTTAAAACTTATGATGCCTAGATACGACATGGATACGGTAATGACACGCCATAGACACGGCAGTGACACGGATTTTACACATAAAAAGTGAGGTATCGGATACGATACGACACGATACGTTGTCCATTTTGAAGTATCCGTGCATCATATGTTAAAACCATGCGATCCAAATAATATTGCCTAATTAAGATGAGTCCACCAAGCTTTGGTAACCATACTATAATACATTTAATGGTGATTATCACATATGACCATATCTAGTTTTTCTTTTATATTTATTTATAGTAAACTTTAACTAATGTCAAATATCATTGGTGAATCCATCTATGAGAAATCATTGTGGGGCCCATTTGATGTTGGTAGTCATATTAATACTACAGGAGCTATCAAATAATGAGACTCATTTGACGATGGCAAACTGATAATTACAATCACACGATTCAATCTTTGTATTCAGTATGAGACTTGGCTAGTTTTGGTTAGTATGGGACCACCTATTGTCGGTAATTACAATGAAATATCCTTAGTATGACAATGATAGGACCCACCTAATATTGATAATTAACAAAGGCAATATAATTAGGACTTGGAATCCTATAACAATCATTGATGTTAAAACTTATAGTGGGTCACTATAATTAATAGTTGTTCATGAGCTCTCCAATGATTTTTTTTTTTTTTTTTATCAAAACTCTCAATTCGTATTTAGAAAATTTTATTTAATAAAAGATTTTTTTATACAACATATCTTTGAATTTGAATAATCAAATATGAAGGCTTTTAAAAAAGTAAGTGAGATATTGTAAGATACTTTCTAAGTTATCCAAACACCTCATTTTTAGGTGAATGGATTATATTCTAAACAAGTAGATAATATATCAAAGTCCCTTAAAATATCTCATTTTCAAACACGCCCTAAAAATCTCATTTCTATATTCCATGTTTATAAGGCAAATGACCCCACGGTTAATGCTTAACACACCATGAAATAGTGGCAATTAGAATCACGGACGCTTTATCCAACAAAACTGCTACAAAATTAGACTAATGTTCTTGTTATACTCATCATAGAGATACCAAGTTAATCTTTAAACTTTTAAATTGACAGCACTTTTTGCTTGAATTGATTCCCAAGGAGGCCTTTTGCATTTCATACCTGTAAGAATATGAGCAAATTCTGTATAGGGGCATCTCATAAATCTTATTAGAGTGGATACAGCTAAACCCCAAAAAAATGACATCCACTGAAACAAGAGAATGACATCCACTGAAACAAGAGTGTTAAAGAGCAGTCAAGTTTGGTTTTCAAAGCTTCAGTCATGTTCTACGGGCCCACCTTGATGTATCCAATCTCAACCGTCGGCTGTAAGGAGATCGGAGGGGAGTTTGAGGTCATTCAAGTGTCATTCCCATCTGATCATCTGTAGTCTTGATTTTAGGGCTTCAAAGCTCCATGATTTTGAAAGTAGAATTTTATCCTGATGTTGGTGGGAGTACAACTAATGAATAATGGGTTTTCATCTCTTACAACTAATGAAAATTGAATAATAAATTAAATTTAATATCTAGAATGAGTACAACTAATGAAAAATTACATGAATTGATTGAATGATTTGCTTATTTTTAGAATCATTATAATATGAGATTCATATTGAAACAAAGTTTATTGAAAAGAAGTTCATATATGGCGCTTCAACAATATGTGCATGCTCATTTTATGAAATCCAACTAATATACAATATCCATCGGTGAAATATGCGAACTATGGATTCTATAGATGGGTGGATGTCATGTATATGGAGAAAAAGAATGAATTGTATGGATCCCATCTAGATAAAGGTGAGATGCAAAAGATATTCATTTTGCAAGTTCTATACATTTAAGTTGAGATCGCGATTAATAATTACTCTTAATGCTGATATTTCTGAATGAGAAGGAAAAGTTAGATCTTTTTTTTTTTTTCCCACTAGCAACTATAGTTTTAAGAAAGGTTGAAAGACTTGTGGCTTGGCTCAATTCGTCCAACTCAAAACCTTTGATTGAGAGAGAGTTGGTTCAGTGAATTGGTAGAGCTATATTTTTTATTTAAGAATTTTAGAACTATATTAAAGTAAATAAAATACTTCTAGAATATATGTGTACTTTTTTCTTACATATGATAGGCATGAAGTGGTCAAACTTCATGCATTCTTACTTGCATTCATGATAATCAACTCAGATAATAAATTACGAGTAATAAAAATACTATCATATGGAAAATAAAGAATCATATATATTACATAATTTTAATTTTAGGTGCAGTCATCAATTATAAAGATCAAATATTAGTCTCAATTTATAATTTAATCATCAATTTTAAACTACCATCTCCAAACTCAAATTATTACTTAAATTATTTAAAATCGAATCTACCTATCAATAGAATCAGAATGCAAACAACTTATTAAAAGAAACAGACGCAACGCGTGTCCTCATATTTGACCCGGGCTCAATCAAAATCAGGTTATTTGCTAGAGTCAAAAGTCCATTTGCCAGGTTTTCCTACCTAGGCTTAGGAAATCTCATAAATCTCTAATCTTTCCTACTCATTTTGTTAAATGAGTGATGGAGGGAGGTAAAGGAGAGCTCACGTTTCCACCAAGACAAGTCACTCTGACCCATTCCTAAAACCTCATAATCATAAAATAACGTTCTTATCTCAGCTTTTTTAATAAGAAGTTCCTGCATCAAAATCTTAAATTTGCACATGCATGGGAAAATTAGAATTTTCCACAAAAAAAATCTCACTCCAAGAAACGTGCACAAATACATGCATATCAAAATAAAAAAAGGGCCACATCAGCGAAATCAAAATGATACATCTCATCCAAAATCATCAACCAACAGAGAATCAATCATAATCAGAGTCCGGCCCTACTCACCACGTGGCATAAACATCCCCCTATTACCAACCCTCCCTGGTCACAAATCCCAAAATCCATGCTACATATCATCCACACAAAACCAAAAAATCATCATCTGATCAACCCCGTCTCATCACTCCACTTGTGGGACCCACAACACATCCAACCAGCCCCCCACCATTAATTCATCCAACGTTCCAGATGCTCCGACCCATCCACCAACACATCAAACCCCCCTACTCTCTCGACACGCTCCCCTCACACGTGCCGCGGAACCCAAATGTTATAATATCTAACACAACCCAGCGTGACGCACGCTCTCTATCCAATGCTGTTAATTGATCTTGGTTGTCCATTCCAACGGACAAAAAACCCCCTTCAGTCCCTCAACACGCGGCGAAGCGAGCGGTTCCTGCAGAAGACACCATTTTCCTCTCTCTCTCTCTCTCTGCTTCTAATATCTCTGTTCCCACTCTCTCTCTTTCTCGCTCGAGTCTCTACTTCTCTTCTCTGGAATTCGTGCAAGATCCTCAGCAGTCGATCTTCACCATTTCAGACCACATCGCCTCCGTAGCACTCTCAGCCGTCGATCCCGTCATTCCAGAAACTCCTCATCATCATCATCTGCATTATATGTGCAGAAACTTGTCTATCGACAACAGTAGTTTCTGTAATTAGACCTCACTTTGCTATAAATAACTCTTTTTACATCTCTGCAACAAGATTATAAGCTTTCAAAGATTCGCTGGATTAAATGACTTTGAAGTGAAAATTGAAGTTATAAGGACCAAATCCTGCTTGCTTCTCTTTCGGTTATCGTTGATTCCTTATTTTTTTGGTTTTCTCGAGAAATCTTCTCTAGAATGTCAATAGCATCATCATCGATTTCGAATCTTGAGTGTTTTTTGGAGTGCACTACGCCTACGGTTTCATCACAAATGCTTCCTAAGGTGATTTTGATGTTATTTTCTTAAACCCTCTTGCTTTTTGTGGTGTTTCGTGATTTTTGTGATGTTTATTTTTTCAGTGAATTGATGATTTTTTTGTGTTTTGATTTTGTGAATCAGAGCTGCATTCGTGATCTAAACAGTTTGTGGCAGCCGGTCGAGAAGGAGATGGTCGAGTACTTCACGTTGAGAGATCTTTGGGACCGGTACGACGAGTGGAGCGCCTACGGTGCCGGAGCTCCGATCGTGTTGAACAGCGGCGAGACCGTCGTTCAGTACTACGCTCCTTATCTTTCAGCGATCCAGATCTATACGAGCAAATCTTTCACCAATTTCAGGTTTTTGATTCGAATTCCTCATTCTTAATTAGGAATTTTTCTTGTTCCGCAAGTCTGATTGAGAATTTGAAATCTTGATTCATGTTTTGTTAGGAGTTTGAGGGAGGAGAGTGATGTAGGAGAGTTCGAGAGTGATTCTTGGAGCGATGACAGTGAAAGCGGTAAGCTTTCGAGGTCTCTGAGTAACAATTCGAGCAGGGGTTGGGACGCGGCGTCGGAAGATTCGTGTTTTGATCAAGAAGGGTTTTGGCCGATGAGGGATCGGATTGGATATGTCTACGCGGAATACTTTGAGAAGTGTGCTCCATATGGAAGGATTCCTCTCATGGACAAGGTAATTTCATTACAATTCCAGCTTAATTTTGGATTTGATTTGAGTTTTGATCATGTGTGGTGACCTATTCAATCTTTGTTGTTGTTGTTTTTTTTTTTTTTTTTCATGTTAGATCAATGAATTGTCAAGGACTCATCCGGGTTTGATGTCATTCAAGAGTTTTGATATTTCACCTGCTAGCTGGATGGCGGTCTCATGGTATGAATTTTTTTTTTTTTTTTCTCATCCTCCTCTTTTCTTTCTACATTTTCACTTTAGAAAATCATGGAAGACTTCATGGTAATCTGTATTGAAGCTTCAATTATAAGATAATCATATTTCTTGTGTTGTAAACATATTTGACTCTGCCTTGCCTTATCATCTCCGAGTAATTGGCGGGTCAAATGGGTTTTGGAAAGACTTGGAATGCAAGGTTGTTCTTATTAGGTCATTAGAAAACATGATCTATGTTTCTTTAGTCTTTTTAATTAAATAGAAGGAGGAGAAGTGGGTGTGGATGTTTTTTTTAATGGGGAGGGGTGTAGGTGTAATTTTGGAAATTTGTAATTTAGATTTCTCTTTGATGGGTTTTAGTTGATTTTTTTTTTTTTTTTTTAATTTTTTAAATTTTGTGTTTCATGTGCTCATTGTTTATTAGGTATCCTATCTATCACATTCCAATGGGGAGAAAAGTGAGGGATTTATCTGCCTGCTTCCTTACATATCATACACTTTCCTCATCTTTCCAAGGTATGCAGGCATTTATTATGATTGTATAGTTGAAAATGAAGAAAGAAAATCCTTTATTCTGTGGATTGTTCAGAAATAGCTGAAGGCTGCTGTTTAATAATTGATCAGCCAAATAAATAGAAATGTGTGGTCCTTTAACTTAAAAAAATGTTGGTAAATATTCTTGAAGCTTTTGCTCCGTTTTGATGTTTCAAACTATGGTTGCCATCTGATCAAGTTATCCATTCTCTATTTGTGTATGTCTTTGATTACCTAAATTGGTAATGGCAAAGAACAGAGCAATTTTGAATTAGGTGTTAAAGTAAGTTTATGCGAATGCGTAATCTACCATTTATCTGTCCGTTTACTATGACATAACCAAGCCCCTTTATTAATTTGCTTTGTAGGTTTTCCAGGAAGCCATATTTGTTATATTTATTTGACTTATAGAATATGACTATGTTTTATATATGGAGATGGCTAGATTAGTCTTTGTTTATCTTTTACTTGTGTGGTTTGGTGATTGATTTGTGAGGGACCTTGACTGGTTCATGGAACTTGGAATAAGGCCCCCTAATATTTTCAAGTCTATTCTCATTTTTTTTCTTGAAGTCTTTTAACTTTATTATAAATAAATATAGAATTCGACTTTCCCAGTCATCTAGGAGAATACAATTAGTGTGGAGATTTCCCAAACTCAACGAAAGGAAGAATGCCACTCATTTTTTCCGACTTTAGATTTCAAAGAGGGAAAAAGAATATTTTTTTATCCGTTTCTGTAGCAACAGCATCGTTTAATTTCTCAGCTTGTTTAGATAATGCTGATGGGGAAACTTCTCTGTTTGTCTTCTTTATAAGTAGAGAACTTGGTGATGTATGCTTTTTAATTTTTAAAAGAAAAACTGAAACTTGATGATGTATTTAGGTTTTGATGTTTTGTAATTTTTATTGTCTTTTCTGTTCCTGTCGCCTTTCTTGTTGTCTGTGACAAGTATGTGATGGGTTTGCATTTACAATTAAAGATGAAATGTCTGACTTGCCATTTCTCCAAAAACAAACAACTATTTTGTTTAGGGGTTGTGTGGTTTCTTTCTTTCATTCAGTTTGTTTGCATGCATTTGGTTCCCTTTTTTTTTTTTCTCCCTCTGGGGAATCCATAGCTGACAGCGTCAAAAACACCCATAGGCTGATTCAATGGCCAGCGTATTATAATTCATGTTCCAGTAACAATTTCTCAATCCTTGAAGGGGTTTCATGATATTCGGCTTTTCTGGCTTTTGGTACTGCTAATTTATTCTTTTTTAGTTAGTTTGCATGTTCTCCAAGCCCATGTAGGTGCATCTATATTGCTTGTTCTTTCTGTTTTCCATGATACTTACTAACTAACATGCATTGCACTAGTAATGTAAGTTATAATTGCTATGCACGTTAACAGTTAGTATGTTGTGTCACCCAATTTGAAGTCGCATTGTTTCGTGGTTACTGTGTGAGATGTGTCTGATGGGTTTTTGCTGATATCATGAACAGCAATTGATTGCTGCTGTGTAGTTAGTTACTTTGATAGTATATTCTGTTAGTTTTCATGCATGAATATTGGTATGCTGCCACTCTTTTCCATTCTTCTAACATTTGTATTGCGTAACTTCCTCTCCAGATAATTTACCAGAAGGCAAGGAAATTTGTTCTTCAGAAGACGGAATTGGAGAGAGGAAATGTATAGGAGAGAGCAGCAGCATTTCTCTTCCACCATTTGGGTTGGCGACCTACAAGGTGCAGGGAAACCTTTGGATAAATCCAGAAACTTCTGACCATGAAAGGATCATCTCTCTCATGAGTGCCGCTGATTCCTGGTTAAAGCAGCTGAAAGTTGAACACCATCACGACTATAACTACTTCAGTTCTCGCTTTTAATGTAGATGAATGTAAACCACTGCCATATCATGAACCCTTCTGACTACCACTCATGATGCATCCACCACCCCTGCCAGTACTCGGAAAATCCAGGAAGGAAAAGAAAAAAAGAAAGGGAATGTGACAGAGGACTCTCTCTTCCTTGAAAGTTTCATTTAGGTTTAGATAGTTTCATATGAGACTCTATGGAGAATAAGCTGTGAGATGCTTTCATTGTAGGATTAGAGAAGTGGAGAGGGGTGATAGTGACAGGTTTATCATCTCCTCTCTGAGTTTCATTTTATGCTTTAAATAGTTTCTTGTGAGATCCTTTTGGAGAAGAAACTGTGATGTGCCCTTTTGTATGATCGCACCAGTGAAGCAGGATAAGTGTTGAGAGTGATGTTCCCTAGTGTCTTGTAAAATCATCCAATCTGAGACCTATGAAGCAAAGCTGTGAGATGCCCCATAGTGGATTCTGTTTTCTATTTAGAGAAACTGATCCAGAGAGGAGAGAGAGAACAGAAATGCTTGTAAGCTTGTGATTTTGGACATAAGTTTTGTTTTCTTTGTTGCACTGTAGAGGTTCAGGGATTGAAAGGAAATGCTCTCTTTTTTATGTTGCTGTAATTTTGGTATCCTCTGCTGTCTTGTGTTGTATAATGTAAATAACCTCGTCTTTGGTTGAAATATGCATTAGTAGGCTTCCCCTCATTTTTTTTCTTCATTTTGGTGCGTGAGTAGATATTGTTGAGGCCTAGCCCCACTAGTGTTTCTACCTGTGATCCTTCTTTTGTTGGTGCTATATATGGAAACCATGCCTTAATGTCGTAAACCAAAGGTTCTGCATTTCTTTGCTATAATTTAAAGAATTCTTGTTAGGAGAATTTTTGAATTTTGATATAAATTTTTTAGTTGTGTTTTTGTACCTGAGCATTTAGATTTTTTTTTTTTTTTGAAATTTCATATCATTTGAGGCCTTTTAACGTGTTTGGCAGTTGACGTGTTAAAGTAAAATAAAGTAAATTCAGACAAGAGAGGACAAGGACCATATTAAAAGTATATAATTTTAAAATTCTCTTTGAACTTTCTAGAATTAGTAAGAAAAAAAAAAAAAAAAAACCAGTCTCCTTTCTCTATTAAAAACAAGACTTTACATTTTTTTTATAAATTAAAAAGAATTCATACCATACAATTAAAATTAAAATATTATTATAATTTTATATATTTTATTTTCTTTTAATTTGATATTTTTTCTCATGGTACAATTAAATATGAATTTTGAATTTTAAAATTTAAAATTATTTAATGAGAAATAAAGTATTTGCAAATGCCAAACTCAAAAGATGTCATGAAATGTCCCAAAACTCCATACATATATGTGATCCTTCCAACAACTAAAGGGGTAAAGTATCTTGGGTTAATGTCATCCCATTTTATATGATGTGATGCAATCGATGGAACCATTTGGATTCAAAGTTGATGAGACCCGTCAGATAGGACAGTCCTTGGAGCTCTTGTGGTTCTCTTTTCTTGGATGGTACCTGCCTTGTGTTCTCTGGTGGAGAAAAGAGGCATATCACAGTGGTGGAGGGAGGCATCATATGATGCTCAACCAGAGGTTTTTCTTTTGGCATTTGGCTTTGGACCATGGTGTGACTTGGGATCCGTCCTATATTTTATCTAACTGGGCCGGGCTTTTGGATTCAGAAAAAAATTAGGTTTTTTTGGGTCCATGACCTGCAACAACATCGATGTAAAAAGTGGGCTGCCCAATATCTTGCTATTTGGCTACATTGTGGATGTCCATCTGATCCGGGACTTCTTGATAGGAAACGAAGGTTCTCATGGTTCAGTTATTGATGTGGACCATGTGGCCCACATGATGGCCCACCTCAGCATCTATGTTGATTCATAAAGATTTGTTACCATCCCTTAAGATTATCTTCATCTCCCATTGGGAACCATTTTTTCAATCAACATTTTAGAAAATCCCACCGTGATCGGAGTCTCTACAAAAGCCCAATTGATGTGGGCTGGGTTGGGTCAAGGTGTGCAAATCCAGGCCCAGCCTGACTTTGGGAACAAAAGGCCTATCCGGTCCAAGCTGACACGAGCCAGTCCATTTAGTTAATTGGATCGGACCAGGCTAGGCCGAACCAGGTTTCTTTTATCAGTAGTTTGGGCTTGCTAGTAATTATTTGGACAAACCATCACTAAATTACAATCGCTTCTATTCCTGGGCTTTGAGCTTTCTATCAATTAATCCAAGACTAGCCCATTATTAAATGAGCCCAAATTTTATATCCAAGCCCCCCTTGAATGGGCCCTGGGCTAGCCTTGGCCACGAGCACCCTTTAGCCTTGGCCATGCTCTTTAGCACTACTTGGAATTAGTTGCAAGTCTAAAGGTGTACAACAGCTTGTGGTGACATGAGCACCCCTAGCAATGAGTGTGTGAGAAATTTTAAAATCTGTGGATTGCTAGCCTCGCGTCATGCTTTTAAGTATTATTTGAAATTAATTACAATCACAGAAGGCCTACAACACCTTGTGGTGATTTTTTTTTCCTAGTAAGGTTTAGGTGATGTCATGCAATCAATTCAAACAGTCCTTGAAGCTGTGCTGGACCCCTCTAAAATCTAAATCCCAGGAAAGTTTCTCCATCAACAGTCCCTTTTGCTCTCTTGTGGCCCTCTTTCTTTTCTCTCATACTGTAACTTTCAAGGTTCTTCTTGTCTGCCAGAACTCTCTGGAATAAATAAATAAATATGGATGTAGATAATATGCTTGTACCATCACATAATATCAAGAGGTCACTAAGCCATATTCTTTTCCCACCTTCAAATTTTGGTTGCCACATTTTAGGACCCTTGGTTAAAAACTATTAGTCCGAGTACATAAAGTAATAGTTCCGTATTTAGAAAATAGTTCTTCATAATTTTGAAACAAATCAAAAAACATAATTACAGAAAGAAATTAAAAATTAAATTGAAATCCACTTACTGTTTGAAGGTAGAAAAACAGTACTATGTTGTTGGATTTACTACTCTCAGAAATTCACAGAAGAAGGTTGATCAAGGCTAGTGTTTAACACTATATCCTTAAGATAAATTTCGCCCCGCAACGGTGCTAACGAGCTTCAATGACGTTTGTCTCTTAGGATACAATGATCAATCCACACAATAGCAGCACTACAAACTATATGACAGGTGAATCAATCGTATAGTAGAACTCTCTCTTGACTCAGACTGATGACCAAATGTAATGCAGTTGCTGTGAATGGAATGAGCAAAAAGACATGGACAAGATGATATTTATAGTATGCTTCATGTCTATTAATAGGTTGTATCTGTTCACTAAACAGATGCTTCTCTCTGGACACACCCCTTGGGTTGAACACATCCTTTCATATGTGAATGGACACATCACTTTGGACACATCCTTTCATATGTGAATGAACATATCACTTTGGACACACATTTCATATGTGAATGGACACATCCTTTCATTTGTGAATGGGTAGTGGACTGAGCCAGGCCCAACTCGCGTGAAGTCCAAGTCCAAGCCCAAGCTCGGTTCGGTTCGGTGCAGGGCAAGTAGTGGTGTTTTAGGAGGCAATTTCTCATTCACTCCTTAATGGATTAGAGCAACCCAATATATGTTCTTAATCTACTCATGGGGTAGATTACATTCTTATGTATTCCCACCTAAAATAATAAGTGGGTCCCACTTAGATTTTGGCTCAAAGTTGACAAAAATTAGTGGTGCTCTTAGCGATTTTTCCAACAAAAATGCACTCCCAAAGGCACATCTTTTGAAAAATTTGAATTTGACAGGTGGGCTGGGCCAGCCAATGTCTTTGGCCCAATGATTGATCATCAATCTGGGCCTTTATATCTCCCAATGGTTTTTCTCAGTCTGTTCATCAGATTGATGGTCTCAGATGTTTATACTATTTCAATTGCCCTGACCAGTTCTTAGATCAATGGTCTCACAGACTCAGTAACTCGACGTGTCCCAAATGGTTAGAGAGTAGAGTAACTCAGTAAGGATGGCCCTGTACTCGGTCTCACTAATTCAATTTGCCTGACTCAGTGGAGCTCCTAAATTAGTTAAACCAGATAGGTTAGGGTGACTTAGAAGAAGTTCCTAATCCATGGACCCCACCTCTTTGGTCAAGTATTAGGAACACAAGGACCTGGATTCTGATGTCCTTCTTTATGAGATGGGCCCATTTACCCAGGGTCCTGACCTGCAATAAGCGCAGCCCAATCCGAATTGGGTCATGTCCAAAGCCCATTGAGAGCCAGTTGAAAATCTGAGCCGTTCAAAACGAACGCCCCCACTAGTTTATGCTATATTACCAAATTCTATTCAAATAGATGGTTCCACCATAAGGTTGACCATTTGATTAGAATTGGGATTACCATAATCTCTTGCAGTATTAGTCATATTTATCAATCATGTTTTCAATCAACTGATTATCAGTAGAACCAACTCTTATTTGAGTGAAATTTATGCATATTTTATACATTTGGAGAGAGTTAAATTTGAGTAGCTCGGAGAAGCATGGGATAGCCCATTCCCCCTTGGCGTAAATCTCCAATAAAAATACTGCATCTATCTCTAGGATTTATAAATTTCCTACCAACAAGGATTAGCGGGCTATGTGAAAAGTCACTTTTGATCAGAATTTCGGATTTCAAATTTCTACTTAGTTTAGAGCATTATGAGACTCTACTTTTCAAAATAAGTCATCTCATATTAATGAGAGTTTCTTTCATCTTTCCTTGATCCTTCGAGTTTGTGTAGTGTGTCCTAGGTGATCAGAGCCGTTCATCTGATAGATATAGATCATAGATTTGCTCCATTGAATAATTAGTCATCATCAAGAAAAAGTGGCTACTCATCTTTCAATTCAACGCCTGCTTATCTTCTTTGGCCAAACGTATCAACCTTTTCTTTCGTGCGCTTATTGGCATGTGTCTTGCTTAGCCCAACACATCAGCCTTTCCTCTTATAGGCTTCTTCTTTTATTAGTGTGTGCTTAACGTTGATGATGTAATTATGACTAAGTCTATGCCATTTGGAGTTGTGATCCATGGGTTAAGGGTCGGAAGTCAGAAGAAGGTAATGGTTAAAATAAAAAAGGTTAAAGCTTTTCTACATGTGTTGTAAAATAAAGCTTGTTTCTGTAACATGAGACTATATGTCTTGTTTCAAAGGTGGTAAATGACCTTTTCTTTTGTAAATCATTGTTATTCTATATTCCATAAGGAAGTTGTTTTTTTTTTTTTTTTTTCTTTGCTAGCGGAGGATTTCCAACCCTTTGGGCTGGACTAATCCCTCCGAGCCTAAAGGGAAGCCGGATAAACTCTCATGTAGTTTCAGTATGGTAGTGCATTTTCGAACCTATAACCTCTCCATAAAAAAGTTGTAAACTATCTTTAAAAAAAAGCTCATTTGTGTATGCCACGAAGAAGAAATTCTCCATCTCTGCCATTTGGAGCTCTACAAGGACAAAAAGATGGAAATAAATCTATTAACATGGTGTTTTGCTGGCTACTAAAAATACATGGTGTTTTGCTTTTTGAACCATTGAGTATAATTTCATTTCCAAAAGGAAAGAGCCAGAATGAGAATTTAGCCCTCCATGAAAAGTTAAAAGGTGAGATTTATATGTTCCTCTTTATCCCTTGAAAACAAGGGCTTCCCAATCTCAATTGGTTGAGAACTCCACTTCTCATCTTAGCGTCCAAGGATCTAACCCTCAGTCCCTGTAGCCACACATAAAAACCAACCAGGGTTCGAACATAAGACAACCCACGCAAGTGAAAAATGGTATCCCACAAAGCGGGAAGGATAGCCCACACAATATCATAATACTGTTGTATTATGGTGCGTAGGGACCGGGCGGCCATGACACCCAGGGCCCCACCCAACAGAATCTTCTACACACTTTCCTTGGCAGTTACTAGAATAAAAAGAAGGCCCACATATGACAGACCATTGGATTGTAAAGGCCCATTATAGATCGTCAAGCTTTTCTTGCTCTCCCTGATAAGGTATAATCCTCAAAATGGATGGTTTTAAAGACAATGGTCATAAGCTCAAATCTCCATTTTGTGAAATACTACTGACTGAAATAGATCAACAATAAAAGCACATTCATCATGGGTCCTACCAATCAAATGGTTTAACCAAATCAGAAGTTGGACACCAGAGTCCATTGTAAATGTTCAAGACCGTTTATTGTGAGTATGGCCTTCCCATTCATTGCCACATCAGGGATTACGGGTCAATCCAAAGTAGCCCATTTTCATATATAGCAATCCAACTGTTGGGGATCACGAGCGTAACCTAGGCAAGGCCAACCTGAACCTTAATGAACCAATTTGACGAAAGCCCAAATACGACTGATCCCTTTTATGGGTTTAATAAGACATGGGCTAAAAAATCCAATCCAATTTAAATACGGGTCAAGATGTCAATTGTCAAGTTCTCTTTGGATTTGGGCTGGCATACAGTTTTAAAAATGTAATATAAATTAGTGTAAACTTGAATAGGCGACCTGTGTTAGCTAAGGACAACAAATAATTCAAAGTGCCAAGTAGTTCCAAGAATCCGGAACAAAAAATCTATTTAGATCAAACAGGGAAACCTTGTTTGGACCAATCAAGGAGTGACACATAAATTTGTTAAGTTTAAAAAACGGTGTTGTTTTTAAAAGTCAACTTTGTCTTTTAAGTACAAAATAAATATAAAACAATATGTCACCCATTGATTGGTCCAAATAGGAGATCTGGATTTGTGGTTCCAAATGTCATGGGCCTAAAGTCAGATGAGATTTGACTTGGGCGGGATGGGTGAGACACCCATAGTTCGGAAGACCCGAGCCTAGAATTAACTAAAGTGAAAATGTAAAGAGCAATGGGGATTTCAAGTTCCAATCCTATCTTTTAGATGGCTCAAGGATCTTGACCAATCCTTTTTTTTTTTTTTTTGCGAGTTAAGATTTGTATATATTAAGGAGACAAAAATACACAGCAAAGAAACAGATTCTAAATATCGTGAGCACAACCACCCACAACACCAAAAAATAAAATAAAGATAATTGGAAGCCTACAACTGGCTAAAACAACAAACCCACATGGCCGAGCCAACAAACCTACAAAGCATTAGGTGAGGCCATTGATGATGCAATTGTGGTTTCTACGCTGAGCTGCAAACCAGGACCAAGCAAAAGCTTCTTTGTCAAAATGAGAGCAAATGGTCGAGATAAGACTAGTGAAAATGAGAGCGATCCTGCGAGCTTGGAACCTATGTTTCCAAGGAGAAATGTTTTGGTTGGTAAGAGCAAAGCTGAAGGATCACTATCAGTGACCGTCTTTATCCAAAGAATAGAGTTTGTTTTTCTCCTGAAGAAGCCCATTGTAAAATTATCTCTAGAAGAAAGAAGAAGATTCCAATTTGAAGAGCTAAATGAGATAGGTTTAGTAAGAGTGTGGTTTGATTGTGCAGATAGGTCCCTAGCTACTGCAACGTGGGAAGAAACAGCATGATTGAGATAATTTGCTCTCGAACGAATTTGGGCTTTAGTATCATGGACAACAGCTTCACATGGTTGCGCTTTATTCCTGAAAGTCCGATAGTTACGCTCATGCCATATATGCCAAGTAAATGCAGGGAAACATAACTTCGCCACAATAATATCATCTTCATTCCTATGGTTACAATTAGAAAGGAAATCTCCCATTTGCTCAATAATGGGCTTATCTCTTTGGGCAGTAGCACCAAAAGAAGCAACTATAGAATCCCAATTGTTTATGCTGTAGATGCAAGCAGTCGTAATGTGTCTGCAGCTTTCAGGAGAGCAATTGCAAGGCACATAGATCGGGTCATGAAAAATTTGCTTAGTTGCTTGACCAATCCAATTTCGAGTTCCGCAAATAGACAAGTCGACTCCAGGTGAAAATTTACATTTTCTTCTCCGAATTTAACCATTTTTTAAAAAATAAGAGTCTAATAAACACATGGTGGGGCCCATTATACTGTTCTTCCGAGTGGACCATCAAGTGGGGACCCTCTCTGATAGTCATGGGTCTTAGGGTTTGGCACCCATCCAAGTGGATTGGACAATTTGATCAAGCGTGTACTCATTTTGGATGGTGAAAAGTTATCGGCCGTGGATCAAGTGGGGCACATTATGATTTAAGCCCCCATCACCATACATTGCATGTTTTGAAGGAGATCTTTGGATCTCCCCCATCTGTCCCATCTCCAACTGGTGCTCAAGGTAGGTCCCACAACCCTAGGCGTCCACCGCCCAAATGCTCAGCTGAGGGGCTCCCTATTTATATAGGGTCCATAGTATTCTCTCCCTGCACAATTGTCTCTATAGTACAGACAAACTTCTAAAAACTATTTTAGAAGTAGTATATTTCTATATGTCTCTCTAGGGCTAATTTGGTACTTTAATAATATAGTAAAAATCATGTAAAGCCTCTATCTTTTCAGACAAAATCACTTTAATTCAAAGTAAAAGTCAACTAAAGCCTCAATTTTTCAGACAAGATGTCACATCAAAAGTACTTTATCCATCTATTAAAAAAAAGTTATAAAATCAACCACCTTTATCCACTAAAATGCAAAAAAGACTCCACTCTCTTATACAAAAAGCTAAAAATATTTCATAATAAATAACTAAAATCAAAATACCATCATAACCCATTTATATTCTATTATTTTCTCAAAATCAACTTTACTTCACTTCCCAAATTTTGAACATGGAATCATGGATAATGAGAATGATGAGATTTCAAATTTAATTTTAAGTGCTTACATTCTAATCCCTATAATTTGTGCAAATTTGATGGGATGAAATCTAATGACCACTGTTGTAAGAAAAGTGTCAAATTTGGGTCAATGTCGATCTGGGGTCCGTTGGTCTGAGTGAACCAGATTGGACTAAAAGGTGGGATCCTTTTCATCTGTGGGCCCAAAACGTGCCACGTGTCTCTATTATCTTAATTACTTAATCATGATCGTTAAAGTGCATTCTACTCTCTCTCTCTCTCTCTCAATTTCAATGCAGGGCATAATTATACATAACGGTTTCTCTTTCATATGCCATTATGCGATTCTCCTAAGATTCTCAGATCCTGTTCCATTGATCTCATAGAATTCGATTCGTTCCTCTTCCTCTAATCCCTCAAATGATTCCCAAATTCCCAAATTCCCAAATTCCACACCCATTGCGTCTTCTTCATCTTCTCCAATCGTTTTTACACCCCTTATTCTCTGATCTCTGCTTCTGATTCATCTTCTATAACCATGTTCTTATCCCTCTTTCTGGGTTTTCTCCTCGGAGCTCTTGCAGTCATTGTAGCTGAGGCTTCGGCCCTCGTTATCGTCCTCGATCGACTGTGTCGAGGAAAAAACCGGGCGAAAACCCCAGAATCGGAAGAGGGTCGCGACCTCGACGTCGAGCAATCGCTTGATTTCGTAAGAAACAAGAAGGTAAGGTCACGAATCGAATTGGGTTTTGAATTTTGTGCGTTTTTATTTCTGGGTTTTGTTCATTGAGTTTTGGGGAATGAATATTTTGTTGATTGGTTGTGACTTGTGGGTGTGATTTAGTTGAATTGTGTTTATTTGGTCAGCTTCATCTTTAGCATGCTTATGAGAATCTAGTTATAGAATTGTTGATGTTCAAGTTTAGTACTTTGTTTTGGTACTGTTTGGATAGATGCCCTTTTGTAAAATATTGAAGCTGCTTTTGATTTTCCTTTTGCAATGGTATATGGGTTCCTTCACCTCATGGTGCTGATGGAATTGTAGGGGAATTCTCTGTTTGGCTCCTTGTCATTGTGAAAAGAGGGGACCATTTTTCATGTTTTTTTTTTTTTTTTGGAATAATTATCTCCCCAAATCCAACTGTCTTGGTTAGTGTTTGGATGGACATTCTGTTGCATTGGAATTGGGGTGTACACATCTCAAGCTTGCCATCTGAACCCCTTCTCACACCAGTGCTTTCCCTTTGACACAAGAGTGTTGAGTCTGACTCTTCCCTCCTGGTCAAAGACACACTAGCTCCTGCCCCATGTTCAAGAGGAAACAAGCACTTCTTTTCCTTTTTTTCCTGCCCCTAATCCTAATTCCACCGTCCAGTCCAAATGCTGTTACATCAGCATGATGAACTCCAATTGAAAGACTTACAACACTCCAGCTGCATTTTATATAATGCAGCTGGCATCGAACCGTACGGTGGACAAGCAATACCAAATGAGACTAATGATGGTGGTGCTGCTGCCTTCCCAGGAGAGGAAGGTCGTTGAACTTCATATGTCAATGGTGGTCTTCAATCAGCCGGAGCAAAAAAGCCCACCCTGCCTTCCCTACTAAACGATCCATCCTTTTGGTTCCTTTGGGTTTTGTCCCTTTGGGAGATAGCATGCAGGCTTGAGGATAGCACTTGTGCCTTGGGAGGAGTCAACTCCCACCTGCCTTTGAGGCTTATCTGGCTCAGCTAGGTTTTTGCATAGAGATGGATTTGTGTTGCACAAATGCATCCATACTGAATTGATGAGAAAGGGGAAAAAAATAAAATATTGCAGAACAACACTATATTGGACATGAAACCTGTGGTCTCTCAATTAATTAGCTTGCTAATGTTTGATTCCCTTTGAAACTGGATTCTAACTTCTCTAAATCCAAAATTTCCTAAAAGAACTGGGTAATGCTCTAACAGTGCCTGTTGATTTTCATCGAGGATATCTTCCCAGGATTTATCCATGTAAATCATTTTTTACTGTAAGCCACACATCATGTGAAATAGATTTGGCACCTGATTAGTGTCTGAGTGACCAATTGTGCGACATATGCAGCCCAAAGAGATCCCCTCATTCCACATCAATACATCATGGGCCAAAGGAGGTCCCCACATGCCACATCATTGGCTTCATGTCAACACAAAGTCCACTTGGACTGGAATCGGGATCCTCTGAGGGATTTGACCCATGGTGACCGTGGTCCGCCACATCCCTGTAGGCAGCCCCTCCCTTCGACAGGGGCAAGCTGCCTGCAGTGACGTGGTGGAACAGTCACTGTGGGTTAAAGCCTCTCCAGATCCGGACTCCTTGGACTGTTAGTATCAGTCACATGTCCAAGACCACTTGGACTAAGTTTATTTTAGTTTTTAATTTAAGTTTGCGTTTAGTTAATAGGTTTTTCTTTTTAATTTTTTTAATCCTTACGGAGTTACCTAATTTGTTAGTTAGGAGTTCTAGTTGAGGTTGATTCTATTTTCTGTTCGACTCATTAGAAATCTGTGAAGGAGTTGTTATTGGGGTTTCAGTTAGTTTGAGTTTCTTTGTTTGACTTGCTTTTCAAGTGGGAGTCTTAGTTTGAAGTTGATTTGAGTCTTATAGTAACAAACTTTAAAAATGGAAAATTGGTTGAAGTGTGTTAGAGAGTATGATGCCTAGATACGGGTTAGAAACTGTAAACACACCATGGATACAGCAGGGACACAGATATTACATATAAAAAATGAAGCATCAAATATGTATGACAAGATATGTTTCCTATTTTGATTCTTTGAAACATCAGGTATCCTAGGTCACAAAGTAAAACACTAGGTTTGAGCATCAAAAGCTTTCTGTGCCCTTGTAAACTGGCACTCCATGCTTATTACAATCATTGATGAAATTCAGTTATTTTCTTCCCCTAACCGAGTTTGGTGTAGATTCCGTCTTCTCCATTGGTGCATAGTCCATTAGGACTTAGGCATCCCTTTGGTACTGATTTTAAAGGCCTATGGTGCAAGATGAAGACTGCGTGTTGACTCCAGACTGACTTCTGCAGTTGGAACTGAAAGGAACACATGCCCTAGAGGCCTAGATTTTATCTTTTCAGTTACTGTATCACTACATTCATATAAAATCTGTCTGTTATATTTATGGATCACTTATTCATTCAGCTAAATGCATTTCTGAAACTCTATTTTTGGGGGTTACGTGGTAGCTAGGCTCACGCTTCTGTGACACCCTCTTGCTTTTACATTTGACTACTGCTACCATGATCCTATGACAGTTGCGTTTGGCCCAACCAAATTTGCACTATCTGTAATTTTTGTCATTTAACATTGTAACTTACTATAAGCACTCCACCATAGCTATCATTTTATGGGGAATTTTCACCTATGAGCAGACTGCATACTCTTCATGTAAAGATGAGACATAATTGAACCATTGAGCCTGGACCTATGAGTTGGATATCCCACTATGTTGTAATCTCTAGATGAGGATGATTGGCGTGATTAAATTGTAATCTTTCCACCTTATTGTAATCTTTAATCATGATTAGGGTTAGTTCTCAAGGTAATTGTAAGTTCGAAATAGGACTCTTGTACACCGTACTCCCTAATAAAAGAAAGGGTATATGATGCTAGATGGATATGACTTTCATTTCAAGTATTTCCTTTTTCCCTTTCCCTGGTTTTAAGTTCCTAGTTCCAACATAGTCCAGCTTGTGGGGCCCACCTAAATGCACACCTCTCAATGGAGTGAGGGGGATGGAAAGGTATCATCATGGATTAGGGTTAGGAGAAATCAACCCCATCATATGATCCTCCCTTCATTTAATGACCTTAAACCTTTTTTTTTTTTTTTTTTTTGAAGATTCAATCCAATGGTGAGTAAACGTCAGGGTAGCTGGGCATGGTGCTAGATTATTGGTTGGGGTTTTGTGGGCATGTGTGGGAAGGAGAGGGTTGGAGGGTGGATGTCCATGAATGGTGAGTGTAAAAGGGAGCGCACTGATGAAAGGTGGGGCCTAAGTGAGCCCTGTAGAGCTGGATTGTGCTTGCAGTCTCCTTGTAGGAGAAAATTTCTCTGTTCGATGATTATGAATTTTATTTTCTCTTTATAATTTCTTATAGTGGCGTCATAGATGCTTCCATCTCCACTCAAACAGTCAATTGACAGCCCTAATTCTGATTTATGCAAGGTATGATCCAGCAGATGTTGGATATTTGACATGATGGATTAAATAAATCACAGTTTCAGTGTCTTACATTACCACCAAATCCAAGTCGAGTCAACTGATCTGCAGAAATTCTATTTCAAGCTATGATGCACGGATACTTCAAAATGGGCAACGTATCGTGTCGTATCGTATCTGATACTTCATTTTTTATGTATAAAATCCGTGTTCTTGCCGTATCTATGCCGTATCTGGGCATCATAGATTTCAAGGAAAACATTTGGCAATATTCAACTACCCGACTCTGTTAGTGCCAAAATAGTCGGTTTCATTTGAGTTTTGATTCCATAGTTTAGCGCAAGCAATTGTTTTGCAATTGATTCCTTAGTTTTGATCACTAGAGTTTTATAGTAATACAATTTGGTTGAAATCTTCATATTTGTATCAAGCTGACTCTGTGTTCCTGGGTTGATTGAATTTCTTAATTTCACTCGTTATGTCTTAAACTCTATGAATTTGAATAATGTTGGAATCTTATACTCAGTTTTATAACCTGTCATTGTTATAAACTATATTGACATCAGTAGGAAAAAAATACCTGCTTGCAGTTTCATCACGCAAGATGTGCTTTCGGTGCATGGCAGTTGTCTTTCATTTGAATTTCAGTGTTTTTTTTTTTAAATACCAAAATGCTTGTCTCTGGTTTCAGGGGGTAATATGGGTATTAGAATCAGACAAGGTTTCACCTAGAGAAACGATAATGAAGTTAGCAGCAGAACAAAAGAGTAAAAAGGAAATAGTGGAGGTTTTCCCAGTCAAGAAAAATGCAAGGATTAAAGATCATTCACTTATTCTGAGGAATTCTGATGGTTCTCATGCAACGATTGAGCTAGTAGGTTGTGTAATAGTAACTGTTTCTTCCTCCAGCCTACCATCAAGAAAGTGGTAAGGTTTGAAACAATAACACTTCATCTTATCTTTTGTTTGTCAAGTCAGATCCGTAAGTGTTGGATTCATGCATTATGTAGGACATAACATGGATATCCTTTTTTTTTTTTTTTTTCTTTTTCATGTTGTCTAGCATAAATGTTACTGAGAGTTTTCAGAAATAGGAGAATTAGGTTAGTGCTAACATGGGCTAATCTTAATATTAAATGGTCTTTCAAAATTAAAAAAACTGCTCGACCTTTGAAAAACAAGAAACTCCCCACAAATCACCAAATACAAAATATCCCATGAGTCCCAATCAAATTACATATAGAATACTTTAACAGTGGCCCTCAAGTTGGGGCATAGATGTCAATCATGCCCAGCTCTTCTGAAACTGGAATGTGATCCTTGGCTACACTTTAGTGAACATGTTGGCAACTGCTTTTCTGACCACTCAAATGGAGTGTTTATCAAGTATCAACCCTATAGCCTCCTTTTTTTGGAACAAAGTTGCAATCTACCTTGACAAGCTAGTCCTCTAATGAAACACTGGATCTTAAGCTGTGTAGATAGCTGCCTAATTATCACGATGCACTTGTATAGGAGCAATTACATAAAAACCCCAATTCATCCTTGAACTCTTTAACCGCACTGTCTAACATGTTTTCTTTGCCCACTTCCATTCACAAAGAATATGAGTTTTTTTTTTTTTTTTTTTTTTTTTTTTGGAATTGGGTTTTTACTCACTAATGGAAAACTTTCAAGAGATCTAATACTCGATCCTTGCTTCTCATCTATTATACCCTGGTCATCTGTGATGCATCATCTATAAATGTAACAAAATAATGATAAATAGCAAGGGTATTGGGTGCAGGACCTGACACATGTCTATAAACAAGGTAAACATAGAGTTTTGTTTTACTCTTTCTACGCTGATAAATGTTAGGATGATGTTTTGACAGAATAAAAGCTTCACAATTACAATTTAAATTGCCATCAGTCTTAAACAGAATGAACACTGGGTTTTAGAAGTAGACCTGATGGATGTCCTAAATGATGATGCCAGTATGCCCACTAATACTGGTCTTCGTTATTGACTAACACGCACCTACAATGCATCTTTCTTGCCTTGTGCAGAACATGTATAACCCACTCTCTTCACTAGCCCCACTACCAGTGTCCTCATCTATAATGCACAGATACTTCAACATGGGCAACGTATCGTGTCGAATCGTATCTGATACTTCATTTTTTATGTGTAAAATCCATGTCCCTGCCATGTCTACGACATGTCCTTCCCGTATCCTTGCTGTATCTGTGCATCATAGGTCCTCATTAGCAGCTCTTAAACATCACAATAATTTGGAGAAAATGTTACTAAAATTATTTTTTTGTTAGACTATACTAACGAACAATCAAATGTGACGACCATTTGGGGACAGTGGTAAGAGAATGGTACCAAACATATGGGATGTTGCTCCTAAGTGACTACGTCAATTACCTAAGAGTTAGAAGTAGATACATGAAATGCAGAAGATATATATATCCATTGGTAACGACACATTATATTAAAGGAAAACAGAAATACCGAAGGCCACCATAGAGGGAAAGGGCAGAAGGTGTAAGAGCAATATACCAAGGAGAAACACAAAGAAAAAAGAACCAACACCATGGAGAAAACGACAATAAACTGCATGGTAACAGCTACCAAGTTACTAGACCTATCCACCCCTTGCTTAGCTAGCGAATCTGTGAAACCGTTGGACTCCCTCCCTCCCGACATGATGAAAAGACACTTGGATTGAAGATGATAAAGCTCTAATCTCGGTCAAATTAAACTGAAATGCAGAAGATATACCTGTTTGAGCTACAATAGCGGAAGTAATTGACGAGCTTTCAAGACGAGAAACTCTCAAAAGGAGAACCTCAAAATCATTCTTAGATAGCTGAAATGATTCACCTAAAGCAGCAGAGGCCCACTTAGTCTAGGAGTAAGGTGCAGCATTAACACTCTTATGTCTTTAGAACATCTATCTCTATGGACGCAACATCAGATACACTCATGCTGGTGGTCTCCATGCAGCGTGAGATTTTGAGACTGTATTGTGTACATACCTGATCACCACCTCAACCTCTATGATGGCCAGCACCTCTTCCCTGACCCCTTGGCTTCTGCCAATCCCAGGTGTAGGATTGACATTTCGGTGGCCTCTACTTTGTCCTTATGAATTGCAGTAACTTCTGGCCATAAACTGGTTTATAGTCTGGATTCAACCAGGCTAACAAATCAAAGATTTGATCTGTCTCAACTTGCTTATACTCTTTTGCATCTGTCTGACAATGAAATTCAATACTCCTCAGGCATGCAAGGTCCTGTTAATTTCTTATTAATTTAGTATAATAAGTAGAGATAAACCTCATATATACTTGTCATGTTATATTTTTATTTGCATAAGGTTTGTACAAAATGTCCGAGACTTTGTTGTATCTAATTCATATAGATCTTCTCATCAACTGAAAGGGGAGTCGGCAGGTTCCTCGGCGTAAAAAAAAAAAAAAAAAAAGACCATCACATTATTGGCTTCCCATTCTTCACCCTTAAGGTCATCAATGTCTGGTTCTTTGACACTTCCATCCACGTATTTTAGTATGAATTTCCTTAGTACATTCTTCAGCCATCAACCATTGAATATAATTGGTTGTATTCAATGGTATATTAGCAAATTTGAGATTCGGATTCTCATTCGTCGAACACAACATTATTTTATTAACTATGTTGTCAGGTGTGACAACTGACAACTCCAAATGAAGAAGAACCATCTGTTGAACAAAATAAATCAAGGAACCAACAAAAGGGCTAATGTTAGTAAATACTAATAGTAGAAGCAAGAAAAAGGACTAAAGAAGAAAAAACAAACACACAGTAGATATGATCCACACATGGGGGCTGCAATGGATGTCTCCAAACAATGAGAATCAGCAAGAGGTCTACAACTGCTCATTTCGCATTAAATTGGAACCACTCCAATAAATTGCCATGGGCTTTTGCACAATGGGGGGGCAAGTGCATGTAAATTAAGTGCTGACTGACTGCACAGACTGTCATTTGGGCTGAAGAATTTGAGGGATACTGGGAACTAAATGACCTGGAGACAGCCAGAGGCCCAGAAGGATTGTCGATAGAACAAGGACCAGCCAATTCAACTAGAACTAGTTGACTGGACCCTACTGAAGTCCATAACCCCTGTATGACCCTTGCAGAACTACTTGGCTGGAAAACTATTCTCTTGCGCAGATCTTGACTGGCTGGATGGGTAAAGGGAAGGATGGAAGGAGAAGAAAGAAAGAAATAGAGGAAGTAGGAAGAAGAAGAAAGGTAGGAAAGAGAAGATGAAGTCAGATAAAAGGTTTTTTTGCAGAGAGGTTTGAGTGAACCTGCTCTCGTACGATGTTATCAGAAAGAGGAGAATTAGGTTAGCCCCAATCATGAATTAATATGTTTATGGTAAATGCTCTTTGAAGACTGCAAAAAAGACCCAATCCTCAAAATGAAAAATACTCAATAACACAGACCACACCCAAAACCATACTGCACACACAAAACATGAAAAAAAAAAAAAAAAAAAGCAACACAATGTCAAACATGCAATGAGTCCTGACTAATTGCATAGGAAACACTACCTCTCACACAACTTTTATTTGGTTAATGGTCATACTGCATGTTACTGAGCATTTCAGTAAGTAACTAAAAACACACATATACAGAGAGATGATTGAATATATGTGGATACTGTTGGTTTTAAACCTATCTTTTGATAAGATGGACATGGATCAATTGCCTCTTTAAGAGTTATATTTTCTGTTGGATTGAATCACTCCACTGGGACTGATTAACTCCTCTTCATGGTTCATGTCTATCAATTTTCATGATGAGAAGTGGTCATGCATTCGGGTTTGATCATATTACAATAACACATGAAATTGAAGCAACTGTAGTTGTACAAATGTGTTGGCGTTTTGTGGCTGTCAAGGTTTCCATGTCAGACGTGTCTGTTGTCATTGGCTGTTGACGTGGATGTCTTTATTTAAGTTGAACTGATAAGAAGTAAAATGACAATAATTTGTTGTTTTCTGACTTGTTTCGTAGGGCCAAAAGATACCCTATTATCGTAGAAAACAAGGAGTCAGCAATTTATAATGGAAGTAATAGTTTTTACATATATCTTGAAACTTCTTGGGAGAAGGAATCATGGTGCAAGGCACTTCGTCTTGCTTCTTGTATAGACAAGGACAAAGTAAACTGGTATCCCAAACTGAAAGAAGAGTTCCACCGCTACCTTTCATCCTTAAATGAGCAGTATCCTTCCTTTATGAAGCCATCTGCGGGGTTTGGAGAGACAACAGACAGTGGTATTAAGATTGATGGGTCTTCTTCAAAGGTTCGGCATCTTCTGAAAAAGCTCACCAAGAAAGCTTCTAAAAGCGGTGCTGACTGCAAAACAGGTGCAACTTCTTCAGTTACCCGTGATGAGAGAAGAGTTAGTGACAAATTCCGTTCCAACCAAGATAAAATGTCAGGTACTAGTTTGTCAAAGAGTGCATCGGAGAGAAGTGTTCAAGGTTCCCCCGAAGAAGAAGATACAATGTTACCATTGCCATTGACTCTAAATCATTCCAGTAGCCATGGTCAGATGTCTAGCCTTTCTGATGGAGATGGTGATGAGAAGTTCGGTAATGATGAGGGGACCCTTTGTTGGAATTTGTTGTTTTCTCGGCTATTTTTTGATGCCAAAAGAAGTACAGATTTGAACAATTTCATAGAAGCACGAGTTCAGGTTGTCAATGTTATTGAATTCCCCCTTAAATTGGTGTCTATGTTTTAGAAATTTTTCACTACACTTTGGGTCTGATCTTTGAGGAACTGTTCAATGTTTGAGTTTAGCATTTGCTCACCTTGTAAAGTTAGATACATCTAGCAGAGTCCTTTCATGGTCCACTGCTCATTTTGTGAGCTTTATATTGGGTGGAAAAATCTCCCTCATAGGATGTCCAGTGTTTCCCTGCTTGAGTTGGATCATAGGCTGTGCTTTCTATTTGTAAGCTACAAATGGGATGCTAGGTTCATTCAATCGGGGAGATATTTTGGCATGCCCATCCCATGATGAAGTCCACTGGATAAATAGGTTAAATCAGTATCATTCCTGTCTAAAAGTAAGAGAAGTGTGTAGAGAAGTGTTTTTCTCTGAATCAAGTATCTCTTGTAGTCCTGATCTTTACTTTTTTTATTTCTTATTTTTATATGTTTGCAGAGAATTCTTTCCAACATGAGGACCCCTAGTTTCATTCGTAGAATCACATGCACCGGCCTCGATCTTGGAAAGCTTCCGCCTTATATACATAACATGAGAGTTCTTCCCATGGATATGAAGGAGGTGTGGTCTATGGAAGTTGACCTTGATTATTTGGGTGGTGTTATATTGTATATCGAAACAAGGCTTGAAGTTTGTGAGCCTGACTTCCAAAAGGGAATAGTGAGTACGAGCATGGAACCGAGTACTGCGGAGGAGGCAACCTCCGATCTTCTTGAGGGTTTTGAATATTATGGGGATCAGTTGAATCTCTCAAGAGGTACTGCTGAAAAAATGGAGAAAAGAGATGATGGGGATAAATTAGGTATTTTTGTATATTAAATTTTAATTCATTTTAATAGTCAAAGAGTGCATTAGCCACTAGATACTATTTACTGTTTTAGTGTCTTTTCATTATTGCAAATGCCTAAAATTTGATTTCTGACTACACCCACCCATGAATCTTGGGACCTTTTCATGCATGACTTTATATTCTCCACTACTACTTAAAGTTTGAATGTCACCAATTACATTGTGGTTGCTCATTTTCAAAGCTGCCAAGGTAGGTATGAATTCATGGGTGAATTCATCCATAGTATTTAGCCACTTCCATCTGCTCTCCAGCAGCCCACCCTGTTGACTACCTTTGGTTCTCACTTCCACAGTAGCAGTGAACTTGGGTTGGGCTTGGTTTAAGATGCAATGCAGACATCATTCCACTTCTTTTTCTTGTTTTGGGAAGGTCAAGCATCCAATTTGTGATGGGATATAATCATACGCACACATTGTCATCATCATTATGTTGAAGACTTATCCCATCTTTTTCGGGTTGGGTTTTTGAGAGTTCTACTTTTCCACTCAACCCTAGTTGCAACGTTGTTTTCAGTAATTTCACAATCCTGCACTTTTAGTGCTACTTTGTTTAAACTTTATAGACTTTGATGGTCTTCTTCTTTTCCAAGTTCCTTGAACATGCAGCCTTCTGTTTATGTGCCAGAAACTATCACTGTAAGATCATAGCAAGGCTTCCCATGTACAAGGAACTAGGAAGTGAGATGAGCGAATAGCACTTTGGATGGTGCTCACTGTTGCAACCATGAGGTTGTAGGGTCAATTCACGTAGTCTATCAAGAAAAAGTGAGCTAGGAATAGTGGGAGAATTATCTTGAAGAGGTGTGTGTGTGTGAGCGGACCAGCCAGTAACAAGTATTTGTATTCCTGAGTTGCCTGTACAATTACTGCATGATCATTAATGCTAATTTGGAAATTCTATCATTTGATGCAGATGGAATGAAAAACCCAAAGAGTACTGGTTGGAAATCAAGGTGGAAATCTCTACTTAATTCTATTGCTGACCAAGTTTCACAGGTCTGTATATATTTTCTCAACTACACTTCTTAGTAGTTGCCTTTGCTTCTAAGGAATTTGATAAATTTCATTGAAACATATTAGTCATTGTTTGGTTGAACTTGGACATGGACACAAGTATCAGTTCTCACGCATGGGGTATAACTATGGAGTATCTTGTAGACCTTGCACTAATTCTTTCTTATCATTTTAATTATAAGTCATAGTTATCTACTAGGAAAAATGAGTGTCAGTATCGTATGCGGATACAAGGTACTCAGCAATGTCAAGAAGCCTTGCAAACCAACACAGATGTTCTAATATATCAAAATGTTACAAATTATATTTATATAGTGAAACTATTTTCAATATAACCTAAAAAGGGGATAGGAAAACAGTATGTGGTGTACACAAATACTATAAGGATCAAGGTTGTTTTTCATTTTATTTATACTGAAATGGTCAAAACCTTTTGTCTTGGTTAGTAAGCAAAAACAAAATGAGAGTATAAATTTTTAATCTGAATTTCAGATCATTTTTAATATGTCTTGGCTGGTAAATGGTTTTTTTTTTTTTTTTTTTCAATCCCCAAAATACACCAGTAGAACCCTGAAATAAGAGCTGGAATTATCTTTGAACCTCCCAATCAAAATGGAGGATGAAACAAATGGGAATTTTAGGGTCTAGGGACAAATCCTTATCACTCCTAACTGTCGTTCAAAATTCAAAGCATTCCATTTGATCTTTTTCCTTGGAGAAAAAAGAAACCCTATTTCATTTACATGGAACAAAAGAAAGGTAATAATTATTCTGTATATTTATTTCATCTTCGATTTTTTGTAAAAGACAACAAATTTCATTTTATTAGTTATGGATCATGTAATGTTAGTGAAAAAGCCGATGTGAGCCACAAGGCATGGGCATTTAGATCTGCAATTTAGATATCTTTGAAGTTAAAGAATTGCGACAATGGTTATTTTGAGGATTCCTAAGTCTTGGCACATTTTATATTTACTAGAGTTGGATGCCAGGTTGTTTACTTAGAGAAGTTACAGAAAATTAAAATGTGAAAATTGCTTTCATATTGAGAAACACAACAACAGAAATCCAGATAGAACTTATAGCTGAAATGTAAACATCCGTTAGAGAAACAATTATGTTAAGAAACATGACAAATCCAATTGAAATACACGTACTTGTCACCATGAAAGAACTGTCTGAATGCTTGGGGCGAAACAATTGCGAATGGAACTTGACCAATTGATAATGGCAGTATAGAAGACTAGCGAACTGCAGACAGAAGCAGCCATCAGTTCAAAGCAACCATTGAATATTTTTTTCACTGAAGATGTTTAGGGAAAAAGGAAATCTGAGACAGTCACAGCAGTAAATGCTCCATAATGGCTTTTTTTTATCTAATTTAAAATCAGGATTTGATGCACTGAAATCCTACCTTGTTTACTAACACACACACACAGCCGAAGAGGAATGGCTTACTGCTCATGACCCAGAATTGTTGCCATCGCTTGCCCCAACTTGACACTCTTTTCGATTATAGGAGTTGTTGCATTTAAATAACCCATTCCATATGTTTCTCATGTAGGACTCGTAAAATCTATCAGATCTTGAGGATTTTTCAGTTGCTTCTTATTTTCACCCAAATGTTGGCATGGTGATTTCATTCATGACATTGGCTTTGGTATCTTTTGAAAATTTTGCCTCGTGATGCTACTTTCTTAATTGGTCTTTTCATTCTTGAAATGGCTGATGTGATATTTAGAGCAGAACCTGAACATTTTCTCCCACATTGAAGGTGCCTCTCTCCTTGGCAATAAAGGTGACTTCCCTTAGAGGAACCGTACGTCTACACATAAAGCCTCCGCCTTCTGATCATTTATGGTTTGGGTTCACATCCATGCCTGACATAGATTGGAACCTGGAGTCTGCTGTAGGAGAGCGTAAAATTACAAATAGTCATATTGCTTTGCTCATCAGCAATCGGTTTAAGGTCAGAAAATGATTTTATACCATTAACATTAAACTTCCAATAATAATTACATTTATGCATGAGTTTTCATGTTTAGTATTCACATATGATTTTCAGATGAAGTTTCAAATGACACTATGTTGAAAGTATTTTCTTTTTGCTTACTTGAGCCAGCAATGTATTTGGTAAGGCTTACATAGTGTTAAATGAGCCATTGATGAGGCACATGGAATGGATGATCCAACACATCCAATGATAACATACAATTACAGCCATAAGTCCACTTTTAACTAGGACCCAGCTGGATGGAGGAGTAGTAGGAAGCAATTCATCAACCATAGGAGCCTACATTATAAAGGATTTTGTTTACATGAGTGGGATTGCACATGTGATTTGTTGGCCAAAGCAAATGCTTGATTGAAACATTGTATATAAATGTTGAATGGTGGATGCATATGATGATGTTGTGCCTAGTACTTGGCAGTGTCGGTCTTGGCTTATTAATTTTTGCCTGGTAAATAGAATCAAATTTACTTTGTTATAGAAAACCGTGGTGTCTTGTACTTGTCTTCTGCAGGCTGCAATCCGTGAAACTTTAGTACTTCCAAACTGTGAAAGTATATCCATACCATGGATGTTAGCAGAAAAAGATGACTGGGTTCCACGAAAGGTGGCACCTTTCATATGGGTCCGTCAAGAATCCAGCGACTCAATAGTTCGCACTGCATCTGATTCCCAACCTGGAGAACTAAAAACCAAGGCAAGCAAACAAGAAGAGGACCATGAAAAAGCAAAAAATGTGGTGTCACAACAAGCTGATGAATCAGCCTCTTCCTCTCAGCCAGATTCCACACCATCAGTTTCTAATGATCGGTCCCTTAACAGCAATGCCATTGAAGTTTTGAAATTACCACTATTGCAGAGTGATGAAACACAAGATAGCTGTGTCACAAGCAGGTCAGTGAGTGCAGAGTTCTCAGGAGGGAGGATGGTTGTAGCAGCAGAGGAACAGATTCCACTGAAGAGGATAGGAAGGAGAGCGCGGATGATGGATTTAGGAAAGAAAATGGGGGAGAAGCTCGAGGAGAAAAGGCGTCACATCGAAGAAAAGGGCAGGCATATGGTAGAGAAGATGCGAGGCCATGATACATGAAGGCAGCCAACAATTACAACTGCATTCATCTCGCTTGTGACAAGGAACTGCCACAAGGTGAATTTGTACTTCTGTTGGCTCACTTGGTTTCACTGGTCTTGATGAGCAATGAAACAGGGACAGTGGAGCTTCTTCAAATGGTATACTGCTATTTAGAGCTATTTAGAATTAGATTCAGATTTGTTCGGGCAAGATAATAGCACTGTACAGGCCCTGCAGAGTTGAAAGCATGTATCGATGATTCATATAGTTATTTGATTTACAAAAAAAACATACAACTTTAGCATGTCCATTTCATCATCATCCTCAAAGTCTTGTCGCTACGATGTTGGAGTCGGCTACATAAATTCCTTTTTTCCATTTTGATATATCCCAAGAAAGATCCTCAAATAAGTTGTACTTTTTCAGAAAATGTCATTACCCAGTGCTGGTCCTGCCGAACCAGGTTCCTGGGAGGGTCCATATGTGAACTGTTAATAGTTGGGATCTATTGGATCATTGCACCGTGAAATTATATGCTTGGTAGAGCGACATTTCTTGGGGGTGGCATTGAAAAACTTGAGGCATTGAAAAACTTGAAAACCACCCGGAAAGTAAACACATCGGGCAGCTCATCCCCTCTAGCTAGCTCATTTGATTAGGGAGATGGGCGTGTAAGAGTGCATATTTGAGGAGTCAATGTAGCTACAAAAAAGGGCAAAAAAACGTATAGTAATCCTGGAGAGTCAGTCCAGCTTGCCTTCCTAAGTGATCTATTGACTTGAATTTGCTGACTCATGGAGAGGTAAGATGAGTATTTAGACAATGTTGCCCGGCACAACCGTTTGATTCTCGTACACAAAATGTCCTGTGTGTTAATATCCATTCAATCGTTGGGTGAACATTCCGTTTGGATCATTACACTGCTGATATACCTCAGCCTGTATATTCCATTTCCACCCCTTGGCCCAACGCTTTCCTAAAATGAATTGCAAGGAATTCTGTACGTTTGCAGTACACTGCCCCCGGTCAGAGCCAAGCTTGTGGGTCTAACATCCAGCCCATAAAAGCACAGAGAATCTAGTCCATTAAAGTATTGGGCTCACTACTCAAGACCAGGTCCTTGCTGCGTTGGACCCAGCCCATTTGTAAAAGTGTATTATATCTCTGTTACATATCCCAAGGCAGCTTATTACAGCTTGAGCTGTAAAAGGGCTGGGTTGAAACAAAATACCAACCTGACATCAAATTAATAGATCTTGGTTCAAGTCTTGACCCAATGGGTCAAGTTCAGGTCTCTAGCCCACGGCCTAATAGGCCACACGAACCCCACTCAGATCCTTCTAAGATCCACGGGGCATCGACCACCGCCATGTATATTTTTTCCCCTGAGAAGAAACAGCCTTACTTAAAACTCAGAACACTGAGTTTTGGGCCGTTGGATTAATCCCAATCATCGCAATTGAAAAAACAGGGTCAAGGCCGACTTTGTAAATGAGCTTTGCAGATGGATTCATAGAATTCTATCCTGTGTTGTATCAAAATTTTGAACATCATATTAACCTGTTTAAAACAAGTCCTGTTGCTCCCTCCATTCCATTGATTCAGTAAAGGGGATGCAGACGCCTTTTCTTTTTCTATCATACAGTGCACATTTTTGTATAAACCAGATCTTCAAAATCCTTCACTCCTCCCTCACAGGTCAAACATTATGTCAAAGCATCATCAAAATTCCTGCTTTCACATAGGCAACAGTAATGACAGAGCTCCTTCGAAATCTTTTATAATCAAATGGCTCTTTGAATTAGGAAATATCATCATATCTTGAAACGCTTCTCCATTTTGGTAGTAGCATGGCTTGAACCCATAACCTCAAGGTTGCAATAGTGAGGACTTCCTCGTGTTGTGGGCCCCTTTTCATATCTTGAAATACTTGTAACCATATTCTGGATTTGTCATCCTTTGCTCCCAATCACCCATGCGCTTTCCACCGAAAACCACCTGCTGAATGCCTACATATCTGCCAGAGAAAATAAAAACACCCATTAATTCTTATTTATTTTAACAGGAACCTAAGATTTTTAGACTGTACAGGACATAACAGAGATCATCAAAGATGAGGTGTAGAAAACGTCATGAAAGCAATGCTTATAGTCCAAGTTCCAATAGGTCCTGGGATGAGACTTCCCTTCAAAACAAGCTGGATAGCGTACACAGGAACCCAGTACACCTTAAATTACAGCAGGATTCACAGACATGTACTCCCGCTGTATTGGACAGATAGTTTTTTCCTCTTTTTCTTTGTATTTGTTCTTGTTTTTTGTTTTTTCTTTTTTTTTTTTTTGTGTTTTTTGTTTTTGTTTTTTTTTTTGTTTTTTTTGGGGCAAATCCAAAGAAAAGAAACCCAAACCTTGTTGCAGAATGGGCAGGCCTCGTACTGGTAGGGGACGGCATTATGGGGAAGGAGGTGGGAGGTGGGAGGCTCTGTAGAGAGAGTACCTTAGACCTTGTTGCAGAATTGGCAGTCTTCGTACTGGGTAGGAGACGGTGTCATTGGGAAGGACGTTGGAGGTGGTGGACTCTGTAGAGAGAGTACCTTAGACCTTGTTGCAGAATGGGCAGGCCTCATACTGGTAGGGGACAACGTTATGGGGAATGTTGGAGGTGGGGGGCTCTGTAGATAGGGCTACTGTGGAAGCAATGACAAAGGAGACAAGGAAAGGGCATGAGGGATGGATCATGGTCTAGAAGATGACTGGTGATAGATGGAGGAGAAGAGTGATCAATGATGGTGCGTGCAATCCATGGGAGCAGATGAGGCTTGGCTATGAAAAGAGAGCTTGTTGAAGAAGGTGAGAGGCTGGCCTTGAGCTCTTGCAATTATCTTGTTCAGAAACTAGATAGAAAATAGGAGATTGTTGACCTCCGTGTGTGTCTGGGGTTGAGAGAATATAGGTGAGCAAAATGGGGTTTTACATTGGTTTGGGGTATAGTACTCCAAGATTTTGGTGTATAAATCATCACTGCTAGGTAAAAAGGTGGATTTGTGCAGTTTGATGGGGCCAATGGGTCAGATGACTTGGATCAGAGGGGGACTCGACTCGGTTGGGGCTGAGTCCATGTCATATCTGCCAAGTCGACTTGGGCTCAGCTGAGTTTTAAAACCCTGAAAACAACAAGAAAGAGCAAGGATATAACATTTGGATTTATCAGGATTTGAGTTTTCTTAATCTTAACACCTTTTTCTTAATTTGAGATTTCATTTTAGGTTTTATATGAAGAGAAATGACCTTTAAAGGTATCATCATCATAGCCTCATCCCATATAAATTGGCTGAATACTTTTCTCTGGGACAAGGAGATGATGATGATGATGGAACATCCAGGAGTGGTACTTTTCTAGTCTGGCCCTTTCTTTTTTGTAGTTGACCCCAGTCTAATGCAACCACCCTCCTCTTTTGGTGGCCTTGGGACCATCACATGCAGAAAGACCAAAGCAGGCCCATTGAAACAGGGCATTATAAAGCGGCCTTCAAAATACATCATGGAAAAGGGCTCTCTGGATGTTGTTGAATATAATGCTCATCCAACGTTTTAAAGGGGTAGGCCAAAGAGGACGTGGATGAAGGTAGTCAAAATAGATTTGAAGAAGTGCAACTCATCTGAGAATTTGGCTCAAGATAGACCCGAACGGAGAAATAGAATTCGTGTAGCCGAGCCCAACATAGTAACAAGGCTATATATGTATTAAAAAAAAAAATATATATATATATATATGTCCTTGAACTTAGCAAAATGAAAAGGTTGACTGAAAATTTTTAATGTTATACTAGCATTAAAGCCTGAGCGATGCATAGGTGAATATTTTATGCAGATTAAATAAAAAATACGTTAATATTAGAATTAGTTAATAATTAAAAATGATTTAATTGAGTGATAAATCATTTGTATAATTATCGAAATATAAATCTATATTATAAACTAGTTAAGAAAAAATAAATTCATATATAGCACTTAAATAATGAGTGAGAAAATGTTATGGCACTTAAAGAAATAATTAATCGGCTTTGGAATTGGTTTCAAAATCTATTGTAGGCACAAAGTTTAGGGCAAAGAGTTGTCGGAGATTGCTTTTGATAAGAGGGTGATGATATTATGAAGATTCTTATTTTGGTAGTGAAAACTCAGCAGTAATGGCCGCCTTCTTATGTTGTTTAGTGTCATACAAGAAGATCCTTACTCTTACTTTCTTGTAAACTTGAATTTGGTGAAGTTAATGTTGAGTCGTAACTGATGTGGAATGAAAATTAAGTCCCTTAATGGGTTAAATTACTCACTTTAATAAGATGAGCATTAAGTGAGCCTTGATGAGTTAAATGACTCACGTTAATAAAATGAGAATTAAGTGGGTCTTAATGGGTTGAGAATTAGAAAATGCGCGATGAAAACAAATATTAGAAAACACGATACCAAGGAGAGGAGACATAGTTCATGTGGCATAAAAGAGATGTTGAGAAAAGATTTCAGGGTTTTTTTTTTTTTTTCATAGAATTTAAGGCATGCTCAAGGATGATAGAGGAGATATGTTGCTTATGTTCTCTAAGAACGTGGGGTCAAAGAGTCAAATGAAACTAAGGAGTTGGCCATCTTGGAAGCTCTTGGGTTATTCTGCTGTACATTAAGTTAGGTTGATTGTTGAGAGTGATTCCTTGAATGCCATATCTTGGATCTCCTATATGGATGATCCTTGGAGACTTCATTTTCTTTTTGCGGAAAGTAAATATTTGTCTTCCCTAGGCTAGGTGGAGTTTAATCATGTGGGGACACCGGCGGACCTACATTATATTGACCTGGGGCGACTGCCCCAGGTCAAAATTGAAATCTATATAGATTTCAATGGTATTTTTGGTGCAGGAGCGAGCAATTTGGGGCACGATCTAGGGTAGTCGCCCCACGTCAAAATTGAAAGCACCATAGAGTTGAATGGGGCCTTGGAGCATGCCCCACATGTTTAAACTTGTCACATATGTCTAAAGATAGCCCTATAAATGTAAAGCTTCGTTGGTAAAAAAAAGGAGAAAAAAAAAAAAAAAAGAAAGAAAGAAAAGAAGACATATTGCGGCAATACATCGCTCTCCCTCTTCTTTCCACCTCTTCTTTTGAAATCTCTTCGCGCCAATTGTCGATCGAGATCCTCGTCACCGGTCCCTATGTACTTTGTAAATTACTACATTTTTATCTACCAAACATATATAGTATAATCATTTATAATCACTCTATACCTAAATCAAAACACTTAATCTCCAAATCCTAATTCCAAAAATTGAACCTCAAAATCCTAATCCATACCCTAAGCCTTAAACCACCAAATCTAAGCATATCTACAAAAACCCAAATATAACCAAATTCATTTATGTTATCATGTCTTCTTACCCCACTATGATCCAAAGATAGAATTTCACTCCTATTATCCAAAGATTGGAGGCTTTGAGAAAGTAAAAAGGGAAAGGATGGGTGTCCTCAAAATGTTCTTATATTCAGTTTTTCTCATACACCCACTTACCTTGAATTTGCAGTGACCTCCATTGGGCATTGATTTTGACATATAAATTTAGTGAAACATGATAATGTGAGTTTGAGTATCTGAGATTAGGTTAGAATTATTTTTTATCCATCTAATACTTTTTGGTACTTCTAATTAACAACCTCTTCATTGCCCAATCTTCACTAACTTGATGCATCTATTTGAGTTCCATGAGTTACACATTTTCTAAAGAAAAACGTACAAGTGCTATTTGGTAATATAAAAAAAAGCCACGCAAAAGTCAAGAAAAAATGTATTTTTTTTTTCAAATGTAAAGTCTAGCAAAATTTTAGCCCCACCTAAATAAAAATCCTGGGTCCGCCACTATGTGGGGATGTCACCATGGCGGAGTCCCGCGAAGCAAGGGGTGGATACGAAGGTTCCTTTGATTGCTTTTACAATGTAATGGTTTTTTTGGCAGGCTTTAAGTATCTTATATTACAGTTGGATGTTAGTTGAAAAAAAAAAAAGAAAAGAAAACTGTTCAAATCTTTCTTCTCCTTGAGCCACATCTACTCCTCTAAGCCAAATCAGCTCTCTCTCCTCTCCTTGGCACAGTGTTTTGCAATATTTATTTTCATCGCACATCTTCTAATTCTCAACCCATTAATAAGGCCCACTTAATTCTCATTTTATTGAGGCGATTCATTTAACCCATTGAGGCTTAATACTCATCTTATTGAGGTGAGTAACTTAAACCCCACATGCAAAGAAGAAAAATTAGAACTTCTTATATAGTATACACACTAAACAGCAAAAGAAACTTCTATTACCTTTGGATTTTCACTTTCAAAATAAGGATCTTCGTAATATCATCATCACCATCCTCTCATCACAAGCAATCGCCGACAAACTCATTGCCCTAGACCTTGTGTCTACAATACATTTTGAGCCCAATTCCAAAGCTGATTAATTTTTCCTTTTAGTAGTATAGATATTTGCTCACATCTAATTTTAGTGCTACATATGAAATTATTTTTTCTCAACTATTTTATAATATAGATTTATATTTTGATGATTATACAAATGGTTTATATTCACTTAAATTGATTTTTAATTACTAATTAATTCTAAATTAATATATTTATTATTTAATCTGCATGAAATTTTCACCCGTGCATCGCACTGGCTTTAATGTTATAATTCTCTTATACCTGGTTTTTTGTAGTTTGTTCTGTCTTTGTAAGCTTTCCCCATTAATATAGAAGTTTCCGTTACCGATAAAAAAAAAAAAGTTGACTGAAACTTCAGCCTTTTCAAACTGATTTCCAAAAGTAGCTGCAATGTAAAACTCAGAAGGAGATATCTGAAATTAAAACTAAACATTTCTAAGTTTTCTTATGAAATCTGACATTAATTATCCTTACTCTGAACTCGCGACAGTTAAACAATTAAGCAGCACATCCATAGCAAAGTAATCCGATGTTCCAAGATCTACCCTGCACATGTGCAAATGAAGTTCTTGAAGTTATTACCTACATGTTGCATAAAGAAAATGCTTCCAGAATAATACACTATTATAATAGCAATCTTAAAGCCAAAGACTCTACCAAACACGCCCCCAGTTATCTTGAAATTCCACGTCGCTGATATCATGGAATGATGAGGGCATTACTTTTGCACCTTCATTATCATCATATATAGGATTATGATCCATAGATACATTCACCAACTGCAAATCAGATAGATATAAATATAAACTTAATCATGACATTTGCATAATAAAAACAGAAAAAAAGACCTGAAATGCAAAACCAACTTCAAGTGTAAATAATGCGCAAAAGAAAATGAGCACAGTAAAAATGAGAAATGAGAAAAAAGAGAAAACGAGCACAATACAATAAAAAATAAACACCGTAACAGTAAGTTTATATCCATTAGACATGCCCAAACAAGGTAGACCAGCTGGATGATCAATTTGTACACTGAACAGAGCTCTCTGAGAACTTAAAGAGTGATAAAAAAAAAGGTCAACAATTTGGTTTTTAACACCTAGAAATTAAATGAAGCCAATTATCATTTTTCCCTTTTGAATAAAAAATCTATAGTACATAAGTGATAAAAATGAGGACCTCAATGCATGTCTATTGTCTAATACCAATAAAAAAAATGCACATATAAACAGTATTAGACAAAAAAAAAAAAAAAAAAAATGCATGTATAAACACATGCAGTAGTTAAAGAGTGGCGTGCCATTGAAACAGTTAAATGAAAACAAGAGGATTCTAACATTGATTCAAATCTTGAGACCGTGTGAATAGTAATTGAAAGAATTTTTATTAATTTAATAATATTGTTTGTTTGGGTTGTGACAAAAGTTTTACATTAGCTGTCAACCAAACCAGCACAACCCTCCCTCATCTGGGCTAAGGACCAGCAGTAAAATTTCATTAGTTGAGGTTTTACATTGACCAAGCCTACACAACAGGTTACCTAGAGATTTGATTTGGTAGGTTTAGAAAAAGGGAGTGTCTCCAGAGGTTATATTGACATCATTAAAGACATAATGAGGGAGCAATAACGAGCGTGAGAGTCACATGTGAGAGACTAGTGAGTTTCCAGTTACTATAATTTTGCATTAGGGATTAGCTTTAAACCCTTATCTCCTTTACACTGATTATGCATGAGTTAACTAATTATATTTAAGAGGAGGTTCTTTTGTATATATATATATATATATTATTTATTTATTTATTTATTTATTTTCTTTTGCAGATAACATAGTATTGGTGGATGAATTGAGATATAGCATGAATGCAAAAATTGAGAGATGACAGGAGGCTTTGGAATTTAAAGGCTTCAAAACAAGTCGTACATAGACGAATATATGAATTGCAACTTCAGTGGGATTGGGCAAAGAGGTGAAACTTCTATGAGAATTAAAGCTCAAGAGATACCATAAAGAGATTCATTCTAATACTTTGTTAGATGATTAGTAAGGATAGAGAGAGGAAGAAATAGAACATAGGATAGGAACATGATGTTTAAAGTGGAGACTTGCTTATAGTGCTTTGTTGGCGCATGCCTCCAACGATGGCGGACTAGGATTTTCATTTGGGTGGTGCGGGCCATGGTCAAGTTAAAAAGTTAAATAGTAAAATAAAAAAATTTATAGTGTTATTTAAGAAATTTCTCAAACCTTGCAGGTGCGGTCGTACCCGTGTGGTTACATGTAGGTCCACCCCTAACCACCAAGACTGAAGGAAAAGTTTTACAAGATAGCGATTAAACTAGTTATGATACATGGAGCAGAACGTTGGCCAATAAAAAAGAAATACATGCACAAAATTAGTGTAGTAGAGAAGAGTGGATGTGTGGTTAAACTAGGAAGGATAGACTTAGAAATGAGCACTTTCAGGAGCATTTAGGAGTAGCATCAGTAAGGATAAATTAAAAGAGACACCGTTTGAGCATGTACAATGCAGGCCAGCAACGACACCGTTGAGAAAAAAGTTATTGTAAGCAAGTTGATGACCCACCAAGGACAAAAAAAAATATGCCAAAGAGGACATGGATGGAAGTAGTAAGGATAGATATATAGAAGTGCAACTTATCTAAGGATTTGGTTCAGGATAAATTGGAATGGAGAAACAAAATTGATGTAGCCGATCCTAACATAGTTGGGATCCGACCCTAACATAGTTGGGACAAGGCTTTGAAGGTGATGCTGGTGATTTATTTATTATTATTCTTCTTTTTTTTAATAAAATAATATAATGAAATTTAATGAACAACGAATAGTTTTAACTCAAGTATGCCGTAAAAGGAATAATCATGAACAAAAACAAAGAAAAGAGTGCACCTGCAAATTAGAAGAGTTGAAAGCTCCCAAACGCCCCATGACATACCATGATTGGAATACCTACATAATCAAACTCTTTACAAATGATGACTGATAAAACACGACAAAGTTATACAGGCGTGAAAGTGACTAAATAATTAAAAAAAAATTACTTACGCTACCAAGAAGATCAACATCACGATCAGATGGAGCACCATAGAGTTCAAACCATATGAATGAATTGGTGGGGTCAAAGCTGCACAAGGCATAAATAATTTGTTAATATATAATTATAAATCACATATAACTTTAAGTTCTGGCACAGCACAATTTGTATAAAATTGAGAACCCTGCTATCAATTAAATCAGTTCCTAAACAACAAGACCATAAGATACTATGAATAAATTCATAATAAAAAATACTAGACAGCAGGAATTTATACCATTTCTCAGGCAAGTAGATATTCAAAAATCTACATAAGCAATGTCTCTGGGTATCCAAATGCTTTGTCCAAACATGCAATTTCGACAGTTGGTTTCATAATCTTCTAACATAATTTTCACCATTAAGAAAAAACAAAAAACAAAAAAAAAAAAACTTCTAACATAATTTAATGTACAGCTACACGTGGTAAATATACTACCAATTTTCTATATACAAGTTGGTTGACAAGAGAAGTGAAAAGAATAAAAATGATAAACAAAACTTAGCAAAACTTCAAATATATTTAATTAAACTTCAAATTCCTACCGCATGTTTTTGTTTTCATTCAATTTTTACCACATGTTTTTGTTTTCATTCAGAGGGGGAAAAACCAAAGTAGTCCACAAAACCAAATACCCAGTACCTTGTGAACATTTGTCCCTTGCAATTTGGAGAAACCTTTTTTGGAAATTTTTATTTGTAAAAGCTCCGTTTAGAGAAACAAGCAGTAAACTAAAGAAAGAAGAAGAAGAAGCAAATCCGTATATTGCTGCATGCATTTCTATTTTGTGAGGAATGAACGAATTCAGAACATACCATTTTACCATGCAATGGTCGTCATACAGAACAGTAGGACAATTGTATGGGAAATGGATGCCTGTCCTATTCCCTCCTCTATATAATTCAGGCCATCCATTCAAGCTTGTAAAACGGACAGTTCCATCAAATTCGGTCCAACTGTTTAGGCTCTTGATGAAAGGGGAGGATCAAACAGAGAATTTGGCACATATGGATATAAGACATACATTTAGCACTTTGTCCATCCAATGCAAAGGTAGGCGGTAGGCCCCTCCGTCTCGGGGGGTAAAGGATCATCACACTAGATCATTCCTCTTTATGTCATTACTGAGATGTCTTTGGCGACTTTTCAAATAAACAATCTCCATATAATGAATTTTAAAAGTGACCTCATTAGAAATAAAGAAGGAAAGGATTAATATAGTTTTGGAGATTAAACAATAGCCAGGTTGAGGAAAGCACAATCTCAACCCATTATATTCAGGTTGGCCCTCACAATTAAAAAGCGTGTGTGTAGCCAGGTTGAAGAAGGAAAGGATCAATATAGTTTTGGAGATTAAACAATAGCCAGGTTGAGGTAAGCACAATCTCAACCCATTGTATTCAGGTTGGCCCTCACAATTAAAAAGTGTGTGTGTGTAGATGAGCTAGACTACAAAACACCTGGGTGTTTTTTTCTCAAAAAAACGCCCCTCTTAGGGCTTGTTTGGTATCTCTACTCTTTTTTTTTATAGATCCATCTAAAATAGATCCATTAAAAAAATAGCCATAAAAAAAGAGGCTAGAATAAAAAAAAACGCGTTCGGTAACGCACGAATTTATTTTAAATACATCGCCTCTATATTTTAAGACCCAAAAGCTCTATTTCTCATCTGCCTACTTTTGGAGCATTTGGATTTTAGAGGATTTGGCTCTAAATGTCTAAAGCGGAAAGAGTCTAAAATCTTGTGCCAAACGCTCTAATTGTTCAAACCTCTGAACGATTTAGACATATAGAGAAATAGAGGCATGAAATAGAGATGCCAAACATGGGCTTAGTGGGGCACACCTGGATGCATTACAATCAACTGAATCAAGAGAGGGACAGTGATGGAAAGGTTGGGACCTAGATGAGGAGAATATGAGATATCCAGCTTTGGTTGTGCATTTTTCCTTAGAGTATTCTCTCATCTACTGTAAAGTTATTTTTCTTCTTTAGTTAAATTCTGACTAAAATTTTAAACATCCAATGTAAGTAAAAAAAATTGAAAAGTGGGCCCCACAGATCAAGCAAGTGGGGCAAAATGTCACTGTCCTTAGTTAGTTCAGCTGGTTACGGACATGGGTGTGAGAGTAAGAGTGCGAGTGAGTTCGAATCCCCTATGTAGCAGAAAACAAAAACAAAAAACAAAAGTGGCCCATAAGGTCCTATCATTGGGATGTGACCTCTTCTCATAAGAATATAACAATGCAGTTTTGGACCTAGATGAGGAGAATATGAGATATCCAGCTTTGGTTGTGCATTTTTCCTTAGAGTATTCTCTCATATACCATAAAGTTGTTTTTCTTCTTTATTGAAATTGTCACCATCCAGTGGCAATTAAAATTTTACAAAGGTGGGCCCAACATATAAATCAAGTGGTCCAAAAGATCCATTCATTGGATGTAGTGTCTTATAATAAGAACATAATCATGAAAAGAAGAAGAATTTATTGGGGCCGAACCAGGCTACAGTCTTGAAAAAAAAAAGGGCCCCGCCTAACACTCCTATTGAACCTGGCAGGTATGCTTAAAGATCTGTCTACATCTGTCTGAGGTGCCAAGAAAGCTAAAAGCCCAGCACAAACTGGGCTGGGCTCAGGCATAAAACACCAACCACACCCAGTCACTTAACAACATTGTCACGAAATTCGGTTCGTTTCAGCAGAAATTTCCGAGCAATTTCGGTTCGTTCACTCTACTGAAATGAACATGAACCCTGTAATTATTTGCCTCAAAATTCGTTCAAATTCACCTGGTCCGGTCCGAATTCTATGATTTCGGTCAAGTCGTCCAATTCATCTGATTCATCCGATTATTCATCCAAGCATGTAGGTTGCTTTTAAGATAGAAATAATGAAAATTGAAGGGGCTAAACATATTTTTTTAAATTAAAAGTAAAAGTAAAAAATACTTTTTTGGCCTTTTAGCTAGAGAAATTAGTGGGCTCCACTGTGGAGCCGCCCATCTATTAAAATTTAAATAAGTCATGGGCCCTATCGCCCTAATCAGATTTTATTCCAATAAAAAATATTTTATTATGAATAAGTTAGCCAAGTTTCCCTCTAATATGAAATAGCCCACTAAAAATATAAATTGACATATTGCATTGATTTAGTACAATAAATTAAATGTATCATATATTAATTTTACCTTTTTATATATATAATGTTTTTCCGAAATATTTCACCCTCATTTTCGAAACGGCCAAAACATTTCATTTGGAGTCCAAACTGAAATGGCATCCGAACCGAATTTCATAACACTGCTAAAAAGCCCTAGGTGGAATACCGGGTTCCATCTTCACTTACTCTCTGAAGCTGACTTTGAAAGCAAGGACTGAACCTGTCTTTGACTTTTGAAAATTTCTACCTTTTCTCCGGACCCTTTCCTCAACCTGCCAGTCACAAAAAAGATGAATGATTATAAACATTGATAGGCCTCTCTTAAGCTTTCTAATACTAAATTAGAAAAGATGCATTTGCTCACATACTCTTTGTCTCATCAGCTCCGGGTTTCCAATGCTATCGCCAAGAACCGCGCGCATCTCCTCATCATCTCTGCAGGCATTTTCCAGGACCCTGCATTAACCCAAAGTGCATCACTTTAGCATGCCATGAGGGCAGGTCCAGTTCTGGGTGAAATCATGGGTTATCTGAATCCGGATCCATTTTTATAGGATGCATCCATATCCGGATCTGAGATGAATCCAGCAGTTGGATCCAGAATTGGTACCTAAGATATATTTCCAGATATGGGGCCAGATCTGAGACAAGAGGTGGCGGTACACACGAGTATACTCAATCAATAGGCCTTAAAATAGATATGTGAATTATGCAAGCGGTGCTCTTGAAAGGGCAATCTGATTCAAGCGTTGCAAACTCCCAAATGGCAACATAAACCAGGCTTTGTAGACTCTAATAGTTTAATACACAGCTGTAGTCAATAACGAATCCAAATCCTCGGACTCAAACTCAAATGAAGCCTGACCATCTAAAGGTTCTGGATCTCATACACATCTGGATCTAGACCCAAATTTCTGTTGGATAAAAAAAAAGTTCCATACTTGAATTTCTTGGATTACACAGCTGAAGTTGTATAGGATCATCATCCAATCAAAATAGAGGGCGAAACAATGGTAAGCACCCCTTCACTTTTATTAAACTGCAACCCGCCACAAATCCATTGATGGGGCCTACTTTTTCAAAATTCAAATTGCTCACACAATCTAACCCAATGGATGAAATCTCACTCCAATCACACAAGACCTTCACTTGTATACATGTGATTAACTCTATTCATTATTCTCATTTCCCTGAAAAACCCAGATGGGTTTCATCAAATGTAATAGAACATGATCAATCTAATGAAGGGCATACTAGTATTGACTTGAAAATTGGGATGAAATCAATACAAGGAGAGTTCAATTGTGCGAGCGGTTTTGGATTTTGGGAGTTTGGCCTCATTAACAATGTTTGCTTGGACCCTTGTTAGTCCGATTCGTGCATACTGCATAGATAATCTGTGGCCTTCCTGCTGTCATTTCTCATCGCGAAAGAGGGAAACCCTAGAAGAAAGAACAGACGTAACAGGACAAAGAACGACACAAGTAGCCGATATCTGATTCCGTTCCGTACCACCACTCCCCGAAACGGAGAGAAAGAAAGGAAACCCTAGAAATGGAAGGGAAGAGGAGGAGAGACTTACTTAGCCCATGAGGGGTAGTTGTGCTTTTGATCGTGCTCTCGCTTCCTCTTCTCCTCCCTCACTTTCAATAGTCTCCGTCCCCTCGCTGTCGTTCCCGAGCCCTTTGCCGTATCGGCGTCCTCCGAAACGGCACGAACTGTTGCTTCTCTACGGCCCGAAACCGAAACGGAAACGGAAACGGAGAGATTGTGAAAAGGATTTCTGTCCGAAACGAGTGAGAAATGATGATGGGAACGGTTTGCAGGAGAGGATGGAAGAGGGAGAGGGAACGGACTCGACAATGAAGAACTTACGGAATTCATTGTTTTCGTAACGGTATCGGGCACTTTCTCAAAAGCAGCTGCTCGGAGGGTTTGAGAGCTGCAGATCAGAGATTTCTTAAACACTTTTAGCTCAATTCTATCTATTCCGGTATAACCTCCTCTGTCTTTTGCAAATGCAATTCATAAGATGTTTGTGGGGCCCACAAGCCCATCTTACAAACAAAAAGCCAATGACAGATGAGCAACCCTATAAACCTCCAAAAAAAAAAAAAACGTACCATATTTCATCAGGCAAATTTTTAGTATCATTTTTTTTTTCTCACCAAATTAGAGGAAAGTGACAAGCACATAAGCTTTAGTTAGTTTTCGTGGACATGATTCCACACAAAAGTCCCAATTGAAGAGTGAAAGGGTGACTGGTGAAAATTTTGCAAAGAGATCAAATCCCTATAATTAAATTTTAGAGACAGTATGGCAAAAGTGGCTATTTTAACTCTTCCTTCTTGATCACCATCATCCTGATTTGAATGATATGAATCCACTGCTACAACAAAAACCTGGTTCCTGTCTGTGTTTGGTGAGCCTGAGGCCTCCACCAAAAAATTAAGAGATAATTAGTAAAAAGTCCATCATATAGGACTTGTAAGGCCTCCAGTTCACCAACTTTTTCTCTAAGGCCTGTAGTCCATGCAACTTGGATATATCTCGGTGAGAAGTTCTCAGACACATCACTTCATGGAGAGAGGTCCCTGGACATGCCACCTCATACATTTTAATGACTGATTTGCCCTTTTAACTGATTAGGCATAAAATTTTAAATTTTAAAATTTTAAATCTTCCATTCTCCCTCTTCTTCTTCTTGTATCCAGACTTTTGCACGTGGATCTTCATTGTAGGAACATGAGAGATGGCGGTTTTGATCTCGAGAAGACCACACCGATCGGATTTGTGTAGAAATCCGAAGTTGCAGACGCTCTGCAGACAAGTCTGGTATCGGTTTTGAAGGCTGCACAGTACCGGAGACTCGTATTAGAGGGTTGATCGGAGAAGAAGAAGAGAGGCGAAGATTAATAGATCTGTTGGAGGGCCACGGTTCTCCCGTCAAGAGAAAGAAGATCCTCGTGTTGCAGAGAAACGGTGAAGAAGGGGCGGCTCTGTTTGAGTCCTGTTGCAACGTCCAAACACAGCAAGAAGAAGGAAGAATCGCCTGGTGATCGCCGTTGTCCGCTGCCATCGCCTGGGAAGAAGAATCAGGACGTGCCATCGCCGAAGTTTTCTTTTGTCACAGAGAAAATGTTGCAGAAGAAGAAGTAGATAGCATTTTGGGATCTGTATCTGACTGGGCCCCACATCGCCGTGAATAGCCTTGAACAGAAAACAGATTGCCGAGATCGCCGTTGTGCATCGTCGGAGAAGGAAGTTCACCCCCGCTGCTGCCGCGCTGTTGCCGTGGAAGAAGAAGCAACCCGGGAGAGGTTTCTGGTTTTTGTTCCAGAACGTCGCAGAGAACGTGAAGAGGAAGCTCAGGTTCTGTCTGGGGAATAAGACAACTATTTGGGATGGGTTTGGTTCCAAGTTGGTCCAGGTCAGGTCAAGCCTGACCCATTTCAGAAGTCAAATTTATCTGAATTCTGTATTTCTTGTCAAATTTATTTGAGTTTTGGACAAATCTATCTGAGTTTTTGGATATTTATCTGAGTTCTGGAATAAATTTATCTGAGTTCTGGACAAATTTATCTGAGTTCTGTACAAAACTATTTGAGTTTTTGGCTTTTTATGTGACTTCTGAAACAAATTTATCTGAGTTCTGGATAAATCTATCTGGATTTTTGGCTATTTATATGAGTTCTGGAACAAATCTATCTGATTTTTTGACAAAAAAGACATGAGTTTTTTGCCACGTTGTTTGCTAATTTGGAAAATTGTGTTATCTTAGTTTTGGCAAATGTATTTAAGTTTTTTTAATTTTATTTGTACTTTTTAATTTTATTTACGTCTTTTGAAATTTATTTATATTTTTTTTTGAAATTTATTTGGATCTTTTGAAATTTATTTTGGATCTTTTGAAATTAATTTTCATCTTTTGAAATTTATTTGTGTCTTTTTAAATTTATCTGTATTTTTTTGAAATTTATTGCTTTTTTTTTAAAATTTATTTGCGTATTTTGAAATTTATTTGTTTTTTTAAAATTTATTTGAAAATCTCATTAATGAAATTCCATTAATCGTGGCCCATTGAATGATAGTTGACTATTATTAAGGGGATATCCCATTAATCATGGGATATGATTTAAAAAAAGGGTAAATCAGACATATCAGGTATGAAAATCTATTAGAGGACTTTTGACTGCATGATTTTTTTTTTTTTGGACTGTCTGCAACAAAGTCATACTTTGAAGGACTTCTCGCCGAATCCCCAAAAATTAAACACAGTGTGTAAAAAAAAAAGAAAGAAAGGAATTCATCCCCACAAACTTTCCTTCTATATTTATGCTCGACTCTTCGCTAACAACTTCTTAAAAAAATTGTGTCCTCTCCATTTACAGGAACATGAATTGTGTCAAGCTCTAAATTAAATATGAACAGTTAAAAAAAGAGAGTACGACCATTGGCTTAAACTGATTCTTTATCCCTCATCATTGTTCCCTTTGGAATCATTTTGACATCAAGCCCAGGATCAAGTGAGGACAACGGTTTGAATAACTTCCTTAAAAAATAAACATCCACTCCAGCCATTTGGTCTCCAGTTCAGTCTGTGTTAAAACGTTATTTTGTTTTTTTATTTCTTTTAACAATCTTCCCTGATTGAATAGCAAAAATATTAGCCTGCATGATTAAATTTCCTTTATTACTGAAATTATTTTCCCCTCTAACGTCTATTTCCTTGCAGATTTGGTTCGAATCGAGAGGAGGGTCTCTTCTGGCTCGATTTTCTTTGGAAAGAAGCATCGCTGAAAAATTTGGAAATTCAGACAGTTTACTTGATGACAATTGGATCACTTTTCTGCAATATAGCTTTGTCGATAGAGCTTCCTCTAACCTTAATGCAGTAGAACAATGGACTTTCTTTCATCAATAACCACATGGGTTTTGTAGCATGTGGAAGGTACAATAATTCAATAAATCCATCCTCTCCAACATTTTTAGTTCTTTTTACATATACTATATCCAACAAAGCTTGTAATCTGTCAAGCAGACGTTTACCTGAAGATGGCTCCACAACAATGCACCAAATATTTGCTATTCAAGGCGAGGACTGCAGCTGAACTTGTGTTACTTTTTTTTTATTTACATTAAACATAGACTTCTACCTGTGCTGCTTATGCTTGATCAATGCTATTCCGGTAGTTGACCATGTAAATGGCAACCAATGTCACTAACGCACCCACCAATTGCACTGGAGAGAATGTTTCCCCCAAATATATGAACCTGATCCCAAAACAACGATATTTAGTAATTAAAGAAACAACCAAAAAATTACATCCTTGAGGACACAGTTGACAGGAAATACATGACAAAGTATCAAAGGAAGACCCATGTTTAAAAATCAACAGGAAAGTAGGAAAGAAGGTCCAGAGTTTCAAAACCATGAGTAGGAAAATCCAAGACACCAACATCTTGCCCTCTACACCAACTTCAGTTAAACTATGGACAGTTCTTTCCAACATACCTTGCCCAACTTTAGTTAAACTATGGACAGTTCTTTCCAACTTACCTTGCCCTCTACACCAACTTTAGTTAAACTATGGACAGTTCTTTCCACCTCACCATCTAATTTCATTCCAAATTACTGAAGGGGAAATAAAAGCCACAACAGAAATGGAGAAAAACAAAAGGCAGCCCAAGCATGAAGTGGGCCTTGCCAATACTTTGATAATGTGTCTGCTTGAGACTGCTCTCTGGAGCAGTTGAGATAAGCTTCCTTGTAAGAGGGGCATTTACTCTTCAACATATCCCTAACCTCAAAACTCAAGCAGACATTTGGCATAGGAGGGAACTAGCCTTAAAAGCTATTGTTTTCTACTTAGGCCCTGAATGGGATGTTGTTGGGTGGTTTCTCTATTATCCTTTGTTTTTGCTTATCTGATGCATTTTTATGTAACCTTCTCTTTCTATGCAGACATCAAGCATGTACTCATAGATCATTCTCTTGTAAATCTGATTTCTTGGAAATGGATTTTTGGACCATTTATAAAAATAAACAAAAAAAAAAAAAAAATGATAGCAAGAATTCCAATAATCTTACCCAAAAATTGAAGCAAACATTGGTGTCAGAAATGTAAGGGAGCTTAGTCTCGTCAAGCTACCTGAAAGTGCATCACAACAGTGACATTTAGAAGGCTTCACTAAGTTTTTCTAAAGCTGAAACAGTAACTTCAGTTAAAAAATAAATGTACCAAGCCGTTTGGATCAGATAGAAAAAAATAAGTAAAGAACAAATGACACCCTTGACATGGCTAATTTGGAAAAAAAATCAGCCAATTCAGCTGGTGCCTAAGTATCAACAGAAGTCATGGCTGTCAAGAAATAAAAAAAAATGGAATTTTCATAATAAACAATTAGCCCATCATTGACAGATCAATGAATGCAGATAAATGCAGGAACCGCAATGTGCACCCTCCAATATAGCAAAAGTTACATACTATATTATTTTAAGTATTGTCATCAAGCTCGTACCAAAAAAAAAAAAATCAAGAAAGCAAGGGGACAAATAATAATGAAGCTCGGGGAAAAAGAACTAGACCTCTTGTTGCATTGTAGAAGTATACACCATAGCTGATAGCACTTCCAAACACAGAAGTATAAAGAAGGGCTAAAAGATCACTGGATGTTAGCTCCTTTAGACTGCCACTGACAGCAGGATCATGATTAAGTACTGAGATGGCCAAAAGAGGGATCCCACCAATAACCATGTGCTGCAATATAAAAGCAAGCAAATAAGTATGTTCATCAACAAATGCAAAATGCAACCTTAAGTATTCATCACACTTCATGCAAATGCAACCTTTAGTAGAAGCCAGGAGAATGTTGGACGCATTAAACATAGGAGCGTATATATATGTATAAACTCCGTATGTGTATAAAAAATTATCCCATATAGCTAATCTACACGGTAATCTACCATATATCACTGGAAAGCTTCAACCTTTAATTGTAGACCAACAAGCTTCTTATTGACAGACTGAAATTATTATATATATTATAAAACCGCTTCAAATTCAATAGTGAATCACACTTAAGAAAGGTGATTCTTACAACAATCTAACTTCATAATGGATTAAGCAATGTTCCAGTGTAAGAAAAGGGTCAAACAAAAAGTCTACTTGGACAAACTTCTTGGACAGAATTTTGGACAAAATTCTGTCCAAGTAGCATTACTCTAAAACAAATGAAAAACCTCTAGTTTGTAGTAACCAGTAAAATAAGGTCTGCAGTAACAGGCAATTGCTATCTAGGATTTCCTTACCAAATACCAGTCCATAAAAGCATTTTGGTTACACCAAAACCATTACATAATGGCCATTGGCCGCTTTGTTAAAACTATCACCAATACAACAAGTGGGCTCCACCATCGAGTTCATCAGAGAATACAGGATAGATCAAAATGTATCCAACGACCTAGGTGAATTGTCATTTACAAGGACGCAAAGATCCGAAGAGATTAGGATAGGTATTTCCTATTACTTGGGATGAAATAGTTAAAGGTGCAGTCCGAAAGGACTAGGCTAATGGAAACAATTTAAGATTAACAATTATAACCAATGCTAGAAGCATTAATATTGAACCTTGTTGCAGGTGTTTCCAAGTTCGTGTCAGTTTAATTAATTTGTTAATTACGTAAGATAAAGTTTCCTAATCGCAGACCTGGAAAGCTTCTATAATTTAAAAATAATGAATCTGTGACTGACAAGGGAGAGAAATATCAATCCACCTGGTACCTCCTTCCTCTTTCATCAAACTCCCACTGTGACTCAAAGACTCTGAAGGGTGCCTATATGCCAAAGACTAAACTCTCTGCCCAGGTTCCAGTGTTCTAGTCGGGGGGAAAAAAAAAAAGAAGGCATGAAATGTGTGCTAAGTCACTAAATTTTGAAGAGGAATGTTTGAACAGAGTTGCTTTTTATAAGTTTTATTTTCGAGCAGGCATATATTTCACGTGGCTTTAGAACTTATCAATTCAAAACTAAGCTGTGTTGACTCGCTATTGCGTTTTGAGCAGTCACCATTTTGGAGTCTACTCACTTTCAACTTTCAAGATCAAATTGAAGATTTATCCTAAGAAATAATATATATATATATATATATATATATACATATATATATGATTTTAAGACCTACCTTAGGTTTTTTTTTGGGTCAACCATTGAGTATTCTAGGCTGACCAACTCCTTCGGAGAAGGGTGTCAGCCTCTCAGGTTTTCAGGATATGATAATTTTCAGTATTAATCAACAGCTTAGAAGTTACAACCCAATATAACTTGGCACTTATTATGCATCCACCAACATACATTTATCTGGAATTACTAAATTTGATAAAAAAAATACTGAAAAGCTTTTGTTTCAAATAAAAGAACAAGAAGAGCCAAGGCCAAACTAAACTGACAATAAAGGCTGATGCAATGTACCCATCCAGTAGCCATGACAGGATCAGAGTATTTGGACACCCAGCGGACCATGACAGTTCCTACAGCCATGCTTTGAGCTGCAAGGAGCATCCAACACTCTCCACTCCCCCACAGTGTAGAATTTCCCCCTTCAAAAGAAAGGGAGGGAACCTGCAATGAAACAACAGTGACTCCCTAAGACTGTTAAGTGTAAGACAAATACTGCAATCAGAAGCAGGATCTTGAGACCTGAAAAAAGAGATAGTGAAGTCTGAGACTAACTTTGCAGAAGCTCTCTTCTTTCAAGGGAATTTTCTAAACTGTAATTCAAAATGTAAATTTTTATAGATCCCAGCAAATCAATAATTATTTTCCTTTTCTTGTTTTATGAATGACTATGATAGCAACTAATACGCAAGTTGTAACAAACACACTAGCTAACTCCAAATTCCCGATAAAGTGGTCGCTGGCTTATGAGAAACTGACCTCAAGAAGCAGAAGGCCTATGACACCAACCACGAGCCCTGCAGCTCCAACCACACCAATGGATTCACCAAATAACAAGGCTGCAAGTATAGCCACCGTCAAAGGTTGAGAATCAATGATAACCTGCCCATAAAGACTTTCCTTTTCAAATGACTAAACAAAAAAAAAAAGGAAAGTAGCATAAAAAGAATAGTCCTATTAGACAACAATCAAATCTTTCAACTTAAATTAGCCTGGATGCCTCCTAGCCACATTCATCAAGTTCCTGTTAAAACAACTTCTCGGGGAAGACGGCTCATCTCGCAAATCCAATAATTAATTTAAAAAAAAATTTACCATCACCTCAAATCGAATTTTTTTTAATTAACCTCAAATCGATTTTTATATTATGGTTACACATGTTACAAATAACTATCACAATTAAATGATTTTACATTGTGGTTATGCAAACTCCATCAGCATGCTTTTGTTAATAGTATATCATTAATAATCAACTAAAGTCTAATCGAATTAGAGCAGAAATTTGACATACACTGCCCAATCCAGCTGAAGTCCTTTGCAAGCCTTCTGCAAGAAATCCCTGTCCAATTACCAAACACAAAGCACACATATAATCATAAACCCAAACCCAATCACTGAAAATTTTAAAATGAGGAAGACCCAAAAAATTCCAATTTACAAAACAGCAATTGTTATCAAACTGCTACTACAGCTTACATCTCTTCCAAGATGTTTACAGCGGCAATTGCTGAATCTTTCAAGCAAACCCCACCTGAAAACACGCAGCATCCACCACTCCAAACAGGAGGATCCAAACCCAAGCAGCAGTTCCAGAGGGCTGCTTCCTCCCTCTCGCCGCCGCGAATGCGATCAGCATCACCCCGGCTGGGATAAGCCGGAACGACGACACGAAGAACGGCCCCGCCTTCGGCAGCACCTCCTTCATGGCCACCATCGCCGTCCCCCAGAAGAAGAAGGGCGACACGAGCAGAGCCGAATCCCAGACTCCATAAGCAAAACCCAGATCGGATTTCCCGCCATTTTCTTCGACTTCGAAGCTCGAGCTCTTCGCTGACGGTCGCAGCGGCGGCAACAACAGCCGATCGGATTCCGACGTCGCGGCGTCGGAGCCGGTGCCGGTGCAGCTGACATCGCTCTGCGTTTCGGTATCGGGTTTTCGGCAGCGGATGAAGGTGGTTGGAGCGGGAAAGCGAATCCTAACCGTAGTTTTAGGGTTTTGGTTTGGGGCGGGAAAAGGGAAATGGGAAATTGGTTTCCTGGGATTTAGAGAGGAAATGGAAGGTGAGGAGATTTGTTGAATTGGTGGAAAGGAGAGAAATATGTTAGAATGACAGAGAAAAGAGGACTTTGACATTGTTTGGATGATGAGAAGAATGGAAGATTATTTTAATGCTTGGAAACTGTCGAGAGAGTGAGAAAAGAGTAATGTATGTATTTGTTGCAGGAGCAGCAGCTACAGGCCACAGCTACAACATGAGGCAGGCATTGGCCCAAGTAAGGCCTTATTGCTCTTGTTAAACTCATGTGAGTGTTTGGGTAAAATTGAGTATGTGCTGATCAGGGTATTTCCTTTTGTTTTTGGTAAAATCAGGATACACTTTTAAAGAAATCTACTACTTTTTTTTTTTTTTTGGATTTCAATTGTAGTGTCAAGTGGGAATGGTATAAGGTATGGATTTAGCGGGCTCCACCATGCAAATTAGTCTAGATTAAAGACCTCTTAGGGATGGCCGCATCATTATAAAAACCAAGCTCTATTGTTTTTTTTATGATTCGTTGCGGTGCTTTTCTCATGGAAGAAAAGGTTTTTATTACATGTTCGGGAATTGCTTTTACGTGAAACCAAGGTAAAAGAAATCCAAAGAAATGATATTCCAATATTACACAACCGTGATTTACACTGACAGTATGAAAAAAGTCTTAACCCAACTCAATAGGATTTAAAACAAAAAAACCAATTAGGGCCTGGAACCCAAGAGAGCACACGCATGTAGACGTGGAAAGAGGAACCCCACAAAATGACAAGGAGAGCTCACACAAGCGGAAAAGAGAGTTAATGTGAGTTTTTTTTTTTTTTTGTAAAACAGAGGGTTTTATTTTTTAAAAAAAATAGAGTTAACGGGAAGTTGAAATGCCATTGAGTCTATAATAGGATTCAATTGATCTTTTCATTATATTATGTCAAAGTAATATACCAGAAAAAGAGTTTCAAGAGTGAAATTTCAAATTCTTCCCCTACAAAGTATTCATGGCTGCTGTTTGACATATTTGTAAACTACTCACTTTCAAGTTTGAAAAAAAAGGAAAAGAAGTCTTAAAAGACCCATGAATTGAACCATCCAATAAAATTGGGTGGGGATCATGGCCTATCAACAGCAGTGCCCATTAGTTGAACGGTTCTTCCATGATACGGTTACATGACCTTTCATTTTCTTAAGTGTGGGAACCATGTTTAAGTCATACTATGGATGGTAGAAAAGATGAGCAGGATTAGATGGTGAAACCCCTGCTAAATGGGTCTTTTGAAAATAATACTGTGAAGCCCCTGCTAAATTGGTCCAAATTATTGGAGTGATTGCCGGCTTTATATGGATGCTTTCCACCTTTTAAAATTGGATCGTGTTCAGTGTTTAATTCATAGTGTTACACTGTTACATATTATAATGGCTTTTCGTGTCGCATATTGTGCTATGTAAAATTGAGAATTGCATCAGATTGACAATTGACTATAAAATGCATGCCAAACAAATATCTAAACACAGATCATAATCGCATTGCATTAGAACTTCACGATTACACAACCATGTTTGAAAGAATGGGCAGTGTGCGTGGGCACCACCATGTATGAAAAAAAAATTTTTTTTTTTTGGCGCACATGTTTACGCAAAGGCCTGCCAGGCCCAATATCTGAAATAAATAGGCCTTAATCTTATAGTCCAAGGCTTGGCTCGGTGTGTGGATCGGGGACTCAATCTATAGAAGGCTCCAAAACTAAATGATTTGGACTTTGAATGAGCTTTGGTCCGGTTTATATGCAACCCAAATAAGAACTAGTGGTTTGTTGGGATATCATGTCTCCTATAGCAGAATATCATAGATGATCAGGTATGTTTATCATCCAATCAGTGGGTCCATAAAATAAGTGGTCTACATTCAGTTTGAAGTCTTTTTTTTTTTTTTTTTTTTTTCGGTATTTCAGCTTAGGAGGGTTGGGGCCCTCGGGTGAGGAAAGGTGTCTGTCCGGATTCGAACTTAAAAAATGCAGGTAATAACTGACACTTCTTACCACTAGGGTAAGAGGCTATTCTTTTCAGTTTGAAGTCTTATAGTGACTCTGAGGATGTTCATGGTCCAATCAATGCCAATTTTTCTGAATGGTGGTTAGGAATTCAAACAGCATATATAGAAAATGAGAAATTGCATATATATTGCTGTGAATCACATTGATACATGTCTGAAGCATTCTTCAATATCCTTCCTGTAGTAATTCTGGGTTCAGGTTGATCTGAGGCCCTACTACTGTGGTGTAAGAACATACATATTGCATGCGTGGGAATCAACAGTGGCTGTCAACTGCCCTTGAACTGACGACCTTGTCGAATGCTGGAAAATTGCAGTCACACCAAACTTGAAGCAGTTAGGAATATGTACATGACGTTTATGAGGAAAACACAAAAACCACTTAAATTAGAAAGGATATGTGCATATCATACCTTCCATACATCTCGAGCATTGACGACAGTCGATGATTTGAGGCCGATATCGGTCCATTTAGCAGTGATGGATGCCATAGATGATCCCCTGTTCCATAGGACCACTGCTACTCTGTTATGACTCAATGGACCAGCCCAAACCTGCACATTTTAAGACATGTTAATATGAGAATCCAAATTTTTTAAGAAATTTAAAAAAAAATACTAATAGTAACTTACCTCCAGGTCTCCTTTCTTCTTAACTTTCTTCCCTTGAACTCCAAGCTTATCTGCCATATCATGTTTATCTTAGGATAACCCAATCATAAAATAGTCCTAAGAGTGTGATTTTACTTAATATATTTGTAGAGTTTTGTTCAGCTTCTAAACTGTTGATGTGCAAAGAATTTCATGCATGTAGTTCACATATCACTTGCTTAACATCTATGGCAAAAAAATATGTGAGTGACAGAACAATCTCTGTACCTTGATTGACTGCAATGACCTCCTTGTTGCTCAATAACCCCCGTGTTTCATCATCCATTGACCTTAAGTCGCATCCAATCAGTAGTGGGGCCTAAACAACCAGACAGTTATGTACAAATAATCATCATTTCATGAATGTAAACACTAATTAGACCCAGTACAAGTGTGTCTGCAGAGTACTTTGAAAAATGGCTACCTTAGCCAATGCCCATATGCTGAAGTGAGAGCGATATTCCTCCGTTGACATACCACCATTTCCAACTTCAAGCATATCAGGATCTATACAAACAGCTCCAAACACAACATATTTTAGTATAGTTCTGGCCACTACATTTTGTTTGAGAGATCAAGGGTCCAGTACTAGGCAAATAGGAGTATACCGTTCCATGCCCCTGGTCCAGCATATGATGCCCATGCGTCGTTTTGATCAGCCCTTGATGTAATACTAGAAAGGGAGTAGAGCACCATGTTTTCAGTTTACACCACAGAATGAATACACACAAATGCATCACTGCATCAATTAGCCTCTTGTTAATTACCTATTCCAGTTATCTTTAATATCGCCCGTTGTTCGCCAGCTGTTTCCAATAGCTGGTGCCCAGGTTGCTGGGTTTGCTTGGCCCCTAAAATCATACCAAACCATCTTATTATTGTTATGAAATCTAAGGAGAAATGTAAGTATTTCTCACTAAAGCAATTGCCACAAGAGCATAGTTAAACAACAGACCATTCACATAGAGAGAAAAAGATGGGTCTTCCTGTCTTCAGAAGAGCTTTGCTCATCTTAGAGTACCTGTGCCATTCAATACATAAGTAATCAATGTTTAATCTCTCCTTAATTATCCTGATAATTGTAAGTAACAGTGACCAAACTCATTCTTTATTTCATTGTGTTGTACCTTTCTTGTGGGCTCACTCCATTATTGTGACAATTATCATATTTCAAATAGTCAATTCCCTTCAAGAATAGAGGAAATCAAGCTTATCAGAGTGATAATAAAATGATGAAAAACTCAAACAAGAACATTAGCTAATATCTATGCAAGTTGAAATATTTCACGCTAGGAAACTGTTTTGCTAATTGAGATATTTAGTAACTCTGAACTAATAATGCTGCAACTAGCTATGAAAATTAAAATGATTTAATCATACCCACGACGCAAAGGTGTTTGCATCCTGTTCTTCATATCCAAGTGAGCCTGGCATAGTTCTGGCACAAGTCTGGGTCCTGAAAGTTCCAAATCACAGTAAAATCCAAAAATTAGAAAATAATATCAGAAGGGAAGGCTAAAATGAGAAACCAATTACAAGTTTGGAAAACACAGTAGTATGCTTCATTAAGGAAAGACAATGTAAATATGTATATACCCCGCATCGCCATAGATTCCAATCTTAAGCCCTTTGCCATGGACATAATCTGCAAGAGCCTTCATGCCTGATGGGAAAATTGAAGCTTTTGGGACCAGGTTTCCCTATCAAAACAAGTGTGAGTTTTTTTAACTGTGAATGAAACGAATAAATATGCAAGATCTTACCTTAGAGTCTCTATCTAATTCTGCCCAACAGTCATCTGGTTATAAAAACCAACAAACTAGTTGTTATATATTACGATTACTTCTCTCTCCAATCAAAAAAGAGAAGAAAAAACCACTAACTGTGGTGAAACTAAAAGATTTAAATAGGTGAATCTAATTCCAAACCTAGATTTACATATTCATAACCCAAAGCTGCAAGGCCAGTGGACACCATTGCATCAGCTGATAAACAGGAAAAAGAAGACATCTAATCCATCAATTCTTCTTCGTGATAATCACTAGAAATTTGAAAGTATCAATATCAATCTTATATAGAAATCTACCTATCTCGCGGATCAATTCCTCACTAAGCTTGCATGGGAAGTGGTTATAACTGTTCCATCTGCTCACCAGACAAGTGAAATATCTCAAGTTGCATCTAACAAAGTGTTAAAATTCAATTAAAGTTTACAAAATCAGGACAAGTGTAGAAAACTGTTCATAGTATAAATTTGAACCGAGGATAGCTTTTTGCACCTCCGATTTTCTCAACCTTTAATTTCTTCATCGAACTTAGGGAGAGAAAACCATCCACAATTCAAATTTGTACGATAGACAGTTTTCTCCGCCTCTATTTTTTTGACTGGGTCCTTATTTGTAAGAACTAATTAAGACGACCATGAATAAATTGGATTGATGTTTTGCTTATCCTTAATCTACCTTATGACCTTCCCAACCCGGTCAAGTCCCCTGTTTGGCATGCATACATATAGAGGCCTAGCCATAGTTCCGAGTCAAAATCTCTAACCGAGTGTCACAAAAATTGGGCGAGCCCTGACTTGACCAAGTTGGCTATACTAGAAGGGCAGCGAGTCCAATGATTTCGGCGTGGCTGTGAAAAGCACTGTCAAAGTCGCCCGAGTTACTTGACTCAATATCCTTCCAAGTCGCTTGCCACTTGGGAGAGTTTATTTATTTATTTTGGGTACTTCAGCCAATGGGAATGAGATCCAAGAGAGCCCGCAAACACACGAAAACGAGTCCGTACAATCGGAAAGAGGTGACGTACAGGGATTCGAACCCCGAGCAGCTAGGTAAGAATTGACGCTCCTTATCACTTGGGTAAGGAGCCGTTCTTGCCACCCGGAAGAGGTCCACAATTAAACTCTTAACTCTTAAGAGTTAATTTTAAGAGTTTTTTTAATTGTGAACCTCTAAGGAAGAGTCTGTATTTGGCAATTCTTTCTGCATACTAATATTTTGTTTGTAGACTACTTCATAATCAATTCCATACTTCAAAAGCTATTAATAAACTTCTATAGTGTACCTCAAGTTAGCAATACACTAGAAATTGCAAATTTTATATATTTACCCCATTTGAGGAGTCAGTCCGAGGCCATTATCCAACAAACCCCTCCGTGTCGCTATTGTTTCGGTGAAGTTCTTGAAACGGGCCGCTGTGGTTACTGAGAGGGTGGCATAGAGGAGGAAGAGGAAGAAGAAGAAGAAGAATAGAGAAGAAACCCGAGTCGCCGAACGAGTCATGACTCAGTGCTTGTATTATAATGTCAATGATCAATTGAGATATGCATGGAATGTTGAGAGGGATTTATAGGAAGTTGGTATTTGGCTGTCACAAAAGAGAGCGACCCTTCCAAAGCAAAATGGATATATAATTAGTTCTTCTGTCATGTATAATATAATATAGTAAATAATGCAATGCCAGTGTTCGTTCTTTCAGGGTATCCCATCCGGCAAATATACTTTTCATGGATCATGTTGCATGGCAATTTGCTAGATAGGACGTTTAAATCTATTTTGATTTGGATCACTTCAGTAGTCTGCAGGACCACCAAAGTCTCACTTAGTTTGTAGTTGTCTCCTCCTTTTTTCTTTTTTTTTTTTTCTTTTTCAATAGTTCAAGTTCCCTTCATGTGGGACACAACCAACTTAGCAACTCTACTAATAAAGTCGAGTGAAGTAAAGTTGATTTTGAAGAAAAAATAAAATATAAGTGGGTTATAATGGTATTTTATTTTTAGTTATTTGGTATACAATCTTTTTGACTTTTTGCATGGGAAAGTGAATTTTTTTTTTTTTTTTTTTGGTATTTCACTGGATAAAGGTGGTTGCTTTTTGACTTTTTTTTGAAAAAATATGGAGGGAGTTTTGAAATAAAGTATTTTTGAGTGACATCTTGTCTGAAAAATGGAGATTTTACTTAACTTTTACTATACTAGTAAAGTGTCAATTTAGCACATTTGCACAATGGTACAGAAAACCTAGATCTATGGAGATAATTCCCGTGGAATGCGTAAAATAGAGTCTCACTCACCATCAGAAACGATCTTTTTGTAATATTACAAAATATAGCAGTTACTTTTTTCTCCTTTTTCTCACAGAAAAAATAATCGCATCAACCGTGGTTTTTGCTACTATGCAAAAAGACTTTCTGCTTTTCATGCTTTTTTTTTTTTTTTAAAAAAAGTGGTCACAAAAATGTAGCCTAAAGAGATGCATTATCTATTTATCTATCCACATGACGGTCTTCTCTTGCGCATTGTGCATCGGTGGTGATGTTCGTAATGTAGAACTGAGATTTAGGGCGGAATACCACCTTTGGTGACAATCTGAATGGGCGTTTTTGCGAGGGCATGCTCAAGAGGAACTTTTTTCCCCTATCTATAAATTTATCTATCTATAAATGCAGTATATGCATATATATATATATATATATATATATATGTTTTTACTAGACATCCCCTTGGCATTTGTGTATCACTGTGAATTCCATCCCACATAAAACACCAAGTACAACACCTCCATCGGAATTGGTTTTGGCCAACTTGATTAATTTTATGGCAGTATAATTTCCTTTTTCCCCGAAGAAAAGCAGCCAAACTAAACATGGAGTTTATTGTAGAAACCATGTACACAAACATTTTATGTGGAACGTGTATGCAAATGTGCCCTTAATCCACACATTGGAAATTTTCACTTTTCACATTTTTTTTTTCATGAAAACTGTGTATACAAATATGCCCTTAATCCACGAAGATTTCCCACTAGACTCCATTGGTAAATAACAAAAATAGGCTTTATCTTAGCTCTAACTCATGAGCTCAAGTTTAGTTTATTGAAAAATGCTTATAAACGCACATAACTTGATAAGGTTTCTGCTGACTACTACTACTCTGTCTGCATCTTCACATCTTATTCAATTCAATTAACTTGAGCTACTCATTTATCAATATTTAATTATATTACAAACAACCTTATCATCTACTTCTGAATATATATATATATATATATATATATTTATAGACACACACACAATAGACTAATTCTTAAATACAAATTGACAAGAAGATTTTATAAGCAAGATATAACTGTAGATTAATCATAGGTTGGACCTAATAAAAGTTATCAGAGTATAAAATTTGTGGTCCAGTCCTCTTAAGATTTGGACTCATGTTTATAGCTCAAAATTGTTATCCCATCAAATTAAGATGCTAAGTTCAACGCTTTTCAGGGCCTTTTGTCTGACTTTGACCTACTCAAGCTTTATGGAGAAGGGATTCAAGATCCATAACCCTTGGGCCTGGTGACCTAAGCATTGTATTTAGAGATCAAATCACCTAGGGATGGTGAAGCTTGGAACCCTTTAAATTGCATGTCTGAAACTAGTCTAATTTGTATGCGATCTGATCCTTAATCAGATCCTAGTACCTGATCTGCCCATGGAGCCTGGCTCATCAAAGTTATAAGGGCAAGCTCATCAGCGGTTTCATAATCACTTCTCAAAAAAGCCATTCAAGGCTTCAAATCCAGCGTTTCTGTCCTACTACTTGGGCCTGGGCCTAACTCAAAAGTCCTAATTATAACAGAGAGGTATTGGCCGCCGATGTTTTTGTAAGTTACATTTACGGCCGAGCCTAAGCCTGTACAGGCCAAATAGTAATGTCGCAGAATAGGCTTGGTCCAGTATTCAAGGCCAGAGCAGCAAGAATGTGCAAGAAACAATATACCTCTTCAGGAGCTTAAGGTAATAGGTGAAAGGCCCAAACAAGTATATGAAGCCATGTCCAACTTAGGACTCGGGCGATGTAGGATGTGGGACTTCCCAACAGAATGATCCAATAATATGGAGATAGACCTTAGTAGGCCCGTCTAGCCAATATCCAACCCAATTTAAATGTGGAATCCACTGTAAGATGCAAAGGTTTCTGGGCTCTGGTCCCTGGTATGATACGAAGGAGGTTAAATCATGGCCATTGCACAGTGTACACTATTTAATATAGGTCTTTTGGTTTGCACCTCTGTTTTAAAACACTTGACTGGAGATCAATACATTGGAAATTTGGAATACACCTGGCCAATGTAAGTCCTATTTGTCTTCAATTATATTAACTGGGTCATCTAGTTGAGGCTTTGGGAACAAAGTTCCAGGCCAGTTTATTAGATTTGTGCTGGGAATTCATAACTTGGCAACCATCCTATGGGTCTAAAGCATTGCACAGTGTTTTCTTTCCACAACAAGGGAAGGCATTTATCATCATCATCAAAGCCTTGTTCCAATCATGTTGGGGTCGGCTAGATGAATTCCGCAAGGGAATGCATTTACACGTTAAAAGACTGAAAGTATCAGCAGATGCACGTTAGTTCGTTTCCTTTAAAGCAAGCTGACAACCGTTATTTCCTTCCCTTAAGCCAACCTTATTCCCTTCTGCAAAATCAAGCTTAAAGAAACCCTTATATGACAAATAACATAGGCATGCAATGTATGTATGATCTTTTCACATGTACAAGACCTTCTCACATTTATTCCTGAATCTCGTGACCTTTTTTTGATTGTGGTGTGAGTACATACATCTTGCATGCATGAGAATCAATAGTAGCTGTAAGTAGACCCCGAACAGACTTCACCGTCGAATGCTGCAGTAATGCGAACGTTAAAATAAATCATGTCAAGACCATGATTATATGATCACATAACCAAACCAAGATATCCAAGAGAATTAAGCTGTATTTTGAATCTCACCACCCATAGGTCTCGAACTTTAACTATGGCATTAGATGTAAGGCCAACATCAGACCAATTTGCGGTAATTGATGCCTGTGAGGATCCGCGGTTCCAGAGGACAACAGCTACCCTTTTTCCAGTAAGAGGACCTGCCCAAACCTACATATATATATATATATATATATATATATATATCTGGTAGTGTTAGTGCATTACATACATATATGCATGATATATGGTGCAAGGGTTTTGTATGAAGTAAGAATTACAAACAGCAATTTGATTAAGAAACAGTGAAATGATAAGGGGTTGAAAAGGTACCTCCAAATCACCATTCTTTTTAACCTTCTTCCCTTGAACTCCTAGTTTATCTGTTCAAACCAGCTTATCATTAGGCCCCCATCTCATTTTATAATGTTTACCAGACCCATATGGAATATTAGATCAATTTCTTCAAAAGATGAACCCAAAACATGTTGATATCATTCTGTTTACACATGATCACAACCTGAGACTGGATGGTGAAATTGTGAAAAAAAAAAAAAAAAAAATGAAAAAATGCTACATTCTCAATTAGAGATTTCACAAAATTTTGGATAGAGAGGTTCACATGATTGCTACCTTGGTTAACAGCAATGACCTCCTTGTTGTTAAGCAGTCCTAGAGTTGCTTTGTCTACAGACTGAAGGTCGCAACCAATCAACAATGGAGCCTGTGAACATACAGTCACATTCAACTATTCGGTTTCTATACTGCACATTTGATCACTAGAAGTCTAGAACATACTCATATTAAAACATGAGATGATGGTTTAAAAAACTTTCAAATCAGTACCTTAACTAAAGCCCATATGCTGAAGTGAGAACGGTATTCTTCAGTCGTCATACCACCGTTTCCTACTTCGAGCATGTCTGGATCTGACCCAATAGAATTAGAAAAGTGAGAAACGAATAGTTTATCTTCTTATGAAGCAGAATCCTTCAAAATCTTTCTGATTTAAGATTTGTAAAGGCAGAGTACATCAGTTCATCATTGTAAGAACTGGATTTGATTTTTTTTTTTCTTGAATTTTGGAGCGTAGACTTGATACAATTCCAAGTGAAAGGATGATCTTGAACTCACCATTCCATGCACCAGGTCCAGCGTAGGATGCCCATCGGTCATTTGAATCAGCAATACTTGTCATACTACACAGATAATAATAGCATCATTTTTCCTCATCAAAGCTATGTAAATGTGTATTATCATCGTTTTTCTATAACTTCCCTATGATGATAGAATTACATTTGAAATCAGAACTTAGCAATAAAACTTCTGTTAGATCACATGAATGAAATACTTGAATATAACATGACATTGGCCCATGAGTTAGTTGTATTTACCTCTCCCAAGTATCATCAATGTCATCCGTCGTCCGCCAACTGTTTCCAATTTTTGGCGCCCATGTCGCTGGGTCTTCCCGTCCCCTGTATATGGACATGGAACCAACAATTTAACATCATCTTGGGGAAAAGCTATTTTTGAATGACTGAAGAAGGCAACGGCAGATTAAATAATGAACATTCTTAGGGAAAGATGTGTCAAATGGACTGGCAAATACTATGAAGGCCCCATCTCATCCTAGTCCAATCGTAGGCTTTAATTGCTCAAATTTGTATAAGCATAGCTAAACTTAGTTGGTTACTTTGTCTTACTTTCACAAACAGGGTAATTTACAACTATAGAAGCTCCTAATGGAAAACTGTGCCATTTATCCAATGTTCAAAATGTCAGATTCAAAATAGTAAGAAAAGGCCATGGTCATGATTCTGATATCTAAATCTAATCAATTCCAACTAGAAAATGCACGTTGTAGAGCTTGTGAAAATCATATCTACGACATTCGACGTACTATATTTGGGGTTTAGCTCTTTTTTTTTTTTCTCTCTCTCTCTGAAAAATTTAGGAATTGTTCTTTTATGAACAAAAATGTGTGATGTGGGGGTTAAAGGCTTAATAATATATCTAGCATAAGACATGCCATAATTAATATAATAGGGTTCTAGCTGATTGTTTCTCTGATAAATCTTAGCGTGATTCATTTAATAATGAAAATGTGTTACATGATAGTAACATGTATATAAGACGTTTAAATTCACAATTGATATGCATTCACGTTTCGTAAATATCAAAAAGGGAAAGATAACACACTACTATGAAACTACAACCCAATTGAGAGAGAGAGAGAGAGAGAGAGAGAGAGAGAGAGAGAGAGAGAGAGAGAGAGTTACCATTCACAAAGAGAGAAAAAAATGAGCCTTCCTGAATTAAGAAGAGCTTTGCTCATCTTAGGGTACCTGCTTCAATAATCCATAGTTATTCAACAGAAAAGGAAATTATTGACACTTTAAATTAGTGGGATCACTACTCGCATTTGATTATAACATACAATATTATTCAGAACTACAAGGTGAGAAATGAGGAGTCATCCAATAAACAAAAATCTCGAGGTTTAAACAAAAGATTTAGAAGTTGGTGAGTACTGAAAAGTTCTGAGTCAGCTTGATGAAATCAGAACTTAGACCAACACAAGGGTACAACTCAATAATTTAGAAAGCTGCTGAAACTTGAACCTTGGCAGAGTGCCACATTGGCTCTCAAATTAGATCAAACCATCTCATTTCAAATTTCCAACTAACAGAAAATCAATTCTTAAAACTACTCAAATCTACCTAAACAATCATCTCTCTCCCAATATATTGACCTGAGATTTTGTTTATTGATAAGACAGTTACCTCTCCTTTGGGCTACTACCGTCATTGTTACAATTGTCGTATTTCAAGTAGTCGACTCCCTGCATATTAAATCAAATTGAAATTAGCTTGAAAAAGACAATGCCAATTCTTCTAAGAAATATTCAAAATACTACATAGTGGTCCTAGAGAAAACATCCAAATTTGACTTCACCGTCCTACCAAATTGACCAAAAGATTTGGAGTTGTCTTAAAGCTAGTCCTAAAATAAATTTACCATACCCATGAAGCATAGGTCTTTGCATCCTGTTCTTCATACCCAAGTGACCCAGGCATCGTCTTGCTGCACGTCATTGTCCTGGAACCATATGTCCATGGTTATTTTTGTTAATATGGATAAAGGCACATTATAAGTAAAGCGAAAGTTGAAACATAACCCAACATATGTGAAAAATAAACAATCTTATGAGAGAGTGGATGTACCCGGCATCACCGTATATTCCGAGCTTGAGCCCTTTGCTATGGACATAATCAGCCAAGGCCTTTATGCCTGAGGGGAATGTTGAAGCTTTAGGAACCAAATTACCCTACCAAGACCAAGATCAAACTTTCAGTACAGATTACAGAACATGAGGCAACATCAGTAATTCAATTCATTAGGTAACATCATTAGTTCAATTCATTGACAATATGTTGTCCCAATCAACAAAGGCACCCACGATACAGTTCAAAAACGTTTTCACGCCAACTGATTACTTTTTTAGAATAGTATTGTGGATTACATTAGTTTTATGGTACAACTAGTATGTGATCATCCCTCATAATATGAAATTCAGTGCACTAATTAGAAGGTTTCAACTCCCCATATTGTGTGTTGTATGTACCTTGGAGTCCCTATTTTGTTCAGCCCAACAATCATCTGATAGAAATAGAGAGTGGCAATCAAAGATTGTCTAATTAGCTATAAGTGAATAATGTAACAACTAATAATCTATAATTTAGAAGGTGAAGGTGAAGGTGAAAATCATACCTAAATTTATGTATTTATAACCAACTGCCGAAAGTCCTGTCGACACCATTGCATCCGCTGTGAACCAACTTAAGAAGCATTAGTTTCTCTCCAAAGTTTCAACAAAAAAAAAAAAAAAAAAAAATGCAGGGGAAGGTTGAAAACAAGCTTTTGGTAACTTTCTGAGTCAAATTGTTAGTTCACTGAGTCGACTCGGCAGTTGGCCGAGTCTGCAAATAAAATACTTTGGTCGCAAATGGGCCAAGATGGGTAGGACATGCCCATGGACCCAAGAATCAGGGTCAAGCTGAGGGATCCAGTGACAGAGAAGGCCCATTTGTGTTGCTTGTGGGTAGTGTGGACTGAGCCATCTAAGCTAGCATATGGTGTCTTTCCTGGCTCATTCGAGCTCAAGCAACTTGGGTCAAGTCTGGGCTGACCTGATCAAATGCAAACCAATTTGTAAACTAAATTGAAAACTGGTATGGATCAATATGCAACCCAACTTGACAGCCCAGAAATTGAGGCCTGCGGAGAGCCATGGTCGACCTTTTTATTTATAGGGTTGTAAATGGGCCTCAGTCGGCCCTTATGCTAGGCCTATAAACAGTGTTGTTCAAAACAGGGATTGGTCCTTGCCGATTTGTCTATTGGATTAAAAATCAGCCACAGATGAACCCACAACACATTAAACATGAGCCCAATCCAAAGAGACCAAAGCCCAAAAGGTAACTGGGCTAGCACTGCCCATTTCCATCACCATCAATGTTTTCCTGGGACCCATGAGAGCGGACACCCGTACAAGTGGGGAGAGAGCACTTGCACATGTGCAAGTTGAGAACACCCACACATGCGAGGAAAGGAGACTCGCACATGTGAGGAGACCCATCACCATCAATGGTCTTCTTTTTTTTTTTTTTTGGTTAAAATCATCGTCTATGTTGTGGTAGGATAAATTACCTGTCGCACGGATTAGTTTCTCATCAATGTTGCAATGGAAGTGATTCCAGCTATTCCATCTGAACACATCACATCACCAACGTTACATTAAAACAAAGTTGCTTCAAATATAATATTGTTATCAGGATAATATTGGTAGAATATTGTTATCGGGATAACACTAGCGAGAGAGTCCCACGCCCACACTAAGCTCAGGCCCAAAAATAAAATTATATTCAATTTGAGGCTGTTTTTGGATATATTAATTGATGAGAAGAAAGTAAATTAAAATCCAAGAATATTTTATTTATTAATTTTTAGATACTATATATCAAAATTTATTTAAAAAAAGAATGTATAGTAATAATCTCCAAATCAAATTTGAATTGAGTATTGAAATTTGAATTTTTAAAAGATTGGATGGATGAATTATGAGTTGATAAGGTAAGAACTAAGAGAGTTCACAATAATTCAAATTGCAATAAAAATCTAAAATACTAAAGTTTATCTTTAAATCAAAATCATATCAGATCAATTGCAAAATCAAACTCTAATTTCACAATCAATTGCGGAATCAGACAAAATAAAGCTCCAATTTCTCAATCAATTGCAAGATTGGAACTCAATTTTGAAATCGACTCCTACGTCTATAATATATATTAATCGAACATTAGATTAAGATGACATAGGAAAAGGATACTGTTACAATAAAAATAATATTTAGACATTTTTCAAATAAAAGAAGAGATAAATGATCATGCAATGCTTGATTTATCCTAATGAGGACATTTTTGTCTGATCCAACTCTCATATCACACATTGGCATGCCAATGTATAGAAATTGACACAGTTGGATTGATCTTGTGGGCATGTTTATCTCCATTAAAAATAAATAGAAATTGCATGCATAGGATTTATGTCTGAAATAGTTAAAATAAAGAACATACTCAATTTAAAATAACGATGATCATCTGTGTGATATAGGAGGATTTGATCCAATCAAGGGTGGGCCCACAGATTTGATCAGATATTAGCTGTTGTGACCCCAGAACAAGATCAACTCAAACAAAAGCTATAACCCTATAACCCCTTTTTATCCTTACAATCCAAGGGAGTGGGTCCCATGAGACACCCCATGTCTATCCACCGTAGGATTAATTTTGTATAAACAATGTACAGATTTACCATCTACATGGGGGGAACCAACTAATCACATCACTGGGGCCAAAAACAAACAGGCGTTGAAATTGAATCCAACGGCCAATATCATAGGCAGAGGTGCAACAATACACAAGAAATAGAGTTGATCGAACGGCTATGATTCACAAGCAATGGGCCCCACCACAAACACACACACACACACAAAACAAGAAGAAGGATTTGACTCACCCCATCGGAGGACTACGGCCGAGTCCGTTCTCGAGCGATTTCCTTCTCCAAAAGATCTCCTTTTCGATTTCAGTCTCTGCTCTTCCTCCTCTCACCTTCCTCAACGCTGCCAGTGACGACATGATCAGCACCCATACAAAGATCCAGCTCAGCCGAGCCGATGCTGTAACGGTATGAGCCATGGCTCGTTACGTGTCGGGTGGCTGATACCAACTGTATCGGATATCGGGTGATGGGACTGTTGAACAGGAGAGCTGATGGAGGAACTGAGGAGAAGAGAGAGGACAATATATTTATAGGGGACACACGACCATGTTGTGTAGTGGACTGCTGAGCTGGGCTAAGATGCTATTGCTAGGAGGAGATAACAGAGGTCTTCTTGTTGGACTTGAATAATGGTGGCCCACTTGACCATTTTCAAATGATCAGTTATCTCTCATTTATCTTTCTGTTTTAAGTTTTCCTTTAGTAACTGTCATCTATGTTAATTTGTGGGTTAAAGGCAATTTAATCTCTTCTTGATGGAAGGAGAGATTCAGGGCCTATAAAAGGCAACCCGGGTAACTCTCTTGGCTACGATAGATTCTCTGCAACCATCATTTACCGGAGAAGAAAGGAGAAAGCACAAGAGAGTTGTGATTCCCCATTGAAGACCAACCTTCTGTTGGATCAGAGTTTGCAAATGGCACAATCAGGTACCATTTTACTACACTACTGGTTTAGATTATATTTTATAGTATTATTGGATTGATACCAGAGAGGGTTTATAAACCCAAGATTTTCTAACATTTGGTATCAGAGCCAATACTGGTTTCAATCCAATGATCTATTATTATTATTTTTTTTCATGGGGCTTTCTGGATTCTTCCGGAGTAAAAACCCAAATACCCAGAGGAAAGAAATTTTGGGTATTTGATAAAGGTTATTCAATTCATTGGATAATAACAGCCTCAGAAAATGAGGATTACAGTGCCCAACCCAATCTGAAAGAGATGGGAAGAAAAGATTTATTTTTGTCATTTAAATTTCTTTTATTTAAGAATTACATTAGAGCAAACATGCCAGTAGCTTGATAACAGAGATGGTTGTTCTTCTCTTTACTTATTTGTGCTTTTATAGTGAATTTTATTTCATTATTATTAAAGATTAATTTATTAAAAAAAAAAAAAAAAAAAGGTCTCTGTGCGCAAGACAGCGCACAGTCGTGCACTGTACGCTGGCTGTTCTTCTCCATTCTGTCTTGGGCGACTGGGCCGGGCCAGACAGGTTGGGTCAACCCGACCTACTAGCCCAGCCTGGTTACCCAAGCAGGATAGGCTGGGCCAGGTCAGGTTACAGTTCGGCCCAACCTGACCTGACCCACTATTCATAATTTTTTTTGGGATGGGTCAGTTTCTGGCTGGGCCAGTTTATGGGCCAATTGTAGTTTGGGCCTGACCCGTTAAGGGCCCACTAAACCCATTTCAGTTTTGGAGAAATTTTTCCAGATGGACGCCCTTATTAGACGGTACATATTTGTACATTCAATTGACCAAAATAAGCCACAGAAGTGACCCAAATCAAAGTTCAGAAGTTGACCCTGCACTATAAAATTGAAAATTAAAGTATGATCGATGGTTCTGATTATTCTGATAATATTTTTTACCATCAAATCATTCTATCAGAAGTTAATAGGGTCTAATTGAGTTCTGAAATCTTTTTATTGGGGATTGATTGGCCGAGATCATGTTAGATTCTTCATTAAAGTTTGATTCTAATTATTCTTATATATTGTTTATTCCATCCGATCATAGCCGTTAAATTGATAGTGTTGGCCATATATAACATTCTGAATTCATTGATTAATTTCAGAATTGAAAAGATTGGTCAATAATAGACGGTCCAGATCTTATTTTGATCATAAAAGACACATTTGGACATGGATCGACGATCCGTTTTCTTCTGTGTATTGAAAGTAATGAGATCTATCACATGATCAGATCTGATGGACTGATTTATCACTCTAAATTAGAGCATATTTTATTTTAACAATATGATTAACACATTTTGCTACTTCCGCTGCTAATTTTGCTTTATTAGTGAAATCAAAGTTCTATTTTCTTGTTAATATTTAAATATGCTCACTATGGTTTAATATTTAGAGTTATTGGATTGGATGGATGTATGCTTATGGTGAATCTATTAAAGATATTAAGTATTGATCAATGATCAATTAATGATAATTTTGACCATTGATCTATGAAATGATGCCTAATTAACTTAAATGTGATATAATAAAGTTATTCGGAAATTATATAATGATGGATATGGACCAATATTTTAGATTGATTGGTTCATCACACTTGATGTCAAACTGAACTAACTTTATCACTTAAGTGTTGTTATCAATTTAAATAATTTAACAATTTCTTAACTTGGTAGCCGCCAAAGCGACCCAATTATAGACAATTGATTAATTCTTTAAATTGAGTTAAGGTATTACAATCTCTATTGTTTGAATATGACAACACTTAAAATTGCAATTTCATAAAGGAAATGGTTCGATTAAGCCCAAAGGTATGATTGTCCATAATTTGAAATTGGAATATGACATGGTTAATAAATGTGTTTTGCTTGTATTTGATTTATACCCAAAGGAATATATTCAATACAATCACATCACATATTATAGACATGGTCATATTAATCAAAGAAAAGTAATATATTTACATATTGTTTTTCAACCCAAAGGTGGCTTTACAATGATGTACATATCACTTTTAAATTTAAGTATATTGCGTAGCTAAATTCAAAGCATCACATAACTTATTGTTACTTGCTTATTTTTTCTTCAGTTACAAATTCCATGGCATCACTTTCGACTTTAGGGAACATACCCATGTTGGATGGATCAAATTTTATTGAATGGTTGGACATGTTATTGTTAGCCATTACTTACTTGGACCTTGATATGGCTTTGGATGAGCCTAAGCCAACAATGCCCACGGATGCGAGCTCAGTTGATGAAAGGGCTAACTATAATAGATGGATTAAGGCTAACAAGGTTGTGATTAGAATTATTACAAATTCCATTTCGAGGACCATTAGAGGTTCCATCGAAGCAAAGGAAAATGCTAAGGACCTACTAGAAGCTATAAAAGGTCAGTTTCAAATAACTGATAAAGCTTTAGGTGCATCCTTGATTAGCCGTCTTACAAGTATAAAATATAATGGAACGTTGGGAGTAAGAGAACACATATTTACAATGACAAATATCGCTTCTAAATTGAAAGAAGTTGATATGCCTGTGTCTGAAAAATATTTAGTGCAATTCATTTTCAATTCTCTTCCTCCCGAGTTTGGCCCATTTAAAGTAGCCTACAACCAGAGCTCAACTCCGTGGACATTGAATGAGTTGATCGCAAAAGCTGATCAAGAAGAAAGGAGGCTTAAGGCTGAGGGACAATTGACAGTTAATTATGTCTCTCAAAACAAGTCCAAAGGAAAAGGAAAAGGCAAAAAGAAAGTAAATGGTCAGGAAGCAAAGCCCAACAAGAAAGAGAAAGGGGCACAGAAGAAATGTTTTTTCTGTGGGAAAAATGGACATTTTAAGAAGGATTGCCTAAAGCGTAAAAGTTGGTTTGAAAAGAGAGGTACAAATCTATCTTTTGTATGTCAAGAAACCAACTTAGCTAATATCCCATCAAATTCTTGGTGGGTCGACTCTGGAGCAACCATTAATGTATCTGGTTGTGTGCAAGGATTCCTTTCAAGGCGGACTCCAAATGATAGCGAGAAAACCATTACGATGGGGAATAAAATGGAATCAAGGGTTGAAGCTGTAGGCACTTATAGGCTGGTGCTTGACACTGGTCATGTCTTGGATTTAGATAATACTTTCTTGGTTCCTGATATTTCTAGAAACTTAATTTCTGTTTCAAGGCTTGATTGTAATGGTTTTAATTTCAACTTTGGACATGGCATTATGCATATTTTTAGAAATAATATTTTGATTGGGAATGGTTATATGTGTGATGGTTTGTATAGATTAAAGTTAGATTCTCTATATGAACAAACTTTACACACACCTCACATTAATTGTGGTTTGAACATAGGCATGAAAAGAGGGCCACTAAATGAGAACTCATCAAGGCTATGGCACAAAAGATTAGGGCATATCTCTGAACAGAGAATGAAAAGATTGGTGACTGATGGTTTATTGCCCAATCTTGATTTCACCAATTATGGTGTTTGTATTGATTGTATAAAGGGAAAACAAACCAATACAAACAAGAAAAGTGCCACAAGAAGTTCTGCACCCTTAGAAATTATTCATACAGATATATGTGGTAAAATTCATGTTCCATGTTTTACAGGAGAGGAATATTTTATCACTTTTATAGATGATTTTTCACGATATGGTTATGTCTATTTGATTAAAGAAAAATCTGATGCTTTAAAAATCTTTAAGATTTTTAAGGCAGAAGTAGAAAAGCAATTAGACATGAAAATTAAAGTAGTGAGATCCGATAGAGGTGGTGAGTATTATGGTAGATACACTGAATCAGGTCGTAACCCGGGCCCATTTGCTAGATTTCTAGAAATGGAAGGTATTGTAGCACAGTATACAATGCCGGGCACACCTCAACAAAATGGTGTATCCGAAAGAAGGAATAAAACATTAATGGATATGGTACGGAGTATGGTTAGTAACACCAACTTACCCGATTCAATGTGGGGAGAGGCACTAAAGATGGCAATGTATATATTGAATCGTGTTCCTACGAAAGCAGTTCCCAAAACTCCTTTCGAGTTATGGACCGGTAGGAAACCCAGCTTAAATCATTTTCGAGTCTGGGGTTGTCCATCTGAAGTGAGAATTTTTAACCCACAAGAAAGGAAATTAGACCCTAAAACAATCAGTGGATATTTCATTGGTTATCCGGAAAGGTCTAAAGGGTATAGGTTTTATTGTCCGACCCATACAACTAGGATTGTTGAATCTGGAAATGCCAAATTTTTAGAAGATCATGAGAAAAGTGGGAGTGATCATAATAGAACTCTGACTTATAATGAAATAAGGGATCCACTTGAGTTACCTCTTGTACATAATAGAGCTCTTGTTCCACTTAATGATTATCATGAGGAACAACAACCACAAAATTTTCAAAATCCCATCAATGAGTCATTCCCTGAACAAAATAATGATCCACTTCAAAATACACAACATAGCATCAATGAATCTGATCCGGAGATATTGAGAAGGTCAACTCGAATGAGAAAACCTGCTATTCCGGATGACTATGTAGTGTATTTGGAAGAATCTGATATTGGCATTAAAGAAGATCCTAAGACGTTTAAGGAAGCCATTGAAAATGAGAATTCTTATAAATGGTTAGATGCCATGAAGGATGAGTTAGAATCAATGGCCACAAATGAAGTTTGGGATATCGTTGAACTACCCAAGGGTTCCAAGGCCGTTGGCTGTAAATGGGTCTTTAAGACCAAAATGGATTCCAAAGGGAAAGTTGAACGGTTCAAAGCCCGACTCGTGGCTAAAGGTTTTACTCAGAGAGAAGGCATAGAATATCATGAAACCTACTCTCCGGTGTCTAAAAAGGACTCATTTAGAATTGTTATGGCAATTGTAGCTCATTTCAACTTAGAGTTACATCAAATGGACGTCAAAACAGCGTTCTTAAATGGAGATCTAGAAGAAGAAGTGTATATGGAACAACCTGAAGGTTTCGTGAAAGAGAATGAAAATAAACTAGTTTGTAAATTAAAGAAATCGATATATGGTCTTAAACAGGCTTCCAGACAATGGTATTTAAAGTTCAATCATATTATTACATCTTATGGTTTTACGGAAAATACCGTTGATCATTGTATTTATCTCAAGGTTAGTGGGAGCCGATTTATGATTTTAGTCCTATATGTCGACGACATTTTATTGGCTAGTAATGATCTTGGAATGATTTACGAAACAAAGGAATATCTTAAGAACAATTTTGATATGAAAGATATGGGTGAAGCGACCTTTGTAATAGGAATCGAGATTTATCGAAATAGATCTCGAGGATTACTTGGGTTATCACAGGAAGCCTATATTAAAAATGTACTTAAGAGATTTCGTATGGAAGGGTGTAAGGCACAAAATGTACCTATGACAAAAGGTGACAGGTTTAGTAAAGAACAATGTCCAAGAAATGAAATTGAAAGAAAACAAATGGAAAATTGTCCTTATGCAGCTGCAATCGGATGTTTAATGTATGCACAAACATGCACTAGACCCGATATTAGTTTTGCAGTTGGCATGCTTAGTAGATATCAAAGTGATCCAGGAATGGCACATTGGGTAGGAGTTAAGAAAGTTTTGCGATACCTTAGTGGCACAAGAAATTACATGCTCTCTTATAGAAGGTCCGATCATTTAGAAGTGATCGGTTATTCGGATGCTGACTTCGCTGGTTGCCTCGATACAAGAAAGTCGACTTCAGGATACATTTTCCTGTTAGCTGGCGGGGCAGTTTCATGGAGAAGTGCAAAACAAACTTTAGTGACCCCATCTACATTTGATGCTGAATACGTGGCATGCTTTGAAGCCACAGGTCATGCTCTATGGATGCGTGATTTTATCTTAGGACTACGTGTTATGGACACCATTTCTGAGCCCTTAAAGATTTATGGTGATAATGACGCTGCAAGAAGATTTGCTCAGAATGACAAGGTTTCCAGTAAATCAAAATTTCTGGAAGTAAAATACCTTGTACTAAAAGAAAAGGTACGAAATCGGTTAGTGTCTGTCGTTGGGATCCCGACAAGCCTCATGATAGCAGATCCTTTGACAAAGGCATTGGCGCCAAAGGACTACAAAGAGCATGTTAGAAATATGGGCATAATTGAATTGCCTCTTTAAAGATATGTAAAGACACTGTCATATTTATCATTGAAATAAGATTTCGTATTTTCTTACTTTATTGAAATTATTGTCACATGTGATTGAAGTGTATAAAGTGAGAAAATTAAAGAAAAATGGCATTATTGTACCCAATAAATAGGATTGCTATGAAAATCATCCTATTTTACCCTTATTAAGGATTGTGTTAAGTTAGAATGTTAGTGAATTAATTATGGAAGGAAGCAAGTTGTTCAAGACATGTAACCGCCATAGTTCTCATTGGCAAACTGACTTAATTACAAATTAAAGATTGACATAATGGTTCAGATGGCAATTGTTATTTTTAAAAAATGGTGATCACCAGTCAAAGTCATTTTTCGAACTTAGTTTTTCGATTTTATTTTAGATTCTGTTTTGTGGTCATATGGACCAAGTGGGAGAATGTTGGACTTGAATAATGGTGGCCCACTTGACCATTTTTCAAAATGATCAGTTATCTCTCATTTATCTTTCTGTTTTAAGTTTTCCTTTGTAACTGCCATCTATGTTAATTTGAGGGTTAAAGGCAATTAATCTCTTCTTGATGGAAGGAGAGATTCAGGGCCTATAAAAGGCAACCCGGGTAACTCTCTTGGCTACGATAGATTCTCTGCAACCATCATTTACCGGAGAAGAAAGGAGAAAGCACAAGAGAGTTGTGATTCCCCATTGAAGACCAACCTTCTGTTGGATCAGAGTTTGCAAATGGCACAATCAGGTACCATTTTAATGATCTTATTTATTATCTTAATTGACATATAATTTTATGCTTTTATTTATGGGATGAATAGGGTTTTATAAATAGTTGTATATAATTTATATAAAATGATATGGATATTCATGAGATTGAACAAAAATTCTCAAATATATTAAATGTGATTTATGTACCTGAATGTTACATATAGGAGACATAAATCACAAATCTTATACTAAAACCTTTTCACGCACAGTGGTCAAATACACGTATAGGGTTTATTTTTCTTCTGGTTTTTTATTAAATAATTAGCTAAAGCAGGTAGTACGGTACATGAGAAGAAAGTCAAACAGACAGACTTTGATCCAAAAAGATTTAGTCAACATATTAGGTGGGAAGATAAATAAATTCTTCTGGGGTGGCGTGCATAGTGCTCAGATGTAGCATCACTCTTACTCAGGGGAAAAGTCTCCTTGTCCCGGGTCTGTCCCGGGACATGGACAAACTCCCCCTTGGGGGGCGTTGGATCCCAGGCTCATTTTGGATCCAACGCCCATTTTGTCTATGTCCCGGGACAGAATCCGGGACATGTAGCATCTCTCTTACTCAGAGGAAAAGTCTCCTTATCTCGGGTTCTATCCCGGGACATGGACAAACTCCTCCTTGGGGGGCGTTGGATCTCAGGGCTCCTGTGATCCAACGCCCCCCAGGGGAGTTTGTCCATGTACATGTAGCATCTCTCTTACTCAAGGGAAAAGTCTCCTTGTGGGCCTGGGATCCAACGCCCCCCAAGGGGGAGTTTGTCCATGTCCCGGGACAGAACCCTGGGATCCAACGCCCCCCAAGGGGGAGTTTGTCCATGTCGCGGGACAGAATCCGGGACATGTAGCATCTCTCTTACTCAGGGGAAAAGTCTCCTTGTCCCGGGTTCTGTCCCGAGACATGGACAAACTCCCCCTTGGGGGGCGTTGGATCCCAGGGCTCCTGGGATCCAACGCCCCCAAGGGGAAGTTTGTCCATGTCTCGGGACAGAACCCAGGACATGTAGCATCTCTCTTTGGTTGCTTAAGTGTGGAAGAGGATTAAGGAATTCAACTAAGTTGGAGAATTCATAAATTCTTAAAGATGAAACATGGTATCTAAAAATTGAAGGGATCCAAGTTTAAAAAGGGGTTAGTGCCAATATTTGGACTTGGTTCTAATTTATATCCAAGTTAAGGTCCATTATATAGACCCAAATTTGGGTACCCTTTATCTGATATTCTGGACTCTGGTCGTGGTCCAGTGCTACATGGACCCACTCATTTTTATCTTAACTTTACTCTGTTTCTTTACAATGCCTATCCCTGATCAAGTACAGCATGGACCCACTCATTTTTATTTTAATCTTACTCTTTTTCACAATGCCTGTCCTCGTAAATTGGCACCAAGACCATTTTGACACTTATGTGTTATCTAGCCTTTACTCATTCTTTACAGCAATGTAAAAGATAAATACGTAAGTTTGACACTCACCTAACATTTGCTCATTTCTCGTTTGAAATTTAAAAATTGAATTCATAATTAAAGGTCAAGCAAACATTGAGACTATTAATTCAAAGATTACTATAATTTAATGAGGCTGATTTTTATACCTTTATCTTAATGAGACAAGAATTTTTTTTTTTCCTCTTTTTTTTTTTCTAGGAAATGAGAAATGCATTTAGAATCTTCATTTTGTGTGATGGGTAGGTATACGATGAAAGGCTAGAATGAAAATATTTTTAGGTGGTATAAGATGAGGCTACATTTGTGCATTGGCTAAAATATTTATATCATGCCCTCATCGTCTATTTCCTACTCATCAATTTCCTTTATATTGTTTTGACGCATTTCTTTGTCCAACTTATTGTTGGTGATAATTTTAAGAGGTGGTTCAGTTGGACTAAAACCACGGTTTACACCTGTAAATTATAGGTTCGAAATTGCACTATTATACTAGGGCTATATCCAAATTTATCTAACTTTCTACTAGATCCGGAGATATTAGTACATGAGCGGTGCTACATGTCCCGGGTTTTGTCCCGGGACATGGACAAACTGCCCCCTGGGGCCGTTGGATCCCGGGGGAAGTGGGACAACTGCGGGGAAAAAGGAAAAAAAAACACTACTTTTTGGTGATGTATTTGGAGGGAGAAGTGGGACAACCGCGGGACAAGGGAGTTTCGGAAGGTCGCTGGCGGCCTTTTGTCACACGTGGCAGTTAAGACAATCACGTGGACGGCGGTTGGGTGGATGAGATCGACGCGTTTTTGTCAAGTCGGACGTGGCATGTAGGTGTCCCTGGTGTTTGTTATTTGAACCATGGTTGGGTTGAGACAATATTTTAAGCAATCCACCTCTTGTATCACTGATGATGAGTGATGACTGGGACTGTCAGTAAAAACTGTTGTAGTTAGGGCAATCCACCTTCTTGATAACAATTTGGGATCCGTTTGAAATGATTTGGGAATGCAAGCTGGCAACGGCCTTGGTTAGAGAAAGTCTGGCTTGATGACCCTACCAAAAAGAGGTATGCCGAAGAAGATGTGAATAGAGTAGTATAAATAGATTTGAAGAAGTATAGTTTATCTAATGATTTGATTTAAGAAAGATCGGAATGGAGAAATAAAATTTACACAGCGGACCAGACATAATTGGGATAAGATTTTGACAATGATGAGTTTTTGATATTTATGCATGGCAGGATACCTACGTATGTAGAGTCCATTTTATGCACGCTATGTTCATTTAAGCCATTGGCGCATATATAGCTTTATATATGGGACTTTAATTCATGCCTAGATGGGGCTAAAGTAATTTATGAATGGGTGCAAAAAAAAATTCATGTCCATAGGATCATTCTAACCTTTGATCTTAGCCCTTCAAGTTTAACGGTTCTTGCTAGAATGCTAAGGGTTTTTTTTTCTCCCTTCATATTTTTTATATTCCAATCTACCTATAAACAATGATGCACGGATAGTTCAAGATGGATAACGTATCATGTCATATCGTATCCGATACTTCTCTTTTTATGTGTAAAATCCGTGTCCATGCCATATCTACAACGTGTCATTGCTGTATCCATGCAGTATCTATGCTTCATAGCCTATAAGAACTACTTACCATGGAGCTCACGAGATGTACATCCAAGATCTCCGAGCAACAACCACCTATCATCACATGCAGGACTTCATTCAGTGCTGCTCTCACTCAGATTCAATTAAATCCACATCTAATGGAATCCTCACAACGGAAGCTCCTGTAGGTTAGATGTCTGGTTGGGTGTTTTGAGTTCTTTTTCTAGTTGGGTTTCGTTGTAGTCTTGTCTTTGTCCGTTTGGCCATTGAATTATTTCCTTTCGGAAAAAGGAAAAAGGAAAAATACATATGGGATCGGCGAGATTCAGGGGGTGGTAATCACTGGTTCTTTTCTAGTGCAGACTTGAAAGCCAAAAGCAGAAGACTGTTACAATAACTTAACTCAATTGAGTTGCTACTCGATCGACTGAGTTTGATAAAACAGAGGACTGAAGAGGAAAAACTCGGATAGTTATATTCATCTCCATTTCATCACTGTTACATGCAGAGTAATCAATCTCTATATTATATGGAACTGACATGAATACCTCTGTGCTGGGAAAATAAGGCTAGTGGATTAGGAATCTCCAGGTAACTCACTCAAGGTGGAATATGAAAAATGATTAAAGTTCAAGTCACTCCACAATCCGGACAGAGCCATACTGTCACTTCCCTTGGCATATTGGATAGTGGCAGTGTTTCTACAGAAGGCTGAGCGAGTGTGAGGATGGTGAATAAACAATAAGTGTAAGATGGCAGATATTGGTCTGAGAAATAAATGGAGGTTTATATAATGGACGTACGGTTCAAATCAGGCCATCTAGGCAGAGGATTCTTTGGGTGGTGAGTGGGATCAGTTTGTTGGATCTAGTCAATAGTGGAACCAAGTAGACATACATTTGTCGTGGGATCCTAAACTGTGCTGAACACTTGGCGAAGGAGTGATTAGTGGTTGTTTCGGTGGGAGCATGGACATAAAGATCCAAAAATTTTGTAGGTAAAAGGAAGTGGCTCATGATGATGAAATCTGGGTTCGTTCTGAATCTGCAATGAAGGAATAATTTCTTTGGCCTTTATGATGGAAAGTTTTTCGATTGGAGCGGGACGGTGAAGCTCCATGTTTAAGGATGTAAATGGTGGGTCTCCAATTCTTTGATTATCTGGAGGTTCTGACCCGTTAAAAATTGGGTTTGGGTCTTTATTTAAGATATGATAAATAAATGGGTCCGGGTCTAGTTCCACCTTGGTTCGGACCTGTGGACCCAAGATCCGACATATTACCTCAATTTTCGAAAATCTCTTCTAAAAATCATATTTTTTTAAAATATCATTCTTTACCTAAACCCGGACAGATCCGTCACATACATGGTTCTTGTTCCGGTTCCGATTCCGGTTCCGGAGCCAAGACACCGGTTCCGAGAAACGGTTCTGGGTCCAGATCCGATTCCACCTTCTCCTTAACGATTCCGGATCCACTATGAACTTAGACCGGAACCGACCTATTTACAACTCTATCCATGTTCTTTACCTGGACTGGGGTAGTTATAAAGTGCATGGTACATATAAAACATGATTGTGCATGAGCATGGACTTATATACTTAAAACATGCTCTATAGTGGGGCCTGCTAGTGCTAGCTGATGATAAAAATGATTAGACGATTGTGAGACTCATTAATCTAATGCTTCAACAGGGTCCGACGCATATGATTAATTATTAGGAGACCCACCTTTTAAGTGACTTCTTGGCATGATCCCGTTTTGTGTCGAAGTATGTATATAAAGAATAATTTTGATCGAATCATTTTAACAATCTTATGGTTGTCCCTTTTAGTACGTATACGTCTTGTGAGTTGTGATCTCATTTAACAATCTTCTGGTTATCCCTTTTAGTATACGTCTTGTGACTCGTGATCTCATTTTAATAAGCTCTAGTTGCAATATCACAATCTAACCCAAGGCCGGCAGGCCTTGTGAATAATAGAATATGCCCTTTACAGTCAAAGAAGTTGGCCAAACGTTAAAGACTTAAAAGTCCTAAGTCAATGCAAGGGATTTTTAAGACCTGAATGTATTTTGTAATGAGGTGTGAGATCAATGGGTCATGGGTGAGATCTCAAACCATAGAATCCTCCAGGCCGGCTTCATTATTATGACTCATAATATAAAAGAATATTCCACCTCATGTGGCTCATTTGGGTACTCAACAAGCACCACAAAAATAAAAAGTAAAAAATAAAAAGAGCACCACAGGTACTGTAGGTTTGATTGGCTTTATTAGAGGCCGCATAAATACTTTTATTCGGGTGGAGCCCACTTCAACACTCCTCCTCAAGAGGAACCCTGTCGGTGTAATTTTGGCGGCACGCATTTCTTTTCACACTGAGTCATTCCTCCTTCGAATCGAACTCACAACCGGTTGACTCTAATACCATCTTAAATTTATTTAGCTAGCCATTTCTGCCAAATCTCAATGCTTTAGTAGAGGTAGCATAAATACTTTTCAATACGTCTCTTCTGGTGGAGCCTACTCCAACACTAAGCCGAAGGACCTCAGATTTAATTGGCATATAGTTTGAGGTTTTTTTATTATTATTGAATCCGAATCCATAATGACCAAATTAGCATAAAAACATTAAGATTAAGGGCACATTTGTGCATGGTAGTTTTCTTGAAAAATGGAACTCTTATCTCTGCTCTGTGCTGTGCTTTCTTTGTTTGGTGCAGCACAACTCTTCAAAAAAAAAAAAAAACACACACACACACACACTAGGGCGATTTTTCCACAATTTGGTTTCAGTATATCCTCATGTGTCATCTGTATAAAATGAAGATCTCCTTGATTTCTTCATTCTATTTTTTGAATGTAGTGACCTAACTGGCATGACATTTTAGAGAAGTGTTGCTTAGGAATAGGACAAAACGCCGGTTGCCAATCCATAATGATTCTCAATGACTCCTAAATCAAGCTTGTCCATGGCCAACACTTTCCATTTAGTTGAAAGTGTGTAGCTGTACGAGATATACATGAGTCGTACAAAATCTGCAGAAGTTCAATATACATAGAAAAATAAACCCACCATCTAAGCACAGACTTTTACTACTTTCCAAATACCTCGTAAAAGTAGTAAAGTTGGTTACAAATACCATTCTCATAAGCTTTTCAAACTCTGTTTTTTTTATTGGTTTTATTGTAAGCTTATTTACCAAAAAAAAAAAAGCTTATTTAAAAAAATACCTCCAGCATTATCATCATATTTTCTCATTACTTATCAATAATGGGTAGCCTTTAGTGCCCGTTTGTCTTAGTGGCGGACCCAAGATTTTCGTTTGATGGGGGCCGGAAAGAAAAAATAATCTTTTTTATTTAAAATAATAACTTGAAATTAGTGATAGCTAAATTGACACATGCCGGCTGAGTTTTAATAGCTATTAAAAAAAACCAGTGAGCCACCCAGTTTGCACTCATCTGCCATTGTTTGCTTTCTACTATAAGAAAAAAAAGTTTAAAACTATGTCTTTATAGGCAGCAAATTATTGCACCAACTAGTGGAAAATGAGCTGCATAGAAATTCTGAGTCATTTTACCCATGTTAAGCAAATGTGCCCCAAAGACTCCATATTAGTATAGTGACAGGAGATGGAGTTAGGCAAAATATGAAAATGGAAGGTTGAAAATGTTAGACATTAAGAAAAATATAGATGTTAAGAAAAAAAATGATTTAGCAAAAGATAAGCAAATTGGCAATCAGTACATAAAAGTAGAGAAACTGAACAAATGAGAGTCCCTATCTAGTGAGGGGTTTTCGAGAACAAAAAAGAAAAATGGAAAGCAGCGGTGGTGCCACGCCGCAAGAAATACCTACCTAGTGAGGGGCGACGGCAACGTGCCAATGTCGAATACGGAGTGTGATTTGAGGATCTCTTCTGATTTGGAGATTTTTAAGAGGGAGAGAGAGTTTGGGGTAACGAATAGGGCTAGAACAAATTTTTAAGTGGGGGCTGGGCTAGTTGGGCTATAGAGAATTCATTGAAAATTTTCAATCGGGTAGGGACTAAAGCCCCCACACCCGTATATGTGAGTCCGCCCCTACATGTGTAAAACACACTACCATGTTTGCTTAAATCACCATTTTCTTATGAGTATATATATCCATTAGTTTCAGATGTGTTTGGTTTTACCATGTTTGCCTAAATCGCCATTTTCATACAAGTATACCTATCGGGTTTTAGATGCATTTGGGTTTTTTTAATGTTATTCACAAATTTCTTAAAAGAATTAAAGATATGAAACTAAATAACTTAGAGTTTGTTAGGTCGTTAAAGAAGATGGATGGCTCGGATAATGAATTTAAGGTCCACAAAAGTTATAAAGAAAATGTTCATGGATGGTGTTTGGGTGTCCAATGGTACCTTTCCTAGGTAGTGTTGTGCTAAACCTTTGTATGTGAATTTTCATGTGAAAATGTTACCTATCATTTTTACTCTCATTTATGCATTACAAATGCAAATAAATGTAAATAAACCTGATGATACATAACCAATATAATGAAAGTGAATCATTTAGATACGTAAATGGCCGTAAACAAAAAAACCCCTTATGTTTAGACATGTAAACAAGTCACGCCCTTGGTACTTGGTAGACCTTATACATAGACCCAGTATCACTTTTGTGTATATATATGTGCACCCCGGTCCTACTCCAATGGACCCAACTAGCTTTATCAGTTTTGGACCTTCTACAAGTTATGTACCCTAAAAGCCTGACCTGGGTTCAAGTTGACCCATCTAATTAGTCCCTGTTTCGTATGATGGACATTTGGACATTTCTAACTTAGTCAATGAGTTCAATTTAGGTCCATTCACATAGAAAGGAAAAAAATAGGTTGGATCCTTTTTCCTTCTCTATCTATCAACACTTACAGTAATACACTAATGTCTTTCAGATAGACAGTTGCATCTTGGCAAGAACAATTGTAAACTATATACACCAAAGAGATTGAGAAAACACAAACTACACAAGTCCAGGGGAATTTAAGATTTAATTTACTGGGAGATGGCTGGGTAACACAATATCGATTTAGCTTACAGGCCCAAACTAGGTTGAAGAAATCCAAAAAGGAATATCACAATTTACATTTTCCATGGCCAACTTCACATGTAATCAGCAACAGCACATTGAATATGGTGGCTCAATTCAATAGCATATTAACATGTATGATGAAGAACAAAGGAGAAGTTTCTCATAGCATTGAATATGGGGCAGATCTTTTGGCCAATATGATGAGACCTTTCCATGACCCCTGCCTCCATAGATTGTAGTCATGCCTCTAGGAGGTGAGCTTGCCTCTATGCATAAGCCTTGATGCCCATTTGTTTCATGCTATGATACACAGATACTTCAAAATAACCAACGTATCGTGTCGTATCGTATCTGATACTTCACTTTCTATATGCAAAATCCGTATCCCTATTGTGTCCATAGCGTATGCCCATTTGTTTCATGGCTATGATGCACGGATACTTCAAAATAGCCAACGTATCGTGTCGTATCGTATCCGATACTTCACTTTTTGTGTGCAAAATCCGTATCTCTATTGTGTCCATAGCGTGTCCTTGCCGTATACATGCCGTAGGAATACTCAACCTCAACTATCACCATAGTAATTCAAATCCTAAAGAGCTGAAGTTCCCATCTACATCTCCACCTTACATCCCTCACCTCTTATCTCATTGATAATTCGTCGTTGGTGTAGTCAATACCACGCATACAAATGGGCCCTAAAGATCATGCATTTTTTTTATTTATTTTTTGCCATGATAAAGATCTTGCATTTGGCCAACTTGTGTGTTAACAGTTATAGAGGTGCAACAGGTTGGGAAAGCAAAACTCCATTCCCACACAGCCCAACCAAGCAAGAGTGAAATTTGGGTTGGCTATCTACGTAATATGATATACATGAATTGTACACATTTTCTCAAATTTCACACACTCTGTAAATCAGACAAAACACAAAGTCCAACCCAACACCAATCAACCAAATTGGACTTGGGCTGGGCACAATTGCATTTCATTTGGGTTAGATTCAGACTTACCTCCTATTCAGTTTGGTTTGAGTTGGTTGAGTTTGGTGAAACTTGGGCATGGTTGGGCATGTACTTACCCAAAGTCCAACCCGGCCCAAGTCAACCTCATTCAACCTGAATTGAACTTTGGCTGGGTACATTAGTATTTCATTTGGACCGGGTTCAGATTCACCTCCTTACAATTTGGTTCGAGCTTCGGTTGAGCCAACACCCTAACCCTGCCCAAGTCGTACCTTAAAAATCATACAAGTGTCCCATTTTTCATAACCAACTAAATCAGGGAAACATGCAAAAGACATAAAGTAACAATCGAAAAATGGTGCTATATCATTATTTGAGTTCAATCAGTTAACAAAAAGTGAGCTAAGGTTACTGGGATGTAGCACAAAAGCTTTCCCTTCTTTTAAGAAATTGGTGTAAGGATGAACATTTTACATGCATGGGAATCCGTCTCAGCCGTCAATTGGTTCTTGAATGACTTGCTCAACGTCTTGTGCTGCAGCAGGGCCCAAAGAAATGGAAACTTTAAGAAATGGAATCTATATTGACCAAAGTTTTAAGGACAGAAGAATAAAGTATGCAAGGAGATACAATAGAATTGAGTAATTAGATTACCTTCCAAAGGTCTCTTGCTTTTACAACTGTGTCCACTGGGAGCTCTATGTCTTCCCAGAGGGCTGTAATAGGAAGACGCGTGGGACCTCGATTCACCAGCACGATGACAGTCCGATAGCCCGAAAGGGGTCCAGCCCAAATCTGTTGAAACAGGTACATTACAAAGGATATATTTCAAGTTCACAAGCAGCAATAGGTAAATGAATGTTGTCTAGAAAAAATGTGACATACCTCAAGATCTCCTTCATATCTAACCTTCTTTGCTTGAACGCCAAGAGGATCTAATGACATTCACATTGGAAAAGTGCTTAGAATGAGAAATTAAGCAAAATCGCTCACAAGGATTACAACTTGTTTGGTTTAAACCTTTCTGGAACAGACAATTTTAGATGGATGTTGTAGTTCTTATATTTAAGGAAATACTTTTGATGAAGCATCCTCTCCATGAATATTGATATTGCATTTGTATATACGTGTCATGTTGATGTGGTGAGCCATCCATATGGATAGGAAATCGAACAAAAACCAGCTGAAACCAAATGAACCATTACATTGTGGTTTTATTTAACCATCAATTTGCGCAGGCGATCATGCCTCGCTGATTTGATATTTAGATCAACATCCATACATGTGTTCGAAGAAAGTGGTGTAGATGTTCCTAATTTGATATCCATTCAAGAGAATGATTGAAACTGGCTATCATCTTCTGTGTGACATTTCTACATTATATATCACTTTGGGAATCAAATATAGGTAGTAAACTTTCTCCTATTTGCATTGCAATCCACTCACCTTGGTTGACTTGAATGACTTCCTTGTTGGCAAGGATTTCCATGGTGTCCTTTGCTATGTTTGACACATCACAACCTATGAGAAGGGGAGCCTGCAGAAGCAACATTTGCAACTTAAAAAGACTGAACTATGGAGATGTATTCATATTCAACACTGAATAAAAGAAACTTCTATTATACCTTAGAAACAGACCAAAGGCTGAAGTGGACTACGTATTCATTATGTGTCATCCCTCCATTTCCTATTTCAAGCATATCTGGATCTGAGAGCCACAACAGCAGCATGTTAATGCATAGGCAGAAAATCATAAGCAAAGATTTTAATATTGCAATTTTGAATTTGTCACATTGGTAGGCATCAAATGCAGAGGGAAACTCAAACTTGCAACAGTATGGTTTAAATTTTTTATGGTAAGTGTACAAAGGTGGAAAACAAACAAGGCAGAGGTTTGCGCCAACGTTTCCCATTAATTTTATGGCCAGAATTCAAACCATATCATGGTGAGAGACATTAATATAATGCCTATGCATCGATAAACAATATTGATTCCCTTGATTCCTCAATATACAAACAGCAAAATAAAATAAGAACACTAACCATTCCAACCACCAGGTCTTGCATAGTCAGCAAACACTTCATTCATATCAGCTCTAGATACCATGCTGTAAAATCAAAATCACATTATGAGAAGATGCATATGGTTTTATGACTAATTGAAGAACTTAGCCAGGGACTCTACTCATCCTTGCCTTTTCCAGTCATCAGTTATATCGCCTGTAGTTCTCCAACTGTTTCCAACATGAGCACCCCATGTAGCTGGGTGCATGTCTCCCCTAATAAATCAGAAAGAAAATGATAAATGCATCCATAACAAAACAATTAAGATAAAAATCATCTTTACAGGAACAAAAACGTTACAACTTACCACTCGCATAGAGAGAAAAAGATCGGGCGTCCTGCCTTCATTAGAGCTCGGGTCATTACAGGGTATCTATGAAAGAAAGGGTGCATATTTCAAGTTAAAAATTAGTTCTCATCAACTTACATATGAAATAGTAGAGATGGTTGGGAAAATTATTATTTAGACAAGAAGATTACCTAACTGTTGGTTTAGATCCATCATTGTAACAGTTGTCATACTTCAAATAGTCAATACCCTGCAATTCCCATAGACCATGAAATTGTTTGATAATCAACAATTAGATATACATGAAGAATAGATAAATTCAAAAGTAGATATTGCAATAGTTTTTTACTACATAGAAGAAATGCTAATGAAACATGGATAAATAAAGCAGCTAATATTCATACCCATTCAGCAAATGTCTTGGCATCTATTTCTTCATGATGAAGTGATCCAGGCATTCTTTTGCTGCATGTATAAAACCTGGCATTTTCAAACCACCAACAAAAGCAACATCCATATTAGTAAACAGTCATCACTATATTATGTACTGACATCAAAATAAAAGAACTGATGAAAGTACTTGAATTAAGGTAATGGTTATGCTAAACAAAATAGATACAAGTCACTCAGTTCTTTACCCTGCGTCTGAGTAGATTCCTAGCTTAAGCCCCTTGCTGTGGACATAATCTGCAAGAGCTTTTATCCCCGACGGAAAAGTCACCTTGTTACCAATTAGCTTTCCCTAAATTTTTATATCACAAAGTTGTTTGGATGATGCTCCTATCAGTCCTTGAAACTAAAGCCATGTAAACAAATGCGTAGCAAAGATCACAAAAAATGAAGAACAAACCTCAGAGGTGCGATTTAACTCAGCCCAGCAATCATCTATAAAAGTCATAAAAGATGAGCTTAAGTTGTGTTTCTTCAGACTAACAAGTAATTTATGGCTAAAAAAGTGAGATATCCAAACAAGATACCTATGTTAACATAACGATATCCAAGCTTCGCGAGGCCCGTTGAGACCAAAGCATCAGCTGTTAACAGATTAAATTGTGAAAGCTTAATGCATCACCCAAATTTGAAAGAGTTTCAAAACAAAGCCTAAGAAGTCAATGAAGTAGAGATGTGAGGTAGGGCTCAAGGTCTTCAACTCACCAGTTTGTCTGACAATTGTCTCATTAACCATGCAGTTGAAGTGATTCCAACTGTTCCACCTGAACAGAGGTTATATGATTGTGTCAATATAGTTACTAATAAAACTATGAAAAAAGAACAAAAAAAGATTTAGTTTTCTTCAACTGAATCTAAACCACAATTTCCTGAATTTCAATAATCTAACAAACTCATCCAATAGAAATAAAAATGTATGAATAAGTTCATGAACATTGCTCCTCTTATTATCTTATGGACTATGATGCATAGATACTTCAAAATGGGCAACGTATCGTGTCGTATCGTATCCGATACTTCACTTTTTACTTGTAAAATCTGTGTCCTTGCCTTGTCCACAGCGTGTCCTTATCGTATCAATGCCGTGTCTGAGCATCATAGCTTATAGAGTGGCTAAAATTTGAAGAAATAAAAGTAAATATTCATAAATGATTATCAAATTTAATAAGAACTGAATTAGGGGGATATGTAGAATAAACACCCAGCTATCACCATAGTAAATCAAATCCTAGGAAACTCGGGTTTCCATCTATATATCCACGTTATGTGCATTACCCCCAACCTCTTAAATAATTTTGTAGGAACCAATTTTACCATCAATTCCTTGGAATTTGATTCCATGAAAACAAAAAGGCCCTTTAAGTATTTTAACTTCTATCAATTGTTCAACTAGTGTAAGGCTGATGGTTTTTCATTTATTTTGATATTTATGAATAGAAATGCCTTTAGATGCCCTGTTCTAATTGAAACTCGGATGAGTCAAATTGATTGCAAGTCAACCAGTTTTCCACCTAAACTCATTTTTCCACCTAAACTCATCCAGTCCGACTTGAAACATACCATGTCAACCAAGATCTTAGTTGACACTAGAGGTAAAAAAACCATGTTTTTAAGCACAGGTCAGATTCAAGTATGGTTAATGCATTTAAATAATATGAACTGTAAAATATAATAAAATTTCAACATTTCAATAAAATATATTATAATAATTGAACCTCTGCTTTCTTGGGCCCATGACATATGGGCCTATGGCCTTTGTTATTATTATTATTATTATTATTGAGTGAAAGCTGACCCGCTATTTGTTGGGCGGGGGCCCAAACTCACTCTCAGGTCTAACACTACTCCTGGGCCTGATAGCACCATGAGGAAGGAAAAAAAGGGGAAAAAAAAAAAAAAAAAAAAAAAAGGAATTCTCAGCATTTGGAATTTGCTGCGCGGGTCAGGTCTGTGGCCTTTTTTGGTCCCGCGACCTAAACTAGTTCAAGTCCAGTTCCACCTTGGTTCCAGCTCGTGGACCTAAAACTCAATCTATTACTTCAATTTTGAGAATTCCTCCTAAAATCTTTTTTTTTTTTTTTTCAAATTATTCTCTACTTAGACCGGGACCCGATTTTGACCATCTACTCATTAACGATTCAAATTTTGGGTCCAACATGGACCCGGACCGGAACCAATCCGTTTACATCCATAGGCGGTATTAATGACCTGATTAAATAAATGGGTTAGGCTCAGGCTAGACCCAGACCCCAGAGCCGAACCGTTCACATCCTTAGGTGGTCATTAATCATCACCCAAATTAAGTAAATGGGTCTGGCTCGGGCTAGCCGCTTATAACCCGACTAGGCTTGTGCCCATGGTATATTAGTCTGTCTCGGCTGTTGGCTTTTTTTAATCAACCCCAGCTGTCAAATGCCAGCACTCTATGTATGGAGCACATGTCAGGACCACGTGCTCCCGCAATGTACTACCATACTCTTCCCCATTCTCCCTCCTTTTTTTTTTTTTTATCACAAAGAAGGAATAATAAAAAAAAACGACAAAAGGTATCATTCCTCAAATCATTCTATTGAGAACCAAAAAACTAAAAATCCCGTTTTTTCATAATCACAAAATCAACTCTAACCATTTCCAACTTCACTCCTGCAAAACAAAACATCTTCCTGTTTCCTCCTTCACACACTAAGGTGAAGTGATGACCGGAATCCAGTCATCTCGTCAGCATTTCAACCACCCAAATCACACACGCGCGCGCGCGCGCGCGCCCACACACACACACACAGAGAGAGAGAGAGAGAGAGAGAGAGAGAGATATTTTGTTTAGTTACCCCATCTGTGGCGTCGCGCCAAGGCCGTTGGCAAGCAGACTCCGCCGGTGCACTTCATGTATATCTGACTGTAAGAGCCTTGAGGCAGAGATGAAAGGAGAAGAGAAACAGATGATGAAGAGAAGAAGCGGAATAACAAAGAAATCACAAGCAGAAAATCTCTTCATCTTCATCTTCTTCTGCTTGTTTTTTGTTTTTTTGTTTCCTACTAATCGTATCTTTGTTGTTACTGTGATGAGAAGACTAGAGGATGCTGGAATGGATATATGTATTTATAGAGAGAGAGAGAGAGAGAGAAAGGATCGTCCGCTTAAGAAGCGGCTCTAAGCAGAGTGGATAGGCTTAAACCATTAACTTCTTGGTTTTGGATAAGACAGACGGCCCTTGAGATTACTTGAGCTCAATAATACAGTAGAGGAGATTTAGTGGCATTGGTTAGTTAGTTTCTGCTGCTCGTAATTACTGATGTGCCCTGCTCATTGGTGGGGAGGGTTGCAAATGGGACGGCCTCGGTCAGATCTATATTGGACGGTTCCGCTTTTAAATAATAATTCTGGTTTAGGATCTCCTATTTTATCTTAAACTTATTTTGTCGGTTTTAAATCCAGTTTCGAAAGACCAAAATGAGTTCTAACTTTTTTTTTTGTTTGTTTCTTCTTAAATTAAAACATTATTCAACTTATAACAATGCATCAAGCCGACTACCTTTACGATTAAATATAAAAATGTCTAACAAAAGTTGATTTTAAGCTACATTTTGCAACATTAAAGACTCGTATGTTGGGTTCTGGGTCCAACAGGACAGAACCTATATGGACCAAGAACCGAACCCGTTTATCAATCTAAATCCGAATTGGGTTCCTTACCTCGAACCCACTTATGAATCAAAACTTAAAACAAGTTTCGAACTCTGGATAATTGGATATTCATTTGTGGGCCCAATTTGCAGGCATCCCAATCGATAGGTCCATGATTCTCACTTAGGGGGAAGGGGCGGATCCATAATAGGTTGTTCGGTTTTTTAGTGCAAAATTAAGATTTTCATATGGGATTTGGATCGATTAGAGAGTTTTTATATGGATTTTAAAAACATATTCAAAATTCTAAATTGGGTTTTCGGGATGCCCGCCCCAAAAGAGGCATATATATATATATATATATATATATATATAGATTCTTTTTTTGTTAAGTTGGGTTAGAGGTAAATTACATGCAAGGCAACATGCCCACTAGCACATATCTATCTTTGGGTAGCCATGTGAGTTTCACTTTGGAGAGAAAGAAAATTTGAGATATAATTTTATTAAAAATCTGATTCGTGCAAAATAAAGATTTTCTTGCGAGTACATCTCCAACTTTAACGCTAACCTAGAACTGAACGTTTCACTATAAAGGTGGGCCGACTCGACTTTATCATGATAAAGTCTATCAAGTTCATAGAAGGAGAGTTATGGGAAAATACATTAAAGTGAAGATGGTAAATGAGCATCCAACCAAATCATGTTAAATCAAATTTTAGAATAGTCACTTCTTCAATAATACACTAACAACAAAGGCCCTGCAAAAAACAAGAGAAGTATATTCTAATTAAGTATTTTCTTTGAAATATTGTTGATAAAAATAAATAGGTAACAAATGCCCATATTAAGCTCGAGCCAAAAAAAAAAGTAACTATATTCATATTTGGTGTCTTTTGGGGGAAATATTATTGACAAAAACAAATTAGAAATAGAGAATGTAAAAGGATAAATAAATAAAAATATCTTCATATAGAGTGAGAGGAGAAAATCATTGGTAATATAGAAGGTTTCCTTCTTAGATTTGAAAGAGTGTATATCCTATATTGATTTGAGTTTGAAAAATAGCATACCGTGTTTTGAGATAAGGACTCGTGCTTATCTCGGGCCGTGAAAAAATACACATAAGCTTGGATGTCCACTAATAGAAAACATATGAGTAGTTAACTTCAAATTGCAATCTCCTTTGATTGGTTTAGGAAAGATATGAAGATTATTTAAGAATTATTGTAAACTTGACTAAAATATATATTAGAATTTACTAAAAAATGATTTGTAATTTGATAAGAACATGTTGTTATTAACTTTCGAAGAAAACATAAAAGGCATAGAATATTATACTAATAAAAGGAAAAATACAATTTGATAATATAAAAGTATATTTTAAAAATAAAAATATAATTATATAAAAATAAGAATCAAATTAAATAAAATATTAAATGAAATAAAAATAAAAAAGTTAAAAAAAAAAACTAAATAAAAAGTAAGATACAATTAAGAAGAAAGCCCTTAAAAGTATAATTAGAATCTATATCAAAATGAATAAGAAAAATAGATTATAAAGATCTTAAAAGGCAATATAAGATTTTCTTTCTTTTTATATAACAATATAAGGTAATAAAATAAGAAACCTATAAAATAATAAAAACTTATTTATTCCATCTTCAATTTGTCCATTAAGTATTGATCTAACTCATATCTTACTTGGGTTAGAAGCTTGGCTTGATCTAACCAAGACCTAATTTGAATTCTGGAAGGTCTAACCCAAGCATGATATAGAGATTCTTTGGGGGAATATTAAATTTTTATTTATTTATTTATTTATTTGAGGATGGCCCAATATCGGGTCCCTTTTCCAATTTTGATTTGGTTGTTGATCCATGGTTTCATGCCATCAATAAATGAGCCCGATTTAGGTTGGTCTAGGGATTGTGATGGGCACCTTAAGACTTAAAAGGGTGACCTGTTTGGCTGTTTCCAATAATACATTGTTGCAATCCATTTTGTCATGAATGGCCAAAGAGTTATATTTCATCAACAAATATGATTTCATTTAATGGAAGATTATATGTCCATGTCTGCAAAATTAATATCCCTTCTTATTTTAGTTCATGGCCACTATCACAAGAATTTAGATTTCATACAATTTCATGTGCATCATAATCATTCAAGTTGCTGAACACACACACACATATATATAAGAAAATGCTCGCATGAGAGATATCTCTCACCTTATATGAGAGATAAGGGTGGGGGCCTCATATATATATATATATATATATATATATATAGCTAAGATCTTTATTGGTCAAGAGGATTCTAGAAGACTCTAGTTATTTTACTTATATAGAATGCAGGTGAGTCATAATAAATGATGTAAATATTGAAGATTATATACTAGGAACAAAGGCCCGTGCTAAACTCGTATCCAAAAAATAAAAATATATTAAAATATGAGATTTTCTAAAAATTACTAATGAAAAAATAGATTTTACATAAATAAATATATAATTTATTATTATTAAAAATCTATATATAAAGTAAGAATCAGATTTCCTTTCATAGATTTTAAAGTATTTTGATTTTTCATATAATTTCTTTGGAAAATCTAAAATCGCATAAAAGAGTTTCTAAATATACTTGAATCATTGGAAATTTCTATAAAGTTTCATATGCTCAAGGGCATGCATTTCCTTTGGCCATCTTTGAACCATACTTTCGACATCGGCATCCTGCTCACCTGAATTCGAAACTTGTTGGTTACAAATTAATTGGATTTCAGTTATGGGATAGTAAATTTAGACTAGTTTTTAGAAAGAGAAAAGTTATCAAAACTGAATTGTAATTGATCATTCCAGTTGGTGCTTGTGTTATGGGGCTAATATGACTTGATCAATTCGGCAGTGGGATAGTGGGCCCTTGTTGATATGCCGTTCCAAGAAGTCTTGGTGGAGTCACATGATGTAACATCTAAAGCTGGGCCTCATATCCTAATTCTTAAAGGTGTGTCCAGTTAGACAGTAGAACAATGGGCTTTTGTTGACGTGGCATTTCGATGAGCGTTAATGGAGTCACATGATGTAACATCTAAATATGGGTCTCATAGTCTAATTCCCAAATGTGCATCCAATTTGACAATGGGACAATGGGCCCTACTGACAAGGCGTTCTGCGGAGCCTTGTTAGGATCACACGATGTAAAATCTAAAGGTGGGCCTCATATCCCAATTGCTAAATTATTAAATACTGTAGAAAATTAATATCCCTTATTATTTTAGTTCATGGCCGCTATTACAAGATATCCTAGAATTCCATGAGCACCATGATCGTCTAAGTGACTGGATACACACATGATAAAATTAATAAAGATTGGTCAAGAGGATTCTAGAAGACTCTATAGGTGGTGTAAATATATAGAGTATTCTAGAAGATTATAGATTAGAGTATGATTAGAATAAGGCTATATGGAAATCTCTAGATTTATAGATCCGTTGGATGAGTGACATGTGGCTTAAAATGTTGATTTATTGTAAAACATGGAAATATAAAGTGAGGTTTTTTTTTTTTTTTAAGCGATAAAGTTAGGTCTTAACCATTCATTTTGAAGTGCGGATGAAAGTATAAGGTGAGAATTAAGCATTGATTTGTATCGAGAATATTTGGTCGAGCATAAGGAAAGACTAACTTAGATATTGCAAACAAACACAAAGAAATTGAGTAATGCACGAGCTAAAATCATAACATCTCATACTCCCTCATCTAACATTCAAATAACTTAAAATTAATATCCCTTTTATCTGCAATATAAAAATATTTATTCTCTCTACAAAAAATAAGCTTTTAAAAAAGGAGAAGATAATGATTTGATTTTAATAGGTTTGAACTTAAATGTGGTGCACTAAATTCTCATGCAACCAAAGTTATCCTTTGCTATAATAAAATCTCATTTGTGCACCTTATGTTTGGATTTATTATCTTTCCAAAATATGTCCACAGCTTTGTGTCATAATCAGAGCTGTGAAAAAACAAGTTTGATAACCAAGTGAGTCCCACCCAAGTTCTAGCCTCATTGAATATTTATTACCTAATATGTTAATGGTGAAAACAAATAAATCTTCCACATGTCTTATTTTGTTTTATTATTATTATTATTATTATTATTTTTTTAACATAATAGAGTCCATCCCTATTAACATGGATGAGTGGATCATCATCTAAAAGTAGGATCATATTTATATTTCTTGTGGTCACACCTGATTAATTAATGCTCCAGATCTTAGGGCCAATCTTGAGTCTTATCACAGTGGGCCATGATCATACAGAGGTAGGTAAATGAGTTAAAATTGGCAGAATAAAGGACATTGGAAGAGGGAACTTTCAAAAGGGACAAGTTCATTTATTTTCATTGTTGTCCTTATCTAACTATAATTAACAACTAAAAGAGACTTTCACATTTATTTTGGAGACAATTCAACATTTTAGCAATATGAGCCCCTTACTAAGCTCATGAATGGGCCCTTGAAAGACTGGTCTCAATTTGAACTTTGAAGTAATATGTCTACATTACGTTGCGTCCTACAGTAAGTAAACTGTATGGAAAGATGAGCACACCAGTGAATTGAACAAAGGTTTAGAAATTGTGAGGGATAACAACAAGGTTTGATCAATTAATTTTAAGGCCCTAAACTAACTCTTCTTATGATTGGTGTTTTTTATGTCTTTTTGGTAGAGTCACGTGTGGGAAGACCTTTTAAGCTGCCTGCAAAGTGACAAATCCAGCCTGTTTGACAGCCTGCTAAAGTTGCTGGGACCTAGCTCCAGTAAAATGTTGGGATTAGTCTCATAGGCTCGGTGGTACAATGAACCTTCCAAGAAATATTAGGAGCGCGCCTGTGGAAGACGAGGATTGAAAGAACTAAGTACTACCTGTAATATGTGAATTATCAATTCCAAATCCCATTAAGTTGGAAAACTTTTCATACCGACTTTTCACGAGAATTGGGTATCTTGACGGTGGCGGCACCTCATTGCATATTTGATGAGAAGCTCTCGTGCGAATAGTTCTTTTGTTGTTGTGGGGGGTGGGCGCGTACATTTTCCTCATTTTCCTCTATCTTCTTGATCTACGACCCTATGTTCCGATTGTTTTAGAATTCATCATTTTATTCAACTTTAATCAATCGGTGAGCAATTGTTGGATGAGTGTGTCCTGAGTGGGTAACAAGTGTGAGAGGGTTAGATTTATCAAAGAGGACTTATGCGCTAAAATAAATGACAGTCCTCACACATGGTGCTCAATGCTCATATTAGGGTGCTGATTTCCCAAGAATATCAGCACATCACTCTGAGAGTGAGAACTATCCAAAATCTCAAGGCCTGCTAGACTATTGGGCAAAAAAAGTCATTGCTTTAGGTTTCCGAAAAATAAGGCTCCATAAAAATCATCTTTTCAAATTCTAAAAAAGCATTCAAGCAATTGCCATTGTTTTTTTCTCCTAAGGCCCCACAATAGTAATTAGTATCACATCTCATTAAAGCCATCTTTTCACATTTAAACAAAACATTAAAGCAAGTGTCATCTTTTTTTTTCTCTATACGCTGCCTTTTTAAATCCCAACAAATCTCAACCCAGCCTTCTTGCCACCTAACCAGTGAGGTTTTTCAAATGAACGTTTCTCCACCATAGCTTCTTTACTCTCTTACCATCTGTATCTCTCATAGATTGCATTTCTCTATAATTACTTTTTTTTATTATTTCTTAATCAATCTTCTTTAAAGATTTATTGATCTGATTTTGTCTTCTTTTTAATAATATATGTGGATATATTCCGATAGTATATGTAAGTCTTTTTTATAATATATGTTAATCATAACCCATAAACTCAAATATAATCTTTTTTTTTTTCTTAATGAAAAAGCTGGATCAAATTCGAAATTCATCTATTATTTTATGATATTTAAGATTTTTTTAATTCCATGCTCGTATTGTATGTTTATTATAGTTAGTGTTTTATTTATAAATATTATTAGTTATAATTTATAAATGATAAATGTATCTATTTGAAAATACAAATCTAGATGCTCAAAACTTTAGAGAGAGAGAGAGGAATAGATAATTTGAGGCCTCATTTAGAATTGTCGTTTTAGGCTTCAAATTACCTCGAGCCGGCCCTGCAAAATCTCCAAAGTAGGGCGTCGAAGTTGGATAGCTATATTAAGTAAATCTAAATCCAGGTCCTTACATGTTCTATCTGCCATGTAGAACCCAATTTCTACATTACAAACTGATAAAAAAATAACTTTTTTTCCTTTAGTCAGCCGTGCACCAAATGTATTTATGTATGCCTATTACAAGAAATGTGAATGGGACCTTTCTCCCAAAATTGAAATTGCCTATCTTCTTTTCACCATCTCAACTCTCAAGAATACTTTTCTTCCATGCGTTTTTAATGACTTGTTTAAATGGCTTGTCTGGAAGTCATTTTCAAGGCATTACCAATGAATGAGAATACCTGCAGATTTCACTTTCTGCTTCTTTCATTCCTTTTTTTCTCATTAACACTTGTATTAGTTTTGGTAGTCCTAACAGAGTAGCCATCAGCAGTTTTCATTCTTATGGATACCTATCTTATTGTCAAAAATTTAATTTTGTTATTCTGTAACCAGGCAATTGGGCTGTGACTCTTGTCAAAAATCTAATTAGGGATACCAATTCGCCAACCCAATTTAAACCGATTCGGTAATTCAAGGTTCATGTTGACCCTTTTTAGTTGAGCTCATGATTATATTAATTGTGTTCTTTTACACATGATTATGACTTCTTTTTTTCAGCTGCAATAGTTAGTTTTAGATATGATCAATCTTTTGGTGGGCCCAAGTTCAAATAAAGTGATCAATTCAGCACAATTACCGGATAAGGCAACAAAGCTAGATTGTGTTTTTTGGATTTAAGAAGGTGGGGCCATACTTGTGGTTGATCAAGAAATCCAGATTTCTGGGTTTAATTTAAATTTTAGATGTCCCGGCCAGTCTGTTCTGTTATATTGATCTAGAAACTATCCAAAAATATTCTTAAATATGGATCAGCTAAAGAGATATCTAAACAAGCTTTTTAAGCCCTTGGAAACATATCCTATAAAGTCTCAAAATATTGTATTGAATGGATGGTTCTAGCTTTCATTGGTTTAGAGTTCATTTCTCCTACTCCAACCCCATAAGAGTCAACAATCAAGTTTGACTGGGAAGCACTGAAAACCACATTTTCTTGTTTGAGTAGGTTGAAAACAACATAAAGCATCTTATCAAGAAGGATTGGGGTGGGGGGTGTCTGTTAACCCCAAGCGGTTGGCAAAGTTGTCAGGACCATGGTTCCTCCCTCTTTTGAAGATAGACGTTTTGATATCGATCCCGATTCCCCCCTCTTCAGAAATGGCAGGTTGAATCCATTTGTGCTACCACTTATGGGGCACAAGAGTTTTATCCGGCTTCTCTCTAGGTCCGAAGGGATTAGTCTAGGCCAAAGGGTTGAAAACCCTCCATTAGCAAAAAGAAAAAAAGAAAAAAAATGGGGGGGGGCGGGGGGGGGTTGAAAGAGATGCTTTAGTTTGTCGACTCATAATTTTGTTTGTGAGGAGCTTTTTGGACTTCTTTTGTGCATAGTTCTTATCCAATAAAGGGATTAGGAAGAGAGACTTTTATTTTTCCAACAGAGAAATATTGGAAAACCCTTGAATGTATTCACCTTCTATTACAAGTGAAAATAATTTGAAAGAAGATGACCCCAAATGTATTATTTTGGTAATCCATGCAATTGATGAGGTAAGCCATGGATGAATGATTCCTTAAAAAATCTAATAATGCGTAGAAACATGCTGCATGTATTTAAAAGAGTGGTGGATCATTTGCAGGGATGAAGTGTCTTATTAGGCATAAGACCCATTCATTTATAATTCCTCCTCAAGGATTTCATGCTTGGAAAAATCAGTGAAGCAATTGCCAAGTTTTGTCCTTTTTGAGTAGAAAATGAGTAGATTCTCTTTTGTGGTTGCCCCTTTCTCAAAGTCGTCATCTTTCAGATGTGGTCCTTGTTTGAAAATTCTGTTTTTCTCACGAGGAGACAAGGGCATATAAGTTGAGTGTGATTGTTCTTGTTTGTGGTCATGAATAAAAAGGATGACAATATATTACAACAATTGGTTGTTTGTTACCATGTAAAGTCTTGGATTATTGCCTAATTTGAATGATAACGTTAAGATGAATCAGTGGGTCCTTCATTCCTTGGTCTCAACATTTGAATTTGTACTAGACCATTGGACACTTGGATGGATAAACTTGTTCCCTAAAAGTAGGGATGTAAATGAGTATCCGATTCTTCGATTATCCGGAGGTTTCGACTAGTTAAAAACGGGATTTGGGTCCTTATTTAGGTCCTAATAAGTAAATGGGTCTGGGCCCACCTTGGTTCGAGCCCATGGACCCGATACCTGATATATTACCTCAATTTTAGAAGATCTCTCCTAAAAATCATGTTGTTTTAATATCATTCTCTCCTTAAATCCGGACCCGAATCCAGACCCGTCCCATATATGGTTCTGGTTCGGTTCCGGAGCAAAGAAACTGGTTCCGGGTCCGGATCCGGTTCCACCTTCTTCTTAACGGTTTCGGTTCTAGTCCACCATGAACCCAGACTAGAACCGACCTACTTACAACCTTACCTGAAAGCAACTGTCCTATTCAAAACCACACCCTTTGGATTGTGTACCGGACCAAAACCCAGATTTGAAGTGGTACTCGATAATATGACATAATATGATATTATGTTTCAAATTTCTTAAGTTAACCATTTCTATCAAAACCTCAAGACATTAGCAACATTAGCATAGACAGCATAAATACTTTTCAATACTCCCCTCAGGTGAAGTCCACTTCTCAATAGTATGATTATATTAGGCTCTCTCTCTCTCTCCAAATCTACTTGGACTGAATTCAATCATCAAATCAGGTCCAAAGCACATTTAAAGCCAACTAAGTTATCAACAAAAGCCCAAATATGTTTCCATCCCTAGATTGTTCAGGTTCAACCCCACCTACCCAATGACTACACTTCGAATGCAACCAAAATCCAAAATGCCCAAAACTGGGTTGTGTTAAAAAAAGTGATGAAAAAGACAGCATATTCCCTGCAAGGACCGCGACTGATCCACAAGTGGGTGGATTATTGGGAAGTCAGTTGGCATCTACCCTTCAAACATATCTCAGTGCTCATTGTGGTGGGGCCCACTTTCACCGACATGTGAATAGCTGATCATGCCAGAAACAAAGAGAAGATGGCATGGACCAAAATTACTATAATTTTTCTTTACTAATGGAAGGTTTTCAACTCTTTGGGTTTGACTAATTCCTTTAGATCCACACCTCAGTTATAGTAGTGTAGTTTCGAACCTACGACCTCCGGATGCAAATCGTGGTCCTAAGCCAACTGAGCTAACTACTACAAGTGTCACAAGAAATTCGATGTAACCATTATAGATGAATGAAAAAAATGTACAAGTAGTGCCCACTTAGACTGGGTTTCGTTGGATGTCAGTGGAAATCCAATTGAATAGAGATTAGAACTTTATGTTTTATTTTGGGAGAAATTCAGATTACAGTATGGATTCATGCATGCATGCATGTCTAACTTATATGTTTTCAAATTGAGATGTGGATCCATGCATCTATGTTTCAATTGGAGGGTCTGGATCTAGAACCAACTGAAGCTAGATCAGAGTGATGTTTGGGAATCTAGAGAATTTATATTTGCCAGTTTGAGAGGCCCACTTTCATCCTGTTAAAATGGATCTGAATTTGATTACATCCTGTTTGGTTCTGCCCGAAACGGAGAACCAAATATATCCATAGGAATTGGTGGGGTTCAGGTGAAGTTAAGGTTGCTTGGGCTTGGGTTGCCCAGAACCAAATCTGACCCATATGAGTTTCTTTGTGTCAATCAGAATCAGGGGTGGCCGTGGGCCTGTGTGGCCAGGGTGAAGCTTGTCCACATCTGGCCCATTTAGGCAGCAAATCTATATCTAGGGCCAAATTCAACCTGTATTCAGGCTGAGGAACATCCAGAAAATCTATATTCGCCTTTGTGAAAAATGTTCGACTGCACCTGGGCATTTTAGCACTGATGGGCCTAGGCCCAGAACATTTAAATACAGGCCAGAAATATATGCCTGGTCCAGCCCATGAGCCAATATCAGAGCCCATATCCAGTCCAACGTGGGACCGGGTGAGGTCACACTCTCGATCAGCTCTTTTTTTTTTTTGGTATCCCACCTTAGGACACGTAAGGAGAGAGAACCAACACACACAAAAGGAGTGAGAACTCACGCATTTGAGGAATGTGGGGAGACTTGGGTTGATCACTCGTCATTCTGGTAAGATACAGGGTTGGCAACCAACTGAGCAATCCCTCATTCTCAGCTAGATCACTTCATGAGTACCTCTAATGGCAAAGGGTTGAGTTGGCTCCATATGTTGAAATACAAAGGATTGAGTTGAGTAGGGACATTGGGATGAAGCCTGAAGGGAATGTAAGCCTGCAAATGCTAATTACAGGTCATATTGGTACTTGATAGGTTGGTCAAGTGTGAGCCACACCTGAGTTGCACCAGCAATGTTGGGCCCATTTCGACCTTCAGTTAATTGATAGATTAACCATGCCAGGCTGATTAATTGATCTCTCTCTTGAGAACCAAAGGTGCACCTTTGAATAGTAAAACTACTGCCAATTTTAGCTCTGGAATGAAAGCTCATTTTCAAACCGTTTGTCTTAGGCTAAAGGCCCCCTGGATCTGGGGAACTAAAAAGGCTAATTGCTGAATCCAGCCTAATCAGACAGATCTCACTAACAATTTGAGGTGATAAGTAAAGGTCAGTGGAACAATTAACATGTCCACTTGTGCCACATGCTGGGGATATTAACATTTGACTCCCACAGAGAACACAGGTTTCAAGCTCGACTCAACCCAGTGGTAGACAATGCCAGCCAATGTGGTCTACCGAAAGAATATAGTGGAATAAAAAGTTTAAGACTCCCACAATGTCCATAACATGGTTGATTGTCTGTAAACAAGTTGGGTTTGTTTTGAGCCCATGGTGTATCATGACCAAGTTATCAAACACGGCAATTTATGGGCCTTACTCCAAATCCCATGGAGGACAGACCCAATGGATACACACCCAACCCTATTACTTGAATTAGACTTAGAATGAAAATCATAATGTTTGTTATAATAATAATTATTATTATTATTAAATTAGGTTGACTCTCCATATAGAAAAAACCCATTGAAAGAAATTTGTAGGAAACCATCAAGGCCCATGATCTCTAGCCCAACGACATTCTATTTCTTCTCTTATTTTCTTCAGATCTTTCAAGTAACCATCAGTTCTATTCTCTCTACATGTTGTGTACATAGGGATGTCAATCCTGTGGTGTTAACAAATTCAAGTTACGGGTTAACGAATTCGTGTTAGAATCACATTAACCCGTACACGACCCATTAAATACGACCCGTTTATTTAATGGTTACATGACCCGATCTGTTAACCCATTAAATAATTTTGTTTATTTTGGACCATGCCAATTAACACACACACTCTTTTGCTAATAAAAGGATAGTGAATGAGTTAGAGAATGATCTTTTATATGTGGGTTTTAGGTTTCACTTCTACCTTTTTAAACTTACCAAAATACTCCACATGCATTTTACAAGTTATGTAATTTATCATTTGACAGGTAGTATCGGGTTGTTAATGGGTTACTGATTTTATTCGTTAACGACCCGCTAATTTAACGGGTTAATGAGTCCGACCTATTAACGACACGAACCCGTTAGGAGGCCACCCGAACTTGTTAATATCGTGTGAGTTCGTGTCGTGTTAACAAGTCCTTTGACATTCTGACAACCCTATGTGTTCGTTCCTCAAACTTCAAAGTCATTCTTATTAATAGACCATGGGATTCTACACATAAGAAAAGTGTAGCCAAATTTCGATTGTCCAGTCTGATAGTGATTATGATACTGATTTAACTGGAAATTCATGAAGTCATGGGGGAGAAGATTGTGCTCTTTGATTAAAAAATGGGCCTTTGATAGGCTTGGGCCTTATTCGAACTCTAGCCTTAATCAGACACGATGCTTGGACCACTTATATTCCTTATCAGGCAAGTTCGAGATGTAGGGTCTATGTTGAACAGGACACAAACTTGGACCCTTCAATTTTTATTGAGCCCATACCAGAGCCGGGCCTCATCTCCTTGCATGAGTTGGTTCGTGATGGAGTGGATCCTGTAGTGGATATCGAGTCCGGCCCTTGGATGAATGGATTTTTGTGGCAGATACAAGTCATGCCATGTTGTAAGGCCCACCATCAACTAAACATTGGGCCATCACAAAAAGATCGAACCGTTCAAAAGTATCTCATCTTGTGTGAATTGCCAATGGCAAAACTTCGCTCAGATCAGAATTAGATCCACAATTAGATTAGGCACATTAGCATGTGATTTCGCTCTAATCATAAATTTCTTATTTGATTTATTGATGGTTGAACCAACTCCACTTTGAAGTGAGACCAGTCCCCGTTTGATCGGTTGATTGATTACAAAGTAAGGGCAAATTTTCTTTAACGATAGAACAAGATGATACCGTGACTTTAAGCATTTTAAACTTTAAAAACGGATACCACAGATGAATTTATATTAATAGAGATTTAAAAAATATCAAAACCATGTTCATTTTTAAAGGATCTCAGTCTAATTATACCTTGGCATGGGTCATGGCTGAAATTTCAACAACCAGAGGCTGAGCCATGCCCCCTCTCCCAGAAATTTCAACAACCACCTGTGGTCATAGAAAATCTCATTTTCTCCACTACTGGTATGAGAAATCTTAGTTCTTTTCTATATTGGCCGTCCCAATCTTTTTATTTATATAGTGCTCCAAGGCAAATTTCCCGGTTCCGCCCCACATGCCAATATCGCTTAATAACCCATGCCCATTTTTGAATTAGTTCGCAATATTTACCATATCCATTATCTTGTTTTAAAATCTAAATCCATAAAAGAATTAAAAACTCGAAATACTTAAAATCTAATTCGAATTCTCATAATCTAATATTCAAATTGCAAATATTATAACTTAAATCTAAGCCCACCATATAAAACTATAAATTGCATGAAATCCTAAATATAAAATATAATCTAGTTCTAAATTAAAACCATTCATTTTACTAATTTGGCCCGTCTATCAACTTAAAGATCCAATTATCCTCCATAAATTTTAGTGTGATACGGAGATGCTAACACCGTTTATTTACGAATCTGTTGGCGAATACAGTTGTGGTTGAGTAATCCAAAATAGACAATTTTTTTTTTTTTTTTTTTTAATTCTACCAAGTGGAATCAGATCATCAACTGTGAATCAAATCACGACCCTTTATCACCGCATCAAGCTATAAATAAATGATCCAACGGTCAAAGGTAGTCGGCTTCAGCCAATAGTGACCTAAAACGGTGTTCCTAACTTCCAAAACCATGAGTCTCGGTCTAAAACCACCCTCTGTCATAAGAAAAACCACGACCATGATTCGTTCCACTTTCCACAAAAGAGACTCTCTTCTATTTTTTCTAGAAAGTCAAGTCGCAATCCATCGCATTCCACAAAATGTTTCATGAAAAGCGTCCAACGACACTATCAAATCATGGCCCACCTGGATCAACGGCTGTATCCTCACAGATCTACAATTGGCTTTCATCTGAACCGCCCATTTAAATAATCCCAATTAGACGATCAACACACTCTGATCCAATTCTCCACTGGGCCAATATCTCCACGTGTACGGTTCTGAATTAGACCTCGTTCTTCTAGAAGGAAACTTTTACCGACCCTCCACTGTATTTGTCTCGTGATCCGCGGGCCCACAGAAAAACCAAAACCTCGTGCCACGGAAGAGCCGCTTAAAAGCAAAACGAACGTGCTGTACGGCCACGTCTGACATCAAAAGCTTGCAGCGGGTCGCTGGAGGAGACGACTTGAAAAGGAGGGATTTTTCTTCTGAGAACCGAAAGCTTTCGATCTCGAATCTCAGCGTAAGTATCGATTGCTACTCTCCATTTCGCTCTTTCATTTCTCCGGTTTGCTTGCTAAAATCTTCCATCTTGTTCGTTTTGCTGGCTTCTGCATCGTTTCAGCAACGATCGGCTGTTTTTCTAGTCAGATCTAGGGTTTCGAAGCTCAAATCCTGCTTTTCTGCTCTTTCGGAGCTTCGGATTTCGTGATTTAGCAGCATTTGCTGAGATTTGTTCGTGTTTTGATTGTAGGCTTTGGAGAAGGAAGATTTGCGGTTTTTTTCTTGAGAAATTAGGGTTTTTTTTTTGGCTGTGGAATGGCGAATATTGATATCGAGGGGATTCTGAAGGAGATTCCGAACGATGGACGGATTCCGAAGACGAAGATCGTTTGCACGCTCGGTCCAGCATCTCGATCGGTGCCGATGCTCGAGAAGCTTCTAAGAGCAGGGATGAATGTAGCGAGGTTCAACTTCTCGCATGGAACGCACGAGTATCATCAGGAGACCTTGAACAATCTCAGGATCGCGATGCATAATGTGCAGATCTTGTGTGCCGTCATGCTTGATACCAAGGTAAGCATCTCGTTCTCGCAGTCCTTTTTGCATTTCTGTGATCTTGTAAAAATCAGTGATTTGAATCGGTTGTTTGTGTTTAGTTCGTTTTATGATCCTGCTCTTTTAGTAGAAAGTGAGCCGAGATTAAAGTTTTAAGAGTCTTAAACCCAATCATTTTAGTCGAGAGGAGGAAAGTTGTAGCTTGAAAGCTGTTTTTTCTATTCGTTTTTAGTTTCATTGGGGTTGCTTTGTTGCTTTTGCACATACTATTCGTTCTCTGTAGTTGATTCGATTACCACATTGTTTTAAAATAATGGAAGAAATGAGAGTTGATTCCTTCACTTTAAAGTGCAACTCTTTATAGCTGTATTATTTTTATGAACGATCCTTTCCTAGGGCTCAGGGCACTTGTTAACTAATTGGAAAAGACAATGTCATTATCTACAGGGTATTTGAAATGGTTGTTAATATAGAAATTTTAGGTGAAACTTTAACTTGTCAAGAAAGAAAGGATACCCCACCCCGCCCTTTTTTTTTTTTTTTTTTTTTTTTTCCATCTGGTCGGTTTTTATATAAATGCTTGTCAAACAGGACAGTTTACTTGGTAGGGAATTATATGGTTGATTAGGAGGAGCCGTAACAACAACCATGGAGACCTCCCTACGTTCACACTGTAGCTTAACAGATAATCTGATGGTTACCTAGTTGCACTAACTTCTAATCGTGAACTACTACTATAGAGTAATTCATAGTTTGATTTGCTTAATAATGCGATATTAATTTGCTGTAGTTGAGGATAAGATTGAACTAGTTTGGTTTGATTTTGAATATATTGGAAATGTAAAGTTACCCTTTTCTAATTTCTAAAATGCCTCTAAGGGTGTGTTTTTGAGAGAAAGGATTCTGTGATAAAGAGGTAAATTATTCTGAGTTTCCGCACTGTCCTCTGTTATATTGCTTGGTTTGACACATTTTGCTTGTGGAAAAGGAAAAAAATAACAGTTTTTACTCGACAAAGAGGATTTTGATTTCCTATGGGAGGGGTAGAAGATGCAGGATTGCTCTCTCCTCTGGAAAAAAAGACCACAATACACGAATCCTCTCATTTCACAAATGAGTCCTAAAGGGGCTTGTATTTGGAGGAATTATCAAAAAGAGGTCACGTGCGTAGTTTTCTTATCCCATTTATTGAACATATAGAACTCAGACAAACTCAAACAGGAATGATGTATTTAGCAGAGGGGACACAAAAGATGGAGCAACTGTAATATAGTTGAAGAGAAATTTATCTGAACAAAATGTTGTGGCATGAGAAAAGAAAGTTGTTGAAAGGTGGAAGGGACTTGGCATGAGAAAAGAAATTAGAGTGTTGAAAGGAGTTCAAATCTCACTAGATATGGATTTTGTTATAAAAAAAAAGAGTGTTGAAAGATGGAAGAGACTCTCTTCCAAGGACCTGAACACATATCTTAGTACTTGGCAATAGTTTTCATTTTAGTATACGATAAAGCAAACACACACATGTGATGCTGACACTTCTTCAAGTACCTATGTCCAGTATCTTTCATTGTTATCAGTTGCTAGTCTAGATGTTCTACATCTACAGGGATAAATCACTTCTGTGAATTAGCAGCAGCAATGAAACACATAGCTTCCATTGAGCTTCCACTGGTTTCCACGATGGTACAACAAAGAGATAATGATACCTGTCTATGTGATCCCACAATTGGTAATGCTTCAGGGAAACACAAACAAAAAGAGGCTGCAAAGCTGAAGACTAGGTTTGCACATGCATCCAGTCTGCTTATCCATATGCAACAAGCATTGAAGCTGAGAAACCTTCTAACTTCACATGAATAGCATGTCAAAAACAGAGCTTATGACCAAATATTTCTGAAAAAAGAACCACAATTATGTCCCAGAAAGCCACACAAGTGTAGAGCTTACATGGTAATGCCTGACATCCACACCAGGACCAGGTCGAACAGAGTTCTAGATGATTCTCAACCTATTATGGTATGTTTGAAACTAGAAAAAGAAAGGGGGAAAAAAGAAAAAAAGAAAAGAAAACTAATATTGGAAATATAGTAGAAGAACAGATTTCCGTGAATCCTAATTGGAGCCAGGAGATATCTTTTTTAGGATTTAAAGAATCTTCAACATTACCAAATCTGTCAAAGGACAACACATAAATTTTCTTTGTTGATCTCACTGTCTGTCTCATTGAATCGTTTTCTCTAAGAAATTTTGACAAAAAATAAGATAGAATTCCTATAAACAGCCAAAAAATGCCAATATACATCTAAAATAGTGATCTATCAGATTAAATATGCATCTAAAATAATGGCAGAAATTAAATATGATGTGACAAGATTTGCTATCCCTATACTTCTTTTACGATTAATTTGTTTGGATTGCTGATTTCTGACGAAATCTAGGGAGTCAAATTATGTTACTCAAGGGGTCTATCGTTTAGTTGTTATTCTTGTCTCCACTAAAATGCAATATGTATATGTGTATGTGTGTATACAGATCTCAAAAAGAACACATAAAACATGTTCCCCCCGTGTTTAAATTATGTCCAATGGAAACTTCAGCAGTATTGGGATGATAAAATTCATTTGACCTTGAGTGCTGACAAACCAAGGTTGTTAATGGGCCTGAATCTAGCTCTGTTCCATGCATACGACCTGATTAGATAAATGACTGGATTCGATCCTAGATCCTAGGTTCAGATTATGATTGGCCTCTTAGTAGGGCTGTATTTTATTTATTTATTTATTTTTTTCAATGTGCAGTGTGACATAAACATGTTAAAGATGGAGCATGAAATTCACCCTCTCATCCTACTGTGTGTTTTTTGGCTCCTTATTGCTAAATCATTTTCTTCTTTTGATAATTGCAGGGACCTGAAATTCGGACTGGCTTTCTAAAGGATGGGAAGCCCATCCAACTAAAGGAGGGTCAAGAAATTACAGTAACTACTGATTACAATATCAAGGGTGATGTGAAGATGATTTCTATGAGTTACAAGAAACTTCCCGTGGACTTGAAGACTGGAAATACCATCTTGTGTGCAGACGGAACCATCACACTCACTGTCTTATCTTGTGACCCTGCTGCGGGAACTGTGAGATGCCGTTGTGAGAACACTGCAATGCTAGGTGAGAGAAAGAATGTCAATCTTCCAGGTGTTGTGGTTGATCTCCCAACACTTACAGACAAGGATAAGGAGGACATCTTACAATGGGGAGTCCCAAACAATATTGATATGATTGCTCTATCATTTGTGCGCAAGGGCTCTGATCTTGTTAATGTTCGGAAGGTTCTCGGGCAACATGCGAAGAAACATTAAGTTGATGTCAAAGGTTTGTCTGACAACCAAATTCTCCTTATTTCTAGCAATTGCATTTCATGATCTAGTGTTTATATCACATAAACAGTTGCAGATGAGAACATGCACAGCTGAATGCAGGTATTTTCTGACACAACAATACCCGTGCTTGTTCCTGGGACTTTCAATTGCAGAGTTGCTAATTGATTTTTTTATTTTATTTTTAATCAGATATGCATTGCATACAAATCAGAAGCATGACACTCAATGTATGTGCATATCATGCACGGACACAAGCATGCGTAAACAGAGCACAAGTGCACAACACTTGGTGTTTATCCATCTCATCCATGAACAAGCAGTTAGTAGGGAGAGGTCAAGCATATAGAATGATAATATGAAGTTTCGAAACAAAGAGACCAAAGGAAAACTTCTTCTGGAGAATTCAAGTTTTTTGTTGCGTGGGGAGAGTAGGATCCATCTTTGGGAAGATTTTGGTTGGAAAACACATCTTTATCTTCAAAATTCCTGGAGGCTTTTCTCTGAGTGCAAAGATGTGTTGATTAAGGATGTTATTGCTCTAAGTGAAAATGGAGCAAGTTACAATCTTACTTTGGAAATAAAGGATACAAGAATTTGGATTCTGGACATCCATGGGGTTTTTTGGAGCAAAAGTCCTTCTGCCTCCTTAGTTTTAACTCTTCGATACACTTTCCATCTAAAGTCATTTGGTGTTCATCAGCACCACATAGAGTTAAAGCATTTTTTGGATGGCCACATCCATTAAGATTCTAACTCTAGATAATCTAAAGCCAAGTAAGTATGCTCTTTTAAAGATAATTTTTATATGCTGGTCCATGGAGGCAGTTGGGAGCAAATCAAACATTAGTCTGGGGGCTGTTTCCTATTAGATGCCAGATTCTATGAAAACTTCTGTCAATGACAATAGCACAAGGGTATGGAAGGAAAGGGACAGAGGAAGTTTTGAAGGAAAAGGCACACCCTTAAGAATGTTCGTGGGGAATATAAAGGAATTGGATCTTTAACTAGGAAAGCAAAAGAGTTCACTAGAAAAAACCTTTAGTACCTTGGAAGGGAGTTCATATGTATCATGTATACGAATGGTAATTCTCCATATTTATTACAAGCTCCGCTTCAATGCCTAAAGATGCAACAATGACCCTATTGATTCTTGGACAATGGAGGCTGAGTGCGATGGGGTTTGTTTGGTAAGCCAGGTGCTTCTGGGTTGAGACTTGAGGGAAAAGAGAGTGAATTTTAGTTTTCTTGGGTCCACTTGGTTTTGGGGACTTGGACAGAGCTGAAATCATGGCATTTAAAATGGGGATGGAGTTTTTTAGAAGGTTATGGATCGGCAGGCTCCTTGGTAGTGGAGAATGGATTCAATAGTCAAGGAGAATAAGATAACTGAAACTACAATTGATGTCAGTTTCATTTTGGGAAAATTTCTTCACCTACAGGACTCCCGCACGGCTGCTGTGTGGGAATTTTGGTCCACGTCTTTGATTCGGGGGGAATCTCCCTTTGTGGACGGCGTGGATCAAAAATCCCACACCGTTCACGTGCGGGAGTGCCACCGGTGAAGAAAAGCGTGTTTCATGCATATTCCAGTAGAATATGAATGGTGAGGCAGATACTTAAACAGAAAATGGAGTGTCAAGCTGATCTAGTTCTCGGGAATTCAGACAAGGAGAAGAAGATAGCTAAAACTATAATTAATGTTAGTTTCATTTAGGGTGATTTTCCCCTACGGAACTCCAGCACGGTCGCCGTGTGGGTATTTTGGTCCACGCTTTTAATTCAAAGGTGGGCTGTCCCGCATTTGTGGACACTGTGGATCGAGAATCCCACACTGTTCACGTGCTCCTGTAGGTGGAGAAAAGCATGTTTCATTTATATTTTAAGAGAATATGAATATTAAGGGAGATGCTTTAATGGGAAATGGAGTGTCAAGCTAATCTAGTTGTGGGGAAGCATCATTGTCCTCCTCTTATTTTTTTTATTTTTGGTACATGTGTTTCCCCCCCTCCATTTAACTTCCTTTTGTAAACTATTTTTACTGCTTCCTTTTCTCATTCGAATTCGTTGTTAATTCTTAAAAAAAGTTGGATGCTCCATTTTCCACCAGACTGCAGACTCAATTGAAAGTGCACAGTTCTATGCAAGTGTGACACAATCACTCCCTCCTTTCTCATGTTGACATTACAGGCACAGCTATGTTAATTATTGCAGAGATCTTGAGTCTTAACCAAATGCACATGCACATGCCTTGTCATTGTCTTCATTCATCAATGTTTCTATAAATTATCATCAACATGCATGCATGAACCGGATACATCCATGCATGTATTCTGCAGTTTAACACATCATTTATTTCGATGTGTTCAGGTCTTTGTTAAAAATGCATGCATATATGTTTCTATTTTTGTCTCTGCTTAATCATGGGGAGCTGAATTAAATTTGGAATTTTTTTTTATTTTTATGTTGGTTAAGTCCAGCTATTTTGCAATGGCATATTGTAACATATAGGCCCTGTTTGTTTGCATAGAACGCATAGAAATTGATTCCATAAAAATTCAAGGTCAAATGAACTCCAGCGAAGGATCATTAAAGAGGTGATGGGTGGACGGTGCAAGATAGAGGGTACAGATGTAGATGCAACCCACCCTCATTTTCCTAGGATTTGAATTACTAGGGTGGCGGTTGGGTATTCATTTCTCACCTCTCCTTATTCATTCCATTAGAGGGGAGATAATTTAGTGGTCATTTTTGGAAATTTATATTCTCTCTTACCCATTTTCAGAAATAAAGAGTCTTCCAATTCCCATGTATTCAGTCATGTGAATCAAACAGGCCTGCATTGTCAATCTCTGACTTCCTTTCCATTGTTCTGTTTTTTTTTTTTTTTTTTTTTTTTTTTTTTGGAAACGACAATGATTAGTGATCAATCAGCACCGTCATGTGTTATAGTTGTGGCCTAATAGCAACTTGACCACATAAGCTTTTATTCTTAATGAGTTGGACATTCAAGCAGGGATTTTCTTTTAACTGTAGCCTTATGTCCTGGTTTATGTTTGAACATGAAGGTTGAGAACCAGGAGGGTGTAGTGAATTTTGACGATATCCTTAGAGAGACGGATTCTTTCATGGTCGCTCGTGGTGACCTCGGCGTTGAGATCCCGGTTGAAGAAGTGATCTTCGCTCAGAAGATGATGATCAAGAAGTGCAACCTCGTGGGCAAGCCAGTCGTTACTGCTACTCAGATGCTCGAGTCCATGATCAAAACCCCGCGCCCTACCCGTGCGGAAGCCGGTGACGTTGCCAACGCCATTCTCGACGGCACTGACTGTGTCATGCTTAGTGGTGAGAGTGCAGCTGGGGCCTATCCAGAGATTGCTGTCAAGATCATGGCCAAAATCTGCATAGAGGCGGAGTCTTCACTCGACTATGGAGCCATATTCAAGGAGATGATACGGTCAACGCCTCTGCCTATGAGCCCACTGGAGAGTCTTGCCTCCTCAGCTGTTCGTACAGCCAACAAGGCCAGGGCCACACTCATAGTTGTGCTGACACGTGGTGGGACCACAGCCAAGCTCGTGGCCAAGTACCGTCCAGCAGTGCCAATCCTATCTGTAGTGGTCCCAGTCTTGACAACAGATTCGTTCAATTGGACCTGCAGTGACGAGGCACCAGCAAGGCACAGCTTGGTCCACCGGGGTTTGATTCCTCTGTTGGCAGAAGGTTCTGCCAAAGCTACTGATGCTGAGTCGACAGAGGAGATCCTGGATGCTGCCCTGAAGTCAGCAACAGCAAAGGGTCTCTGCAAGCCAGGTGATGCAGTTGTGGTGCTGCACCGAATAGGCTCAGCCTCTGTTATCAAGATTTGCCTAGTGAAATGAGAGTGAGTATGAAGAGAACAGGAGTCTCTTTTTCTTGTTTTGGTGTTCTATTTCCCTTCGAATAATGATTATATGAGCTTTCCTATGCTTCACCCAATGATTCTATATTTTGTCCTAGCACTCTGTTGAGAGTTGCTTATCTTTTGTTGTTGCTATACTTGAGATCTTCCTTTGACATGGGCTGCTCTAATGTGGCCTCTTTTTTGAATTAATTACTGTCTGGTTAGATATTATGATATGTGTGCAATCCAGTTTGTTTCAGGTGCAGTGCTTTCCACTCTACTGGTCTGTCTTTTGATCATGAGCAGTGGGATTGGCGGTGTTTTTCTTGGATGGATTGGACGTCCTGATCAGACGATCTCAACCACTGGTCAGGAGCCAGCAAGTGCTTGGTTATTGCTGTTTTGTTTGACTATCGAGTTTATTATGAAGGGACATATCATACGGCGGATTGTGGAATCAATGGCTTGCTGCTTCATTCCATTTTTCATGTGCTCTCTTTGGTGCAATGTCTGTTGCGTGACCTCTGCTTATTGCCAACTTTGAATATTTTCTCTAATTTTAACTTGCAATAGGGGTCTATAATTTTATGAAACAACTTTCTAATACCCTCGGCGTGCTACTTTCCACTTTCCGAATAAACGGGGAACTTCTAGGATCATAGGTCTAAGTTAAAATTTTATAACAACAGTTCATTGCGGTGGCACATAGAAAATAGCGGAAGCATAGAAAATAGCGGAAGCAAATATCATACAAGCAGAATCAGAATAAGATAATGAGGTATCAGTCTCATAAAGGAAATATAAGGCATATCATAAGTCCATATGGAAGAATAGAATGTGTATATGATTGGATAAATGCCCCCAACCTCACCAGAAAGGTCACGCGAAAAACCCAGAAAGAAATGTCGCTCAAACCCCATGTACATTCTCTCCATCCTTCGGTCGCTCAAACCTTCTCTCCATCCTTCGCTCAAACCCCATGTACATTCTCTCCATCCTTCGGTCGACTAGGCCTCACTCGTACTCATCTGCTACGCGCCTCATGGAACGCTTTAACCTCAAGGACAGGGTTGATAATGATACCTAAGCATCAAATATAATGGGTCAAATCCAATAGGCCTGGCAGCATAATATATATATATATATATATATATATAAAATATAGTATGTAATAAAGACAGTAATATAATTAATTGAGTAATAAAGGTACAAGATGTGAGGCCTCACCCCTTGTGGACCTTACTTATATTTGAATTGTGCTAATTATAATATATAATATCTAAAGGATTTTACAAAAAAAAAAAAAAAATATATATATATATATTAGGTGATCAGTGGACCAAAAAGATGATTTTAACTGACTTTGCACAAGATCAGTCATTTTGTCCGAAAACGTATTTTTTTTAGCACTTTCTACTGGCGTCCTTATCGACCTTTGTTTTAAAACGTTGAGGGTTCTTAGGAACCTTGTAGTGTACGCTTATAAATGAACGAAACTCATCCTCATTCCCTATTTTTGGTGAAAAAACGATGACATTAGACTTACTTCCCCTCCATTGGTCATTCCCACCTCTTGAATACCAGTTAAAATCAGAGACGCTAGTATAAAGTATACTTTTGTTTCTGTTTCACTTTATAAAGCATTTTAAGTCATACATCACACATCACTACAGTTAACGCGACCCCAGCAGTTAAATCCAACAGCTAGGGCTTATTAATACATGGAAAGAATTTTTCATGGATTCCAGAAAATTACAGCAGGAGACCAAAAATTTACATTTCCTTGTGGAAACTATATGCACCAAACGATGAAAAATGAATTCCAAGAAAAATGAATATCTTGCGAAAAAGTGTATTACAAAAGCTTGATATGTGCTTGTTCGTATAACTCCACGGGAGAGGAAACATGGAGAAATGGGAGTTCGGGGGACTCCGCTTTTCTCTTTTATGATGACAATTGTCCAAAAAGACATGAGTTTTACGGAAGTCTAGCTGCACCAAATAATAAGAATTGTTTTTTTAAAAAATCGAGTCCTTAAATCTACTTCACTGGTAAGATGGAGTGAAGTGAAGTCTCTTTTTATCGGACAAAAAAAGACTAAAGGTCATGTTAAAAGTACAAGATTTTAAAATTCTCTCTATAATTTTCAAAAATAAAAAGTCAAAAAGCAATATTCAGCCACTAAAAGACAAAAATCTATTATAATAAATTAAGTTAAGAGGTTTTGACTTTAATTTTAACCGCCGGTTATAAATTTTACCGACGGTTATGTAACTACTCATGCAACAACCCATTCATTTTTCTATCAAACCACTCATGTTTTGGCTGTTCTTACGTAACTATATACTTTTTGCTCTAATTTCTTTATTTATATTTTATCGAACTTGTCCTATAAAAAGATGTAATTTTTCTTAATATATGATTATTTATTTTGCAGTGCAGGGAGATATGGTGCTCATATTTTGCAATGTAGGGAGATACCGTGTTGAACACGGGTTATCGGACTAGTCTGCTTATTACTCAAAAAATAAAAAAAATTCATTACCAAGCCACTAGAATTAAACTTTCATTAAACCCCATAATATTTTATTCCCTCTTCACTACTCAGTACACTCCATTTCACCTTTTAAGTATTTTTACCAAACAAACTCAAATGTTTACCATTTATTACTGACAAATCATCGTACGGCTACAAAACGTCTGGGACCGGAGTTCTATTCTTAGAGATCTACCCTACATTTATCAGTTGAACAACATTGATCTCATCATAAAAATGGACCCACTCGGAAGCGTCTTCATGTGCTGGGTCAGGCCTGCTGAGGCATTTCTAGGCCCAGTCCGACTTTCCAGCATCCGTCATTATTTGAGCCAGTCAAAGCCCAGACCAAAGTGGACTGGGCATGGATCGGACCCGGACTGGCCCAACCCATTACCAACACGTGTGTGGGTATTGAAGGGCCTCCTATGCCTTGGTAGAGGCTCCCTACGCCGCCCCGGAGGAGCCTCTTATCATCCTACGCCTCTTGATCTAGAGAGAGAGAGAGAGAGAGAGAGAGAGATTGCTTGAATCCTTGTGTGGGGTTTCTTCCTGATTGACAGTGGATCTTCTGCTCTTTAGTTACACTATTTCCCGGGTAAATTTAATTTCATGGGTTTTCTTTTAACTTACGTTGATTTCCTGCGATCACTGATTTGAATTCCCATATGTTTTTTTTTCCTTTACACTTTTCAATTTCTACTTAATGGGTTTGCTGCAGAATTTATCTCTTAATTTTCTTTGGTCTTCTGGAAAAGTCAGCTTCCAATTATCTTGGTCTTCATAATTTACAAGTTACATGGATTCCCTGTAGTTTTTATTTTTTATTTTTTTTATTTTTTGAAAGACACTTTTTTGTTTTGAAAGATTAGAGATTGTTTTTTAAAAGATTTAAGAGTGAAAGATTAAAAGATTTGTTTTTGAAAGATTTTTGAAAGTTAATTTACAAGTTTCATGGATTGCCTGCAGTTTTAATAAGTAGAACTCATTGAAAGGAGCCCAGATTGATGGGATAAGGCTAAGTTTGTGATGATGGTTTCCTGCAGTTTCTGAATCCCCTTTTTTTGGGGTTTCCACAAATTAAATCTGTCAATTTTCATGGGTTTCTGCTGTCAAATGATTTTAGTATCCATCATGGTTATTTGTAGCCCCTGATTTGGGAAAATTCCACTTATTTGATTTTTCTTCTTTTTCCTTTTCTTTTGTTGGGTATGAGGAATGAACTAGGTTGATCTGAATTTGATTGAACTTCTTCTGTTCTATTCCTTTTACTTGTATTGAATTGCTAGAGGGGATGGTGAGGTGCATAACTGCTCTTAGTTGTATTGGATGAATTCATTTGGCCCTGTTGTGTGAGTTGGTTCACTTGTGGTTTTATTTGCATTGTGTGATTTGGTAAATTTGCGAATTGAATCTGGTTTGATTTTACAGGGCAGTTTTATTGGCAGTATTTGGTAAATTTGTGGGGTGAGAATTTCAAATTCTCCCAAATGCTGTCTTATAAAATTCCCTAAATCTGCGGTAAACAGTAGGTCAATTGGAGAATTTCAAATTCTCCCAAATGTTGTCTCACTAAAACTCCCCCAAATCTGCGATATAAAGTAGGTTAAATGGAGAATTTGGGAGGCTAGGAAGGCATTTCACACCCAACCATTTGGAAATTGGAACTCCCAATGAAAAGGGATTTTCAAGGATTTGGGTAGACATTGCTCTTTAACACCTTTTTGGAATTCCCGATAGCGAAGCTTTTTTTTTTTTATATATACAAAATGCTCGTGAACAATCAATGTCTTTTCCTAGCCTGTTCATGCTTGCAAGCGTGCGAATTCGGGTAGTTGGCATTTTTATGAAATTGGTTGGATTGATTTCTTTGATACTTATCTCTTCCTCTTTATATGAACTGTATTTTGCAAATTGGAAAACCTTTTCCTGCATTTTCTGATAATTCCTTTTTCAACCAATCTGGTTTCTATAGCTTAGAAGCTTTCTTGATGGTGGTGGGTTCTCTACCGCCTCACATGATCTTGCCAAATAAACATGGCATTGCCAATTATATGACTGATTGTTCAGTCCTAAGAACATTCAGAAGGGATATAAAATTGTGCTGCATGAAAAGGCAGAAGAAATTGCCTTCCAAAAATTTACATCATGAACATGGATATGGAGCTGCTTCGCGAGTCTTTGTCCTCTCGGATTTGCATACGGACTACCCGGAAAACATGGCATGGGTGAAATGCTTGTCCACTGTGAAATACAGAGGGGATATTCTTCTTGTAGCAGGTGATGTAGCGGAAACATATAAGAACTTTGTGTTGACTATGTCTGAATTGAAGGATAGATTCCAAAGCGTCTTCTACGTGCCTGGAAACCATGACCTCTGGTGCCGATTGGATGGAGAGAATTATGTAAGGATTTCTCTGCCTTTTCAGTTTTCTTGATACCACAATCAGATTTGTAAATACACAATAGAACTAGGGATACAGTGTGTGTGCATTAAGAAAAATATAGATAATTTCCCTCTAACTCAAAACACTTAATGAACTACAATAGAGTGGACTCAAGTTTCAAATAAACCGACTTGGAAAAGAGGACAAATGGACATGGAATGCCAACTAAAAATAACTTCTGGTAAGAAATTCTTGCAGGTATTAATAGTATCAGCAATTCATGAGAAGATCTTGCAAGTAATCATTGAAACTGAACCATATGAGCTACCTGTATAATTTTTAAGTGTGCGTGTAAGTGGATGGGTACTGGAAGCGGGTGCTGCTGCTTTTATTGTAGACGTGAGACATGTATGATTGTATTTGATGTGCTTAATTTTAGATTCTCTGCTGTATATTATGAAGAACATTCACATGAAACTGCGAATTGGTTGTTCATGCTTCAGCTTGATTCAATTGAAAAGTTGGATGCATTAGTTGATGCTTGTCGAAAACTCGGAGTAGAAACCAGCCCAAGAATGGTGGGTGGTTTGGGAATCATTCCTTTGTTCTCTTGGTATCATGAGGTAATCAGCTGGGGACCTTTGATTCCATCGGACCAATATTCCCAATTCTTCTTGTTTTCTTTTCATAGAATTCAGATGGCTTGATCTTAAAATAGTTATGTATCTCTGATAGTTTTTCTCTGGTTGGGGTGGTTGTTTTACAGAGCTTTGATAGAGAGAAGGATATAAATGGCATCCGAATTCCTTCATTGGAGATGGTGATTCACTTTCTTTTCTCCTAGTAAGAGTTTTGATGTTTTGATAATGATGGTGTGACTATGAAGTTTTGTCTATGAGGTATAACTCCTTGATGCTATTGACTTTTGAAGAATGTTCTCACGTGCTGTCCTGATTACAGCACATGACAGGTTTTGCTCTGCAGTAATATTTGTTTCTGGATGATTCTTTTCTTTGTTATTTTGGATTTCTGAGAAATTGCAGACAAGGATCTGTTGCATTGCAAACATAGTTACTAGGAAACGAGTTTCCTCCTGCAAATACCTTCTTTTCTTGCTTTCTGTTTTCCTCATTCATTTATGCTTCCAAACAAGTACTATGACAAAATTTTGGAGTAGGTGTCTCACACATGGATTCCTGCTGGGTTCTTACATCATTCCTGTTTGAAAGTAGCTGTAGATCCTTTTATGAATACTGTACGATATACGAGAGTATCTGTGAAAGACCATGTGTCAATGTGACACTACGATACTGGTTTTGTACTTGAGCGTCAGCACTAAGGTAGTAAGTGTAGAAAAGGAAGTACAAAGTGTATGCCTATCTAAAACATTGCAATTTTTTTTTTATCGGTAACCAAAGAAATTATATTGAGAAAAGAGAGGTACAGCTGAACACTGATCACAACTAGAAGAAAAACAACATAGTGGTATACAGCTGAATACTGCACACAACTAGAAGAAAAATAACGTAGTGGTATAAAAGAATTATACCATGGAAACAAATTACATAGAGTCAACAACCAAATTGGAGGACCTATCAACCCCATGTTTAGCCTAAGCATCCGCGGAACCATTAGCCGACCTCCCAACTTGCGGAAATCCCACCCTGAGCGAAGACAAAATGGCCTTGATTTCACTGAAATGAAAATGGAGTCCCAGGCACCTTTAAGAGGATCTGAGACGCACAGAATGACACGGGGAATTCTTTTCCACAACCACATAGCACTGAGGATGAGCTGAAGAAATGATTCAAATTGCTTGAATAATAGCGAATGCCTCAGCCTCATTGGACTCTATACACCCCTCATTAATAGGAAAATTCGCCCACACCACCCCTTGATGATTTCGAAGAACCCCCCCTATTCCCGTTGGTCTTGGGACTCAAAATAGAGAAAAATTTGGTTTCACAATTTCCTGTTTGATGCCAACCCTTCCAGGCTTGGAATTGGCACTTGTTTCCATAATAGCTTTCATTTCTTTTTCTTTGTTAGTGGTGAGTCTTGAGCTAGTGTGAATTTAGGTTTTACTATTTGAGAAGTGATTTGTTCTAGAATTTGTAATTTTCCATACTCTTTTACATGTTGTCAACCCCTAGTGTTGCAAGACAAATTAAAGTTTAGCACGAGATTTATGAATGTTTTGAATTTTCAAGTTAATTGGATAACGATGTATGCTTAGTACGTGCATTCTTTGTGATATTTTACAAAACCTCTACTTGCTAAAAATTGAATAATACTACTTAATGAAGACCTGCGGTACTTGAGCCTTTCGTGTTATTTAACCTTCTCAGTATGTCATTCATTACGTGTATTTTGAGTTTCTCTTTATCTGGAACATACTTAGAAACCAGAAAGGCATTTTGATTTGACTAAACAGGTTACTCTACCATGTTTGCTGGCATCCAAGATATGTAAAAATCTTCAACAAACCAGATAGTCTTCCAAAGACCCACTATCTTGAAAGTTGTATAAAGTTTATTTTTAGGGCATATAGTAAAGAGATGCTGTGGTCAACTTGTTTCAGCTTGTATCCATGTAGATTTATTGGCAAGAGTTTCATTATTATTTCTCATGTATGATATAATTTTGAAGTTAAGTCCAAAAGCCTTTAAACGTGCACCTTCAGCTGAGTTTCATAACGTTGCGCTTTTTTTTTAATCTTTTAACTTTTCTAGGTACTCCCAAAGTTTGAGTTGCTAATGCCTAACGGATGGATGCTCTAAAAGTGCAGTTGCATGAATCTTATATCAGTAACTTGGGTCTTTTTTAAAAACAAAATCCTTTTTCTATATTATTTTTTTATTTTTGTAGTTCTACTAAGCTGAAGATTACAAGACTCCCTGTTGTCCGTTTAAATCATAAGAAAAATATTAATCAACTTATTACTACTGAACTCTGAACTTTTCTGCATGCATAGCCTAGTCATTGAAGCATCCCCTCAATAGAGAGGATGAGGGTTCAAGCTTTGCTTAGCCTGGAAACATCTTAGTCAGTGAGCTGCTACCAATATACATAATATGTTTATGTGTGTGTCTGTACAATTTCATAGAAATAAATCTTTTTCCTTGTCAACCTTACATAGTTTGTCATCTAAATGTTGGAGAATCTTCACCATGATCTTGCTAATGTTGTTTTCAACATTTGTTGTCCTTTGTGCAAGGCTCTGATGCTCTCATTGATTGGATGTGTAGGCTTGTAAAGACTTCCATGCATGCAAATGGCCCCAAGGATTATCAAGCAAAGATGTTTCCCTGGCACAGTACTTTGATGCACTGAATGAGAAGAATCGGGATTTGATAGAGGATATCCGGAGGCATAGTAGCCAAATAATAACTTTCTCTCACTTCCTTCCACGGTATGTTCTTTACTCAATAGTTGGAAATAATCGTTTACAGTTACTTCAGATATCAATTAGTCTGTATCACATGTTGGTGATCCCAATAATTACTGAAGTTGTTTATGCTTCACCGGTTGTGTTTCATTGCGAGAACTTTATCCCCATACACATGAAGACCACTGTATAATACTGAACCATGATATTTTTTATAGTCCTTAGCTCACCATAAATTTAAATGTCTTAGTAGCTTATTGATGCAGCCCGACCCAAGACTAGGACCCGCACGCCCTGACGGACCCGTCTAATGGGGTCCACATGATCTCTGATTTGGCAGAGATCTCTATCCTTAGTTGAGACAATATCTAAATTGGTAATATTACTTAGTTGCTTGATAGGATTGCTTTCTAAATTCTATTTTGAGTAGGAATAGGTATTTTACCATTTTCAATATCTTGATTAGTTTAGAAATAGTGTGTTCTATATATATAGAAGAACCCTCTTGTTATTTGGATGCTTTATTAATCAATTCAAGTAACGTGAGTTATTTCCATGAGTTCATGGCCGTGATTGTTGTTTTGTGTGAAATCCCTTTGTTGGATTCGATCAACCTCATCTGAGAGATTGGTCTATTCGATTAAAGATATGGGGTTGCGCCACTTATCTTAGAGATTGGCATGCATCCTGGAAGTTAGAGATTGATTGGAATGTATGGCTAATGTATTTTGTTCATAGCCAAAATGTATATCTAAAATAATAAGGTCTAAAATGCATATCTAAATAATAATATCTCTTTAACTAATATATAATAAGGGTTAGTTTTGTAACGTTCTGACTTCTCAGGGATCCATCTTTATCATCAATCTCAATGTCTAAAATCTATTTAAGATTTTCTTTAAATTCTGTTCTTCCACTCGACCATATTTGAAGCCATACTCTCAGTTATTCCACATGGTGGAGTGTCTTAACATTTCACCCAGGGTCATTGGTCTTCATCATCTCCTAGTTCCTTTAATAAGTGATCCTTCATTTTTTCTTAATAAGGTTGTTTCTGGTGTTTTTCTAAATGTGCCCAAACAATCTCAAATGGCAGTGCGTGAATTGTATTATCTGTTTTGTGAATCAGAAGACACGGGTCATGCGAAACTATCATTGACTTCTTGATCTGGCTTATAATTTTGAAATCATTGAAGGTGATTGCTAAAGCATCAGGTAGTAAGAAGGAACCATGGAGACTTGCTTTCATTATTAATGAGATGATATATATCTCCAGAAACTTGATGCTTTCTCTCAAACATGGAAGAGGACAACCTTTATCCTCACCTAGATATGTATAGGGTTGATATGTTTGTCATTCATTCTTTGACTTCTTGTTGAATAAGTACTATTTTTTTTTTTTTTTTTTTTGTCTTTTGTCATCTTCATCATCTGGGCGTTATCTATCAATTTTGGATTAGCAGATACCACATTTATCATCTGTATAAATAACTATTTCTCATTACTTAACCAAAAAAAAAGAGATGATAAAACTAGATATGCATCAGTTAGGTAGTAAATGGATATTGTGGAAGACATTTGGATGAGAGAGAGAGGGGGAGGGGGGGGGGGGGGGGGGGCGGCGCTGGGTGGAGGGGGTTAGCATATATTTTCTGCCTTTTATGCTCCAATCAATCTCCAGTTCTTTTCAGGTTCTGGTTAAAAATGTTCACAATGTTAATTTCACAAAAAAGTATCCTGCCTGCTGCCTTAATCACCCAAAACTACTCGATTCAGAAGTCAAAACCAAATTAACTTCAATAAATGGTTTTCTACCATATTATATGAACGTGATGATTCATAAATGTCCGGCTATATGAGAAATCCCATTGATAACTCAAATATACAGGTGGGTTTCTGGGTCTTTAACAGTGAGTCAAGCTAAGTCATGATAAAATTAGCAAAATGTAAGCCGCCTCCATGTATCAAGTTGGAGGCCTTTACTAGCAATTGTTTCTCAGGACCACAGTTTGAAATTATAGTCAAGGTTTATTTATGGTTTTACAGGCCAGAGTTATGTCCCGAGAAGAGAATGCTATTCTATCCAAACCTCCCAAAGATCATAGGCTCTGATTGTTTGGAGGGACGCCTCCGGTCTATACACAGAAAAGATGGAAGCTCAGAAGCTTGCCATTTGTTTGGCCATACTCACTTCTGCTGGGATGCAGTGCTTGATGGCATCAGGTATGATCCATATACATCTTCGGGTTTTTTTTGATATCTAGCATTATGCACTCCTGTTGGGATATTTGCTTGATGACATGGGTGTTGCTCCCATACATCATATTGCATTTGTCTTGATATCCAATATTACATACAAGAAGGATGTTATTCTCTTCTTACGTGCAGGTATGTCCAGGCACCCTTGGCTTACCCAAGAGAAAGGAAAAGAAGAATGAATGGAGGTGAGGATTGGTTGCCATTTTGCATTTATTATGATGGGCATTTAGGAGAGAGACTGTCACCTTGCTATTGGTCCGATTACTATTCCTATAACAAACGACAACCTGAAAACACAAAACTTGCACCATGGGTTGCTAGATTTTATTCAAGGTAGCCCATTTTGTTTCATTTAATTGATTATTCTAGTTTATGTACATGAGAATCTTCTATGGCCTATGTTGAAGGAGAAGCATTTAATGTGCATCATAAAAAAAGGAAAACAAAGAAAGGAAGGAAAAATAAATGGTAACCTTATAACAGATGCTTTATACTTTATATGAATTGGGACAGTCTAACTATGATTATACCAAGTTGGTCCACCAAAAAGGCCAAAAAAAAAAAGGATCTTTTGAGTTAATTTTCAGTTTATACGAACTCATACTCTACAAAGTTGATGTTTGAAGTAGTATTCACTGCAAGAAGGCTAGAAATCATTTTCTTCCTTCTGCAAGATCTTAAAAGTATTCACTAACAAAGCAGCTTCATGAAGACTTGCCTACCCTACATTGGAATCTCTGCATGAAAGTACATCCCAGAATGGATATCTCCTTACAAAGAGGTAAAAATGGGGAAAGAAATCATCTGCTGAATCATACTTTAGCCTTCCTCCTACAATCCAACTTCAATCTAGAAAGGCCATGAATCAAGACCAATTCAGTATAGTCCCTACATCTATATGTGAGTGAAATTGCAAGAAGTTAAGTTCTTTGGAGCATATTTTGGATAGAGTCTATTACTTGTGGATTTAAGATGGTAAACACAATTGAGTTGTATCTCAGTAAAAAAAAAAAGACAAATCCTGTGGTGGGATGGAATTAATTTGATTGAAGTAAAATTTGCGCTAATAAGTTCTTTTGCATGTTTTGGATATAAAATAGTGGATGAGATCACAATTATGTAACATACTGCTGTCTAACAAGCTCGTTCATACAATAATAATGGCATACAAATTAAGAGAGCAGAAGGATAAAGATTTTTGGGGCCCAATGCCTTATTGTTGTGAATGTAAATCCACATGCCAATGTCTCATCCAGCGAATCGGGAGAATTTTTCCCGGGATCATCTAAGAATTTTTCCCACTGTGATTGTGAGTGGACCAATCACGGTCCGCCATGTCACTACGCGCAGCCTGCCATGATTGACACTATGGATTGAAAACCTCACATTTGCATCACTACTATTTTCAATTACGACCCGTTTATTTCGTGTAATTGAATTCTAAGACATTTTTAGAAGTGGTTAAAAGTGAAAAAACAAAAGTAAATATCCAAAAATTTATGGGAGGTGAATACTAACTATATCCAAGGGTTGGGAACGGAACTGATGGTGTCAAAACAGGTTAGGTTAATAAAGGGTGTCCATAAATTGAAGTCTAGACACAGACAACCCGGCATTCAATGCGGTTCAACTTATTTCAGAACAATCGAACTTCCAGATGTTTTGCCCAATATCCACTTCATTTCAAATGTTAAGCATGTTAATAGAGAAGGTAAAAAAAAAAAAAAAAAGGGGTGAACACATGCTCGGCTCATTTCTTATCTATAAAAGGGAGATTTTCAAAATAAGTCCTTAGATTTTTACCTTTATTTTAAAAATGGACAAGTTTTAAAACTTTTCAAATTAATCCTAAATTTTTCAGGAAGCTCTCAATTAAGGAGATCCTTCCATTCTTCCATTTAAAGCTGTTTTTCAGCAACTCAAATTTTGTAAAGCATCTACATTACCTTTCATTAAAATAAGACCCTCATTCACTTCATCTATATTCTCATTTCCTGCATATTATCATAGAAGGACAACTAGCATCCCTATAGTGATTGGCTGAATGTAGGGTATTTGCTCGTATATTTTTAAATTTTGAGGGAAAAAATTGCCCAAAAATATGTTTCAATGGCTGGATAACCTTGATTGGAAAAAAATATATGTTTTTTTTTTTTTTTTGAAATAAGGCAGAAACTTAAAGACCTTATTTAAAGATTTTCCTAAATAAAATAAGCTATGTTTAACTATCACAAAAAAAAGAAATACCAAAATATTAACTACCAAATTATTTAAGGATTTAGATATGCAGATCAACTCTTAACTGCTGCATATTTCAACAGTTGGGTCATGTCATTCTAATTCTCATTAGAAAATCATGATCATCTACATCTTGTATCCTTCCATACATATAATCCATAGGTTTTCAACTCCGTGCAAACAAATGACCCGTTATACTTTGGCTTTTGTTTAAATTGCAATCACACGATTGCTTTGGTTTTTTTTTAACCAAAACTTACGAGTCTAGGAATTGCGGGGGAGGTCTTCATTTTCTTTATCCGCACCCCAAAACGTGGAATTTAGTGTAGTGCAGAAAAGCTCCTACTTTTAATGTAGTCATGGGGGCATTGCACCTCTCAAAATTAATTTCCCACCATCTCTGATAAGCATCAACTCTCCAAAAATAGTCATCATACTTGAAAGGAACTTTGGCTTTTATTACAACACAAATCCAGTCCTCTACACACACCACCACCATTTCATCATAAACAAGAACAAAAACAGAAAGAAACCTTGCAGCTACTAGCATTCGCAATCAGTAATCTTCAGGAGCCAAAGGCTGGTGTGCAGTTGGAGGCTCTTGTGGAATTACCATATACTCGTATATAAGACCAGCCAAGCCACCTCCAATAAGAGGACCCACCCAGTAGATCCAGTGGTCTCTCCACCTCCACCCCAAAAGTGCTGGACCAAAGGCTCGAGCTGGGTTCATCGATGCGCCATCAAAGGGGCCGCCGGCCAGAATGTTGGCACCCACTATGAAACCGATGGCAAGCGGCGCAATCGTACCGAGACTGCCCCTCTTTGGATCAATGGCTGTTGCATAGACCACATACACAAGCCCAAAGGTCATCACTATCTCAAATATGAGCGCATTCCACACTCCTACTCCATGTGCCACTGTGAACCCAAGTGGCCTCTGCAACAAATACAAATTACTTATGTTGTCATTGTCGTCATCATCATCTTAGCGTTATCCCATCAATCGATCGAGAAATTATATTAAAAAGAGACCTCTTTTTAAATAGGATAAGAGTAAAAAAGTTTAGGCGAAATGAGTGAGCCAGCTTACCATCCCGGCAGTGGTGAGCCTAAGCAAGATAGATGCTACCACTGCACCCAAGAGCTGAGCCACCCAATAGTACATGCTCCTTAGAAGAGAGATCCTTCCACCAAGGAGCGCGCCGAAGGTGACCGCCGGGTTAACATGGCCACCTGAGATGTTGGCCGCAAGTGCCACAGCCACGAACAATGCGAATGCATGGGCCATTGCCACCGCCACCAGACCAGACGCCGAAGTAGTGTCTTGGCCAATCTTGTCTGCATAGAAAAAATGATTATATTCTATATACTAGACCATTTAAATCTCTCCCTTAACATGAGCCACAGTTTCCTTTTCTTTTAATTCGTTAGAAAGGAATTTTATTAAAAGAAACATGGAAATAAACAAACAGCAAATACCAAAAATAACAAAACATCAACAATATAGCACCTCACACAAACCACTCAAATTTGCAAGATGCAGTTGTGACAACTAGAAGACTAATGGTTTAGGACTGTTATTCAAAAAAAGATAGATAGGGCTAGTGGGTGGATCTATGTATCCGTGGGTTTAACAATGATCAACAAAATGGGGTCGGTGGGTTCCCATTGAAAGAATTAGCCGGTCCCATATGGGTGTTAGAACCGGATTCGCCGTGCGTTTCGGTATAGAGTAGACATGCGAACTCGCTGCGAATGCTTTCAGATCTTCTAGATGATCAACCAAGGGCTCTCATTTCTCTTATATAGAGCAATCCCTAGGAGTTACAACTCTGTCCGGACTCTACCCCTCTTAAAATCCCACATCTCCTTACCAGCTGGGGATTCTGCCAACTGGGAGTCTGAAGCTGATTCAAACTCTACCACTAAGAATTTGATCTTTATCTTTATCTAACTCAACCAGATAAAGAAAAAATTGTTGGGAATTCATCCACGGCACACCGCTGGGCTCGATCTAGCGTGGGCCCAATGGTAGTCGGGCCACACAATTTTCCTAACACCCATGTTATAGCAAAAAAAAAAAAAGAAGATGGTCAAGTGATTCTAATGACATTTTTAGGTGTTTTTCAATCAAAGGTAGAAAAGCCCAAGATTTAAGATGAAATAATCCATAAAAATCCCATGTATATGTGCATGTGTTACCAAGAGCGAGGACGGAGCCTTCTCCGGCAAAGACAAAGATGAGGGTGGAGATGAACTCCGAGAAGGCAGCGCGCATGGAATCCGGGTGTGTGGCCTCTCCCGTCCGGCCCCATGTATACCCACGTACCGGCATAGCTTCTTTTTGTTGGTACACTAGAAGAGAACTCCTTGAACCTCTTCTTCCTCCTCTACTCCTACTCGTTCTTGTTTCTCCTTTCCAATCTCTATTTAACTTACTTCTCTCTTTTCCTCTTCTTCCCAACTAAAACCAGAGTTAGGAGGCTTATGTTGCATGCAAGGAAGGGAGTAGAAATAGACAAGTGTATGGTGTTGTGATCAGATGTGTTGTGAGACATCAGACATGGCTCATATTAGGTGGGTGTTTTTGGGTGCTCATGGTCACGTCGCAGGTGGGTGGATTGGGTTGAATGGCACGTAGAGAAATGTATTGAGCAGTGGGCCTAAAACAAGCCTTAGGTGGGAAGTAGAGAATATTGGGTTTAGATAGAGCTTGCAAGATCTTGAAAGCGTGTTTGTATTTGCTCCTCTTCGTCGTTACACAACGTTCTTCCGCGTACATGCAGCCAAGTATTTGAACGCGTGTGCATGACATGGACAGTGCTCCTCCGATAACCATGAGTAAAGTTAGGGTCGTTTGTTTTTATTTGGAAGAGAGCCATAGTGGGGCCCACTCATTTCCAGATCCTTCCGCTGTGTTTTTTTTTTTTTTTTTTATAGATATGCTTGAAATAAAAATTACATTCTCTAAGCAAAAAGAAAAAAAAAAGAAAAAAGAAAAAGAGAAAGAAGATTTACAATCTTTAGGGACACATTTGGTAACAGAGGAGGAATTCAAAAATTTCTCAACGCCACACATTTGAGAAGTTAAAAGAATTTATATGGTTGAGGATTTCACGTCAACATCGGTACATAGGAATGCATATAGTTAGGGAAAATTAGTGTTAGTGTATAAAATATGCAGCATTAAGGATTTTCAAATCCTATATGGGGAAGGGCCAGTTCTAAAAGCCCATACAAATGAGGATTTCTGATGATGCCAAAAATGGGTTTCGGGCACCACCGGTCAAGAATAGAGTGATTAATGTGAAAAATAGAGAGAGAGAGAGAGAGAGAGAGAGTGGGTTTATAGTGGTTCGGTCAGTGTGACCTACGTCCACTTTAAGGTGAAGATTTTATTTCTCAAGTGTGTAGCGATTACAGAGAATACAGGAAGATGATGATAAAGGTTGATTGTAATAGCTTGCCCCTCAGTGTGGGTGGGGCTCTTGTTTTATAGTCGTCCCCTAACAGATGGGGAGACTCTTCAGCAGCGGACGCTACCTTTTGGCGGAGTCTCCGAACCTCCCTCAAGTGACGAGGCAGATAAGATATCCTCCGCAAGACTTGGTAAAAGCAGGTTAGAGGTAACGATGCTCTGACTTCGTACTTCGTGGATTCGGACCCGGACCTACCCATGACGAGTGGATCTGGACCTGGGCTCGACACGGACCCGGGTCATTTAGACCTGACCCAACATCGTGAACTGAATCTCTTGGACTTGACCCGTCATCATGGTTTGGGCCTGACCCGTCATTGTGGACTGAGTCATTTGGGTCTGACCCATCATTTGCCCCTCAATGTCTCGCGCCAAAGGAAGTTTCGAAAGCGAGATATTTTCAAATATCAAGTTTTTTTTTTTTTTTTTTTTTTTTAGAGGAGTCCTGGCTATGGAGAGGACATTATTACCTGCAAGTTAGTATCTCATACAACTCACAAAAACATGCTGCCACTTCGAAATAATATGCTCTTCGCAGAGGGGGTCTGGGGGTGTCCCCCGACGGTGGTCGAGCCCTTCACCTTGCTCTCAGATTCCGGGTTTTGTAAGGATCAGATTTGATTTTTGTTTGCCTTCTGTATCTGTCCTTTTTTTGATCCGGAAGAGTCCTCCTAGCTTTGGACATATCTTGCTCTCAGATTCCGGGTTGCAGCAGGTGATAGAATTCAAGGTGGTCCGCAAGAGGCAGCAGAGGCAGCGGGCGCATTGGCGTGGGCGCCCATGGGCAGTGGCATGGGCGCCCTGGCATGGGCGTCCTGGGCAGTGGGCGCCCATGGGCAATGGCATGGGCGCCCTTGGGCAGTGGGCGCCCATGAGCAATGGCATGGGCGCCCATGGGCAATGGTTTGGGCGCCCTGGGTAGTGGGCGAGGCAGCAGTGATGCTCTGATGAACCCAAAACATGTTCTGAGCACCATGTGAAAATGGAGTGATGTGAAGGCTTTCTGAAGACCATATGAAATGGTGATAGAGACTATGTGATGAAACACTATTTAAGACAACCCGGGACGCCCCCTTGGGCGCGGGCAGGCAGTGTCGGGCAGTGGGCGCCCTGGCATTGGCGCCCCTAGCTTGGGCGCCCCTGGCTTGGGCGACCCTGGCATGGGCGCCCCTGGCTTGGGCGCCCGTGGCATGGGAGCGGCTCCGGGCGCTAAGGGCGAGGTAGCATCAGCCGAGCTAGGCGCTCCTGGCGCTGGGCGTGGAGAAGACATCAGCCGAGCTGGGCGCCCTTGGGAGAGGCAGCAGCGGAACTGGGCGCCCCTGGCGCTTGGTGTGGAGAAGACATCAGCCGAGCTGGGCGCCAGGGAGGGGTAGCATTGGCCGAACTGGGCGCCTCGGCGCTCGACGTAGAGGCAGCAAAGGCCGAGGCCGAGATGGCTGAAGCACTGGCCGAGATGGAGACTACAGAAGCAGCCGAGGCCGAGATGTCTGAAGTACTGGCCGAGATGGAGACTACAGAAGCAGCCGAGGCCGAGATGCCTGAAGTACTGGTCGAGATGGAACAGCAGCGACCGAGCTGAGGCGCTTGTGCGTGGAGAAGCAATAGCGACCGAGTTGGACGCCCCTTGCTCCAGGCCTGAGGAGATAGCAGCAGGGACTGCAAGGGCGACCTGGAAGTGACCTGGGCGAGCTGGGGCTGCCTTAGGAACTTTGGGCGTTATGGAGGAGGCTGGCCTTGGCGTGCGGGCATCAAGAGGCGCCACTTTGGGCGAGCTAAAGGGGGTCTGGTTGCCCTGTGGATGATGGGTAGACTCATTTGAGTGGCCAGACAGCTAATTTAATGTAGTACCTCGGGTTGCAGATGACCTGAGTTGATCCTTTTGAAACTGTGCTCTTCGGCCGCTAAGCTGAAGATAGGCTGCCTGTTTAAGAACAGTGCAGAGGTAGGCCAAGCTTTTTTGGCGACCCGCGAGAGAGCCGCTAAGCTGGAAATAGGCTGCCTGTTTGAGAACAGTGCAGAGGTAGGCCAAGCTTTTTGGCGACCCGCGAGAGAGCCGCTAAGCTGGAGGTAGATTACATGTTAAAAACGGTGCAGAGAGGTAGGTTTAGCTTCTGAAAGAGAAAAGCCAATGTATACTCTTTTGTCCTGATGTTTTTCAATTAATACAAGAGGGGTGAGTCATCCTTTCCAAATCTTTATCCGAGAAGGATATGATTTCGTTAGCTTCATGCGTGGGCGCCTTAGATGGGTGTGCTTCATCAGGATGTCTTGCCTTTCTGGCATGAGCCTTCAAGGCGGAGAGTGACTATGCTAGTCCTCCTGAGATAGTTCGGATTTCCCCAATCGACTGCGGGTCCTCGATATTTCGAGGTGGTGGCGGTGGGGGGGCTTGCCCTCTTCCAGCAACATATTGGCGCAGGTAACCATGCTGAATGAGATCTTCAATCTGCTTCTTGAGTTCAAAGCAGTCGTTAGTGTCATGGCCATGGTCGCGATGAAAGCGACAGTATTTAGTCAGGTTCCTGCGATTTGGAGGGGACTTCATTTTCCCAGGCCATTTTACGGCGGGGTCATCTTGTATTTGGAATAAGATGTGTCCAATAGTGGTGTTGAGAGGAGTGAATACTTGTCTGTCTCTGTGCGGAGCAGGACCGAGTCGGTCTCTAACAGGTACCCTCTCTGTCCTGCCTCGCTTGTCGCTAATGTCCTCCTTTTCATCTCTGTCTCGCTCCTCCTTTCTCTTATCCCCTGTTCTGGAGGACTCTCCCCGCCTGGCTCTGGTTATGTCTTCAGCATTCATATACTTCTGAGCCTTTGCTAGTAGCTCTGGCATATTCTTTGGCGGACGTTTCATCACCGAGAAGAGGAAGCTTGATGAGCAAAGGCCTCCTAGAAAGGCTGTCATTGACACCTTGTCGTCAGGCTCTTCGACCTGAAGTACCTCCTCGTTAAAACGAGTGAGGTAGCTCCTGAGGCTCTCATTTTTGTCCTGCTTTATGCTAAGCAGGTGTGTGGCTGGCTTTTGGTGGCGGCGCCCTCCAATGAAGTGCGAGACGAATGACTTGCTCAACTCTCCAAAGGTGGCGATGGAGGCTGGGGCGAGGTTGGCAAACCATTGCCGAGCAGAGCCCTTCAATGTGGTTGGGAACGCCCTGCACATTATCTCGTCAGGGATATTATGCAGTTGCAGTTTGCTTTTGTACGTCTCTAAGCGGTCCAACGGATCCTTCCTTCCATCGAAGGTCTCTACGGATGGCATCTTGAATTTTTGAGGGAGTGGGTAGTTCACCACGTCAGGCTTGAACGGTGTATCCGTTCGCCCGACTAGATAATCTACCGTCTCTGGTGCCCGAGCTCTTATGGCGTTGAAGACATCGCCCAGTTGATTCTGCATTTCTTTGATTTTTTCTTCCCAGTGATTGGGGGCTTCTCTGGACCGATCGTAGAAGTGACTCCCCACTTCTATGCTTTGATTTTCATCTTCCTCCTCTTGGAAATGAGGTTCCTCCCCATTAGAAACAGAAGGAGGAGGTGGAAGACCGCCATGATTCGCTCCACCTGGAGGTGGGGGTCCTCCAACATGAGCTCCACCTTGGGGTAGAGGGACTCCGTGATGGGTACGACCTTGAGGGTCAACAAATAATACTCCGAGAGGGGGGTTAGGAGGAACTCCTTGGGCGCCAGTGCCTGGTGGATGGGCGCCTAGGTGATGGGCGCCCAGGCCTTGGGCTCCATGGTGATGGGCGCCCAGGCCTTGGGCACCATGGGGGTGGGCGCCCAGGCCCTGGGCGCCATGCGGATGGTCGCCCGGGCGGAGTGCTCCCCTGCGAGGAGCTCCTTGGCGAGGCCCTCCTTGTGTTGCTCCTCCCGCTTGCACTCCTCCTTGGCCTACAAGCATGAGTTGTAGGATCTGCTGGTTTTGGGCTACCAGCTGCTGCATTGTTGCCAACATCTGTTGGGGAGTGGGATCTGGAGCGGCTGCAACTGGGGGAGGATTATTCGGTGGGGGATTGTCCTCTTCCTCTCGTCTGGAATTATTTTCTTGTCGCCTTGTCGATCTGGTGGTGGTCACCATGATTTTGAGAATGAAGTGGTATGAAGTGAGAGTCTTGACGTTCCCACAGACGGCGCCAAACTGATGATGCCAAAAATGGGTTTCGGGCACCACCGGTCAAGAATAGAGTGATTAATGTGAAAAATAGAGAGAGAGAGAGAGAGAGAGAGAGAGAGTGGGTTTATAGTGGTTCGGTCAGTGTGACCTACGTCCACTTTAAGGTGAAGATTTTATTTCTCAAGTGTGTAGCGATTACAGAGAATACAGGAAGATGATGATAAAGGTTGATTGCAATAGCTTGCCCCTCAGTGTGGGTGGGGCTCTTGTTTTATAGTCGTCCCCTAACAGATGGGGAGACTCTTCAGCAGCGGACGCTACCTTTTGGCGGAGTCTCCGAACCGCCCTCAAGTGACGAGGCAGATAAGATATCCTCCGCAAGACTTGGTAAAAGCAGGTTAGAGGTAACGACGCTCTGACTTCGTACTTCGTGGATTCGGACCCGGACCTACCCATGACGAGTGGATCTGGACCTGGGCTCGACACGGACCCGGGTCATTCATACCTGACCCAACATCGTGAACTGAATCTCTTGGACTTGACCCGTCATCATGGTTTGGGCCTGACCCGTCGTTGTGGACTGAGTCATTTGGGTCTGACCCATCAATTTCCATCACCCCGAAATCATCAATATTTACGATTACAAAAATATGGAGTTTTCAAATTATAAAAAGAAAGGGTGGGGGGGTTCCTTGAGAATGTCGTTTTCAAATTCACCATTCTAGATATTTGAAATAAAACTACAAATTTTATATAGGATTCATCATTATATTTTCATTTTCCCTTCTTTATTTTACTTAAAGATAAGTTGGAGGTTGGAGTTAAGGCATATGATTAATTATAAAAATTAATCAAATCAGATTTGGTCCTTTTATTATTCAAGTAATCTGATTTTTTTTTCTCCTTGTATGTTGGACTACTGTCCAAGAGTCATACTCTAACTTAAGAACTTGGTCAATCCGTATGCAAGTGTGTCGACTAAGATGCCAACACCACTCAACCATAAATGTGTTAGTTAGTCAAGTAATGTGATTGGGCTGAAAGTCCCAAGGCAAGTGTGTGATTTTGCATGTGCCTAGATTTCCCTTATTATAAGTAAGTTGTCAATCTTATGGCAAGTCCCAAACTACTAAACTTTTTTGGACTACAAATGTCCAGTTCCTCATGCCTATTGGAAAATCCATCCTCGCAGCCTACTTCTTAAATCTTGAACCACTGTACTATGTGATTCAATCACATGGTGGGTCTAACTTCGGTTAGAGGAAATTTGTCTAAGTTTCAATTGTCAAATCCCATGATGGGTCCAGCTTTGATCATAGTAAAATCTGTCCGAGTGTCAAAAGGACCTATTGTGAAATATTACATGTAATTCGAAAGTTGGAATAAATTTCTTAGTTTCACATGTCAAATCTCATGAGAGGTCCAACTTTGATCATAGTAAAAACTTGTTTAAGTCGTAAAACAAGGACCTATTGTGAATTGCATGCAAGCAAATTAATGAGTATGATTTACATGTGAATGTGAATTAAAAGTAGAGTTTAGACAAGCTTTGGACTTCTTGACGCAACCCCTGAGCAGCCTAAATGAAAAGAAAACACAAAGACATGATCAATGGATTTCAATGGAATAACCCAGTGGAATTCCCAAAAGCCCACTCTCATTGTTGATTGCCAATAACTAGATATATTGAACACAAGCAGCAACCAATGTATTTCACATATATTGAATGAGTACTCTACTATTAGTAAGTGAATCCTCCATCCGAGTTCCATCTTTATCTTTTGAAGTAAAATGAAATCCATTGGTCTCTGCTTTTAGGCAATAATAAAAATTTGTCTCCCTAGAAACCTCTCAGGACTTCTATCCACTACATTGATCTAGTGTTTTTTTTTTTTTTTTTAATTTTTTTATAGAGAATTTCTAATGTTTGAAATGAGATAAGTAATATATTGACCTGAATCAAGGGAGGTAAATGAGTTCCTGATTATCCGGAGATTCCGACCTGTTAAAAACCGGGCCAGGGTCTTTATTTACACCCTTATAAGTAAATGGGTCCGGGTTCGGGTCTAGTTCCACCTTGGTTCAGACCTGTGGACCTGAGACCCGACATATTACCTTAATTTTTGAAAATCTCTCATAAAAATCATGTTTTTTTTTTTTTTTTTTGTTTTGTTTTGTAAAATATCATTCTCAACCTAGACCCAGACCCAGATACAGACTTGTCCCATGTATGGTTTTGGTTCTGGAGCTAAGAAATTGGTTCCGAAACGGTTATAGGTCCGGATTCGGCTCCACCTTCTCCCTAATGGTTCTAATTCCGGGTCCACCATGGACCGGACTGGAATCGACCCTAATTTTGAGCGGATGCTGCCATAGACATATCAAACTTACCTTTGAAATCCAAGTCAAAGGAGCCAAACGTTTCAAACATAGCTTTTACATCAGCCAAGGTTCGGTGTTAGGATATGACCCATGATGATGTAATCACAAAATCGAAGATCCATAATTAAATGTTTTCAATTTCTATAATATTAAAAGACGGTCTTGGCAGAATAGTGATATAAAGGCAAAGTCGAATGACAATTTTTTTACCAGGTTAAAAACCATGTAGGTTGTGTTCAATGATAGTGGTTCTACATCAACGCATAGCCACTGGCTAGCTTGCCTTTACAAGTGAAACTTTTGTTCCAAAAATTTGAAATGGATTGAAAAAATTTAGTAAGATTTTATTAATAGATAATTAGTTTGGAAATTGACTTGAAATAATTATTCGGCTTTCATGAGTTAACCTGTGCATTAGACGGGATCTAACACTAGTCTTACTTAAAAGAAGTGATCGACTAAGCTCAACCACTAGTCTTTGTTAAAAAAAGAAAAAAGAAAAACCTCGATTGGTAGTCATCTGTTGCGCACGTGGCTAAATGCACCCGTTGATGCATGTGAGGCCCACTTGGAAATGCGACTGGGTGGGGAAACCTTAATCCGGATGGGGCTTGCTTCTTATCAATGGCAAGCAAGTTTCAACCATTTTAAAAAGTGGGCCCCATGTAATCATCCTAATCCCTTTTATCAATGGCAAGCAAGTCTCAGCCATTTTAAACATGAACCCGTCGATCAAATGATGCAGACCATTAAGATGGTAGTAAAAAATGGGATCGGCCTAGTCTAGGGGTGTCTTCTATGTGTAGTCCATTCGGAGTAGTCATTTGCTATGCCCCACTATGATGATGTGTGCATCTGTGCAAAAGAAATAATGCAAAGGGTAAGTGCCCCACGTCCTCATAACTAAAAAACAAAAAGAAAAGAAAAAAAAAAAAAGAAAAAGAAAAAACAGCTTTGGAACGAAGTGGGATCAAAATTAAAGTAGTGGTGAAGATGCACTTGCTACTTTTCCTCCACTCTGAGCGGAGGAAAACCTGCATTTGCAAGTTTTCCGCCGTTTCAAGCGGCGGTAATGTGCATTTGCAACTTTCCCTCTTCTGTAGGCGAAGGAAAACCTGCATATTTCATTTTTTTTCCGCTGGTTGAATCTGATGTAGGGTCCATATGAAAAATGTAATATTTCCATTTAACTCCACAGTCGGGCCAGTTTATTGAACTAAACTCTTTTTTTTTTCTTTAGAAAAAAATCTGAACTCGTTAAACTAGATGTCCTCCCTTTTATGGAGTGACCCCAAGTTTTCTCTAATAGGACCTGGTCCCCTATAATATTGATTGCTCCTCTTGGAGTAAAATACGGAGACCATTTGGTTATTAGGCCTAAGTTTAGAACCGCACTTAGTCATGGCCGTAAAATTAATGCATAGGCCGATCTCAATTGAAAATCGCATGTACTTTTACTCCTACTAAATATGCTATTAAAGCTAAAAATTAAGTTAGGCTCTGGTTTTGCCCATGCGCCTAAGAACAAAGCCGAATTCCAATATAATGCTGGTAAAGTTCTAGTTGAGCTCATGCTGGCTTGACCTACTTTGGAGTGAAGAAATGCCATGCAATGAGAGAAGATGATGGTAAATATATCCCCCAAAGGCAAAAAAAAAAAAAAAAAAAAGAAGTAAAAACAGTGTGGGTCGAAACTGCATCTTTACCGCTGCTTTAAACAGCATAAATGCTGCATATGCTACTACTTTGCCACTGCTTTAATAGAGGAAAGCCCGCGGATTTTCTAATTCTTTCAACCCTCCAGGTTTGGGTTGGATCTGCAATATGATCCATATGAAAATGCACAATTATCAAATACATGATTCCTATTTAAATGCACAATAGAGCCCATTTATTGGACTAATATCATTTCTTATTTCGCAGAAGAAAATTTGAACTCATTAAAGTGAACGTCCTACATGTTCACGGATTCTCCCCGAATTTACTCTTAGAAATTACATCCTTATCGGGAACCAGTTTGAAAAAAGCTGCCGTCCGTGAAATGTTTCATTGATTACACAACTTACATCTCTTCTTCAGTAACCCCCATATGAAATGACATTTGCTCTTCCTCATATAAATGCTCAGCTTTTGAGGGACAGACTTTCATCTTCATCGATGCCTACTTTTCCTCTGTTCTATTGTCTATACACGGGTGCATGCTTTCCCTTCTCCTCTCCTTTCTCCAATTTCAAGACCTTGGGTTTTCGGTACGTTTCTATATCTCCCGATCTCGGTTTCAGGTTCAGCTATTATTACCTTGGAATAAATCCGCCTTTCCACTTCTCCCTCTCGATCTCTTGCTCTCTCTTTTTTATTATTATTTTTCACTTATTTCTTTTCAAATCTATTACTTCATTAGATTGCTCTTTACATATAATCAATAGAAGAAAAGCCAAATTGAGACCACTTTAGAATCAATACAACCATTCATTGCCTTAAAGCGCTTGACCTTCTTTTGCACTACTAGAGAGAGAGAGAGAGAGTGGGAATCTTACATTTGACAGAAAGAGATGAAAAGATGAAATCTCGGTGCTCTGGCGAACATGGTTAGCCTTTTCCCATTGTAAGGGAACACGGTGATAAACTTATTTTGGAACAAAAGCACACGAGTCATTGGCTCTTAGTTTTGAGTAGGAATGTAAATGGGTCCCCAATTCTCCGATTACTCGGAGGTTCCGACCCGTTAAAAACCGAGTATAGGTCCTTAATTAGGCATCAATAAGTAAATGGGTTCGGGTCCGGTACCACCTTGGTTCGGACCCGAGACCCGACATATTACTTTAATTTTCGAAAATCTCTCATAAAAACTATTTTTTTTAAATATCATTCTCTACCTAGACCGGGACCCGGATCCAAACCCATCTAATGTATGGTTCTGGTTCTGGTCCCGGGGCCATGAAACTGGTTCTAAAACGGTTTCGGGTCCGGTTCCACCTTCTCCTTAACGGTTCTGGTTCCAGGTTCGCCACGGACCCAGACCGGAACCGACCCATTTACAACCCTAGTTTTGAGCAGGAGCCGCCATTGATATATCAAACTTATCTTTGAAATCCAAGTCACAAGAGCTAGACGCTTCAAACCTAGCTTTTACATTAGCCAAGGGTTGGTATATTGGGATAAAACCCATGATGATGTAATCACAAAAGTGAAGATCCTTAATTAGATGTTTTCAATTTCTATGATATTAAAAGACGGTCTTGGCAGAATAGTGACATGAAGCCAAAGTCAGTTGGCAATTTTTTGACTAAGTTAAAAATCATGTAGGTTGTCTTCATTGACCGTAGTTCCACATCAACACATAGCCACTGCCTAGCTTGCCTTTACAGGTGAAACTTTTGTTCCAAAAATTTGAAATGGATTGAATAAATTTAGTAAGATTTTATTAATGGATAATTAATCTGAATATTGACTTGAAATAATTATTCGGCTCTCATAGGTTAACATGTGCATTAGATGGGATCTGACGCTAGTCTCTATTAAAAGAAGTGAGTAAGCCCAACCACCTGTACTCTTTGTTAAAAAATAAAAAAATAAAAAAAAAGAAACTCGATTGATAGTCATCTAGAGCGCACGTGGCTGAATACACCCATTGATGCATGTGGGGCCCACTTGGGGATGCAACCGGGTGGGGAAACCTTAATCTAGTTGGGACCTGCTTGTTATAAAAAAAAAAAAAAATGGGCCCCATGTAATCATCCTAATCTCTTTTATCAAAGGCAAGCAAGTTTCAACCATTTTAAAAATGAACCCGTTGATCAAATGATGCAGGCATTAAGATTGTTGTAAAAAATGGGATTGGCCTAGCTCAGGGGCGTCTTCTATGGGTACTCCGTTAGAAGTAGTCATTAGCTGTGCCCGACTATGATGATGTGTGCATCGTGTGCAAAAGCAAAAATGCAAAGGGTAAGTGCCCCACATCCCCATAAGTTAACAGAAAAAAAGCCTCGAAACGAACTGGGACGAAAATGCAGCTTTACCGCCGCTCAAAGAAACGGTAAAGATGTAGTTGCAACTTTTCCTCCACTCTGAGCGGAGGAAAACCTTCAATTTGTAAGTTTTCCGCCGTAACCGCGGTAACGTTGATTTGCAACTTTTCCTCTACTGTGGGCGAAGCAAAACCTGCATATCCATGGCATCCACCCTATCATTCCCTTGGTGGTCAATGCACAAACCTCATTTCATTTAGAGGGCCTCATTGAAACATACCACCTTTTATCAAGTATTCTTTGGCAAAGGAAGAAGATTCCTCCAAATAGAAGCTATTGTGATAATATTTCACGTATCCCAAACAATGACGGTGTATGGAATATGTGCATTCCTACACTAATTTTATGAAAGCTATAATTCTATTGAACATGTTCGGTGGAATATTGATACTATGCATAATAAGTTGCAGGTAGCATCTCAAAATGATTAACCCCCACGCAAGGTGTCTAAAGTGACTGAAGTTGAGGTGCTGGTGCCAAAGTCCCAGACCAAGTCCTTGAAGTTGAGGTGCCTCTTACCTGATATCCTTGGCCCATCAACTTTTGAGCTCATTTGATTGTGAGTTTCTATGTATTTAATTTCTATGCGTTTTATTCAAACAACTCCTGAAATGAGAGTTTGCAATATTGCCATTGAAATACTTGTTGGATTAACCTCTCAGTTTATAATGTTCTCCTCTTATGTGTTTTGGAACTATACATAGAGTATAGCTTTTAGTTTTAACAACTAGAGTGAAACTTTTATTTATCACCTCACTACGAAGACTCATTTTCTCATGCGTTGCGCGAAGCCAATGATATGGTGGATGGTCTTGTTATAGAAGGAGTTTTTCGATTACATTTTTATTTTTTTTTTCATGTTTAGCTGACTATATTTTTGTTTTTCCTTGTTTTTTTCCCCTTCATTGGATCCTGTTTGTTTCCTTTTCTCTTTAATAAAATTTACTATTAAAAAAAGAGAGAGAGACTCATTTTCTGATGTAGATCGTTTAATGAACTTGATGTTTGGGATGTTATCAAACTGTGGGTCCCAAGACATTGATGATCCTCTTTAATGGTGACTAATGTAAACTGGTCATGTATGTAAGTGGCCCGGCAAGCAGAGCCCTTTCCAGAGTAAGTTTTAAATGAGTCCATGCCCAGCTCATCATGTTCATAGTTGAAAACATAGAAACTCGGCTTGAAATGCTGCAGGGCTGAGTCAATTTGCACTCAGCTCAGTCTTAACCTGAGGGAAAGGGTCAGAAGCCAGAACCTTCTCTGAATTATATGAATAATTTTAACAAATGGAAATAATTCCTAAGATTTTTTTTTAGAAGTTTGATTGAGTCATAGGTGAGTCAGCTAAGTCTTTATCGTGTTTCGGATGAGTCAACTCAGTTTTGACTATGCTAATATGAGTCTGACCAATACTTATTATTGACCGAGTTTCTCAATGAACCTTCGTTTTTCTACTAAGCCAAGTGATCAGGGGCGGACCTAAGCGTTAGCACACGGATGTGGTCAAAACCATGAGTTTTGAGAAAACCCTTATATTAAGGCCTTAAAAGATTCGGTTTTATTATTTAACTTCTTCACTTGATCATTACCCACACCACCCAAATAAAAATCATGAGTCTGCCATTGCAAGTGATTGAGACAAGTATGACTGAATCAAACAGAGTTTTAGAACAATGATTAAGATGTACAAATGCCAAGCACAAAGACACCCCTTTATTGGAGAAAAAAAAAAAACTTTGCATTCATGAATTAAAGAATACAAATGAAGTGAAAGTGCAACTAATACATACTTCGCTTTCTATTGTGCTTACAAAAGGAAGCTTCAGAGACATTGCTTGGAACTCAACTTAGAACTGAGTCCTCCACTTCTGAGCCTCACTCAGCTCCAAAATAAAAATAAAAAAATGTTAAAGAAACCATGTCCTGTCAATTCCCGACTCAGCTGGATTGAGTTGATTCATCTGGGTCACAATGGTTCTCTAACATTCACATTGAAGTACTCTTAGACCCATAATGCAAGATATGAGTATAATCAAACTCACCATGCAACTGATACAGGGCCAAAAATTCAATCTTTAACACACCCTATGCAGTCCCTATGTCTTCCTCTTGAGCTTCTCTTCTGCTGCTACTCTCTTCCTTGATCTGTTCAATCCTCCTTAGCACCTCACTCATCTGCGGCCGTGACTGTGGCATTGAAGAAGTACATTCGAGAGCGATCTCAGTCAGCTTCAGCATTTCTTCATGGCTTTCCCTCTCTGCTACAATCTCCAAATCCAATATCTCATTGGACCATTCTCTATGAACAATTGATCTCACCCACTCAGATAAGTCATCATCCATTGCATCACCATTTCCTAGTGAGAATTCACCAGGTATTCGACCAGTGATGAGTTCCAACAATATTAATCCGAAACAATAAACATCGGCCTTGTAGGTTACTTTCTTGCCTAGAGAAAATTCTGGGGCCTTGCTGAAGGTCAGTGTTTCAGCGAATTTTTTAGGTGGGACGAGGGGTTGGAAGCCAAAGTCAGTGAGTTTGGGGTGGTAATGGTTTTGGATAAGGATGTTGGAGGATTTGAGATTGGCGTGGGGGACCTTGTGGGAGGATAGTGATTGATGCAGGAATGCGAGACCCCTTGCTACGCCTTCGGCAATTGATAGGCGCGCGGTCCAATCCAATGGCATTCTAGCTCCTCTGTTATCTAACAATCAACAAGGAAATTGTTAAAACTAGAACAGGGTAACCTACCTGTAGTAAGTTGTGATTATTCTACTAAAGATGTTGCCTCTTGTGTTGTAACTTTGTTGGATTCCAAGGAATTGAGAAAGATGGGAGAAAGGTAGGAAAAAAAAAAAAGAATACCGTGTAGAAGTTCAAACAGGCTCCCTCCTTGGACATACTCATAGACAACTAATTTCTCCTCCTTGGAGTAGTAGATGGAGAGAATCTCCACAAGATTATCATGCCTCATATTCCCAACTAACTGCATTTTCTGAATAAACTCCTTTTTGCTCAAACCATTCATCTCCTTTAGCCTCTTCACTGCAACGACCAAGCCTGACTCTAGCATTGTTTTATATGTACTTCCTAACCTGCCTTTTCCCATCAATTCTGCCGATGCCCTCAACAAGTCATCCAAGTCGAAAACTGGTCTAGCCTTATCAAAGAATTGCAGCTCCACGGTCCTCTCAGGGTCCCCTCTGCTCTTTGATCTCTGCACTCTATTTTCAGTCCACTCCAGAGAAGTATCTGTCACCACAAAAATGGGATCTTGCATCATCCAATTGTATGTTTTAGTAAACGTTTCTGTCACCACAAAAATGGGATCTAATTATATTGTAACTTTCAGTCTTTTCATTGTTACCCAAATTGCTACATTCACTGTGTGATTCATTTGAACCATTTTTTTTTTTTAATCTAGTTTTTAAGAAGTAAAGATAGTCTTATTGAAAGTTGTAAGATTTGTACCGAAAAAAGAAGGTAGTTTATCAAGGTGAAATTGTCAATAAGACTATCACTGGATCACATTTAGATACCACCAGTTTTTCACTGATGAGTCTGTCTCTTTTTTCTTTTTCTTTTTATTTTTTTGAAAAGTTAACAAGGAATGTATTATACATTAAAAAAAAAAAAAAGTGCTCACAATCAAGCATTTTATCTCATCCAATTGAAGTAAACATATATTACGGTTTAATTAAACCATGTGATGTATCACTCCTCAAGAAGTCTGCACTCGGACAAAGGAAAATGTACCACATGAAGCTTCTTTTTTTTTTTTTTTTTTTTTTTTTCAGTATTAGAAAGTTTTAATAAAAGATGAAAAATACATCCAAAAAAAAAACTACCACCGACGGGTGGCGAAAATAAGGTTCGAGAGCATTATACACTCATCAAGAGGAAACCAATAACAAAGAGACCTGAAAAACTACAAGGGACAGGCAACAAACGGAGTCTGCCTCTTCATTGCAGTCTCTGGAATCTGTACAAAATCCTGTCCATTGTAGATAGTATTCTCGTGGAAGTCAGAACTACTTTGATTAAGTTGGTAATCTTGAGCTTGATTTTATCCAGTTTGTGAATTGGATTGGTCCAATTCAAGATACAATCAAATTGTGATTTGCGTAAATCAATTTGCAAGAAGATGTATGTACCTGAATGCTCATCTTCTCGTCTTCCTCTTCCTTTCATTCTCCTATAACACAAGAACACCAGCACCAAAGTGAAGGGAACCAAAGCAGCAGCCACTGCAATCAATGCAATGCTCCAAATTTTCAGCTTGTTGTCCTTTGTCTGCTTTGGGTTAGGAGGGGTCAGGGCAGGTGAAGGTGGTGCACTTACAGGAGGAGCTGGACATAGGTGCCTCAATGGTTTCCCACACAATTCCAAGTTATGATCGTATGAGCTTTCTGGGAAACGTAGAAGTTCTGGTGTTTCAGGAATTTCGCCCTGGAGACGATTATTCGAGACATTAAAGACAATTAATGTTGGCTGACTGAATGGTGGTATGGTCCCTGTTAGTAGATTTTCTTGTAGCTCTAGCTGAGAAAGATTTGGCAAGTCTATGAATTCTAAGGGAATTGAACCCGTAAACCGATTGTTCGAGAGGGAGACGGTTTGAAGCTGATTGAGGTTGGCTAGATTAGGAAGAGAACCAAAGAGAGAATTGTTCTTCAAGCTAAGTTTACTCAAGAGAGTTATATTATGGAGAACCATGGGTGGAAGAGAACCTGTCAGCTGAATTCCTTCAAGGACTATATGAACTACATGCGAATTCAAACATCCTATCCCAACCCAATTGCTATAATTGTTCCAACAAGGCCGACCCGTCCAAATAGAATGCAAATCCAAAGTAGAATTAAGAGTTTCTCTTATTTGAATCAAAGCATCTCTCTCCTCTGCATAGTACTCACCATAGGCGCAAACCCGAATTATTTTTGATGATTGGATCACAAAAACCATGACATATATGGAGGTGATCCAATCAAAACTCATCATTCATAGTTGCCTATGGACGAGGCATGAAATGGGTCGCCTGAAAAGGAGAGAAATCAGACAATTTGGTGTGGTTGGACAGATTTTTGGACTAATAGGATACGTGGGTGATAGTGTTATGCTGCAGTTATTTCTGTAGGAATTTGAATCTCTTTTGAACTTGGGTCCGTTTGGGTGTTTGTATGTAAGTGCTTTGGCGAGATGGGCAAGGCAAGATAGCTAGGATTCGAGAATGTGTGAGACGCAGAAGCGGAAAGATCAAGGCATCTAGAAGTTAGTTGACAGGTTTGATTTGTTCTAATGTTGTATGATTTCTCAATGTCTGTTGAGAAGTTGGTTTCAGTTTTCCATTTTATATTTTTGGACACAGGTGGTGAGGAGGACGTGCGGATGATCTAACCATCGGTCTGATCTGATATCAGTGGATGGTTAGATCTTGATTAAGGCTATGTTTATGCCTTGATTTATTTAAAATGTGACTTTTGAGAACGACTTGTTTAATATTGATGGCATTGATTGGTAGGAGAAATGCCAGAACATAGATACAGCTTTCATGTTTAAAGAACTGAAAATTGCTTGAACCTACTCCCTTCTATAACATTAAAACCTACCTACTTTCTGTTGTATTATATGAGCAAACTTTTAACTTGTTTGTTATGTGACATTGTTCTTGCTCCTATCTTAGCCACTTCAAGATTCAGATGCCAGAAGTTACGTTGTTTTTAATAACATGGCACACTTCTTATCATATCATCAAAGCTTTTTCCCAACTATATTAGGGTCGGTCGGACCTGTGAATTTTATTTCTCTATTCTGATCTATTATGAATCAAATTCTCATATAGCTTGCATATGAAGGTTATGACAAAAATTTTATGCCGGCTATCAACCTACCTAATACAACTCTACTTCATCCAGACTTGTGATCAGCAGTGAAACATTGCACAATTAGATTATTAATATAGGGTTGTTTTCCAGAGCGAGTTGAATGATAGGTTACCATGCAAGTAGTTTGGATGGGCCCAGTGGTTCATGAGACCGGGGGGGATTGAAAGACCCATGTGTAGGGCCCACATCAAATTTCATCTCAATCTCATCTGTTTGGACGGTTTATATCAATGCATTGGTGGGCCCCCACATGCTACCTTTGATCTCATGAATTGCTAATCCGGGCGAGGTGAATGGACAAGAAAATTTGCCATTACTGTCCCACAATCTTTTCCTTCCCCTTGTATTTTCCATTGGCCCATCTTTTTAAACTCAAATTTAATTTGGCAAGACTCGAAATCAGATGCAACCCAAATATAGGACCGGGACCTGGACCTGAATAGATACTTGGGGGCACCTTTTTTTTTTTCTTGATTTTGAGGAAAAGTGATTTCAACCCACCCCACTCCCACCTCTCGATTTTATATTTCGTTTCGTTGTGAAAAATTGCACTATTTTTAATGCTTTCTTTCATAAAAAAGCATTTGCTTTAAACAATGAAAAAATGTTTTTTGGTAGAAAGATGTCCAACTTTTCTTTTCAATTTCCGCGGAAAAGAGAATACACACACAGACATGCATTAGAGGACTTCACATCATGATACAGTGCAAATTACAGGATCATTCTCATTCTTCTGTAAGTTTTTAGACGCTAATTTCCTTTCATTCCAGTCATATTGTTCTTCCCTTTATGGCAAGCAAGCAAAGGTCCATCCTTCTACATGAGAACGAATATGCCAAGATGTATAAAGTACAAGATTTTTAGAATCTAAAGAAAGGGGAAGACAAGAATCACTTGTCTATCACTTCATCTCCATTATCCCAAAGAATCACTTGTAACTGTTATCAAATCCAATTCTTTACTGGCTTGATTTTGGGATAATTTGATATCTATGGTACTGCTTTACCTTATTATTAGCTTAAAAAATTCCATACTCATGTGCCTTTTTCACGAGTGCTTAAAATGTGATAGAACGGAGGGACACATGGTTGCATTCCAAACAATGCGGCCCACTGAAATTAGACAGATGAGCACATAGTAATGATGCTTTTGACATGGTCAAAAAGACACCACCTGTTACTAGAAATCAAGCATCTATTCCAATGGGGCAAGGAGTACATGTTTGTGAGCGACTTATTCCTTTCATTTATCCAAGTGAGCAGCCTATTTATGATCGAATCCGATCTCTCAAACAACCTCTTGGAATTGGTACTAAGGTTATTTTGGCATTGATCTAAACATTAATTACCGTTAGATTTTTATCATAGTAAATTAGTATGATATGCAGCTATTAAATTTTTAAGAGCTAGAATCATTTGATTGAACTCCAACTGTAGACATTCCAAACAATCCATCTCCCCAACTCCCTGAATATCATCATGCATTCAGGCCAAGTCCATAAGATTAGTGAATATAGATAATATTAGTGTCCAATTGCAACACATACCAATTGACATGGGATATTAAGGGCCAGTTTAAGAGCACCGTGGAAAATTGAATCCATTGAAAACCAAGTCCGACCCCATCAGAAAGGATTTTCTGCGGAATTGCAGAGAAGTCAATTCATTTTTTTGGTTTTCTTCGAAAAAAAAAGATGCCACACCAAACATGCATTTTACAATAGCACAAATGGTGACTTTATTCATAGGAGGCAGTTACATACCAGGTCTAGTGCAAAGAGTAAAAACTAAGGCTATTACAACCACCAAGCAGTAACAAGGTTACTACCAGTATCATCATTCACCTACTATCATCTAACTACTACCAGTAACATATGCATACACTTATTCAATAGGTAACAGTTGAAGTAAAAAAAAATCGAAGACCGAAAGACTCCCTAATCTGCTATTATTCTATTCCCCTGTTATCTCCCTGATGATTCTTTCCTCAGCTGTAACCTACGTATCACTGTTGCTTCTTCTCTGAGAGAAGCAACCATATAGTCAAGCATTGAGTCTGTAAATGCCATAAAAAAATAAAAACAAAATAAAATCAGCCACTTCTGCCACCACTAACCCACCAAACCCAAAATAACTATACACGACCCACATTGCTCAAGTCCTTTTGATTGAATGGCATTTGCATCTCTCTCTAAAAGAAACTCTTAAATCTCTCTCTCTCTCTCACCTGATCTCAAATGATTCCCTCTTCCCAATCTTTCTGTATCTATACGAATAAGTTTTCTTCAATGGCCTGCCAAAACCAACCAAGTCCTGCCTCAATCCATCTCCATTTCTTTTCTTTTCTTTTCTTTTCTTTTTTTTTTTTTTTTTTTTTTATCTCCGTTCAATTTTCTTCATTGATGCCATCAAAATCAATTCTCCAATTACAAGACCTCTTCCATGATCTAATCAGAACACTTGAAAATTCTATCTAATCTCCACTCTTCTTTTACATAACCTAAATACCAGTTCTCTAATGGATCCCTCTCTAACATACTTCCAGAGAATTGCTCCACAGAACCTGAACAGTGGGAATGGTGATGAGTCACTGACCACTGGCACCTCCTTACTTCCTCCCGTCAAATCAAGCTCCTTCCAATAAGCAACTTCAACAAATACCAAAGACCCATCTCTCATCAACTTCTCCAAGACCAGAAGCTACAATTTCTCCAAGATAAAAGGCCATGGAAACATCAGGAAACTACACAAAAATACAGAAGTTCTCAACAACATTGCCTTGTGCTTTCTCGAGTGCCTTACAGTCCTAGAAAAGAAGAAACCCAAGAGAAAACCAGTTCTACTACTGATGTGGCGAAGAGTCCAACTAGTCAAAATGTTGGCGTCTTTCATGCTTCTCCCAGTAGTACAAGCAGTGCAAAGACAAACACATTCCATGTGAGACCCACCAAAGAAAATATCGTGGATGATGAATTTGATGTGTTTAGTATCAGTTTCTAGAGTGCAAAAGTGGATCATCATAGCAAAACATCAATTTCTCTGATATAATCATTTGGCACCAAAGGGGTCCTTTAAGTAATGTGAGTCCCAAAAGTTTCAACAGTTGTGATCAACAACTTCCACCCAACGTCAAGGGATGTTTTAGTAAAAACACAAAGTACAGGGGTCTTTGAAATATATAGGAACCTTTTTTGTAAAAAAACTCTTGATATTTCCATGATAGCAAAAAACACAACAGAAATTAGTTATCTCATAACTAGAACATAAATTTTGAATAAAATGAAGATCTCTTAATATTTTCATGATAGCGAAAAAAGACTGAACTTGTATCCTTGCATACCCCGACACATCATCTAAATAGATATGTACTAAAAATGTGGGCCCCACTTCAATGACTGAGGATATTGCCCCACCAGCCCCTTGGCACTTTCCTTGTCCACAATGAGCCCAGATGGGACACAGAAAATTAGAATTTGTATGAGAACGCCAAATAATTTCATGTTATATAGTCTCAGAACCCCCACAATATTTGATTTACTAATAAAAAAAACAGTGCCATTAGTCAACAATTTAAAGGTAAAAAAGAGTTCCATTAGTTCCAAACAAATTACTTGAGATTCATCCTTTCATAAAACAGAGACGGGTATATGCAATGAGAGAGATTCAATGGCCTCACATATTTTTTTCTCATAAAATAAAGTATCCTCAACACAAGTGAAATTAAGTGACCAAGATACACAACACTATCTGAAATTCATCACTCAAAACAAATGGCATGATTTTTCCAAGAGACGTACCATTGTAAGACCAGTCAATCTTCATCAGAACTTTCATAAGCTAGTCCCAGTAAACTTCCAGCTGCATTCTCTGGTTTGTTGTCCACTTCTTCTCCTTTGCTTGACCTTGAAGAAGAAAGATCTTTATCTGATGTGTGCTTGGTCTCCATTTCTTTCACTTTGCTTGGCGATGCTTGAGCAGTTGAAATTGGAGTTGATTGATTTCTGTCTGGTGATGCTCGAGTAGTTGAAATTGGGCTTAATTGGTTTTGATCTGAGGATGGGCTCGAGACTCTGTGTCTCTTCGGCCTTATTTGCACAATGTTCTTTAGGAGATCTTGTTGCCTTCATTGAAATACTAGATTTTCAATGCATGAAGTGGCAATGATAACCCAAAAACTAATAACTGAAAATAATAATACTAATATATATATATATATATATTTTAAAAGGACATCCTTACCTGATGCCGCTTTTTGTTTTGGGTTCAACACGAAGTGGAAGAGGCAGGGATGCAGGCGAAGAATCTGCCAAACTAGCTGCTTTGTATCTGATAATTAAGGAAAAACAGATGAATTTGAAATGGCAAATATTAAGGCCAAACTTAATCAAGAGATGTGATTCTTTTTCCCCCACTTTTTTTCAGCCAGCAATAATAAAAGTGGAAGTGTGGGACCCAACTTTTCATCATTGAATCCCGTCATCTGGCAAGAACCCTTAAAAGATGAGCCATTTCTTAATGCTTATACAAACAGATAATTTAGCCACACTACATATAGAAGTCCACACACTTCATAAAAGAGGACACATCAGATGATGCTATTCAACTAACTAGGGATAATTTTGTATCACACAAACTTAGACCCCTAAAAGGTGGGCCCCACACCTGTAAGGTTTGTAAGAGCAAGCAGTCAGCGACTCAGTATAGTTCAGTGTAATCCCTCTAAAATGAGAGTTATTTTCAGAATGCGCACAAGGATATCTTAAATGCAGCAAATGCTCGTTTCTCTGTCCGCCGTAGAAGACGTTCAGCATCTTCCTCTGCTTCCATCTGTTCCTTGAGGTATAGCAAGTCATCACTGTCCAAAGCTGCATTTAAAACATTATGAAGTTATCAAATTGATCAAAACAATACATGCATGAGAAAGAAAGAAGCAAGTACCGCCTCGCCCGTGAAGGTAACCTCCACGTTCTCCTGCAACTTCCTGCATCTGCTTACATCAATCGCCCGGTAGGAAAAGCCAAGATCCCTGCCGGGGCATGTTATCAGAAAACTCCCTTGAAAAATAGTTATGTATAATAACATGTATCGACAAAAGGGAGAGATACTACAAGGTCTAACGCAGAAAACTATTCCTTTCCTTATTCTCTATTTAATATTTATAGAACAAAATCAAAATTGATGTTGGATTAAATAGCACCCAAAAAAAAAACTCAGTGGTTTTGCTCCTCTTCATGCTTAACTAAGCCCTTTCAAAGAATCCACATAAGCATACATACATAAAACGTTGGTCAGGATTCTCTAACTTGGCAAGCTCAGAGGAAATAAGGATTCGATATCCAATGCATCAAAGACCAAGATAGTCAACACCTCAACTTTGCTTTCCATCCCATCTCAACTTAATCCAAGTAAAAAATAAATCGAAAACCACAAGCCAATCAGGATATGACTAATGTAAAAAAATAACCAAATAAGATTTCTACTTTTCTATGGAGAGGAGTAGGATACAACCCAGCAGCAATTCCAATTTTATAAGGAGCTGAAAATTGATAAAAGCCTATCAAAGAAATTAAAAAAAAAATGCTTTCCTTTCAAATTACGTTCTTGAATCTTGGCCCTTTTGATCATTTACCATATTCTTTTACACTTTTCTGCTGAATCCTTAGAAATAGTCACTCTTAAATTAGAATCCTTCAATCATCAACACAATTTTTTTAATAAAAAACACAAAGCTATGGTAGTTTCCTTGTAAAATAACTACCAATTAAAATAGGACACGTGGCAGAAGGTTTTGTTTTTCTTTTCAAATGGACATACCTTGGAGTCTGCAGGCATAAGCCAACCAGATACATGGTGGTTAGGGGTTTAGTGATCTTTAAAAAATAATAAGTCCATTGGATGCTGCTAGCTATTATCCTATCAATGACATGAAATGGATGGTAAGCAAAGTTGTTGTTTGACCATCCGCTTAATGATCTTCAATCTAACAACTGACAACAGACAGTGGACCTTTTCTTTATGATGACTAAATCCTAAAGCCTTCTAGGTGGGTAGGCCAGTGTACCCAACAAAAAACTTTTGCTTGTGTCCTTTTACTAGTAGTCCCCTTGCAAGGAAACTATAGTATTTTTCCTAGCATGTCTCCTTTTAATCGCATTTCTTTTCTTATGGTCATCAAGTCTCTTTAGTGCTCCGTAATAGAAATCTTAAAACTCACTCCAATTTGGGGGAACCGGCTCCAACGATAACGATGACAATGACAACGATGATGATGATGAGGGTTTCTCTAAATCAAAATCATTCTATAAAATATCGTCTCCTTTAAGAGAATAATTCCCTTTTTTATTTTAAAAGAAACTAGAACTCTCCAGAACATATTTCTTTATCAACAGATCAATAAAAAAAAAAAAGAATAATAATAAAAGCTATTGTAAAGGAGATTTGGATTAAAGGCATTCCTCTCAATCAATGTTTTTAGAAACATTAGAGACTAACGCTTCGATGCTCACCTCAAGGCAGGGCTTCCCAAACATGCCCTGTGCCACATACCACTCGCTAAAAATATTGAACGTGGCTTGCATTTAAGGCATATGTCTCACCCGTATGAGGAATATTTGAGGCATGCACCTCAGATGAAGATTGCACTACAGTCACACTCCATATTTGGTGGAAATACTGTTGTAACTAGATTTATGATTTATCTCAATTCAACCCTAGTCAACTCATTAAAAGGCTTAAAAGCAACCAAACTACTATTTTTTTTCCTATTTTTAGTTATATTATTTTCTAATTAATCATCTAGTTATTAAGAAAAGCATGCTCATGAGGCCTACGCTACAGCTTAGAGGCTTAACCCCATGCTTTGGACAATTGAAATGCCTCACATTACGCCATAAAGTTTTAAAACACTGATAAAAATTGCACTTTCTTCATGGGCTTTGGCTAAAATGAAATAACAGATCTATAATCGAAGGGCAAAGAGACACTTGTTGAACCTTTCAGTTCCCTTTATTAAAAGCTTCCAAAAACGTTCAACCAGCTTAAAATTTCTTATTTGTTCTTCTCTCTACTACTTTCTTGGAGCATTAAGACATATTCTTGTCAGTACCAAGATGACTTTGTTGAGACAGACCAATGTAAATTGGTTTTTGTTGAGACAGACCAATGTAAATTGGTTAGTTGTACCAGTTTTAGCCATCAAACGCCAGACACCAAACAGGATTCATTCCATTTCAGAGTAACTTCTTATTAGATAGTAATTTCTCATTGACATACACATCCCTTTCACAAACTGCACAGAAAAGCTTGGATAATAATTTTTATATGTTCAATCGGCGAATTGTAAAAAGAGAGTTGTTCTTTCCCTTGTCTTTTTTTTTTTTTTTTTCTTTTGCCTAGTCCATTTTCTAGAGAAAGCCATACTAAAAATACTGATGTTATAACAAACCAACTCTACTGAATCCTAGATCAAGTTGAGGAAATCAAAGCCAAAAAGACCGGTCAAGCCCACAAAAATTCAATCAGCAATTGCAAAATCTGGAATCCAAACAATGAAATAAGACTTTGTGCTTCAATATCTCATGACTAGCTAGACAAGACAACCAAGTTTAAACTTTCAATTGACACGGATTCACACCCATCAAATCCAATTCCAGTTACAGGCTTACTTTAACACACTCAAAATATCAACACTGGAGTTCCAGTTCCAAGAAAGATAATATAGTATCAAAATAACCAATTTTTTCAAGGAAAATAGATACATATTTTAAAAAGAAAATGTCGCAGAAAAACTTCAAACATAAAAATTGCCACCAAGAATGAATAATCAAATCAGTGTTTCAACATAATCAGCCCCAATAGATCATCCAATTGCAAGAAAATAGTTTGATATCAGTAAGACCCTATGAAAACTCCTACATCTACTTCCAAATTTTTTTGGGGGAAAAAATTCAAAGCAACAGATATATAAACAGAAGGGCCGATTCGCTAACCTTTGCCACCATGCGTTGGAAAGTGATGTCTTCATCGTCAATCTTGTCCTTTCCCTTTCCCGACTTCTTATCTGAAAATCCAGACCGACTACTCAATCTCAACTTGATGAAAACACAAATCGCAATGGAAAAAAGAATAAAATCCAGCAAAAACGCGGAGAAACAGAACAAACCCAGAAATCAAAACGACCCAGAAACGAATCAGATGACTGGAATTCCAAAAAAAAAAAAATGGACAAATACATGTGTTCTTCTTTTTCAAAAGAGAAAAAGAACGTTTTTTTTCCGAATATCATCAGAAGAGAAAGATGACCCAGATATCAAAACTTCCAATCATGAAAAACCCAGAAAGGAAAAGAAGGAAAGAGATTCGATTGCAGAAGAAGAAGAAGAAGAAGAAGAAGAAGGATACCTTTGGGGTCGCTGAGGTTGGTGTATTCGCGTACTTCTCTTCCTGACATCCTCACATGAAAGAACTCAAATCAGCTCTTTTTTTGGAGATTTCAAAGAAGAAAGTCTCTGTAGAATTCAAAGATGTAAAACGGAGGACATGCTACTGCTATTGGCTACGCTTCCAACCATGATGTCTCCCTTCCCCTTTCTTCTTCTATTGCTTCCTCTTGTGTCTAGAAGCAGCTTCTTACTGAACCAAGGGATGTGGGTGTGCACTGCACATAATAGGAGTGCATATAGAATCTCCCCTGAACCAAACTCATGGACCTAGGATCCGGGTTCTCCAAGTTGGGTCCAGTGCTAGAAGATAATTAGGTCTGACAACGGGCTCGAGTCCATGTATTTCCAAACCCTAGAAGTGAAGACCTGAAATGGGCAGCATTATACCCACCCACACCTACACTGTATAAACAGTATACACTTCAAAAAGCCTCATCAGATGCACACCTTGGGGGTAGGGTTGTCAATGGGACCCGATGCTCCGATTATCCGGCAGTTTTGAGCCGTTTAAAATTAGGTCTGGATCTTTATTTATGCCCCAATAAATAAATGGGTCAGGGTCAGGCCCGACTCTGGTTCCTCCTTGATTATGATCCATGGACCTAAGATCCAACATATTACCTCAATATTTTAAAATCTCTCCAAAAATCTATACCTAGACTTGGACCTGGGTCTGGGCCCATCCTATATAGGGTTCCGGTTCCATCTTATCATTAATGGTTCCAGTTCTAGAACCAAAAAATCAGTTCCGAAACAATTATGAGTCTTACATCCCTACTTAAGGGTGGAGGGTGCATGTGTGCATTGGAATGATCCAGAGGGGCTCACTCTAACGTCTATATAAAATTTTAGGCCCATCAAATTATCCTAATCCTAGATCTATGGCCAACGGTCCATTTAGATGGATGCAAACTCAAGAACCAGCATGAGCTCGTCTGCTTATAGGGGTGATCAGGTGGGCTCCACTAGGATATGACTACCTAATCACTCACCTAGAGTTGTGCGCCCGTGTGCACCTGGTGGGACATAGACGTGGGGCCTCACCCTAGAGTGGGAAGGTTGGAGATAGAAAGATCCTGATGATCCCTACCTCTTGATGAAGTTTCAAGTCCATCATAACATCCTTATCCCTTATTTCGGGCCCACATTCACCCGGACTGAGACCTAAATCGATTGAGTTACGGCTGAGATAGATGTGGATTTTAACTTGACAATTTTTAGTCCGGATATAGATAGATCTGACCCACACTCGATCTATCTCCATTCCAAATGGCAACAGGTTCAGGTTGGGTTCCAATTGGGTCCATATTGTCCTCAAATCTGTATCTGGGCCCACAATCGACTTGGGCTTGGATTAATAGATCATATCCTTGCCTGAGTTTAAGTCGAAGACTCATAAAAATGCTTTTGGGAGAGGTTCATGGAATGACCCGGGATTGTTTGTGCACCAAACTGAGAGTAAAAAATAAGGGCAAAAAATTGGATCCATGTCCCACTGGTCTTCCATAAATTTGCCCTCAAAGACATATAAGTGACTAATGTTTTGATTATCCATATAAGGGGTGCTAATAAAGGGTCATTTTTCGAGAATTTTGACATACCCAACATACATATTATATACATTTGAAGTATGTGTATTTAGATCCTCAGATTTCAACTAGTGGATTCTTAGTGGATTCTTACAATACAGTCCTTCAAGTTATACATGGGACCTGATTTTCATCCCTAGTTGGGGTCATCGCCTCTCTCTCTCTCTCTCTCTCTCTCTCTCTCTCTCTCAACTTGATTTTTTACCCATCTCTAATTTATGTCAACTTGATTTTTTACCCATCTCTAATTTATGATAAGAGCATTCCACTCCCTGTACCAGTCCCACTAATTGGAATGCATAGAGGTGGAGCCCACAGGGGTGTCTGTAAATTTGATATTTACAAAGAGTTTGTACTCAAAACTCAGTACAATTACCAAAATAAAATGTTGCTCAAGAAGTAGGGAATAATTCTTATGGCTGTTTTGAATCAAATGGTATTTATGTTAGGTGATGACAAAATACGGCCCAAATTCCCCTCATCCCTTCTCAAGAAAACATAAATATTTCCCATACCAAATACTCGCATTAAACCATATAATTATTAGTTTCATGCGTTAGACTAGCCATTTCACCCTCCTTCCCATTCCCTGATAAAGGGGGAACCGGTCTCCAATTCCAAGGAGCCATTTGGTCTTAGTACAAGGGAACATTCAGGAATTCCAGCTCCTTTGCCTTCTTGAGGGAACTTCTGGATGCTCAAATACAAGGGAGTATCTAGGGTTTTCACTATGTCCGGAAATTCAAAAACCCCTATGGAATTCCTTGAATCCTAGCAAAGAATCAGGCCCTAAAAGTTCGAAGTATTCTTTGGTGACAGCTGGAAAACTATGCCACCAGGAATAAAAGAATGGAGCAATGACTAAGTTCCTTTTTCTTTGTTTTTAACTTGCTACATTGAATCAGTTACAATAGTGTGAGACAATATCCCTAGGCAGTTCTGTGAGATTAAACACCCTTACACTAAGTGCCCGAAGAATGGAGCAACGAGCAGTTTTTGGGGGGGAATCATTTCATTGGGGTCAAAAAGCAGGCAGAGAGAGAGAGAGAGAGAGAGGAACAATAGCCAGTTTTTCCCCTTTGGTGGAGTTAAGACTGTAGTATAGCCCTTTGGTGGAGTTAAGACTGAAGTGCATATGAAAGTTCACTAGGTAATCCAGGGACAGAAAGTCTACACATCCCGGGATTTTTGTCCCGGGATGTGGCACGGCTCCCTAGGAGCCGTGCCACTGCCCGGGACAAAATCCGGGACAAATAGCACGGCTCAATCTAGGGATATGGACTGGTGGAGGTACCATAAATAGAGTAATGCTACTTGGACAAACTTTTTGGACAGAATCTTGGACAAACCCTATGGTATGGCTTGAATATCATAGGGAATATTCAAATCATACCATAGAGTTTGTCCAAGATTCTGTCCAAAAAGTTTGTCCAAGTAGACTTTTTGCCATAAATATGGAAAGGGATGTTGCGTACCTTTCCTGGGTGTCACGGGAATGACTAAAATCGGGCAAAAGTCTTTTGTTAGGGAGCTTAATCCTCACTAATGAAACTTTATATGAGTCCACTGATTGTAAAGGATTTGAGAAATGGGTTGGCTTGGGCAGAAGGGAAAACTTTTAGGCTCTTTCGAGACTTTCTTTTTTTATTATTATAATAATTGTTGGGATTAGAGGCTCTCTTTTCTGCATGTTCGAAGAGAAATCAACCGGGAAACTAAGGGCCTGTTTATTTCATGGAATTGAATACCTAGGTTTGTGTTTCTACACGTGGTTAAAAACGAAGAATCAAAAGTGAATACTTAAAATGACCATCAAATAACCTCCACTTCAATATAAATTGAATGAAGGGGAAGATTGAAATTGAATACCAAGCACCCACCTGGGAGTTGTTGGAGTAGCGCAAGGGATGGGTTTTACAACATCTTGTGTTAAAAAGCCGCCCAAGAGTTGCCCGGTGTGCGTTTTTATTCGTTTAGTGGGCACCACCCTAGAGATTAGTCCTTTTGGATCAAATACCAAAGGAATACCCACGTCAACACGCACAGCGCGCGCAGAGAGAGAGAGAGAGAGAGAGAGAGAGAGAGAGAGAGAGATAACCAAGCTATCACCCTAGTAATTCAAGTTCAGGAAAATCAAGGTATGGCTACTTATAACCTTCATCCCTCACCCCTCTAATAATCCTTAGGTGGAGCTTATTTAACAATGAATTCATATGTATTCAATTCATATGTATACTGTGAAAACAAATAGGAGTGAACATATCGAATTTCCATAGTTAGAAGCCCATGGCCCTCTGGACTTGTATAGTGGTTTTGTTGTACATTTTTCCTATCTGTTTTAACAAAAAATTCTGCTCTCGGGTAAAGTTGGGGGGATTATCCACATCCAAGTAACCAGCACTGCAAGAACAGCTTGTGCATTTAAAATTGCTAGAATGAAATGGGGAAAAGGCCGTACCAAACTTCATCCATTTATATATGAACAAGTGTGGTAGATCGTTGTGGCCTTTCAATTGTGTTTAGGTTCTTTAGCCCATGGTGGAGCTATAATTTTGTACTCTTGGACCTCTTCATCCTCTTTTTTGTTATCTTCTTCGTCTAAAACATCCTTAGAAAATGCATCAGGGTTCGCTTTGATGCAGTTCTGCAAAGCCACAAAGGGATGCACGCATTCCGAGCCCTACAAAACCAAGAAAATAAAACTATTTAGCAACAACATTTGGTCAGTTCCAACATCAGTAAGAGCCTGTAAACAAATTATGCAAGAAAAAGTAGTCATATATGGAGCAAGAAATGCTCTCCAGATTCTTTACCTTCTCTTCAGCAGTGCTCTTAAGGAAACAGACAAATGCCTCAGAAAACTGTGTTCCACAAGGGCCACTTCGCAGTTCAGCTACACATGGACATTCCAGGGCTTTCTGTGCCCTCTCATCCAGAGACTGCAAAAGGAAATAGTGTAATATTGCTTGCAAACAGATTGTATATAACTAACGACTAGGATGTTACCTAGAAACAAAGAGAGAATTTATACAGCTGTAGAAAGGCACTAACCATATCATCACCATCACCAAAAGCAGTGGCTTCTGCAAGAGGCATGAGAAAATTAGATCATGTTAAATGCTTAATGTAGCAGCATATACCACAAGGAACTCAACAAAAGAAAATACCAGAATCAATAAAGATGTAAATGTAGAAAGTTAAATAGAAAGTTCATTATTGGAAAAAAAAAAAAAAAAGTGGCAACTGCCACATCCCATGCAAAGCTTATATTTGCATTGCCAACAAGATCCCTCGTCAATGTTTTGACAAGGGCATCTGGTAAAAAAAAATGGTGGATCAAATCAAATCATAAAATAGATCCTAAGTTTTTTCATTATTAAAAAAAAAAAAAAAAAAACTAGAAAAAGGATATGGTCTAATTAATCATAATGGAACTTTAAGTTTAATGGAAATAAAGCACTCGGTTGGAAGTCAACAACAAAAAGGATTTTAGTATGAAACTTGAAATTCTCTCTCATCTGCAAATTCATAGGGCAGCACAAGCTTCGGGACTATCACTAATCATAACTATCACTAATCATAAAACACTATCCATTGACAAGTTAATTTATTCTTCTGTATGATCTGAATTTTATACCCAATGGTTAAACTTCCCTTTTATGAATAATGATACAACTACGAAGCATGTTTGATGTGGCCCAGCCTTTAAAAGTTTATGGGCACAGGCCCAGAACAGAACCAGATTAGTTTGGGCCTGGAACAGTCAGAACAGACCTTGATCTGGTCCAAGGTCTAAACCAGACTCAAATTGGGCTCGGAGCACTGGGAACGGCTCAGCCCTACAAGGCCCAAGTTAGTCGGACAATCTCTGGGAGCCTGCGATACTTCTTTTTTCTTTTGTTGCTTTGGTATATACTGATTTGTATGGCCTACTGTAAGTTAATTACCTTTACATCAAGTAGACAGACACATAAGAGAGATATGAGACTGATCATTTCAAAAAATTAATTAGGGTTTACTCCTTTGAAAGAAAAGTGGAGTCAGCATTTTGAAAAAGGGAACCTTTTTTTTTCTTAACAAAATTTCACAATAGAGTTTCTTCTCTATTTGTTGGTTGACAGACCTGAAGCCATCAGGGTTCATTTAAGCACGTATTATGGCTGGAAAGGACTTGATTTTCTGGTTTTTTTTCCCATAAGCTGCTGCTGCTGTATGATTGTGACAGATTTGAAGTGATATCAAGGACTCAATTTTCTGGCTTTTTCCCTATAAGTTGTTGCTGTTTTATGCTTGTGACAGATTTGAGGAGATATCGGTATCTTGCTGCTATTTCTGCCATCTGAATCTATGATTTGGCAGTCCTTAGCAGTGGAATTGAATCATGTTCATGTCCACAATGTAATACAAGTACCGCTTCCTATACAAATTTTGCTTGCTTCCATTTTAGGGGAACTAAGAAATTAAATTCAATAAAGAAGCATATGCCTACTAACATGAAAGATGGGAAACCATCCCCAACACTCAAGGGCTTGTCTATACCTTATACGGTCCCATACTGATATAGGGAATAAGCAATTTCATCTTCATACACCCATTTTAAAAAAAAAAAAAAAATCATCTTCATCCACACATATACCCAAGATACTTAACATGCCATTGAATGACAGTATCAAATTTGTTCCAGTTCCTTCTCTGATGCCCGAGACATAAAATTTGACAAACATCATTCAACAAGATGTCAACATCTCTTGGATTGTAAAGGTGTTCAATAATCATCACTGAAGCCTTATACCATCTATGTGTAACTCCACAGCCTTTCATGCCATTCCTCTTTACTTTCTTTAAAGGCCTTCAATGGTCGCACCCCACTCTGAGTTCCTTGTACTTGTGTCACTTCATTACTTCGTACAAGGTCGTTTCCAATCTTCTGGGTGCATGCCCAAACCATCTCATTTAATTGCCAAAAAAAAAAAACATCTCAATTGGCATTCCTCGTTTCCTTTTACTCAAGCAGTTGTAGGTTTCCTCTTATTTATTCATTCCTAATTCTACCTTTCCTTGTAATTTCAGTCATTCATCATGGCATCTGAAACAAATGTACTTTAGCTTCCTGTCGGTTCATCATTTCCCAACATTCAGCTCCACAACAGAGGTCGCAACAAAGGTATGTCATAAAAATGCCGCTTCAATTTACGCAGACCTGACAATCACACAACACCCAAATAGTTTGTCTCCGTGCTCAATCTATGTTGACTGTATCTGTGAAAACTGATGACCCTCCACTTTGTTCTATATTTACTCCTAGGTATTGAAAGCTATCACACTTTCCCATAGAGTTATTTTTAAACTCTAACCAAGAACACTCGATGCATTTTGTCTTTAGTTTGCTAATTTTCAACCCATGATACAAAAGCCTTTCTCCAAATTTTAGCTTGCCATCTAATGAGCACTCTTGTCGTGCTTTTTAACTCTATTTGGTCAAGACCTTAGTGGGGCACATCAGATCATCAGTATGAATACTGATAAAAGATCATCAATATCGATCACAACATTTGTTTATGAAAAGATTTTGACTTTTTATGGCATGATTAGTAATTATGTTCAGGTACAATTCCTACTACATGAAACCTAGGTTTTATATGGCTCCAGCTTTCATGGATAAGCTTGTGGTCCACATTGCCAAGAAGTTCAGGAGTCAGGACACTTGCCACTATTAAGGTATGTAGCTATGCAATTCTTCCTTTTGATGGGAGTTTCTCTTAATATATATTAAAGTTGTTGATTTGGAACCCAAGCTATAATTTTTTATTTTTTATTTTACATTTCAAAACAAATATAGCTTGGGTTCCAAATCAGCAGCTTTAATACATCTCTAATGGAAAGGGATTTACATAAACAATCCCAAATGTTCATACGATCAATAATAATATGCTTGGCTAGTGAGATTTTTGGTTGTATGGAAGAGATCTTTCGATTACTTACACAAGAATGCTGTAATTCACTGATGGGTGTTGCAAGCTGCCTCTATGATCAACAACTCTTATAAGAAAAAAAAAAAAAAAAAGTTCTACAATCCTACAAATCTTGCTCGACCTGTCAGCTTGTGCATGAGCATGTAATAATATGGGAGGCACCAATTCGATGTAAATTCCTTTTATATATACATTTTCAGCTTTTATATATTATAATTATTATTATTGAATAGTTCTATGCATGGATTTCTCACGTATATTGATGAAAAAAAAAATGCCCAATCTTGAATTGTACGAAATCATTGCCCAATTTTCAGCTTAAGTGTCAACACTTAATCAAGAGTGTGATTAACACAATACTATGAAAGAACTAGCTGGTCCAAGATGGGTGTCGGAACCAAACTCGCAGAAAACCTTGTGCGTTCCGGTGTCGGGTAGACCTACGAACTCGCTGAGAATGCTCTCACATCCACTGGATAATCAAGCAAGGGTTCCCATCTCCCTTATATAGAGCAATCTCTAGGAGCCACGAACTACTACGGACTCTACCCCTCCTGGAATCCCACATCTCTTGACCAGCGTGGAAATTCTGCCAACATTGATCCAAACTCTACCACTAAGAGTTTGATGCTTATCTTACTCAACCAGATCAAGACTTGTTGGGAGTTCATCTGCGGCACACCGCCGGGCTCAATCTGGCGTGGGCTCAATGGTAGTCGGGCCACACAAGTTTCCTAACATACTATACAGACAAGCAAGCATTTGTTTAACATAAAAATGAAAAACATAGGGAAATGTCAACATAAAATCCTATGAACATCCTAAGATTAGTGCCTAAGCCAAAAAAAACTAAGATTAAGAATAAATTAGAGCATTTTCTCTCAATTTACCTCGAATTAGACTAATAAAATCATCATCAACTACGGCCGAATTAAGCTACATACATATGATACCAGTCACACATAAGTGAATTAAAATGATTTCTCTTCGAGATAGCGACATCAGACAACACCATAGATGATTCATATTCTCATATGTAAGAGTCCTGCAATTTCATAGATCAATTGGTTTCCAGAGATGGAACAAAAAAAAGAGGTTTCTAAGTCCAATGGTTCCAGATAAATTTCCCAAACCGAATGCATTGATGATCATGCCATTTGTTTGGATATGTTTGCAAAACGAGAAATGAAGGGGATGCAAGACGGTGGAGAAAAAAAAAGAAGAAGAACACAGAGAGATCAAGAAGAAAAGCAAACCTGCAATTAGGTCTTCCATGGAAGGAGGTTGAGAGTCTTTCGTTGAAGAGTTTTGGACACTTGTATCTTCTTCTTGGGCACGATCGCTCTGAGCTTGGCCCATCGAGAAGCTGCTTGTTGGAAAAGAATCAGAGTTTTACTAGGGTTTTGCTTCGAAGAAGGAAAGGTGGAAAAGAAGACTTGGACCTTCTCAGTTTTGAACGAGGCGACCAAAGTGAACTATCAAAGGAGAAATATTGAATTCCGAAGATCTAGGCCGTTCAGTAAGTGGCCTTCGTTTGAGTTTGTGATTTGGATGGTAGAAGAAAAGATGCGAAGTTAGATCCATATGATCACCAGCAGGACACATCAAATCACAATTAACTTTATAAATTCATAGTTGTTAATATCGTTTTTAACCTCACTTCGCTTTTGTTTGCAAAATGAAAAATTTCACCAATTGGAGATTTCATTTTGAAAAAAATATAATATAATATATATACATATATAAATAAAAAATATAAAAAATAATAAATATAGATTTAATTCATTATAATAATTTTTTTGAATTATATTTTATAAAAATATAAGAAAGACGAATTATATATGTGTTAAAAAAAGGTAAAAAAAATGATTATGTAAAATTTCATTTCAACCTTAAAGTTATATTTTGGCCGAAATTTACCAAAATTCCGAATTTCGACTGAGATTGATTGAAATTCAAATTAAAAATTTTGGATTTTGATTACTTGACCGAAATGAAAAATTTCGGTCATATCGACTGAAACGAAATAAAATTAATAACTATATTTGAATGTCAGTTGTCCGGTATAACAAGGGGTAGGACGCATCCCAATCGATGGTCTTGCCGTCTTGGTGTGGAAGTGGATCGGGTAGGAAACCAAAAGGGGGAAACTTGGGGCAGTTGCAGTCTCAGACCAGTCAAGTTCGTTGAAGAGTCAAAAGTCAGCTGTAAATTTTTTACTTGGAGGCCGAGACTCTAATCCAAATTAAACGTGCACTACATACATTGCATGTGGTGGTAATTGAGAATAATCAAATAGTAAGGCCCAAATGGTAACATATTTCAAGGGAAAATTGAATTAGATGTCTCGACAATTAATTTTTTTTGTTCAAGATGCGTTTTTGCAGAGGGTTTGCGGATAAAACTGGGCACGAGAATGCACCGAAACAACAAGGGTTTATTTTTGAAGGTTGAATGTTTGAAACTGTATTACCATATTTGGACTATAGTTAGAGGTGAACAAAAAATCCGTTGATCTGTAAAACCAATCCGATTCACGAATTTTTAGCCAAACCGAAGGTAAACGGATTGCTGACGGATTTCTCCCTCAATCTGCGGATTCAATCCGATCATATCCGCTGACATTAAATATAAAATAAAAAAAATTAGGGAGTCTAAATATAAGTTAAGAGGTCTAAATATAAACGACGATAAAACTTCAGGGTCAAAATAGAATTCACTTTTATATATAAGTATAACAAATGAAACCTTATACCAAATTTCACCATACCCTTGTAATCATGCTTTTCAAATTTTCTTTAACATTAGATTAAACGGATTAAATCGATCCGATCCGGTCTTCCACGAATCAAATAGGATCGGTTTTTAACAGCCACGGATTGGTGACGGATTCCAAATCCATCAATCTATAGCTAACGGATTGGTGACAGATTTAACCTAATCGGCACCAATCCGATCCTTATACACCCCTAGCTACAGGGGATTTATCCAGCTCCTCTTGGGTCTGAAGGTATTAGTCCGGCCTAAAGGACTAGGACACCTTTAGATATCACAAAAAAATATATAGTGCGGTGCAGATGTTGGCATTTGGTGCTGCGACAAATCAAGTGAGGAAATATTGAGTTTTTCACATAAAAGAGGATCCCAAAATCCTATCATCCCACCTTGAAATCAAGTAGTGTGCAGAGTGAGATTGTGTTTTCCTGGTCCGCACCCCGGGAGGAATGGTTCAACAATTGCAATCTTCAGCTCAAAAGTAAAAGCTGTTCTTATCCACTCATCTACCTTACCAAAATAGTTGAAGTGGAACCTGTAAATATAAGTAACAGAAACAATTGGATTGGAGAGGGAAAAAATGTGCCTAAATTGAATTAGGCGAATCCATCATGAGAATATAATATTCCTTGGTCTAAATTATCACACAAGAATGGTCATAAAACTCCACATCAAACATATAGTCCAAATCACCAAAATCCAAGTCCAAATGTTTGCATAAAATAAAGTCATCACAAAGCTATTACTAAATAACAATCCCAATCCCATTTCATTTGAAAACTTTATAGGTTGCCAGCCCCACATTCTTAAATATATAAGAGGAAACTACCCGAAAAATCCCCTAAGGACCCCCCACATTGTGAGAATGCACATTTTCACCTTCCACACTGGAGGGGTCCTAGTGGGGCTTTATATATATATATATATATATTTTTGTCTTTTTGTGACATGGTCGATGTCGACCAATATTGGATGCCACTTATATATTTTATACGATGTTGTATCAAGTCACAGCCCTTTTCATTCGACGGGGAAACCACTACATGCGATCTTCCCTTCCAGCAAGCACTCAGAGTCCATGAGAAACTCGGTTTCCCTCCATTATCAGGTTGATACAAACATTAAACACCTTCGTTTACTGAATGATCCCCCCGAAAAATCATAATCTGTCTTTTCTTGTTTTTTGTTTCTAATTTGAGAAACCCTAGAGAATCAAAATACAGTTCCTTTTTTGCCTTAGGAAGATGTAACAGTTGGAAAATTTGGTATGCATTTTGTCTACAAGTCCCCTTTTAAGCGATATGATTATGGTCCCCAAGACATCATAGAATAAATTAGTAATAGTCATTGTTTTTTAGTGTAGTCTCTTAAAAAGGCTATTGTTTCTATATTCTGCAATTTATAAGTTTTACATTATAGTTTGTTGCAAAATATAACTATTCTGATTAAACATGTCATAAGGAGAGTTTGTTACAAAAAAGTAGCTCATTCAGGTCAGATTCATTCATTATAGTCGATGGATTCCAAAATATAGCTATTCTTTTCCATCTAAGGAAGCTTATATCCTATTTTGTTTCTCCTTCCTGTGAATGGTATAGAAACAAAGACTGTAATTTTAATCTTTCATAATTTGCACTGCTATATCACATTGCTATCAAGGTGTTTATCTTAATTTAAGCACATCTTCCTCGCGACCTAAAATGTTTTTATTGTTATTTAATGATAAGATGCCAGATAGTGAGGTGTTGTTCATATTCCACTACGATGGCAACTTCGAATTCGATATAATTCGTCCGGTGTACAATGGAGGAAAGCAGAAGATGAAATATTTACCGATGAATATAACATACGCGTCATTGGTTAATGAAGCAAACGAAGCAGCCAATTGTGGCCCATCAATCCAGAATTTAAATTTACAGTACCTCCATCACAACAGACGAGCATTTTCATTGGCTAGCATCGACGATGATAACGATGTAAGGAGGATGTTAAAAGCATTAGGGAATGATTTAAATGGTATATATCTATACATGTTCAACTGTCAGAATGATGGGCAACATAAAGGAGGCGAACAACGAAGGTACGTGTATTGATTTTACCATTACGCTTGTTAGTTAACAAAGATTGCTTTGTTCCCACTCTTGCTTACATTTTCAATTACTTGTTGTAGGTTTCAAGGGACTGATAATGATCACACTTGTCTGAAAAAACCAAGGAACGTGTCGAGTTTTAAAGAGAAAAGGGGTCATGGAGCCATTGCAATCTAATGAACTGCCTACAGTTGATCTGCACGAAGATGAAGACTTGCATTTTCAAACTATACATAATGATTTGAGTCCACATCAGCCGGTCGGACAAGATGAATTTGTTGATGATATGGACGACATGTGTTTTCAAATTGTACCTAACGATTTGAGTACACATCAGTCTGTCGGACAAGAAGAAACCATTGAAAGTATGGACGTTGGTGTAGATTATCATGGTAATATAAAAATAGAGAAACAAAGCCCCAAAAAACACATTCGTGGGATCCCAAAGTTCAAGGGCGAAGTCAACACTAACACAACGAATCAATCCAAAACGACAAATGTCTCCAATGAAACCTTACATTTATATCTAGATGACAATATGGTGTCTGAGGAGGTGAACACACATATCGGTTCCCACTCGACAAGAGAAATGTGGCTTGGTCGCGAATTTCCCGATCGATAGAACTTTCGAAACACTCCTGCTAAGTTTGCGATTTACGGAAACTCCACGCTCAAGCACCTGAAGACCAACTTGACCAAGGTCACGGCACGTTGCAAAGATTAGGAATATCCTTGGTTAATTCATGCTTCTATCCTCGAGTCGGGCCCGCAGTTCAAGGTCCGGACGTACAATCCAATCCATCAATGCTCGAAACCAATGATGGGTATGGCGCATCGACAGGCAACGTCGGCACTTATTACAGAATTCATCATGGAGAGAGTTAGGCAAAATCCAGATCTAAAACCCAATGAGATAATGAACGACTACCAGATGCAAATTAGGTCAACCATTAGCTACAGAAAGGCACTTATTGCAGAGGAACTGGCACTGCGTGTAGTCCGGGGGTCGTACGAAGATTCATTTAAGATATTGCTACTTTCTTCCTCCAACATAAGCATAAGCATTGAAAGGGTAATTGCTTTGGTTTGCAGCTTGGTTTGGGTCAAAAGAAAATTCCAGCCATGCATCATTTGTTATGCTTGAAAAAAATAATCAGTGATAAGCCATTGAAAAAAATCTTTTCAATTGGATCTGCACTAGGCTTCACCAGGGATCTGCACTCGTTTACCTTTTTATTGATTGGGTTGTACATAAACCCATGCCAAATATCAAATTTGTAGTGCATCAAGTCCAATTCAAACAAGTGTAGAAGAGGCAAATCCGTTAAAGTAGTACAATCCAACTAGGCCACTCTAAATCTCATTGAACTTGTCAACTAAATACAATGATACAGGAAGTCAAGATTGAAAAGTTCTGGTCAATATCATATTTCTGTACTCCAGTGTAACATAATCTATTCCAATTGTATGTAACATAATCTACATGGGTTGGGGGGGGGGGGGGGGGGGGGGGGTGGGGTGGGGGTTGGGGCGGGGTGGGTGTGGACAAGTGCCAACTGACAAAGAAGCTAACAGTTTATCATTATAAAGCATTATTGAGTTCAACTCCAGTTTGACTAGCATTGTCCCTGTTATATCTATGCAGTATGTGGCACGTCCCTGGTCATATCATTTTCTCTATTGGCTTATATGGAACAATTATTTAGAAGTAAATATTCAGGTGGGGCCCATTAGAAAATTGGTCTTAATCATTGACATGGTGGACCCCCGGATAAATCATGCAAAGGATAACTACACAAGTGTCAATTACTGTTGTCAATGTCTCTCTTCTTCTGTTCTACGACAATGGAATGTGACACACGATGGCTCTCCAACTACGTATCACTTTATTTGTTTACGACTAAGAGACTATTGACTATCTATTGTCGTGTTGAGATAATTTAAAGTTTACAGAGATGAAAACAGGTAAGGTTTTGCTCAATTCAACTTAATGGGAAATAGATAAAAATTCCCCAAAGACTTAATTGCCAAATGTGACCTTATGAACCTAAAAAGATAGTGTTTGACTTAGTTCAAAAAAGGTACCTGAAGCACACCTAAATTTAAATTCCCGAGGGACACTTTGTATAACCTATTTTTAAGGACAAAAAATAGTAAAAAACAAGATGTATTTCAACTGACTTTCTCTCCATCTGTTAAAGCTTATCAGTTTATAAAAATTGGATGACAAATTTGATTTCCATTATCAAGCACGGAAAAGATTCTTCTGCAATTGTTTGATTTGAAACAACCAAGCAAATGTTTGAATCCAAAAAATGGATGACTTCCGTTGAACAACCAAAGCAACGGATGCTGCAGACATGGAACTTGATTTGATATTTTAACACGATGAATGATAGTTCCATGAATGCAGTGTCCTACTTTCGGGGTTAATGATAATCTATTTTCTACCCATCAAAATGGATTTCAAAAAATAGTCGATATCCATTGTGAGGCATGAAAGGGATACCTCTGCAACAGATGGGTCCATAAAGAACCTGCAACTGTTTCGTTTCATTCTCAAAATATGGCTTCTGTTGAAGAACCCAAGCAAAACATGCTGCAGTTATGGAAAAGGGTTTGATCTATTACCATGGTGAAGGATACTTCCATGAATGCAGTGCCCTCCTTTACAAAAACCCATCGAAATCAATTGTTAATTAGGATAAAGGCAAAAGAAACAGTAAAAAACTCACATCCATGTAAAGATCACGATTTGAAATAGAAAAAGAGGGAAGGCGCCAAAAGCTTCTTGGGACCACTGGTTGGGACCGAAACTACAGGGGAAAAATGTCGATTGTGACAGACAAAGGGAAAAGGAAAAGAGGGTAACTACGGAATGAGAAAGAAATGAGGATGTATTACTTTATAAAATTGCCTAAATAGTCGGTATCGACCATTTCATCAAACAAATAAAAAAATTAAAATGGGCACGGGACCTCTCCGGTCTCCATTATTACACCGGATCATCAGCCATTAATAGAAGTCCTTAGGGGCTTTTTCTAAGTAGTTTTCTCAATATATAATCATACAACACAATATAATCAAGATTTTCTGGACCGTCAATCATTTCAGTATCACTAAAGTGGGACCCATAAGCCCAATATCTCCCCTACATCTGGCAGTACAAGACTTTATATTTACAAAAAAGCCCCCCAAAGCAACCGTCGCAAGCAACTTTGGCGGGGATTTCTCCTTCGCTCTCATCCACACTCATTCCTTTCCCAGACCAAAAGAGAACCCGAAAAAACGAAAACTCACCGATCCGATCCGATCAGATATCGTACCGTTACATCGCAGCTCCTGCATCTGTGCTTGGATCAGGCTAACGTGCGCCGCTCCTCGATGGAGAGCGGGCTCTCGATCTTCGAGACCTTCATGCGACAGAACTCCTTCAAATCCCTCTTCCGCAAGAAATCGGAGGAAGCGAACGACTCGAATCGGATTCCTCAGCTCTCTCCCATCGCCAATTCCGTCGTCACTCGATGCTCCAGGTACTATCCAGATCGATGAAGATTCGGTTTTTTAGGGCTTTACAGACTCGGATTTGGCCTTTTTTTTTTTCTTTTCCACTTCAATTCCTTGCCAATCTCCTCCGAGCTCTGTTTTCTCTTTTCCGCGGAAAGAAATGGTCAATGTAGTAGGATTTTCTTCTGAAATGGAAGATCAGGGTTTCGGAATGCGCCATCTTTCTACTAGATCTTTCTTCTTTTATACAGTAGTGGTGTTCATGTGTGGTCAAATGGAGGTGTTTGGGTATTTGCAGGATTCTTCAGGTCTCAACAGAAGATCTGCAGCATGGTTTCGAGGATGAGATGTCGCAAAAGTTGAAGGAGCCTTCCAACTATGCTAGGAACCTGTTGGAGTATTGCGCGTACAAAGCGCTTAATGTTGAAACGAAGCGTCCAGATCATTTGGCTGATAAGGAGTTCCACAAGTTAACATTTGATATGATGCTTGCATGGGAAGCTCCTGGCTTTGAGAGCGAATCACCAAGTAAAGTGAGACACCTGATTGTTATCACAAATTAATATTTGTAAGAATCACCATTCAGTGTGTGTTTTAGGGCTTCTTTTGTTGGACTTCTACTCTGAAACATCATGTTACAAGTTTTTTTGAGAGAGTAACCACTTACAAGTGTGTTTGTGTACCCTTTCTCTTGTTGTTAGAATGTGAGCTCCCTTGCCATACATGGTCAACATTCAGACTCTTCATATCATCTGGTGGGCATTGCCATTTGCCATATCCGAAGTCCAAATGGATCGGTTAACACCGCAGTCTCCGACTGCTCATAAGATCTTGACTGCTGTGTGCGCAGTCTTATCTTCTCTCTCTCTCTCTCTCTCTCTCTCTCTCTCTCTCTCTAGTTATCCATTTCCTATCCTCATAAGTCAATTGGTGGTTATAGAGTCATAGGTACATGCTAGATCTCTTGCTTGTTCATTATTTTGCCTGCAGAGAGTCAGTCCTCACCACCACCACCACCTTCGTTCATCTGATCCTTATGCCATCAATCTGGGTCCGCGGTTGGTTGAAAGTCCTCTAGGAATAAAATCTAAGCAATAAATTAAAAGAAAAGTCTCTCTCTTCTCTCTGAGTGTGCGATAGGCACAAAGGGACCGGATGGTTACAGGCATAGAGTGAAGAGTAGAAAAATAACAGAACTCCCTTCCATATATTGTTTGTTTATGGTGCCATGAGTTACACATGTGATGGGTGTTCTTTTTAGATGCTTGACCTGGATGTTTTGAAAGTGTTTGTAATGCATATTCGTTTATTTTTCTAGGCCTTGATGAGGCTGCTATTTTTTTGGCCATAGGAAACTGCTCCTTGTAGTAGCTCAGAACTGGATGATGAGGATGGGGGATCACTATTTTATTCAGATTCCACTAACATGGCTGTTCAGGTTGGTTACTGCATTCATGACTCATCTGTGTTTCCATAAGAATGTCATTTAGACCAAATAAAGATAATTCAATAATTTGCAGTTTTTTTGTCAGTTATAGTTTTCTCAATTCATTTTTTTTTCCCGTTCAATTAGGTTGATGATAAAAAAAAACTGTTGGACCAGAAGCTTTTGCGCGAATTGCTCCTGCTTGTCCTCTTGTGGCAGATATTATAACTGTTCACAATCTTTTCGATGCCCTCACGAGTTCCTCAGGTGGCCAACTCCATTTTCTCATATATGACAAGTACCTTGGAAGCCTTAACAAGTATGCTTCATTGCTTCTAGCTGCTGAGATGTACATGTTGTGTGACGTGACGTTACATTTTCTCTTATTTATAATGGAACATCTTAGATGAGAAATAAACTTTAGATACTGCAAGGGAACCCATTTGACGTGGATACAGGTAGATTCATTTTTTGGCTACTACACTTCTAGACATATGGAAACTGCTGTGGGCCTTTGCATGTATATTTTTTTAATACTATCTTCCCCTCTTCTAGCATTCTATTATCTAAAGATGATATTTTGATATTAGTGCTTTGTATGGACTTGCGCCTATAGAGAACCTTCATTTCTATGCATCTTCCACTGATGCACTGCACATGCCTATTCGCTGATTATGAAGGTTGGAATGTAGGTTCTAATTAGAGCACATTTCTAACCTTTTTATTTTTAAACAAGAGGAGATGATATGACATGCCCCATCTATGATCATGATCAATTCTTGAGGTCACATTCTGAAGCACTTATGCTTGGCAGTGACAACTTTTATGGGGTTTGGGGGGTTTAGCATACAATTTCCTTGCATAGAGTAGTAAACATTAGAAGGCAGCTGATGTAAATAACACCATTATAGGCAAATGGGGGTTTCATACAGAAGATAAAGAGGTGATTTGATAGGTGATGATGGCCACAGGAGTAAATGAGGCTGACTTTGAACAGGATTCAGGATTTAGTTTGAAGAAGAGGTAATCTATGTTGTTGTCTTCTTGATAAACAGGTACAGAGCTCTAGGGCTAGGTTCACTTTCGCCTTCTAGCAAGATTGTTATGGTGCACTAGAGAAAGAATTGGAACTAGAATTCGAGGATCATTTTAAATGTTCAGAATGTATTCATCTAAAGGCATAAATACAAAGACCGAGGTGTGTGTGTGTGTGGGAGGGTGTGGGGGGGGGGGGGGTGGGTTTGATCCTGATTTAAAAAAATATGATAGATGATGTAATCCAGCAATGGTCTCTTCACATGACACTGCTGTGTGGCATCATGCAGTCAATTAAGTAAACAGAGGCAGCTTTCATACAAGCAGCCACCAGTATGCGTTGATCCAGAAAACATCATAAGGGCAGACTGTTTCAGCAATTATATGCTGAGACAGAATCCCAGGATGCCTTATGGACGTCAACCAAGACAGAATAGGAGGGAAACCTTTATAAAAGTCTTAGTTCATCAAAAGAACTGCTTTACAGATGATTCAAGTTGTATCACTTACATAAGCCTTTTAAACATCCTTCACCAATAATGTATGGTATATGCATGAATTCCAAGTTGCTATTTTCTTTGACAGGGTGATAAAATCTGCCAAAAGCTCATCAGTACAGGCATCATCTTCAAATCTTGCACTTGCCAAAGGTGAAATAATCTTAGATGTGGATGGAACCGTTCCCACTCAACCTGTGCTTCAACACGTGGGAATCACTGCTTGGCCTGGTATGGCATCTGTAGTCCTGACTCCTGAAAGCCACTAGTTTGTTTTCTGCTGCATGGTCATTTACTGGGATGAATGTAATCTAATTTGCCCTTCAACATTAGTTTTAAGAGTTAACATTTATGGCAGGACGCTTGACACTGACCAACCGTGCTCTTTATTTTGAGGCATTTGGAGTGGGTTCATATGATAAACCTGTCATTTATGATTTGGAAATGGACCTGAGGCAGGTTCTGAAGCGTGAATTAACTGGGCCATTGGGTGCTCGTCTCTTTGATAAGGCCATAATGTATAAATCAACGTCCATGTATGTTTTCTGTTGCCAATGGCAGTTGTGTATTTCATCTTATTCTGTGTTTTGGTAATCTAAAATACTCATTGAAATCCGAATTTCATTCTTTTACAGAGCAGAGCCAGTATATCTGGAATTTCCTGAATTCAAGGGTAATTCACGTCGTGACTACTGGTTGGCAATTAGTCATGAGATCTTGTATGCTCATAGATTCATTAGAAAATTCAATCTCGAAGGGATTCAACAGGCAGAAGCACTCTCAAAGGCCACTTTGGGCGTATTCCGTTATCATGCTGTAAGAGAAGCTTTTCATATCATTCCATCTCATTTTAACACTCTACTGGCTTTTGCTTTGGCTGAGAATCTTCCTAGGGGTGATATGATCTTGGAAACTCTAGCAACTCGCTTGGAGCTTTTGACTACCGAAACCCGGAGTCCTGTTGCCATGGGGACTTCCTCAGACAGAATGAAATTGCAGTCTCTCCTGTCTCCATTTTCATTACTAACCCTTACCAGATTGGGCTTCCCATTGTTGAAAGAGGCAGATGTGACGAGAGAAGCAGAATTCCAGGTTGGAGACGTTTGTGTTGGTGAGATAAATCCTCTGGAAACTGCTGTGAAACAGTCGAAATTCGACTCCAGCAAAGCTGTGGCAGCACAAGCAACTGTGGACCAAGTGAAAGTGGAGGGAATTGATACAAACGTAGCGGTGATGAAGGTAACTACTAACTAGGTTGACATTTGTGTTTTAGTTAATGACGCTTCCTGTGTTAGTTACACCTGATCCCACATCAAGCTCATTGCTCTTAATATGTTCAGGAAAGAAAATAACAAACTCTTTGTATGTTGGATTCTGGATTCTTAAAAGATGTAAGAACTGAAATTGATTCTTGTGACTGGAAAAATCTTGGAACTGAAATGGATGAGAATAAGCCAGATGCTGGACTTTGAAACTGGTGTCTTAACACGTAAAACCATAGAAACTCTTGGAATGACAAAAAGGGTTGCTACTTTCTAGACATCATTTATTAACCATTTAGAATAAAAACCTAAACACCCAATGGACTGCCTGAAAGACATGCAAAATTACTAAAATTTTCTCCTTAAGTAGTACTACTGACTATTTTATGATTCCAAAAAACCTAAGGATGAACGAGTGATGGTTATACAAACATCAAGCCAGTAATACATGGCTCTGTTTTAGAAATCCTACCAAAATAACTAACTCAGGAGAAAGCAGTGGGTGGTATTTCAATCTCTATTCTTCGTATCGCTATATTTTTGTAGCTGTTAATTATGGCCTTCAGGATCGTTAGAGGCATACACCAACTTGCAGGCAGTTTTCTGAGGATGTAAAAAACAGTTCTGGAAAATTAAGCAAGGTTGTAGATTCAGATTGTTTTCTGGCACCCTTTTGACATAAGTACACATTGTCTTTCTTGCTTTAAACAATTTGGGTTTCTACTGGGTCCACCACATATTCCATTTTCCTATTGAGAGAACTCATGGAGTTTAGACTGTAGAGAGAAGAGGAAAGATCTACACATGGGTTTGATGGATTTAGAGAAGGCCTGCAATAGGGTGGTGAGTGGATTTTTACTTGATTTGGCTCACATTGAAGACTACACGCAACCCTACTGAATCATGACTGTACGAAATATCTGTGAAGTGGCAGTAACAGGTGTATGAGTTTCAAGAGAAAGGACTGAAGTCCTAGTTGGGGTTGTGCTTTTTCAAACCTTGGGAATTATGTAGACTTTGAAAACCTATGGTGTACATACTAGCTGAGGATTATGTAGACTATGACTATGAAAACTTATGGTGTACATACTAGATGAGGATTATGTAAACTATGTAGACCTGCGGTGTACTGTACTAGATTTTATCTCAAGAGTAGCTCTATCATTATTAATCCTTGGGTTTTAGATAGTCATCCTACTTTCCATTTATTGCATCACTGTATATATGAAAGGCATATGGCTGATCATATTGACCACCCATTTCCTTCAAGAATATTCATAAATTTCATGTTACCAAGAGTCCAATTCATTCCCTTAGTTGTTTGCAACTTAATAACAGAAATCCAAAATGAAGTTTCTTGGTCTACAGTCAAGAATAAACCTAGTAGATGTAAGAACTTTGAGCACAGCTTGAAAGAAAGAAAACAAAATGCATTTGGTGCAAGTTAGTAGATGTGAGAGTAGGTCAAAATGGAAAATCTCTGTCCCACAGTTAATGTCCAGGGCAACTAAATGTTGTAACAAAGGCCTATAGGCAGATATTGCAAACAAGATTTGTAGAGTGTTGTACGGTCGTCAAGTAACTCTCTTTCTTTTAGAAGATGACAAATTTTACTCTCCCACTTGGAGAAAGAAAACGTAGAACAGTGAAATGGTAAATAACAAAATGGCAATACAATATTAAAGAACCAAGGGATATCTATAAATGCTATCTTCCAATAAGGAATCACTTAAATAGTTAAATTAAACAGACATTTGTAGAATACAACACTTAGTTCTCATTATTCTATAGGGATTAATGTCAGGCAAAACAAACTGACAGATATATGATGCATATGTTGAGATGGATTTATATAGTATAGTGAATGGATAGAATTTTGGATGAGTATACTAGTAACCTCTCTCTCTCTCTCTCTTTTCTTTTTTGATCGGTACTAGTAATCTATCATCAATTGTTGATTCCAATAGAAAGCACAAGGAATGCTGCTTGAGATGATTGGGTCATGCAGGCAGAATATTAGATTTTAGAAACAGCTGCACCATGAAGAATGGAATCATTGCAAGGAGGAACATGGAGAAGGAGGTGACCAATAAGGACTTAGAATGTAGTACAAAAATAGCATATTCGATTTTGGAGTGACAAAAAACAGGGATTTAAGTAGGAATGAGCACAAGAATAGAACTCGCAAGCCCAACCCCATATAGATGGTGTCAGGCCTAATCACTTTCATTCCTTGTACCTGAGGACACGAGTATTGTAACTCTGACCCAAAAAGAAAAAAAGAAACTAGGAACTTTTTAAATCATGATTGAGTGGAACTAGATAACGAATGAAGTTCATTGGGATGTAATTGAACATATGCAGTAAGGTCCTTTCAATAATGAACATGGTTGCTTTGATGGACAACATGTTGACATACTCTAGCCCACAACCCCACCCCACACCACCACCCCCACCCCCCCCCAAAAAAAAAAAAAAAAAAAAAACACACACACCGACCCTTTTATTTTTGGTGATGTTCTAGCTTTGGTGTAGACTGCACCCATTTAACAGCAAATAAAATTTCATGTTCTCTATGTAACATAGGTTTTGGTGGAACAGTGTGATTGCAATTGGATTGCTCCACCAACATGTTGGTCTTTTTTTTTTCATGAAATTCTACATGGGGATTATAGTGAACGGATTTAGATGTTTGTCCTGAAAAAGGTTGGTAACCTTCTACTAATTTATTTCTGTGGCAGGAACTGCTTTTCCCTGTGATTGAATTATTAAGACGTATTCATTTTTTGGCCTCATGGGGAGACTCTTTTAAGTCGTCAATATTTTTGCTGGTGACCTGTTATGCTATTTACAGGTAATACTTACTTGACTAGTAAATTTGGTTCAGTTAACATTTTACTGTGTGCAAGAAAGAGGAATGGTTGATGTATCTCATGATATCTTAATCTTGATCAAATTTGTTCTGTGAGACCGACAGTTTATTACTGACTTTTGAATTAGAGGAACCACTTTGAGTGGCAACTGTCCAGGTAATATTTGGTTCGGAACAATAGACACCCCTTCTCTGTGTTGCGCCTCAGAACTTGTGAATTATACTATCAAATTTTGTTTTGGACAAATAAAGATCACCTCAGTCAAACAGTAAATAATGCTCCAGTATGAATGATATTTGGGTCGGTCACAATGGGTCTTTTCCATTTGGTTTAAACAGTAAATAATTCTCTAGTATGAATGATATTTGGGTTGGCCACAACGGCTAGAATAGATTTCAAAATTTGCACTTGGATGATATCATTCATAATTGGAGTGCCTCGTTGGTTTGTGGTCCCTCGAGGGATAAGAGATTGGTTGTTTGGTTTCCCCCTCCGGATGATGTTTTGAAGTATAATGTAGATGGGGCCGCAAGGGGTAAGCCAGGTCCAGCTTATATAGGAGTAGTTCTTCAAAATGACAAAGGAGGGGTGAAGTTTGCATTCTCCATGAATGTGTGGATGAAGGAATCAAATGAAGCAGAGTTTATAGCTATTTTGCAAGCTCTTCAGATTTTTTTGTCTTCATTTCAAGGCAAGCTAATTGTGGAAAGTGATTCTTTGAATGCTATCTCTTGGGTTACTTCTCGAAGTGTTGGGCTGTGCCAATTCCATTTTCATTTCATGGAGATTAAGTTTTTGGCAAGGTCTTCCCAAATTTCTTTCAAGCATACTAGTAGGAATGCAAATGAGATGGCGAATGCTTTAGCCAAGCAAGAGGTTGATAGGGAGTCACCTTTCGTTGCTTTTATCTAGTTTTTTGTTGGTTTGTTTTGGTGGGGTATAGTGCTTTTATACCCTTCTTCATTTTGTTGTCTTTTCTTGTATTGTTCTTTGTTCTCTTCCTTAATATATTTACTTGTTACCTTCCTAAAAAAGGGTCTTTTCCGTTGACCTGCCTTGAGAAATTGTGGGCTCCACCGAGCAGATATTCTCAAATGTATCAAAAGAAGTCAATCCACGGAGCTTTCTGCAGATGTATATTGGAGACTTGATTTAATACAGTTGACAGTATCACAGTGGCATACTGGCAAGCAAATTTTTCCCTGTGGAGCCACTTATTATCTATGGTATACTGTTTGATCGAGCCCTCCCCCGTGAATTGTCTCTGGCCTGATCTTTAATCATATTATAGGTTCTTGTAAGATGGAACGGTATTCTGAAATTCTAAATGACCCATAGTTCATTGTACTTAAAAAATGCAAAAAACATAACTAGCATTGGGAGTCCCTTTAAAAAAATAAACTATTATTTCAAAACAATATATAGGGGAATATTTCTGTGTCTGTGTCTGTGTATAAGCTGTATTCAAGCAACTTAACCCTTGGGTTCATGAATAAACATCCGTAAGGGATAGAAATGGAGAAAACTACCCTCCGCAGAAAATGAGTGTCCATCTCATCCTATACTGCTGCCCACATACATGTTTGTATGGAAACAAAAATTTCCAAGTGCACTATCTCAGCAAATAAAGAAGTCTTTCATATGCTTTGGTCCCTTGTTTTAGAATTGAATCTAAGCATATTAGAGAGCATTTGATGGTCTTTGGTAGATCTCCCTCCTGAAGGCATATACTGTTCATCCATTTGCCAGTAGATAGACCCCTTCGTAGGAAACCATTTCCTTTCCTTGAGGAAAATGCAAATGGACACTTAGGGCCATTTTGTAGCAAGCGTTCTAGGGTGGATTCCAGAATAACAGTATTCTCTCGTCCCCATGGAAATCTTGTGTTTGGTAATCCATCATATTCTAAAATATCATCTTTCTATGTTATAATGCTCCAAAAGCCCCACTTCCTATCATTTTAGAATGAAGATTTTTCGCCTCCATTTTAGAATACTCACTGACTTTCTTCTGTCAATTTGACTAGGAGTATATTTTGTAAATGGCCAGGTTCTGGTGATGCAAGACAGCCCATGGTCTCCCATGGGTCAACCTGCCAACGGGCCCAACCTAGTTATCCTGTCCAAACCTTTGGGCCCGGCCCATTTATTTTATGTTATTTAGGGCTTTAATTATGTTTTAAGTTGCTTATTAGGATGTTTTAATCCTGGCCATTAGTATAGTTGGATGGTCCATATTAGTCTTAGGGTTATTTATTTTCCTATATAATGATGCAAAGCTTCTTTGGCTAAGGTAATGATTGATGATTAATGAAAATGAGTTTTCTTCGAGTTCTCCTCCAAGAAATCCCTAATGCCTTTTGGATTGCAGTTTGGTGGGAGCCCAGTTTTTTAGTCTCTTGAGCCCTACTTTGCTCATTTGACGTAACGCCTCCTGATCGGAGTTTGGTGAGAGCCCAAGAAAAGCTATCATCTTTTCTATCTTTTCTATCTTCATCGCCCTCCAGCATCTCTACCTCCGCTGTCCGCTTCAATTGTCCTGGCCATCATCTGGTCAACCTAGACTGCACTCAAGTAGGTTTCCTTTTACCTAGACTTTGAACTTAGACCTAACATGGGTCTAATATTAAAAGCCAACACCTGACTCCAGTGGACCCAGGCTCGAGTTGAAGCCAATATATCTTTTCAAATATTAAAGGATTATTTATTTATTATATATAATTATATAATAGATTATTAATATATTTAAGTACATTTCATAATGTATATATATTATATTATATTATAATGAAGTATATATCAAATAGTCATATAAGGTTTTGATGATGATGATGATAATAGTCTCTCACACACACAGAGTAAATGGCCTGGGCTTGGACAGACTTCCTTACCTGACCTGACTCATAAACACCTCTAGTATTTTACGGAGTAGATCTAGTTTTTAACTAGAAGTTAATTTCTGTATTGTGATGGGTTTAGAGAAAAAGTAGCGCTCATGTTTTCTTGTCATGTTCATGTGGGAAAATATTGTGAAAATAAAATATTTTAATAATATAAGTACTTAAAAAAGATAAAAAAAAAATTTAAAGTTACTGTTGAAATATATTTCTATGTAGTTTTTTCTGTTCACTCCAATTTTATAGGGAATTTAGAATTTTTCTTGAAAAATTTTCACTTTTCGTGATATTATGAGAATTTCACAATGTCATGGGGAATTGACATTTCAGGGTAATATCGCAATATTTTGTTTGAAAAAATTCACTGATACTTGTGATAGTATCGTATTCTTACAATTTGTAATTATATGTATTTATAGGAAAAATAAGTATGAAATTTAATAAAAATATTAGAATGCCAGATATAATATTAGGGTATACCAAACAAGAGATTCCAAATACAATCATTTCAAAATGACACTGACTTTTGAATACTCAGTACGAAATGGGCCCTTGGTCTATGATACACAGATACGACATGAATATGAGAGGGATCCACCATGGATATGGTAGACACGGATTTTACATATAAAAGCGAAGTATTGGATATGGTATGACACAATATGTTGCCTATTTTTTAAGTATCTAGGTGTCATAGCCCTTGAGAATTCATTTTTTAGGGAAGACTTGACACATAAGAAAAGAAAAGAAAATGTTGTGTTGGCAACTGTGACCTAAAATTGGATAATGCCATGAAATATTTCCTACAGTCTGTAATAACCTGAATAGTTTCTGCATTATAATACATATGATCTTTAGCTAACAGCTGCTATGGCTCTGATTTAGCTTAAATTTCACTGACTTATGTAAAACATCAAGCACAACCTAAGAATGAAATTGTAGCTGCATCTGGTCCCTGCCACTCTGGGAAAAGATATCCTAGTCTTGTGTTTTCTCTTTTGGTATTTCTTAAAGTTACTAGATAGTTTTCTTTTCTTTTCTTTTTTTCTTTTTTTCTTTTTTTTTATGGGATAGGTAACTGTAAATTAAATTAAAGAGATAGAGAAAGACAAGGTACCACGAAATCTACTCCAACATGTTAGTGTTCGGTATGAGAGGACTATACCGGTCACCAACCAAACCTACGACACAGTAGCACTTAAATTAGATGAGCGATCAACCCCCCACTTACCAAGACAATCTGCCATGCTATTGGCGGATCTGCTAATGTGCTAAAATGACACCCGTGACCGAGACACTAAAAGATGAATCTAAGTAGAACTGCATCTTCCAAGGATGCTTAAATGAATTTACCCAAGATACAACATTCAAAGAATTACTCTCCACTATAAGGTGTTGCTGGTATGTGGGACAGAAGATGCGAAGTGCTTCCAGGATGTCCAAGACTTCAGCTTCATAGGAATATCTAATACCAACATGCTTTAAGAATATATGCAGAACTTCTCCTTTGTGATTTCTTAATACTCCACCTATGCTGGCCAGCCCTGGCTTACCTCAAGCTGCTCCATCCACATTTAAATTTTAAAACATCTATCAAAGGAGGACGCCAACATACTTTTCTTCTCTTCTTTGGAGCAGCAACCTTTAAACAAACACTCCAGTTATGAATAATATTGTCAATCTTAAGGTCTGAAAATTCCCTTCTAGCACGTGCCTATCTTGCCACCTGAAACAGTTCCTTCCAATGAGGGTTCTTTTCTATTAAAAATTCTCTCACCGCCATTTCTCTATATTAGATAGTTTTCTCTGCTTCAAAGGCGCTAAACATGTTATCTATCTTTTTTTCTTTGACTCGACACATTGATCAATGATCACAGCTTGTTCATTAGAGGATATCTTTAGATGAATCTGATTGTTGATCTGCAATCTGCATTACCATTCATGATGTCCACTTTTTTAGATTGTCTGATCTCAGCTTGTGCCTGAAGGGAAATTTCTAGATGGTTCTGATTATCACTTTGAAACTGAGTCTATATTAATTATTCATGTTATACAGATATAGCAACATAACATAGTTGTAATATGACTTCCAGGGGTTGGGTCAAGTATGTATTACCCTGTATTTTGTTATTCCTTGCGGCCTTCATGCTCTGGTGTAAGCACCTCAGCAAACGGAAATCTTTGGAGCCTTTTAAAGTTACAACTCCTCCCAATCGACATGCAGTAGAGCAGCTCATATCATTGCAAGAAGCTATCACCCAGTTTGAAGCGCTTATTCAAGATGGAAATATTATTCTCCTCAAGCTAAGAGCTCTCTTATTTGCTTCATTTCCACAGGTAGGTAGCTTTTATTTATTTATTTATTTCTTAGATTTTGTTCAGCAATAAGCTACTAGCCTACTACTGATCTTGGATTGCTTGAACCATAGCTCAGTATTTTTTCTATGCCCAATGTTAAGAATACTTAAGATAAGTTTGTGTCAGAAATTGATCATTTGTTCACTAGATCAAAAAAAAAAAAAAACACCCTTCTAGCTATTTCATAAGAAAGTGTTCAAACTCATATATAGAGTTGGAAGACATCTGAAGCAAGTTGATGTACAAGGTTTTGAGTATTGGTTTGGACCGAAAAGATGAGAGGTCCTTCTGAATCTGTGGAAATCTGTGGACTCATATATAGAGTTGGAAGACATCTGAAGCAAGTTGATGTACAAGG